>JAVYIG010000341.1:0-647560 GCA_035222895.1 Strongylocentrotus droebachiensis | reverse complement strand
ATCACCCCCGGAAAATTATCCCCGGAAAACTCAGCCCCAGAGGACAATTATTACCCCCGGAAAATTAACCCCCGGGGAATTACCCCCCCCCCCCAACGACAATAACCCCCGGAAAATTACGCCCCGAAGGCAGTTACCCCCCACCCCCCCCGAGGACAATAACCCCCCCCCCGATGTTTTCTTGTACAGTAATTTATTTTGAAATAGAAATCGCTTTCAAGTTATATGTACGGTGCCATTCAATTCAATTCAATTCAATTTCGGTTTTATTACAAATATATACCAAATGAAAGTCCAAAGAATAACAATAATTGGCTCACAATGTATCTTATAAAAATGCATTAAAAACAGTAGATTTAAAAATTCAGTAATAATTTAAAGTACATTGCTCACATTGTATCATATAAAAATGCATTAATCAGTGATAATCAGTTTGTCAGTGAATTGAGAAGAAAGAAGAAAGCAAGAGTGAAAAGTGGAAGAGGGGGAGAGGGAAGGGAAAGGAGATCCGCCACTGAAAATTATTATGTAATGGGCGTTTGGAAATAACCAGGGGAATCGCCCCGTTTACGTGATGGTCATTAACAGGAATAATACATTCAGTACAGGATACACTGTTTGGGTGTTTATTTAATAACATTAACAGCAAAATCGGAAGGACGTTCATCTTTTCTTTAATCGCGTTTCCGCATCATCATCAAATATGACCACGGATATTGATATCAACACCACGATGTCATTGACGTCGGTCGATGACGGCGAAGAATCGAGCCCATTGTGCTTTTCTGTATTGTCTGTTATTGTGGGTGCAGAGAGGGAAGCTTTGATGTTTCATTAAATTATTAGAGATAGAAGACGATTCGTTGTACCTTTCTCGACTCTTAATCCTTGTCTGAATCCCGTTCCTCCCCCCTTCCCGCGCAAAGCGCTGAAGCTTTGACGTTTCATTACATTATTAGAGAAAGAAGACGATTCGTTGTATCGTTCTCGACTCTTAATTTGTGTTTGAATCAAGTTCCCCTTCCTCCGCGCGTAGCGCGGAAGCTCTGACGTTTCATTAAATTATTAAAGAAAGAAGACGATTCGTTGTACCATACTCGACTCATAAAGATAAAGACCAATTATGCTCATGCGATTGCATTGTGAAAGAAACGTTGTGAAATCGATCAGAAAAGGTTGATCATCTAGCATAGATGTACTGCAAGGTTCTGGAATCATCAAAATTATAAGAAATTTGGCCCAGTCTTCATAAAGTTACAAGCACTGTTATTTTTTAATTTTTTAATTTTTTAATTTTTTTTTTTTTTTTTTTTTTTTTGGGGGGGGGGGGCGACCGCCCCCACCGCCCCCTGGCTACGCGCCTGTATCCTCTCTGTCTCTAATTATCTCTCTCTCCCACTCTCTATTTCTTTTTTTGCACTTTTGCGCTTCGCGCTTAACATTCAGCTCGATGCTTTTCAACGCTGCGGCTTTGCATTCGGCGCACTGCATTTCTATGATGCCTGTTGATTGAATAAATTGAATAAATTCATCAATTCCTGATGAAGCCAATATAATAATTTGTTAAAATCTAAACAGATCATTGATAATAATCAGAGTATATTGTTATCGATTTGAAATTGCTCATTGAAATTTATCATTCTTACTACGGCTTTGTTTCATTATTCACTCTTACTCTTTACTCATTTTCTGTTATATGTTGCTATGTATTGATGTTTTCCATGATGTTTATATTGTTCAAGATGTTTGTTTCTTCATATATGTTCATTTGTGTACAGGGCCCCCTGGAAACAGTACTGTGATTACTGACGGGGCTACCCTGTTTAAATAAAACGAAATAAATAAATAAATAAATAAAGCCGTATGAGCGAATTTATTCTTGTATCATATACGGTTGTCTCATTTACGTATATATTATGAAAATGAGAAAGCAAAATGTGTATATTGACGGTCATCTTGCGAGTAATAACCATTAACTACTCTAATCGGGCTCTCATCATTAATTTTTCTCTTCATATTTGTTTTAATGGTGAATTATTGGGGGGGGGGGTGATTGTACAGGCCATCCCCCCACCTGAAATATAATATCAGCTTATGAAATTGCCGTGTAAAGTTATTATTTAGCGCTAGATCTAAATTTAAATTATTCTAGCAATCAATGCTAGACTTATCGTCATCGAAGCCACTATATAGGGACTAATTTCTAATAAGTGTAGGGTTGAGAAATTTATTATAGATCTACACCTCTAAAGCTAGGCTCTAATAATATCAGCTGAAGAAAATGCTGTGATGTTCTCAGGTAAGAATTCCTGCAATAAAATAAGTAACAAATAAAGCTGATATTAATGCTAAATATATTACTCATTGCGGATGTAGTATCGAAAATAATATCGCTAGTGATATTCGTTTGTCTCGCAATGTGGTCAATAAGGAATCTAAAAGTTCACGACGTTTCGTGCGCTATCTGCAACACTTCGTCAGGTGATAAAAACTACTGTAAGCAAGGGTCTTTTATACTTTACGGGAGGACCGGCGGAGCGGTCCATAATTCGATCGATAATTGGAACAATAACGCACAATGCCTATTGGTCGACGCACACGGTGATCGACCAATCACCAAGGCCGCTGGTTCGGCCGCTGGTTCGGCTAATGCACCAAGCCTATTGGCCGACGCATACGGTACTCAACCAATATCAACGGGCGCTGGCTCGGACCGTCTGCTGAATGGAATCGACCGGTGTTGGACGGCAGGACGGTGAGTGTCATGGTGGCGTATCGTCCGCATCCAAAATTCGGGGATATCGATCCCGTTGTCTCTGTTGAAATTATTAGGATTGAGACGGATATTGATAGCTTCTTTTACCCTCCGTGTATACCAATGCCGTTCCTGGGAAAGGCACTGAACCCCGTCCCAGTCTGGTTGATGCTGGTTATCCCAAGCATGTTCGGCTACGGCTGAGTTGTCAGTTCGGCGAAGTCTGACGTCCCTCTTATGCTCAGTGATTCTTTCTTTATCGGACGGGCAGTTTCACCGATGTAGGATCTATCACATCCTTTACAAGGGATGTTGTACACAATGCCGTCCCGTCTATGTGAGGAATTGGATCCTTGGGGCGTGTAAGTTGTTGACGTAGGGTGGTATCTGATCTGAAAACCGTTCTGATCTGAAAACCGAATCACTGAGCATAAGAGGACGTCAGACTTCGCCGAACTGACAACTCAGCCGTAGCCGAACATGCTTGGGATAACCAGCATCAACCAGACTGGGACGGGTTCAGTGCCTTTCCCAGGAACGGCATTGGTATACACGGAGGGTAAAAGAAGCTATCAATATCCGTCTTAATCCTAATAATTTCAACAGAGACAACGGGATCGATATCCCCGAATTTTGGATGCGGACGATACGCCGCCATGACACTCACCGTCCTGCCGTCCAACACCGGTCGATTCCATTCAGCAGACGGTCCGAGTCAGCGGCCCGTTGATATTGGTTGAGTACCGTATGCGTCGGCCAATAGGCTTGGTGCATTAGCCGAACCAGCGGCCTTGGTGATTGGTCGATCACCGTGTGCGTCGACCAATAGGCATTGTGCGTTATTGTTCCAATTATCGATCGAATTATAGACCGCTCCGCCGGTCCTCCCGTAAAGTATAAAAGACCCTTGCTTACAGTAGTTTTTATCACCTGACGAAGTGTTGCTGATAGCGCACGAAACGTCGTGAACTTTTAGATTCCTTATTGACCACATTGCGAGACAAACGAATATCACTAGCGATATTTTTTTCGAAAGCTGATATTATTAGAGCCTTTTAGAGGTGTATAGTCTAGATCTATACATAAATTCTCAACCGTAAAATCTTTAGAAATGAGTCCCCATAATATATAGTGGCTTCGATGACGAGGAAGGCCTATCCTTGATTGCTAGAGTAATTGTAACTTAGTGCTAAGTAACAGTTTTTTCACAGCAATTTCATGAGCTGATATTTGTAGATCTGTATAAATTTGCTGAAGGTAGATAGATGCTAGAGCAGAAATGAAACATTTGCAAGCCTATGCCTATGCACGCACATCATGCGTGGATATAGGCAATGCACAGTGTTAGTGTGTGTTGAAGGGGGTAAGAGGACACTTTTTTTTTGGGGGGGGGGTCACAACATTTTTAAATTTGACATTGGCTCCGTGGAGAGGGGGGGGGGGGGGGAGTAAGGTCACCTTTATAGGTCAGCTATTGGAATATTTGTTATATATTTTAAAAAAAAATTAAATAATTTTTTTTATAAATTATTTTTGGCATGGGGGGGGCACGTTCTGTTTTTCAGTACATTTTGGGCGAATTTAGGACTAATTTAAACACATTTTTTTGGTCGGGAGAACATGTTCCCCCCCCCCCTGGATCCACAACTGAACATAAACCATCTATTGAGAACAAACAAACAAACGATGCCAACTGCAACAAAGGCGGAGACATTATAAACGGTGGTTAGAATTTTTATTACAATATGAGACAAGAACTGTAGAAAAATGGAATATCATTTGAAGAAAAAATAATCTTTAGTCTTGCATGTACAGTTCTACCCCTCTCTCTCTCTCTCTCTCTCTCTCTCTTTTTTTCTCTCCTGGGGCGGATCTAGCTTTTTATTAAGGGGGGGGGGGGCCGAAATTTGAAAATCGGGCCGACCAATATTTCGCTCAGTGGGAGGGGGTAGATCCGCCCCTGCTCTCCCCTCCCTCTCTCTCTCTCTCTCTCTCCCTCCCTCTCTCAGCAGTATCATCAGGCCTAGTAGTAGCACTTGTTGGAGTTGGGGCCAGGTTGTCGTAGTAATCTACCACAAGCTCCATGAAATAAAATAAATTGAACATTTTAATGTTGAACAAACAGATGCCCTACCTATTGCCTACCTATAGACAAATAATTATTTACGTTTTCTGCAAATTTGGCATGCATATTGCGTAAAATAGAAATCCAAACACTTGGATAAGCACTGCAGCATTAGGCCCAAAGAAAAAGATGTTGTATTGCCCTTTAAGGCGCCAAAACATGGGTAGGTCGGATTTTTTTTTTCTTCCTCTTTGGGCTGATATTTTCTCAATTTTGAATGCTTTAATATTTGTTTGTGTCTAAAAACGGTAAAAAAAGGAAAACCTTTTTAGAAAGCCGACCGTAGATTTCAAGAGTTTTGGTTCGATCGCAAAGGGCAATACAACATCTTTTTTAAAGGCCTTTACAACATACCCAACATACAGAATATAGTTAAATTATTATTATTAATTACGATTTATAACAACTTCATATTGGTATCTATTCACTGTCTTAATTCTAAATCCATAATACAACTTTACCAACGCTCCCCCCTCATGTTTTCTATCTCTCTCTTTCTTTCTCTCTCTCTCTCTCTTTCTCCTTTCATCATATTTTTTTTAACGAATTCTCTGCAACCAAACATTTCCTGTGGCAGTGAAAGACATTTTGTTTGACCCCAGTTGACCAAACAGACCAAAGAGATATTGAACAGACCATCACCGTTCAGTTTCATTAGTATAGATTGCAGGTGGAAAAAACAAAACGTCCTGTTGCACCATCACGGGTGGTGAAGCCGACAGCCCCCACCCCTGAGGGTTGGGATCTTGAAAGTAGAGTGTTGGCTGATCTCTTTGGTCCTCGAACAGGTTGATGTATCCATCGTAGAAAGTGATCCTGAAGCGACGGAATTCATTCTGATTGAGGGGTTGGTGGTCCTCAACACTTGCTGATGTGCCGCAATTCGAGCATAAGCTTATGGTCGTCAGGCTTCGTCGTTCCAACCGCCGATCACTGAGGGAGCAGGGACAAAAAAAGAGATATTAATTTGTCTGTTAACTAGGGGGGGGGGGGGGGGAGGGGGGGGGGGGGTGTAGAGGCCAACGATTACCGACAAAACTAGCCATCAATTACCGACAAAATAAATGTCCCAAGATCTACAATTTAGCCCTATAAACCCGGGGCCGAAGGCTAATTGTTTTTCCTATAGACTATCTATAGTACTTGCGTATGTGCATATGGTCCTCGACGACATAAATATACGAATTATTTCGTCAACTTAGTCAGCATCATGGCTATATATTTAATGCAGGCGCGGAGCTAGGATCTTATTTTAGGGAGGGGCGGTAGAGAGCAAGCGAATCACTTAAAGAGCGCGCTTCAAGGGGGTGGGGTGAAAGGCCTCCCGCGCGAAGCGCGAAAGCTTAAACGTTTCATTAAATTATTAGGGAAAGAAGACGATTTATTGTACCGTTCTCGACAGTTAATCCTTGTCTGAATGAAGTCCCCCCCCCCTCCCGCGTGAAGCGCGAAAGTTTTGATTTTTCATTAAATTATTATAAAAAGAAGACGATTTGCTGTACCGTTCTCGACTGTTAATCCTTATATGAATTCAGTTTCTCCCCCTCCGCGCAAAGCGCGGAAGCTTTCACGTTTCATTAAATTATGAGCAAAATCAGACGATTCGCTGTACTGTTCTCGACTCTTAATCCTTGTCTAAATGAAGTTTCCCCCTCCCGCGCGAAGCGCGGAAGTTTTAACGTTTCATTAAATTATAGGTTTTCCCGGCCAATTTCGTCAAAGCAGCAACCAATTTCATTAACGTTCATTCATGTTCGAGAAAATTTTCTCCACTCGTTTCTCCCCTGTTTCATTTTTAAACTTTCTGCATTCAATTTCGTTTCGAGACACCGCATTTTCCAAACATGAACATTCAAATTGGAGTTAAGTTCAGGCAATTTAGAAATGCGTAAGCGTCATTCAATTTCGCCAATGTTGCGTGGGAGGAGAAATCTTTGGCGAATTGCAGTTTCATTTTCGTCTATGAGCAACCTCTTTCGCAATTGGGTCATTCAAATTAAAACAAGACCCCATAATATGGGGCTCGATGTTTTTGTTTTTTTCTTTTTGTCATGTTATTCATTTATTCTTTTCTGACACGATCTCACATAATATAGGTTTTCCCGGCCAATTTCGTCAAAGCAGCGATCAATTTCACTAACTTGCATTCATGTTCGAGCGAATTTTCTCCACTCGTTGCTCCCCTGTTTCATTTTTAAACTTTTTGCATTCAATTTAGTTTCGAGTCACCGAGTTTTCTAAACATGCATATTCAAATTAAAGCTTGGTTCAGTCAATTTGGAAATGCGTAAGCGTCATTCAATTTCGCCAATGTTGCATGGGAGGAGAATTCTTTGGCGAATTGCGGTTTCATTTTCGTCTATGGGCAAACCTCTTTCGCAATCGGGTCATTCAAATTAAAACTAGACCTCATAATTATTGTATGAGGCTCGATGTTTATTCGAATATTCTCTTTTTCATGCTCATTTATTTTTATTTTTTTCTACGTTCATTTCTGACATGATTTCACATTATACAATCTTCTTATTTGTCTTATATATTTATATTGCATTTTATGTTTTCTCTTTCTTTCGATCTTTATTTTTGTTGAAACATTTCTTTATACTTGTCTTCATACTTTTCATTATAAATGAGGTTATTTTTTAAATGGTTTGAGTTGATTAATCTTGATTGAGTATAGGTGATCTTTCATTCTTTTCATTTTACGTCTTTTTCTTTATTCATCATTTTATTTTGTTTCCATCATGTCTATGTCTGAAGTTCAACTCTACCGCTGTCCAGGATCTGTGTATATATAGCTTGTGCTAAGAAGAGAAGTCACACATTATGCACATTCTCTGGGGACAGTTACATGTGTAATGACAGATATTTACTAACAAATACGCATGTCATTCCTACAAGTAAACTTAGCATTAATTATTCAAACAGATTGAAGTATATTAAGTGACAAATTGACATCAAATGAAAAGCAATGCACAAACGTCACATATGGATGCCTAATCACGAAATTGAATGCTTGAATACATACCACCGTCTGTCCGGCGCGAATTTGAATGCTCTTTGCACGCTTTTCTAAATTTAATGCTCATTTTGCACGTTTACGTGACGAAAGTATGAAATCGCATGCTCCTAAATCAAATTGAATGACGCAATTAGCCTTTTGAATGTTGATCTACATAGTCATTCAATTTCGCACGAATTTGAATGAACGTAACGTTAATTCGGATGCTAAGTTTACGAAGTTGGGCGGGAAAACCTATATTATAGAAAGAAAACGATTCGTTGCACGTTTTCGACTCTTATTAAGCCCTATTCATCTGATTCAGTTTCCCCCTCTCGCGAAGCGCGGAAGCTTTGAGTTTCCTTAAATTATTAGAGAAAGAAGACGATTCGTTGTACCGTTCTCGACTCGTTTAAATGAAGTTTTTCCCTTCCGCGCGAAGCGCGTAATTTTTGGCGTTTCATCACATAGAGAAAGGAAGACGATTCGTCGTACCGTAGTTGACTCTTAAACCTTGTTTGAATTTAGTTTCCCCGAAAATGTCTTTAGCTGATATTATAGGAAAATGAAACTTCGAGAACATACAAGTATTGTAGTTGTAGTCACTCTCGAAGTCGTCACAGCGGATGAAAAGTCACAGTTCGTAGGAAAAAAAACTTGTCGGCCGACCGATAATATACATCTCACCGATTTCAAACTTCTGCATTGATATAGTACACGAGGAGCAAGCAAGAATACCGACACAGCTGACCCGACACAGCAACATATTTACCCGTGTCTTTCTTGAGACGAGACGACTCAACAACCCCCCTCTCTCTTTTACTCCCACTTCTCCTCTATCAGGCTCTTACCTCCCCTCTCTCTCCTCTCGTTCATCCCCCGTTTCTTTTGTTTCCCTTTTACTCTTTTTTCTTTTTTTTTTCCTTTTCTTTCTTTTCCTTTCTTTCCTCTCCTCCCTCTTTTTCTTTGTTTCTCTTTCTTTCTTCTCTTCTCTTATCTTTCCTTTCTTTTCCTTTCTTTCCTTTCTTTTCCTTTCTTTCCTTTTTTCTTTTTCTTTTCCTCTTCTTTTCTTCTTTTCTTTCCCTTTCCGTCTTCCCCCCTCCCCTTTTCTCTTTTTCCCGACGGCAGTGCAATTTTACCGACAATATCCTGACAGGGGGGGGGGGGGGGGTGTCGCCACCCCCACACCCCCCATTTGGAGACGCCCCTGCTTGGAGCTATACAAGGAGCATGGGGTCAAAGGAGAGCGGCTTGATTCCACTCCTTTTCTCTATCACCTCCCTGACTAAACCAGGGGTTCCCACATCAATTTCTTCCTGTCCATCATTAATTAATCTAAATACTTATCAATTATTGAAAACACGGGAACTTTCCCTGTCAAAAGACGCTAAAGATGGGCAGATCATATGAAGCTGAATTGGTGCGTCTACCCAGTGGTGCTTTAAGGAGGTGTATGTTTGTGTGTGTGTTGGGGGGGGGGGGGGGGGGGTAGGGGGCACAATTAAAACAAAAAATATCCAGCATACCTTTTATACACAACAGAACTATGACCACCTATCAAATCATTTTGAGACCCGGAAAATAGAGAAGGCCTAACATTAAAAATGTAAACATTTTTTTTTGCTATTAATTCATTGATAGACTGATTTCTTTATTTGTTTTGCTTGTCATTTTTCCCCGGAATCCCCCCCCCCCGAATCCTGGTCTGGCCCCTGTGCCGGTCTACCTACCTATCTCATAGAGCAGCCCACTGTATTCATTGATGTTGGTTACAGGTGACAAGACAATGACCACAGATTTTTCTGCTTTGACGAGGAATGTAAGATCTACATTGTAAGCCTTTTCCTCGGGTACGAGAGGGAGATCGAGGTTGAAAGGGCTGTTCGCTTCGGTGTCGAACGTCAATAAACCTAGGCAATTATGAGAATAATTCATCCTGTTAATAACATGCAGTTAAAAAAACCCACAAGTGCGAACAATAATAAACCTAGGCAAACATGGGAATATGGTCATCATGTTCATTGGCAGCTTAAAACATTATTGTAAACATTAACAACCAATTTCAATTGAGTATTTGATAGAGATTATGTAGAAAAAACATTATTTCGTCTTATATATTTCGCAAACACATTTTCTCTAAAGTTTTAGTACGTTTATATAATCGGACAATGCTCCAATGCACTATTGTATAGTGATAGTAGTGAACTAAAAATGTTGTACTTAGTTTTGGGTTACCCTTTTAATATGTTCATTAGGTATAATTGTTTTCACATGAATAGAATTTGAATAACTCTAAATTACATTAGGTTTATTCATTTGCACGAATAATGTATAGATGAATGAATGAAATATACCTGACGTAATACCCTTTGAGGGGAACTCAAAGACGCCCCCATTGTTAGGTCCTGTTGAGTAGGCGATAGTTCGTATTGAGATGGGGGAGGGGTCAAGGACACTAAGAAAGGGCATCTCCTCATCACCAGAGAATACCTTCAACAGTCCATAATTATATCTGAACACAGAGCAGAGATTGGTTAATAATATTACCACAAGCAATAAGGCATGCAGTGAAGAATATTCATGCTTGTTTTATCATTCTGAAGATTTATTTACTTTAACGTCTTTTTATTTAATTTATTTATTTATTTATTTATTTCGGTTAAAAAAGACATTTAAATATACATGATACAAAGGTCAAAGGGCGGGGGGCCGGGGGGGGGGTCTTATGGGAGCAGACTCACGTGGTTTGTTAGGGGTAGAAGATTATTTTTTTTCGGACACTTGAAAAATTGAGTTAAAGGTACTCTATACATGTCAGTATATGTCCCATTTGCAGGCAAACAAAAATGAAAAGGTTAAATTCCAACGGCATTTGAAAGATAATACCACTTTAGAACGGAAGGGCTTGAAAATGTATTTTTGTGTGAAAATAACGACCGTTAGTTGTCGATTCGACTTTAGATATTGCCATTCTTTTAGTAAATAGTCTGATTTTCAGACCCTTGTACCGAATGGTCGTATATGTTTTTGTGCTGCGCAAAGATTCAATCAGTTAAATTTTGGCCATTGCAAGAAGTGGGTTATTGAAGTAGACAAAATGCTCATGTTATTACCAAAGACCAAAAAAAAAAGGTCAGTCAGTCGCTCAATAGTGTCTGACAGTGAACGGGTTTCCTTGCATAATTTGAATATATACTAAGACGCTGCTAACGTTTTATTCGTGACATATTCATGATTCCTGGAAAATTCTGATGTTGGTTTCAAAAGGGATCGCGAACAGTCAAGAGTTTCTTTAACATCATAACCAGCAAAGATGGTTTAGGCACATAGAGAAGTATTTTTTTATGGGAAATCATTTGGCAATTCTTATCTTGTTTGAATACACACTAGGAAATAATTATTGTTTCAAATTTTCTTTCCAAACATGCCACAGGCGGCACCTTGAGGGTTCAGCTCTTAAAGGTAATACAAGTTTTGGGAAATTTCGACATTGGGTGGGTAGTGATTCTTAACAATTTTGATATATTTGGATGCCCGTGTGGATGTCCTATTATAAGCACTAGAAAATTTAGCCCCTAAAACACTTCTGCTTTCGAGAAAAATTGAATATAAAAATTTACCGGTACTCTCGGTAAATTTTGATAAATTTCAAATAGCGCCTACGGCCATACGATGGTAGCTGCGACCATGAAAATCTCAGAATATGCAGTTGTGATATTTATATTCCAAACGGTAATAGCAAATCGGTCGATTTTAGTCAAATAACATTGTTGTATAGCTAAATTAATATATTGACCTTGAAAGGGAGCTATACAACATAAAGAGTTTATTATTTACAATTTCAATTAAGAGGACATTTTTTTTGATTTGTTTTGTTTTGTCCCAAAAATTTCGCAACGACTCAGGGGGGGGGGGGGGGGGGGGTAAGAGCCCTTTTTTTTTGTCTCAAAATTTGAAAAATTGGCCGATCGATATTTCTTTTCGTTGGGGGGGGGGGGGGGGTAAGGTCGGTTTTGGGGGTCAAGAGTTGATCTGACTTCATAACCGGCAAAGAAATAGCCACAAAGAGAAGTATTATTTATGGGCAATCATTTGGCATTTCTTGCCTTGTTTGAACCCACACTAGGAGAAAAAGCTGAATTCCAATCACATTAGAGGGGGGGGGGGGGTTAACACCCCTCCCCCCCCCCCCCTGCGTACGCGCCTGGTTCAACATACACACTTCACTGATTGATGTTCATATTGTAAACTGGTTCAGGGGTTTACTGCTATTAATAAACAAACACAAACAATAAATGAGCAGACCTGATAGTGAATTTCTCGAGTTCCACTTCGCTCAATATTTGGGGTGTTTGAGCGGAGGCAATAGATGGACAACACTCGATTGTAAGCTTACATCGACGGATCTCAGACTCAGTATTCGACGCACTACCAATCACTGTATGTGGGCAAAGAAAATCAGTATGAGTTGTTTGATTTGATATCAGTTTGCTTTATATTTCATTTCTAAATGCACCATATCTCCCCCCCCCCCCGATATACAGGGGTGCGATGGACCTGTATACATACCAGCTACCGCGGCCCAGTATTAGTGTTGTTGTTACTGGTCCTTCAAATGGAAGGGGGGGGGGTGCATACACAATCCCTATTAAATATTCATATTCTGAGAGCCCCCCCCCCCCCCGACCCATAAAAAAATTTATTAAAAACAAAAATATATATATGTTGTTTTTTGGGGTCAAGCTACAATACTACTTTATTTGATTCAACACATTAAACAAATATTATGAGTTAATAATCGCTTGGATATAATTATGATTATACGTTATCGTGCTGACAGCTAGAACTGGAAAGAAGTAGCTGTACAGACTATGTCAACAAATACACACGTACCGAGGGAAAGATTTAAAATAATTTGAGGATGTTTTGTTGGCTATAGACGAATATTCAATATGACCTTTAGAAATCTTATTGAAACAGCTTCAAAATGAAATAAACAACATACTTACACAGAAAGGAGATATTAAGCATGTTGACATTGAAATGTTAATCGCGTTAAGTCATGTGATTAAGACTGTCGCTAAATAATCATTATAGGAACGAAAATGCGTATACAAGAATCCGTTTTTTTGTTGTTGGAGGGAGGGGGGGGGGGGGGGGGTGAAATACTCAAGACACGATGAATTAAATATAATAATTTTTTAAAGCTGCCTCCTTGGCTGATATTTACGAATTACAGGTTTTCAGGCATTAGGTATAAACATGTCTGGAGTACTGCTCGAAGAAGATGATCTTATAAGCCGATTATATTTTACATTCATCATCCATGATAAACAGAGGGTGAGTGAGTGAGCAAGACAGAGGATAAGAGGAGGAGGAGGAGGATAGAGAAAGAGATAGTAGAACGGAGGGAGGGAGGGAGGGAGTGAGGAGAACGAAATCGAGAGACAGAGAGAGAGAGAGAGAGATACAGACATAAAGGGGAAAGAGATAAAGAGAGAGAGAGAGAGAGAGAGAGAGAGATGGGGTTGTTACGGAGAGACTTAGAGAGAGAGAGAGAGGGGGAGGGAGTGAGAAAACAGCTCCATGATGCATTTCAAGATCATTTTCTGCCTCGATCGTCTCGATTTGAATATTCTCACCGATCTCGTACGCCGGTTCATCGTCGCTAAATAATCATTATAGGAACGAAAATGCGTATACAAGAATCCGTTTTTTTGTTGTTGGAGGGAGGGGGGGGGGGGTGAAATACTCAAGACACGATGAATTAAATATAATAATTTTTTAAAGCTGCCTCCTTGGCTGATATTTACGAATTACAGGTTTTCAGGCATTAGGTATAAACATGTCTGGAGTACTGCTCGAAGAAGATGATCTTATAAGCCGATTATATTTTACATTCATCATCCATGATAAACAGAGGGTGAGTGAGTGAGCAAGACAGAGGATAAGAGGAGGAGGAGGAGGATAGAGAAAGAGATAGTAGAACGGAGGGAGGGAGGGAGGGAGTGAGGAGAACGAAATCGAGAGACAGAGAGAGAGAGATAGAGATACAGACATAAAGGGGAAAGAGATAAAGAGAGAGAGAGAGAGAGAGAGAGAGAGAGATGGGGTGGTTACGGAGAGACTTAGAGAGAGAGAGAGGGGGGAGGGAGTGAGAAAACAGCTCCATGATGCATTTCAAGATCATTTTCTGCCTCGATCGTCTCGATTTGAATATTCTCACCGATCTCGTACGCCGGTTCATCGTCTGACAACTCTACCTCTGATGCGAGAAGGATACGGACATCGGCGAGGGCCACGACGTAAAAAATCGAACTCGAAATCTCTAGAGGATAACCGGGGTATGACAGGGAGGGTATAGCGATGAGAATATATCCCATCAGTCTCGTATAACAATGACCCTACAGTGAGAAAGGAGAGGAAAATAGAGTGAAGTGTCTTGTCAGCATATCAATAATTATTACAGCTATCATTAAGATTTTCGCACATTAATTAGAAGTAGCTGAAAGTAAAGCTGTAAAACAATACACTGAACTAGATTGATAGCGTTTAAAATAGGTGATGGCTGTGATGATGATGATGATGATAAAAACAAAATTATAACAAATTTCTTTCAATGGTAATTTAAAGAGCAAAAATCGATCGAAACATTGAATGAATTCAAACATATCCATCTTACTCACCGCAGCTTTGGACTAGGTAATCATCGGGTAACCACCAGTATCCCTGGGTACCACCAGATGTACTGAATCCAAGCTCACCCAGACTGAGAGGGGTAGGAACCACCACTTCTAGTCTCGGGATGCTGTCTGCTCCTCGACCAACCTAAACATAAAAACAAACAACCTTGATTGGTTGAGTACCGTATGCGTCGGCCAATAGGCCTGGTGCATTAGCCGAACCAGCGGCCGAATCCAGCGGCCTGGTGATTGGTCGATCACTGTGTGCGTCGACCAATAGGCATTGTGCGTTATTGTTCCAATTATCGATCGAATTATGGACCGCTCCGCCGGTCCTCCCGTAGAGTATAAAAGACCCTTGCTTACAGTAGTAAGACCCTTGCTTACATTTTGTTTGTTTCCCCTAAAAAGTTTAATTATCCAATGCAACATGTATTATAAACACCACTCTATCACAAAATTGTTTTTCTTTTGATCGAAGATTCATTAAAGTCTGCGAGGTCGCTCAAAGCCAATTTCCCCGGAAAAGTACCCTCTTGATTTTAAAATTGTTGATCAATTCCTTTCTTCTTTCGAGTTTCCAGATTATTAATGTATCCCAAAGGGAGCCCCCTGTCTACACCCGAGAGACAGGACGATGTCTGGACGGTGTCTTAGAACGGACAGGACTACGCGGTAACCTACAGGATACAAAAATCTACATTTTGTCGTATTTTAATTTTTTTTTTTTCTCCATCTATTTTCTCTTTCATTTCATTTTAAGGGGGAAAAAAAAGAAAAAGAAAAAAAGAGAGAAGCCTATAATTAAATTATATTTTTGATACTCTTATTTTAAAAAAAAAGAGAAAGAAAGAAATTAATATTAAAAAGAAAGGCGTTGGTGATAATAGTCAGGTCTTGACTGATTGCCATTACAACAAAAAACAACAACAACAACAGTTATTATCACCAGATGAAGTGTTGCAGATGCACACGAAACGTCGTGAACTTTTAGATTCCTTATTGACCACATTGCGAGACAAACGAATATCACTAGCGATATTATTTTCGAAACCTTATTCTATTTTGACACATCGATGATAATAATAATTAAAATAAAACAATCATGATTATAAATTATTGGGTCAAATTTACCCACGGTAGCCGCATCAGTATCATTACTGCTCTTCCTGATGGCCATGCAATTCTCATTCTTGTTCTGTTGTCTAATTTATGCGTTTTGCAGGGGCAGATCTAGCTTTTTGCCAAAGGGGGGGGGGGGGGGGGGGGTTACCAAAGGAATTTCCAAGATCCACCCCTGTTTTGTACATATTTCAGATAGTCGTTAGGCCTACGGTCTAACATTATTATTTAGGAGGGAAGGGATACTTTAAATGATGTTTGTTTTAATTAGTGCCCCATCCCCCTATTTTTTGTTCTAATCTGAAATAAAAATATCGGTCTGTGCGACTTATGCGTTGCGATACCGGTTAATAAAAAAAAAAAAAAAAAAAAAATGAAGATAAGATAATAGGCCCACCCCATCATGTTATTTCTGTTTATTGTATGGATATTGATAATCATACTGACCTGTATGATACCTTGAGCGTAGTCGTATCCTATCCACAAATCTTGGATCTGATAAAAGCTGACGGCATCTCGCATTATAACTGCCCCTAACTCGTTACATCCACTATAAGAACATTGACTCACGGCTGCGTACCGGTTCCTGTTCCTTCCGAAAACTGGGGGGGGGGGGGGGGGGGGGGGAGACGACAACGAAGAAATGAAAATAAGTGGCGTGTTTAGCAGGGCAAGGGGCCGCCCTACCTTCCCCTGCTTGAAACACATAGAAATATGTATTTCTGAAAGTAGTCGGGGGGAAATCAGCCCCTCCCGTTTATAAATAAAATATGTTTAAATACTGAAAACAAGGATTTGATGTCACAATAATATTACCAAAATGTTTGAGCTCAATGTGAATTAATTTTCATCCAAGTCTTTCACATATCTTTTCTGCTAACATGAATATTTTTCAAGAAGCAGAATATTATTTGAAACTGTATTCTGGAAGAGGTCTCTATATAGACAGACGACATTGCGTAGACTGACGTATGGGCCTACATCATTGTCTGATTGGAGGGGGGTCGATCCGGACACTTAACAAACATGAAGATATCTCTTTGGCCTTAGGATCGAACGAAAAATATTTATCAAATAGCATTTACCCATCATGAATATCAACTTTTGTTAACCTTTATCATATTGCTAACATACTAAGTCTATGAAAATGTATAAAATGTTGCACGTATACTTCTTCAAATTGCTGTTTTAAATCAAAAGTATACTGTCCGGAAACAGAGCTTGTTTGGACTCACAACGTCTAGGTATACTCTTGACACTGATTTTAATTTCTGATTTGAATCTAAAGTAGAATGTTCGGCTGTACTGGATTTTTTGTTTATCATGATAATAGAACAAACAATTATATTGTATACCTTCATTTGCTGCAGTGTCAAACTTTATAAGAATGGTATGGAATAAATCAAGATTATTTCATTCAATATTTACTTTCTGTAACAATTAAATTCAAAACTGATGAATGATCACATTTGTTTTGATTGCTGTCCATTTAGTTTGAATTTGGATTGAGTAATTTAGTAAGTAAGCCTGGTGATGTACTGTAAATGACTTACCGATATCATACATATCTTGTCGACCGTTGGTCGAGAGAGCAACATGAGTATCAGCTCCAGACCTGACACGGAACCTTAGAATGAACTGGTTTTGATTCGGTGCTGCTATAGGAGGCACGACATCGAAATCAAAAGGGTTGTTCGGTGATGTCTCAACGTGCACTCCCAAGAGATTCAGGACATCCGGTGTGTATTCTACATCGACCACTTTATACAGAAGGGAATCATGGCCATATCATCAATAATTGTTACAAACAAACAAACAAACAAACAATTACATTTAAAAAAAGAGAACATACATGTACATAAAACCTAAATCCTTATGTAGGCCCTACTCCCGCCCCCCCCCCCCCCCCCCACCAAACAAGGATCTTCGTCGTCTTTTCAATTTCAAACCATATGGTATGGAAATAAATATTGCCAGGTCAAAAGTATGAAAATTACAAATTAATTATTAATTAAAAGGAATCATATTACATGCTGAATCACGTTTTAAATCGATTGAACACTGTGAGTACATTTCATCTTTATATCAATTTGTACTCTACCTTTTGAGACGGTCTGCTCAATACTCTTATGAACACTATCTTGTTTCAATCATGTCCCATGCATTCATGTCATGTTCTTCACATTAACCTTAACTCCTATAAGGTCTAGGTCAAGTTGGATATCATTTTCTGCTGGTTCAAATAAAATTAATGATGGTAGACCTATAAACATTGAGCATATTCCGTCATGGAGTCATCTCTGAAATAATAACAGCTATTTTTTGTTTGTAATTCGAAGCTCAACAAGTTAATGGAATTATCATAAGACTATTTTTTTTTATTTTTTTTATTTTATTGATTGATTGATTAATTTATTTATTTGGGGGGGGGGGAAGGGATATTATTATGCATGACTTACCGTTCCCATATCCGGTCAATACGAAGATGCTCGCGATGATGAAGAAGGCTACAATCATGACGCTGAAGCAAAGATATGATTATCAAATAATTGATATCCGATACAATACAGAAAGCAGAGGATCAAATACATGAACAAACACCTTATTCACTGTTAGTTGTAACTGAAGGTAGATCTAGATCTATATGTTACATAATTTACCCCCTCTTTTTTCTTCTTTTTCTTCTCCTTCTTTTTCTTCTTCTTCTTCTTGTTCTTGTTCTTCTTTTTTAATTCTTCTTGTTCTTGTTCTTGTTCTTCCTTTTTTCTTCTTCTTGTTCTTCTTTTTTCTTCTTCCCATGCATTCTTCTAGAACTTATTTATTACAAAAATAACAACATTGTCGATTTTTTTTTTCTTTCATGCAAGATATTTGGAAATAGAATATAATGTGTCTACTTAATTCACATTTTGCTTATAATCTAAATTAAACCCGATAGATTAACGTGACTTTTTCTAGAGTTGGGAACGCATTTTAATTTGCTTGCGCCCCTCCCCATCTTCTTAGAAAACAAAATTAATTAAAACAAAATACTTTGAATGGAATAACAATAATGCAGAGATATAATTGTAACTTACCAATAGTATGTTGCAGTTCAGTGAATATGATCAAAAACTCAGGAGTAACAATTTTTGGAATTATATGACCCATCCACAGAAGGTACGTTCTCTCTAGTCTGCATATAATTATGCATATTAATTATGCACTCACGTGTGTGTGCATGCTGTATATATTGCGTTGATATATTCCGCGCAGCGCGCATTAGACAAGACAAGCTCAGCCAGACTGCGCCCATACGCGCTAGAGAAAATGAAGAGCATGAAACATGGAAAGGGACCGGGAAGATGTAGGAGGAGGAGGAGGAGGAGAAGAAGAAGAAGAAGAAGAAGAAGAAGGAGGAGGGAGGAGGAGAAGAAGAAGAAGAAGAAGAAGAAGAAGAAGAAGAAGAGGGAGGAGGAGAAGAAGAAGAAGAAGAAGAAGAAGAAGAAGAAGAAGAAGAAGAAGAAGAAGAAGAAGAAGAAAGAAGAAGAAGAAGAAGAAGAAGAAGAAGAAGAAGAAGAAGAAGAAGAAGAAGAAGAAAAAGAAGAAGAAAAAGAAGAAGAAGAAGAAGAAGAAGAAGAAGAAGAAGAAGAAGAAGAAAAAGAAGAAGAAGAAGAAGAAGAAGAAAAAGAAGAAGAAAAAGAAGAAGAAGAAGAAGAAGAAGAAGAAGATAATTGCAACTCTTAATAAGGAAGGGCCCTACTTCTACTTCTACTTCTATACGACGATACTCAGCCCTGATTTATTGACAGTCAAGTTTGCGTGTAATATTTCGGAGCTTATTCGCAATTTTAATTTTGTCAACCTATTTTGTTCCCTCAAGAAGCAGCTGGTCTTTGTTTCTCTTGAATCGATCGTTTCTGCATTCCATTCTCTCTCTCTCTTTTTCATCGACCACTTTTCCTTTCTCTCACTCATTTCCCTGTCGTGAACTCTCAGTTTAATTCTTTTGCTATAATTGGACCTCACCAACCTTTTTCTCTCTCATATCTTCATCTAACGCCCCACCCTCCCTTTTTTCTCTCATCATTCTGTTCATCTAACGCCCTACCCTCCCTTCTTTCTCCCATCTGTTCATCTAACGCCACACCCTCCCTTCTTTCTCTCTCATCTCTTCATCTAACGCCCCACCATCCCTTCTTTCTTTCTTTCTCTTTCTCTCATCTCTTCATCTAACGCCCCACCACACCCTCCCTCCTTTATTTCTCTCATCTTTTCATCTAACGCCACACCCTCCCTTCTTTCTATTTCTCATCGCTTCATCTAACGCCCCGCCCTCCTTTCTGTCTTTCTCTCTCATCTCTTCATCTAACGCCACACCCTCCCTTCTTTCTTTCTCTCATCTCTTCATCTAACGCCACACCCTCCCTTCCTTCTTTCTCTCATCTCTTCATCTAACGCCCTCCAGTTAAAACTCAGACGAGTATTTTGGAGGACCAACCAACCAAGAACCAAGAACGCCCCGCCCTCCCTTCGTTCGTTCTCTCATCTCTTCATCTAACGCCCCACCCTCTATAAACTAACATAATTGTTTGTGCTTAATAATACTGTCTAACATAAGTCTTTAAAGATTAACTTCTCCAAATAACTGTTTTTAAATCAACTGTCCAGAAAACCTGTCAGGACATACGACATGCGAGTACAGAAAGAAATGGCTAGGAAAACAGTCGTTTACAAGAAAGTCTACCTTTATTACATGTGAGTGCTACACTGTACATAGAAGCAAAGAAGAAAAAATACCCAGAAAATGTTTAAGGCATTGTGGGTCTTTACAAGTAATCAGAAAGTCTTTGACTACACCATCCTGACATAGCTTAAGATTCTGAAAATCGTGCAATTAAGTGCAAATTCAAACGAAAAAGGCTTAGCACTAACTATTCATGAATATTTAGTAATTTGTCCAGGGATTAATTCCTAACATGATTGCTGCTTCAATATAAGCTTGATTTCAAAGAATATTAGATTATCAGACAAACCATGTCATGAAGGTCAAACCATGTCATGAAGGTCAAACCATTTCATAAAGGTCAAACCTATATAATAATGCCCATTCTAATGAAGAATATATTCTAAAAACAAAGGCTATAGTTTCATCTCATGGTCTCTATCCTTGGTGATGAAGAAAGATCAGGGGTGGTATTCTGAAAATAACTTGATCTTGATTTCAGTGAAATGATTTCAAATGTCATATAACACATATTTAATTGGGCTTTTCATGGGTGATTGCGCAGATGGCACACATACAAATGCATCCATTTTTACGCAGTCATTATCCAATCTACCGCAACAAGTTTAGATTCGACATTGACAATTAAAATAATTTCACTAGATTCAAGAATCAAGA
Organism: Strongylocentrotus droebachiensis; assembly: GCA_035222895.1. Taxonomy (NCBI): domain Eukaryota; kingdom Metazoa; phylum Echinodermata; class Echinoidea; order Camarodonta; family Strongylocentrotidae; genus Strongylocentrotus; species Strongylocentrotus droebachiensis. Next base: position 626,491 of record JAVYIG010000341.1, on the reverse strand, counting down.
TTTTCAGAATGGACCTCTGTATTGCTGATAGTCAATCACAGCATCAATCCTCTATTCAAAACTTGAAGCCTAACGGTTAGTTCAGATATGCCATGGCAAGCCTCTGAGGTTTTTTTTTTTTTATAACAATGTGTAAATGATAACAATGTGTAAATGAAAGCAACTGCACCTTGTAAAGGTCCTATGCGTGTATTCACTTTGCTCTGTGTGGTTCAAGTTACAGAAATGTGAAGCGCATTACATTTACATCATTACGAGGAAAAGAAATCCATGATTAACCATGACCGTAGCATATCTGTACAAGTCCTAATGATTGAAACAGAAACAAGACACAATATCTACTATGTACAGTTAATTTCAATTACTTTGTCATGATGCTGGAAGCCATTTAAAATATTTGATGATATAAAGAGAAAATAATGAGCTCATTATTTGCCTTGATTATTTAATTTGATAGTAAACTCACTATAATAATCTAGAGATAATTATGATTGTAATAATAATAACAGTAATAACCTGGATTTATATTGCGCTTAATACAAAATTCTGTTTCTAAGCACTTTACAGATATTATTATTATTGTAGCAGTCACTTCCTCAGGCATATATATGTAAAAATGAAGACACCAAGTATGTTTGAGTAGAAAAAAAGACAGAAAAACTAACTGCATAATCAATCCAATTTGTCCATTATTTGATCCATCAATACTGTTTCTTTGCATTCTTTGATCGTTTTTGCTCCTTTTGCTATATATGATTTCTAGGGAAAATCCTCTTTGTGAATAAAATTGATTTGAATCCCTCTTTTATTTTTATACAAAAATTATTCGATGATAATTGCAGATTATTACAGGCTTCAGTTCAGGCTTTGCTTCGTTTTATTCACTTGCATAGACATTGCTGATGGTGGGGAGTTTTTCTTTCTAATCATTGAATGAACAGTTACCTGTACAATTCTAGTTCACATCCCACGCTTTATAGCACTGATAAACCAATAGCACCGACTCATAAAAATCACTTCATAATGTTCAATGTAATAAAACTGCACTTTCATTTTCATTACTCTGCCATGTTCAGTGAAACTGCCTAGGAATTTATCAATCAAGTCACAATTAGGATGCAACCATTATCTTCAGAGCCACAGAGGAGCACATTTTATAGATCAAAGTCTCCCCCTTCAATTTGAATTCTATTTCCTGCTAATATCTCCCAATATATGACTCGAAGAGCCATACATGGTTCATATAAACTGAGCAATTTTCATTGGCTTCCTAACACGTTAAATACTTTTGATTTCTTCCAAAAAGGTCAGGTTGAAGCAGTGTGCAAAAGTGCATTGACTCTTATTTAGATCAGTCAAAATATATCATAAGGCATCATGGAAATGTAACTTTTACAATGAGAGGGGTTATTCATTTTCAACGTTATCACACAAATTGGGATAAAAAATATTCAAATATTATACACAAAGAGTGTCACTGCACTGGCATGTACTAAATCATAAAAACCACCACCTCTTTATTTTGGTCATCATCACTCTCTAAGTTCAGAAAAATAGTAAATAAAAACTGGCACATACATGTGCATGTACATTTAAAGCAAAATACAAATAAAATAAATACAAAATCGCCACATGTGATACAAGTATTTGCTTCATACCTTATCTAGAAAAAGTCAATTTACCGACTGCAGATTATACACTTTGATGTTGTGATTTACGCTTTTACACTCTCTTCACTCCATTTTGTAACATGGAGCTCAATGATGCACTAACAAAACAAATGAAGTAGATCATGTTCTCAACTTTTAACTACAATAATCATATTGTATAAACATGTACATATTTATGAAAACAAAATAATGTACAAGTTGTTTACTATCAGCACAGATGAATTTCTCACCCTGAAATATCTATTCTTTTGAGAAGAGGCACTCAGAGTAATTGTGCACAAAAATAAAAACCAAAGTAGAATCACAATATCATGGCAGTTTGAGATGTGCGATTTTGTGCATACATCATTTCTGACGTGCGGTATTGTGACGTGAGTTTCCTACACTGTCCAACATAGACAACGCAAGGATGCATGTAAAGCGTCAACTCAAAATTAGTCATTGAAGCTTGCATTGAGAAGATGGTTATTGTTGAGATTTACTGTAGCTACTACACCAGAAAGTTGCGGTGTTACTGCGTCAGAGCAATTACAAACTTGAATGCAATTACATGCTTCGTGTGGCATAAACATCTTTCATTCTCCATTACCTTGAAAACTATTTTTCTCTCTCTTGATATTTTGCCCACAAGAATTGGGTAATATCAGAGAAATCCCTATGCTTTCACAGAAACACTTAATGCATCCAATCTATACCACACATCACAGGACGTTTCCACTATCAGTTTTATTTTCAACATATTTGCATTACACGTGGGTAGAGTATTTCAGGTGTATTCCTACAGGACTATATCAACCTCTTCTTATTTTGACACAACTTTAAAATAACTTCCTATTTAACATGCTATGATGAGAATAGGCAAAAACAAACAAACAAAAGCAGATCCAATGATATGAATCAGAAAAAGGAGAAAAATAAATACTACATACAACAAATGAGAGGTCTACTCTTCTAAGTAATACAAGATTGTTAAACAAAAAAAATTCATGCATCGACTGTTCTGATTGTACGAAATTTCACAAGTTTGGGTTTTCTTTCGTAGACATCCGTTAGTCAGATGTGAAAGGATATTAGGCAGATTTAAATGAAGAGATACCAATTTGTAGGGAGAGGGGCAGATGTATAGACTACTTGGAGCCAGAAGGGTGCCAATTCACATTCTTCAACAGAGTTAAAGCCCTTCTTGCTCCAAACAAACCATATCTGTCAATTTCACTTGTAAATGTAAATCCATTGCATAAAGGTCTGTTCTTATATGATGTGGAGAAGTGTCGTTTCATCACTTCCTGTCAACTTTGCACGTAGGCACATGCAGGCAACAGAGAAATGGCTGTGCAGTACTTTCCAACAGAGAATAGCTACAATGAAGGAGATCTGTTCAAACAATATGGATCTAGCTGTAGCACGGATGCTGGCTGAAAATGAAGGGTTGGTGGGTGAGTGGAAGGATTGACTAGCTGATGATGAACTAGCATTAGAGTAGCAAGCACTTGGCTTTGTCCTTGTATGGGTTGTCTCCTGTAGGGGACATTCCAGTCAACAGCATGTCGCTTGAGTAGTGCTTCTCACAGTAGTCTTTGAGACTCTGGGCAGCCTGGGAGACCAGCATGGGTTTCACCTCGGCTTCCATCTTCAGCTGCTCGACCATCTTACGCATGTTCTGGTGGGAAGTCATCTTACTGTACCTGCATGGCAAGATACAAAGTACAACGGTCTTTAACTGGTTGTGTAACTGTAACACATGTAACAAATGAATCTTAAGAAATATATTCAAAAGCAAAAATAAAATATATTCAAAAGCAAAAATTAAAGTATTTTAGACTTTTCATAAATTCCACATCAAGAACATGAAATCTCCTTGATAATAGAAAATATGAAAGATTTGAATAAAAATGTATGCCTTTTAACATAACTTTTACAAAATATTTTCAAAGATGCTAGCAGCTTTCCATAATTGTTGAGTATAACTTAGGATCTTTGGGAAATACCCCCCTGGAATAAAACATGGGGGTAGTGAGGATATAAACGTACAGTACTACACTGCAGGATATGAGAGAGCATGGATGGGGACTACCAGGACACTTCAACAAGAGTACATATGTAACATAGTTGAGTACCAGAACGGGGGAATATATATTGCAGGGACGGGAAATGCCAGGATGGATCCCCGACACGGCACTAATGTCCTTTGGCAAGGTATTAATCTTCATTTGCTACACTCAACCCAGGTGAGGTAAATGGCCTGGGTACCTGGCAGGAATTAATTCCTTGAAATGCTGGAGCGCTGTCATGGCAACTAGGCTAAGCAGGGGTAATAATAAATGCGCCTCTAAATAAAATTTCTAGATAGCGGCGCTATAGAAATGCCTATCATTATTATTATTAATATGAACATGGGAAATGAGAGAGATAGAAGAGCACCAGGACAGGGGCAAATGTGGAGATGGAAACCTCAAAAGAAGGAATTCTCATCCAGAGGAAGATACATGTGGTAACATCAGGATAGTGGAACATTCCTTAGACCACATTCATGAGTCATAACAGTCCAAATGTTTATTTATTTATTAATTAATTTATTTCTGATACATGTATTTAGACAGGGTGACTCATTATCATCAATAATGGTGGTCTTCCATGAGGCCCAGTTAAACTTAATGAGGTACATTATAGTTTAACAAATATTATATATATGATAATAATATTAATAACAAAATCTTGAACATAAATTCATAACAGCAACAAACAATAAGTAAGAACATATAAAGTATTTGGTATCCTCGTAATAAAAGAATAGTTTGTTTGTTTTGTAAAGTCACATCCATATACCTGTATTCAAATATTAACTGAAAAATAAATCGAAGCAGGAGAGCTACATGAACATCATCAATCATACACAATGTACCTGACGTGACTTTTCCAATTTACTTCCCTCCTTTGGGGAAAAGGAGAGAAATGATTGAAAACAATCAATTAATCCTACCTTACTCTACTACTTGTACAGAATGTACACAAGCACTTGAAAGGACAAGAGCATTTAAAACCCTGTTCACATATTTAAAGTGAGTTCATTCATGTGAATGCACATACACCTCTATTAAACATTTAATGTGGACCTTATTATTAACATAGAGTTTAGTGTTTCAAGAAATTGCAAACGGTGGTCTAGAAATAACCATGCAATTCTGCCAAATATGAAATTAATCATTATCGTTTAGGGAGTGGGTACCTGTAACCTTTGCAGCTAGTATAGCAAGACACAACATTGAATTGCAAAGTCTTGGAATCACTCACAATAAACTGCAACACAAAACCTGGTGGTGCATTAAAAAAGTATATATACATGTATATCATCTTCCAATATGAATGGAGATCAGAAAAAATTACAACTTAAAATTACAGCTGTATTCAGGTAATTGCAAATAGGGGCTGGGCTGAAATTGTTTATTTAAATAAAAGAAAGATCAAATATTTTCTATTGCTACAGTACATGTATAATGCAATTGATGTTGATATTTTACTTTAATAGTCTGTAGTAAGTTTCACCTGAAATGTAAGATAAGCTATCAGTCTTTGTACACAATTCCAAAGAACTGCATGTACTATAAATGTAAACTGCAAAGATGAATAACATGCTTTGAGTGCTTGGAAACTCTGGTTTACTCTACTGGAAATTGTGTTTGCATTGTCTATGTCTGTCAATCTCATTGAGCGCATATCACCCTTAATGAGGTCAATGTTTGCACAAAGAAGAATGAAATGTGGCAGCCAAGTGCAAAGCATACCATATTCGTCCAATAATAATATGACATGCATGATCTGCATACATGTACATGTGTACATCCATCAACATGTAAAATGTAAAATAGAAATGGGGCTGGGAGCTTATCACAATATTACTGTACAACTCATGAACAGCCACTGATCTTAAAACATATATGGGGAAGAGAGGTCATTTTTAGAATTTAAAAGGGCTCTGCATGGTATGTTATTTATGGAGATATGAAAATTACTCCAAATTCTGGGGGAGGGAGGTTGTTCTTTGAATAGAGGCTGTGGTATATTATTCATGGAGATCTGAAAATAACTTCAAATTCAGTCTATTGTATTACTACTTTTGCAATGATAAGCACTGCCATGACATATGAAGTAAGTTTCATTTTGGGTTGAATAGTATAATGGCTTCTCCCACTGAATTTCACCCAGATTTTTAAGTGCTAAGTACTATGAATAATGAATTCATAATTTCATATCATCCCAAAATAAATCTTATAATCCAATGTCCCATGATAATGTGTTGAGAGAAAGATTACCTCCTCCATAGTAGGCCTGTCATCACTAGCTCGAGATTGCCAAATATCCCGCTATTTGAACTATCCCGATCGCAAACTACAGTGTATCCAGCTAATTTGCGTCTTCATCAGCCCGAAGTTGCAATTAGCAGGATATTTGGTCGGGATTGTCATCCCAAGATATCTTGGGATAGTTTGCAAAATATCCCACTGTTTGGCAAAATATCCAGCTATTTATCCGCTGCGTCTTCACCAGACCGAAGACTCGCACTATGCACGAACGCTGAGCAAAATATCTCGAGCTAATTTCTCAAGCTCGAGTTTCAATTTTCGACGTCGAATCTCGAGCTGATGAAGACGCGATCTGTAACTTCAGGATTATTTGCCAAATCAGAAATAGCGGGCTATTTGGCAATCTCGAGACGATGGAGACTCGCCTAGTGATCCCTCCCCAGGACTTGATTTTAATCAGGATATTTCTTGTAATAGGAATAGAGGTATCAGTGGGGAAATACTCTAAGGAAATCAAGCAGAACCAACCACCGTTGATTCCGTTTTGGTTAGAGATAGTCTGAGTTCCAATAATGACAGAAAATTATAAAATCTTCTGTAACAGAATCCAATCAAATTCACAATGAGAGAATTCAAATTTGTAAATAACTAATAAACAAGTATAATCCACGAAGCTGATTGACAAACAAGCAAGAAAGGTGACAAAATTCAGGTAGTCAGTCAGTAATTAGACAGTCAGCTGTCAAACAGATCAAGTTGTCCCATTATGTGTTCATGATGTTTCAATAGGCCATTTTCGTAATGCAATAAAATTTATTGCATAAATCTTTGTTAAGTGTCATGTCATTCCATTCACCTACAGTAATACTAATAATTGTACATGTATATCAAAAGTGCAGATTACATGTATGTTGCTTGGTAGGAAAAACATGATGGCTTGTCCTACATAACGACACAGAAGGTGTAGGCAATTCACATTTTTATTACTATTTAAATACAATTAATCATATAAACAGATGAATGAAATAATTTGTAATGAGGCATTTAACAAAGATTTGTGCAATAAATTTGATTAAAATTGCGAAACAGCCCCTTGTTTGAATATGTTTTTCCAGTTCTGCTGCAAGTTGTCGTTTACATGAATGTAGGTGTGGGCCTACATGTACCGTACATGTAAGTATATTTTGTACACTCTCTAGAAGTAAAAAAACAAACTTATACATGTAGCATGATGGAAAATTCAGAATGGCATATTTATAGGTTTGCATTGTCCCATATTTTGTCTTAACCGATTGCATAATTTTTATTAGCTCGATTACTTTCTTATCCCAACCTCGCTGGTGATTACCCCTTGGTATAGGCATTGGGCCTTTGCTAGCCCTCCATATGTACAGTACATGTAAACCAGTACTCAATTATCATGATACAGTATGCATCATTCTTTATTCTATGTTTTTGTCTCTATTGTAATATTTCAATTTCATTTCTGCATTGTTTTACAAATTCTACTGTTTTAATATGAGTTTAGTGGAAATTGGAAATATATGAATTGAATTGAATTTTTATGTTTTGCTAAAGCCGTAGCCTATAGCATTCTGACGATGCTGTTCCTTTACAGGCAAATTGAACATATATTGATTAAGAAAACAGATTTTTCTGGCAAGAGATCAATCCAAATTATTCTATTCTGTCACCTTTAATAAGACCCCCAAAGCTACCAGCATTTGAAACAGACTGGTGTATATATCATGTTATGACTTCAGGGAAACTACAGAAAACTTGCATAAAAAATGTTGTATAAAGAGTCATTGTATATACATGTACATGTATATAGCTGACGGAGCATACAGAATATATACCGTAATAGAGATCAACATCGCAGGAAGAAATGTACAGACTACAGTGTTGCATAAAGAAACCAGTTTTGAAAAGTTCAATTGACATGATAGCTGGCCAATTAGCTGGCCAGATCAGAGAGTGCTCACAATAAGACTTGCCTACATGTACGTAGTTAAACAATTTCCATACGTTCAGACTTTCTAACTAGTTTTTCTTCGAAATGACACTCATACTGGCGTTTCGATGTACAGTATGACGTTCAGTCATTCAGACTAGGGGAAAATAAATAACCTATACAAGAATCATGAAGCTATACAATGAACGCTTGTAGTCTACCCTAAACTCTGAAGGCAGGATTAGACCAACAAGAAAATGCATTTTCAGCACTTCTAGGACCATGACCAAAACTGTGAAATTTACCTTTAATCAACAAACTTCCTCTTGACACCCCTGACACATTATTTCCTGTAAATGCCCAAATACGGGTACATGTTATTGTGCTTGTGCTTCCTTCACATAAAGGCATCACTACCGTTTCCAATCATGCCAGCCCACACTGAAGTATTAAAGAAAACATTGACTTTGACCAGATCATGGTGTTCTGCTTCAAGAACGTTCCATGATATGATACGAGTCGGGTTTGGTACGTATACATGTTAAGTAAATCATGTGAAGGGCCAATATGGAAACATGAATGTGCCTCGACCAAATTGAAATTAACGGGATACAGACTGAATTAGCCTGAATTATCTGGAATATATAGGCATGATATCTTCTCTAGGTACCCCTTCGTATGTAAAATGAAGGTACCGGGTACACAAAACTTAACTCTTAAGTGGAATGGACGCTCAATACTACGTACATGTATGACTTACAGGTTGTCAATGACAACATTTAACTGCAAGGTATTATTATTGAAGTCTTTGCAATGTCAGACAAGTTCTTCAAATTCCTACCTTGCCCCTCTGACAATGGTTAAGTGCTTTCCATATTATTTTATATTTTATATACATCAAATAAAAAGATTGTGACTCAACTTTAATCCGATTGTACATGGAATAATTTATTTATTTATTTATTATTATTACTTATACTGCGCTTTTCCCATAAGGCCCAAAGCGCTTACAGTGAATGAAAAATAAAAAAAAATTACAATAAATACGTCTTACAACTACAAATTGCAAAAAAGATGTGTTTTTAAGGCCTTTCTGAAGGTAAGAACTGATGGAGACTGCCTGATTCTAAGTGGTAAATCATTCCAACATTTTGAAGCAGATACAGTAAATGTTCTATCACCGGCTAATGTGCGGGTAATTGAATATGTGAGACGGAGAGGATCACTGGCTGACCTCAATGCCCTGGTAGGTGTATATAAATTCAAACAGGTATGTAAATATTGTGGAGCTTGATTATTGAATATTTTGAATACAAACAAGAGTAATTCCCAGAAAGTAAAGAGCAACTTGGCTTTCAAGACCGGTCCACTTCCTTTTATTTATTAATTCATTTATGTACTGTACAACCTGTACATGTACGCTGTATATAATGCATATGTTGACATTGTATCTTTTCTTGTAAAGAGAGTCAAAATAAATGAGATGAAAATAAAATATCATTGAAGATCATCAATTGACTTGCTGTGTTCTTGTTGAAAAATGCAAAATGCAATCAGATTATTCCAAAGGCCTATGACGCAAATTTTTGCTGATTATAATGCTCTTAATAGTCAAGCACATTAATCGCTTAAATGATTCCCATGGGACTCATCTTCTGTCACTAATTCAAGAAGTATTGCCTTCATTTCAAAGAACCATGAATTTTCATCTTCGTCACTCATCATTCATTCATTCATACCTCTGCCAATCTCATTTAAGTTCATCTTAGGTTGCGTTTATTGACCAAATTTTTAGCTTGAATCAGGTTTCTCAAACGTCTTTCAGGCAAATTTAGAAGGTGATAAATGCAAAGCCTTTTTTAAAGGTCTTTAGATATGGGCATACATCTAAAGACGCAAAAAGGTGTGTTTTGAATGTGACATACTGTACAGCCAGAATCACGTTTCTGAAGAGATGATAAACGCAAAGCTGTTTTGAACCCCACATACAAATCGGACCACCCAGGTTAATTTCCAGTTCGGAGGCTAGCGCGCGCCATGTGTTGTGTACAAGCATGTGTGTGTAGTTGACCTTCGAGAAACTGTCTGCTTCACGGGTCAAAACAGCTGTGCAGACACAAGGCCTTTATTTTTAATCGTGAAGAGACGATAAACGCGACATCCCGCAAATCACTTTCGTATAGCGGGGTTCGATAGTGGGGTATGATAGTGAGGTACATGTACGATATGTACATATCTAGTGGCAAGACCCAATAAACGCACCCTTATACTACATACATGTTAGTGCATTCATACATATCGATTACTGTAAACGCTGTTATTTTTGCCCGATTAATATTTCGCGCTGAGCGACCCCAAAACATGTTCGCTGGTTCTTCTTAAATTCTTGTTGCACGCAATTCAGCCCATTCACAACACGCAAAAGAAGTCATGCTTAATATTCTCACAAGTTCTAAAATTCGCACTTGCCGATCTTAGCTGGAAATCCACGAAAATTAATGTAACGCAAATATTTCTACTTTTATAGTAATCAGTCACTGGGGTATTTCTCAACATTGCATTCCCTATACACAGGGCTCAACTTTTTGGAAGGGGGTCCAGTTTGAACTTTTCCAATACCGTATGTACATGCACATGTATGCATGAACCCAATGTAAAAACATCTTAAAATCTTGGGGGTCCAGACTTATATTTTGTACACCCATGGGTCAGAGGCACCTGCTAGTGTCTCACCCAGCTATATTTGTTGGATACCGTATTTGCCGGCGTAAAGGCCGCACCGCCGTATAGGCCGCACCCCCAACTTTGACATTTCGTAGAGGGAAAAAAAAAAAAAAAAAAAAAAACTAAAAAAAAAAGAAAAAAAAAAAAAAAAAAAAACGGACCAAACAAAAAGATCGTAATTTTCTTGTAGAACACTCTTTTTTTTTTTTTAAACTATACCAATTCATCAATATTCTTATAAATCAACAAGAAGTTAACCTAAAAAATGATCATAATTTAGCAGATCTTCATCGACTTTTAAGTTAGTACTGTATCGTACGCAGATTTGGTATCCTACAATACCCCTTCCTCGATGTGCGGTGTAATCCGAAATAGCATTTTTCGACCTGCGCAGTTGCGTTGCGCAGCAGCTAGCTCCGTAAGTAACGGCCTGTCCCTTTGTTTACTTTTTGGCGATGCAATGGTACGGACTTAGATCTAGATCTATCGGCAGATTTTTTTAGAAAAATAATTTTTTTCGTCTTCATGTCAACTATGCAACATAAAATTGTCGGTAAGTTGTGTGGAGTTATTCTAGAATTGTCCTGTACCGTTGTCTAGTCATGCTACCGTTCCTATAGTCCCATACGTGCAAATGGACGTGATGTTTTGACCGCTGAATTTTGTTGTTGTTGCGTATACGCCGCACCCCGACTTTTTGATTTTTTCTCACCAGAAAATAATGCGGCCTTTACGCCGGAAAATACGGTATACCAGAAAAGTTGGTAGGGCTACCATTTGGTGCCATAAGTCTCACTACAGGCCAACAAAACTGTAATGAGAGTTAACAATCTTGCCAAAGATGTTGACTAAACAAAAGTGTCAACAAGTTGGGGAAAAAAGACTGGTGAGCTATTTATGCTCTATGTTGTTCTTAAAAATATCTCAGAAGCTGAAAGAAAAATAACACTCATAAATGGATACCCGGTATGAATAAATGCATGGATCAGTGAATAAATAAATATGTGAATTAACAGATAAACAAATAAATAATGAAATACATACCGGTACATGTAATACACAATAATCATCCATATAAAACATACAATTGTGCATGTACAAATATGTATACTACTATAAATTGCTGATACACTGGAAATAATGATTGAACAGTGCATATATAATTAGACTACTTGTGAAATTAATGGATGTTAATTATACGCCTAAAATAAATTGTGAGAAATTTTTCAGAATGGTTTTAATTGCATCTTGAAAGGAAATGTTCTTTCATGGGGAAGAATAAAAAATATACATTTGATGAATATCTTTGAGCGCGTTTATCTAGGCTTGCCACTAGATATGTACATATCGTACCCCACTATCGAACCCCACTATCGTACCCCACTATACGATCGTGATTTGCGGGATGTCGCGTTTATCGACCCTTCACGATTCAAAATAAAGGCCTTGTGTCTGCCCAGCTGTTTTGACCCGGGAAGCAGACAGTTTCTCGGAGGTCAACTTCACACGTATGCTTGTACACAACACCTGGGCGGTCCTTGTATGTGAGGTACAAAACAGCTTTGCGTTTATCGATCATTTTGAAACGTGATTCTGGCTGTATGTCACATTCAAAACGCACCTTTTTGCGTCTTTAGATATGCCCATATCTAAAGCCCTTTAAAAAAGGCTTTGCGTTTATCTACTTCTAAATTTGCCTGAAAGACGTTTGAGAAACCTGATTCTAGCCAAAAATTTCCTAGATAAACGCAACCATAGTCTTCCAAGAACTAAACATTTTCTTGAGTTCAGGAAATCAGTCAGGAAGTACATGTAGACAGAATCCTTGAATCATGGAATGATAAAAACATACATTTTAACAGTACCGGTACATGTATGTACTAGAATATCACCTTTCACAGTGAAATTAAACACATGTACAGTTATTTCTTTGAGGAGGTATCCAGCTCGGCAAAAACAAAAGCAAATACTCAATCTAGTACAAAGAAGAAACAGAAAAGAACAACAACAAAAACAATAACTGCAACATACATGTACATGTACATATCGTCTCTCGATATGTGGTACATACATGTATACACATGATTAAAACTCTTTTTAAGAGACATTAACACCATGGATATCTGATATGCTTCAAATACCTAGATTTAGTACCTGTACATGTATTCCTAATCCTACACGTATAATGAACAATAGATTAACATTAACAGCACAACAACTGAAACATTCATGGTTTTAGTGGTGGTTGTTTTACCCGACTGCTTCAAGTTCAAGATGTTATTCACTTTCACAGAATTTGTACACATATGGTGTATGACTAAGGATTTAAATTCATATCATTTACATGCATTTATTACATAAATTTTCAAGATGGTAAATGGAGTCTACAATCAGCAAAATATAGTCCAGGCTGGCCCCTTGATAAAAGGCCATATAAATAAAAACTGCAGAGTCCATTTTCATGACAATCTATTTCCAGTACATGATTGATAGATAATTAGATTATAAAACCTTTTTGAAGCTCTGGAATCTATAATTTGTATGGCCTTTTGTCATGGTGCCATAATTTCAACCAGTGCAGAGAGTAGATGAAGTCATGAAGACTCGGTGAGGAAACATAATCTGAATATCTCTCAAATATCTCTCGACCTTGATAGAAATTAATTCCAATGCACTCACCAGTCTCGAGACGTACAGTCATAATTCTGTTGGGTCATGACAAACAACAAGAAGGCAGAAGAGAAGCAATTGTACAGTGCAGCTCGATCCTCATTAAATCATCAATTCAAATTGTTACCCAAATAGACTGCTTTTCTCTTGCACTATCTTCTCCAAGAAAGGTGCATCACAGCCGAGCCTCACCACCAAATATATCCAATTTCACTTGTGTATCTCACCAAACATTGTAAGAAAAAGCGAGATTCCACGTTTATGGTACATAAAGCAAATGCAGGAAAACAGAAAGGAAGTGGATCTAGCCTGCCTTACTGCCTGCCTGTGATGTGATATTACCCAGTACTGATAAACCGTGAGATCGACTTCTCCCTCGCCAAGCTGGTATAAGGGTGGTGGAAATGGAAGTAGAGAGACATGCACAAACAAAAGTGAGGGTATGATGTCATCGTCACTAATTTTTCTTTCTCCTTTGCTATTCAAGCACTCACTATCTCTCTCTCTCTCTCTCTCTCCGTCTCCTTCAAATTCACTCTATTTATAGTTTCCCTCTCTTTTTTTATCTTACCTTTCTCTCTCTCTTGTCTGTTTGTCTTTCTCTCTCTGTCTATTACCCTCAATTTCTATCTTTCTGTGTCTCACCAAGGGTATCACAATATAGAAAAGGTCATTCACGAATGCGACATGTAAAGTGCTCTTCCCATTTAAAATGGAAATGCAGTGGTTTGTAATACGAAACGACATAAAAATCTGTAGTTTCTTTATTCAATAATAACAAGAATAATGGGTTCTGGTAAAAGGCGTATAAATGTAGTATGGCACCTCAGGCCTGGGACACTTGACACTCGGAAGATATAAAACAAGATAATTACATAAAAATGGAGTTTTATATATCATGTAAAAAGAACAAATATGCAGCTATACAAGACATGAACATCTGACTATATTACATTTCCACTATATGTAAGAGAGATGGTAAAAGAGATAGAGAGACAGAGAGAAGGAAAAAGAGGGAGAGAGAGAGAGAGAGAGAGAAAGAGAGAGAAAGAGAGAGAGACGGAGGGAGGGGGGGGGGGGGGGGGTAGGGAGGGGAGATTATAATTTCTATTCATCATCCATTTTTGTGTTCTTACATGTAGTTTTTCTGACCCTCATAAATTTTCATTTTTAATTTCACTCTGAGCTTGTACAGATCATCGGCTACATGTAATGGCTAATCTTCAGTTTCATTTTCAACATGAAATTGTACAATATGTACAGGTGTATCAAAAGATGCCTCGACCCCCCACCCAAAAATAGGATTGAAATCAAATCCAGTCGTTGTTATTCAATGGTACAACCAAGCATTGTCATTTAATCAGTTTTCAATGGTTACACTTGTATTGGTACGCATAATTTTGCTGTTTGAATTTTGTCATGTTTTAATTAATATTTCATGTGCAATTCAAAACATGAACTTGAAGTGCCACGGTTGCTGATGGTACATGTACATAAAAGTGCTATCATGATGAATGTTAACATTGACTAAAGAGAAATGTTCAAAAGCTTGTAAGGATGAATCTTATTTTGAATGAAAACATATTTGTAAACTTGACAGCACAGCAGGGGTTAATCTTAAAACAAATCCAGAACACAAAGCATACATGTATGTGCAGTATCAAATTTCATGGAGCTTCTGCTGGTATAACAACATGTATACAGTACATGTGTAACTGTAATGTACAAATACATTCTGACCTATAGAGTATACAGTATTGATACAGTATCAGGTTTATACATGTTTAGCGTCCCCGCCCACTTCCTTTTCGGGAGCTGCCTCCTTTTCTTCCTTTTTTTAAAATAAATTTTTATTTTTATTTTTTAATTAAAAAAAAAAAAATTTAAAGAAAAAAACACAAGAAAAACACTGCTAAAATGGATGTATTTCTGATAAAAAAAAATGAAAAAAAAAAAAAAAAAAATGCAGGCGGCCATCTTGAAAAAATCGCCTGACTATCAGGGAAAATGTACGAATTTGTTGAATAAATTTATGGAAATACAAGCATTACTTTAAACAAACAAAACTTTGTGATTTCTGGCTCACTTTTCCTGATTGAGGTGTCATATAAAACGGCAGAAAACAAACTTTCTGGAAATGTTTGTTTTTCTTTTTTTCGGGGACAATCAAAAAAATTTGGGAAAATATTTCGAGATAATTCAAGGAGAAAAACAAATTCTTATAAAAAACTAAACAAAAATGAAGAAAAAAACTTCTTACCCAAAAAAACATTTTTTGGGGAAAAAAAAAATGTGGAAAAAATCATTTCAAGGGAAAACAAAAAATGACCCTCGGTAATGGTTTAATGTGTGTAATTGGTGACATACAGTCCTCAAGAGGAAGACATGCATTGATTAAAAACAGCGAAAAGTGACCGACCAGGAAAATATAACAATTTGGATCCTCACAATTGATATAATTTATATATAACGTATAGTCAACGATGGACAAAAATTGAAAAATTAGAAGTGTGAAGCTAGTAGATATTTACACAAATTTATTCAAACTTAGATTGAATGGCATTTGTGGAGTGCATGTTTTTAAAATTTCTTCATTTTTTGAAAGGAAAAAGTAAATAAAAATGAGATCCTTGGGACTTGGGAGTTGAAAGATCCAGGTAGATGCATACTGGCCTGAAGGGGAACAATCATCTGCCATGTGTCATAAAATCAATGGATCCCATTCCTGGTTCACATTGTGAATGAATGCATATTTGGGAAAGATTGTCAGGGGAATTGTTGTGAGGATTATTGGGCACTTAAAGGTAAAAGAGATCCTAACATGGTCAGATCTTTACATTAAGGATATAGCATGAAATCCAATTAATAATAATAACAACAACACTACTACCACTACTACTACCGTACTACTACTACTACTACTACTGTACTACTACTACCGTACTACTACTACTACTACTACTACTACTACTACTACTACTACTACTACTACTGCTACTACTACATGTACTACTACTACTACTACCACTACTACTACTACTACTACTACTACTACTACTACTGCTACTACTACTGTACTACTACTACTACTACTACTACTACTACTACTACTACTACCGTACTACTACTACTACTACTACTACTACTACTACTACTACTACTACTACCGTACTACTACTACTACTGTACTACTACTACTACTACCGTACTACTACTACTACTACTACTACTACTACTACTACTACTGCTACTACTACATGTACTACTACTACTACTACCGTACTACTAATACTACTACTACTACTACTACTACTACTACTACTACTACTACTACTACTACTACTACTACTACTACTACTACTACTACTACTACTACTACTACTACTACTACTACTACTACTACTACTACTGCTACTACTACATGTACTACTACCACCCCTACTACAGTACTACTACTTATACTACTACTACTACTACATGTACTACTACTACTGCTACATGTACTTCTACTTCAACTACTAATACTTCTACTACTAATTTACTACTACGACTACTCCTGCTACATTTACTTCAACTACTAATATACTACTACTGCTACTTCTACATCTACTACAGACTACTGGCACTAATAGTAATAATACAAGTGGGCTATATTTCTGAATTCCATTACCGTTTCTCAACAAACACTCTACACATATACACATGTATACTTGTCTCATTTTAAGCCGTCATTAAATAAAACATTCATTTCAAAAAACGTATTTTAGCACAGCAAAACGTACAGATGTATTCCCCCCCCCCAAAAAAAAATAATAATGTATTAATACGTAAAAATTAAAAATATGTACTACTGTACATGTACATGTACTTGGCACAAGTTGGCAGCTCTGCTTTTATATTTGTATATACATGTACATATATCTCTCTCTCTCTTTCTTTAATTCAAGTTTCTCCCTCTCTTTCTTTAATTCAAGCCACAACGGACAAAACAGAATGTCTGACCCCATGAATGAGGACATGTGATGTTCTTGAAAAATGTATTTCTCTCCAGGCAAAGGAAACATGTATATCTGCCTCCCTCTACAGCATGTTGTTGAGGATTCATGATATACACCTGTAAAACAAGATTGTTAGCTCTTATACAGCTATAACAGAAGTGTGGTGTACATTGCAAGATTTAAGAGGCTAGAAATAGTGAACCAAATAATTGATGCTCATGAAATAAAACATAAAACGTGAGTAGAACATTTACATGTACATCAGTTCTGGATGTCAAATGACAAGCAAAAAGAAATCTATAGCTACTTTAAAGGTCAGTCAAGGTGTTTCATCTTGTGTCATCATGTACCGTAATTAACGGTGTATTTATAGCAATTTTTTTTGCTGCCGAATTTTATTTTTTTTTTTTTTTTAAAGTTTTGATTTATGCCCCTCCACCTGGCGCTATGCCTGGCAATGTCTCCCAGCTCAGTAATCGGTGTGTTGACTCACCACTCGGAAACTAGAACACTCAAATTTTTCTGTCATCTTGGTTTGACAGTAATCTTTCTGATACATGTAGATCTCAATATGTAGTTTATAATAATAATTCCTCCAATTTTTCTTCTATTACATGGCGTACCACAAGGTTCTATCCTACATGTACTGTAGGTCCTTTACTGTTTTTTAATTTACATTACGGTAATGATCATACACATTCAGCTGCACCTCGCACTTAAAGAGAAGGTTGAGTTCTGGGAAGAGGTGAAAAATAATTTGTGAGCGTTACTCATTCTTATTATGCAAGTGTGGAAGAACATCAGATAAGACATGTTCCCTGAAAAGCAGGGCTCTTCAAATGCCTTCATATTCTAAATATGCATGTGACATCGTAAAAATCGGGGGGGGGGGGGCGGCTTTTTACGCCACATGTTCGTGTAGTCCCATATACATCTTCCTGTGTACAGTGTTTGTAACTTTACCAAGACTTGGTCCAATTTATTATCATTTTGATGATTCCAGAACATTGCAATACACACAAATTCTTATATGCTAGATGATCAACCTTTTCTGGTCGGTTCCACACCGTTTCTTTCACAATGCAATCGCATGACCAGAACTCAACTTCATCTTTAAATGAAAGGCCTTCCCGCGTGAGTTTTTTAACACGGACCTGGCTTTTTTTTTTCCTTTTTCTTTAGGGCGAAAAAGAGGGGTGCGGTTAATACACGAGGGCGGTTTATACACCATTAATTAAAGTACACAAAGAACCGAAACCAAATGTAGTCTATTCAGTATCTTCAGACTAAGTTGAAGGGTTATGAAAACTACATGTACCTACTCAAATTTCAAGCTACATGTACATGTACATGTAGGTGTTCTAGCCACTCTACTACAAAGCATACACCTAAAAATTGCTTCTAAAATGTAGTTGACTTACCTGGGTGTGATGATCTGGGTTGAATTAACCTGGCTACTTCAATGTCTGCTTCAACAGAACTGTTCAAATGAAACACACAATACCGTAAATAAAAAAAAATTAAAATCAAGAATGGTATGCAACTTGAAATATTAATGAAACCTAAGCTTTTAAGTACTGCATCTTGTCAAGTACGCACATAAATCAGAAGACCGTCTAAATCACCTTTTATTTTGGCTGCAATCTGACACTACATGTACATGTACATGTACATGTAGTACATGTATTAACCACAAAGAGGAACTTAGGTGCTGTAATTCAACTGATGCAGTGTTTTCCTGGGTTTGTGGCCAAAAATTGTTTCCTACATGTACAGTGTACAGTGTACATATGCTGAAACACATGTGGCTTTAATAGAACCTATGCATTCACATTATGACTTGGGAGTGCTTGTGACTCCTGTCACATTAAAGTGATGAAAAGCCCCTTTTAATTGATATACCTCTTGCCACTTTGTCTCCATTAAAACTGACATAGTCTATCATACAGAACTACACCTTTCTACATGTTCATTTAGGAGTGATGTGCCATGTAGAGAAGACAAGTAACCATCTATCTCGTTACTGATAATACTTAGGAAGTCCATGTACATGTAGTATTACTATTGGATCTATAGATAATGCATTAAAACTTATTGCCGCAAGGACAATACAGATCTGAATGTCCTTGGAAGATTTAGAGGCGCAATGTAGTGGATACCTCTATATCCTGTTGTATCAATCATGTTAAATGAAGAAAAAAAAATGGAAGGAAAGATCAATCACAAGCTTTGAATGGCTCTGGAAATTACACGTTCATTAAAAAGGAGATAACTTCTTAGTAAGGCTGCGACGAGTACTCAAATAATCGAGCACTCGCACTGTTGACAACTACTCGAGTATGATTTCTTGTACTCGCCATTTTTTTTTGCCAAGTTTTTTTCTCCACCTTGCACTGTGCTGGCCGGTCGAAGCTCACCCGTGCCCGGAAAAGCACTGTCATGGTACTGTGAGTAAAAATGTTTCCCAGCTCAATCATACACAGGGTGTCACTGTCAACTCACCACTCAGAAACTAGGACCAAACTAGCTGCCAATGTCCAGATTTCTGTTTGAACTTGGAGGATAATTTGTCTGTCATCTTTAGTTTTAAAAACAACATTGTTACTATTATTTGTGAGCAGTTCACAAGCCCAAATTGGGGCCTTCAATTGCAACTCGCAGTAAAATAGCATGGGTTTTCGTAGCCGGTAAGTCGGACCAGGAAGATATTCTCTTACATCTTCCTGGCTGAACCATGCATGGGGTGCTTCCTACAACGTCGGCAAAAATATAAAATAAAAATAAAAAAAAATCTGAGCAGCGCCATTTCTTGGCGACTGTTGTCGTAAACATGATATTTTGTGGCAAGGAGAACAGAGTGCTGTGCATTAGGACATAAAATCACCACAATAAAAAGGGTAGGTATTTATGTATTAATTTTACAATTTTTTCCCCCTGCCGTTTAAATAAAAGTAAGAGTAAACGAATCGTCACCAAGGCACCAACAATGCAGGTAACAAACGAACAAAGGCATTTAGGTTGTCTGACAGGATTTTAAACTGGTCAGCATAGTCTCTGAGCAATCGTTTTGTGCATTGCTTTTAAGATGGAAAATGGGTTTGCTCACTTTGCTGAAGCCAAGTGGATGAAACAACAGTTTGGTATTAAACCAGGGGAGTGTTTCACAAAGACTAAGCTCAACTTTAATAGACTAAACTATGGCAGGCCATTTTGGTTCAAATGAACATATTGGAAGCATATGCGATCCTACAATATTCAGTGATCGTTGTCGCGGTTGAAATGGAGTCTAAAGTTATGAAATTGTAAATGATAAACTCTTTATGTTGTATAGCTCCCTCTTTTAAGATTAAGATATTAATTAAGCTATACGACAATGGTTATTGACTAAAATTGTCCGATTAGCTATTCCCGTTTGGAAATTAGATATCACAACTACATATTCTGAAATTTTCATGGTCGCAGCTACATGTACCACTGTATGGCTGTAAGCGCTATTTGAAATTTATCAAAATTTACCGGGAGCACCGGTAAATTTTGATATTCAATTTTTCTCGAAAGCAGAAGTGTTTTAAGGGCCAAATTTTCTAGTGCTTATAGTCCGTGGGCCAGAGGGGGCTACCGTGCACCCCCCCCTATGATCCTACTTTTTGGGTGTCATTTTGTTCATTGGGATCTATAATATCAGAAAAAAGACGTTCCCAAGAAAAAAACTCATTTGGACACTGTTTTTTGGCTCCTTATTTGAAGATATGTAAAAATGTCAGTTTTTCGTGTTTTGCACACTTTCTTAGGGTTTGTGAAATATGTGCTTACATTTTACCCCGTTTCTCAGCAGATATAACTCTAATCTCCAATAAATTTATAAACAATCTTTTTAAACTATACAACAATAGGTAGACAAAATTATATTATTTTATTTTATTGTTTTCAATTATTAATGACGTTATAAATTTGCATATATTTTGATATGCAAATTTCGGTCTCAAAACCTGTCAAAATCACCTGAAAGTTGTATTTTGTCTGCTATTATCATGAAATAAGTTTTCAAACCCCCTAATTTGGTGTACAATTATTCATTGATATGTTATCTGATGTTTCCTGCAAAACAAAATCAGTCAACTCATGTAGACATTGTTTTTTCTCCATTATTTTGTATGTAAACATATCAGTTTTCCGTGTATTATACATTTTCTTAGGGTTTGTGAATTATGTGCTTACACTTTACCCTGTTTCTCAGCAGATATAAGTCTAACCTCCTTCAAATTAATAAACAATCTTTTTAAATCATACAACAATAGGTAGACAAACTTATTTTAATTTATTTTATTGTCTTCAATTATTAATGACGTCATAAATTTGCATATATTTTGATATGCAAATTTCTGTCTCAAAACCTGTCAAAATCACCTTAAAGTTGTATTTTGTCTGCTTTTATCATGAAATAAGTTTTCTAGCCCCCTAATTTGGTGTAATATTTTTCATTGATATGTTATCTGATGTTTCCCGCAAAAAAAATCAGTATTCAGTCAACTCGTATGCGCATCCCCCCCCCCCCTCCCCCGCTTATTACAACTAGTACATTCTGTATATATAATGTACATTTAATCCAGGTTGGATAGCAACTCCTCTGGTACAGTCCACGAATCACCAAGTCCTGTCAGAGGTTTGACAAATTTGTTGCGTTGCTGCAACAGTTTGATTGGCTTGACTTTGTCGGTTCCTTTAAAGGCGCTTGTGGAGACACAGCCTGAGAAAACATGTAGTCCAAGGAGTGCTGGGCAAAATTAGTGACATCTTTGAGCCGCTGCTTGTTGCCTCTCCCTGTATGGAAGAGTAATGTAATGTCTGAAGTGATATGAGCGTAATGAAGCAATATAAAAAATATATCGCTGTTTGGGCTTTTGATCTGCACATGGCACATGATCACAAACTTGCTCCTTTACCGTATTGGCAGTAAAGGATCACGCGTGAATCGTGTTTCTTCTTGGGTTGAGTTGAGAGATGGAATCTCAGAACACAGTGTCTCTCTCTCCCATTCTGAGAAGTGAGCAGTTGGGCTTCTCCTTCTTTGATGAATATCATCTTTTTCCATGCAGCCTCTTAGCCCGGCTCTTAGCCACGTCGTGCTTACTCCAGACATCCAGAAGATCTTGAATAAGTTGTTTCTTATTCTCATCATTCGTTAGGAACTGCTTCCAGTCAGATGGTATTTTGGTCTTGCCTCCTTTAATCATCATTCTTTGCACACCCACGCCGTGTCCGTTCATTTGACCTCCAAGAGTCTGGCTTGTACATGTCTGTGCTGAAGATGACATCGCATTTGGACAATACTCCATTGTGAATTTTGATGCAAATATCGTGGAATTATGCAGGCATCTCTTTTAGGTAGTAGAAAACAGCATTACCATCATCCACTACTAAGGAATTGCCAGTGGCTGGAGGTTGCGAGCAAAGAAGCAAAGAAGTTGTTCCAATGTTCCAATTGAGTAGAGAACAGGGATCAAAGAATTCCCATAGATCAAGTTGGCTGCCTGAACTTTGTGCCTTTACCATCAGCTGGATAGCAATGTCCCCTTGTTGCTTGTACTCTTTTACTTTTCGTTGGGATGTTTTAAGCTTGAATTTCTCTTTTGTCTCTGCCATGGTTTGAGCTTCAGTTTCTTGAAGGGGTCAGAGAACGATGTCTTTTTCTCTAATCGCTCTTTGATGAACATCTCTTTCTGGTCTTTCCCTGTGGTAATTGCATGCATGACATCTTTCTCAACCTCAGCTGGAACGTGGGCACCGGAAGAAAAAACATACAATCCATTCTTGTCATCAACATCAACATGATTGAGGAAGCTTTTTACATCATCTATGGCCTTTTTTAAATACACATCCCTCATTTTTCCTCATCTGAGTTGGTTGTTGATCTCTGTGTTTATTTACATGGTGAGCATCAAACGTCATAATTATC
Source organism: Strongylocentrotus droebachiensis (assembly GCA_035222895.1). Classification (NCBI taxonomy): domain Eukaryota; kingdom Metazoa; phylum Echinodermata; class Echinoidea; order Camarodonta; family Strongylocentrotidae; genus Strongylocentrotus; species Strongylocentrotus droebachiensis. The sequence continues at coordinate 603,218 of JAVYIG010000341.1, read as the reverse complement.
TGCATAATGTTTGAGCCCACCTCTGATATACACTGTAGTTCTCAATTATGCCAGAGACACCGACACCACTACCACCCCCACCGCGAAATTTGCCATGCTTCAAGATTATCTCCTCAATTGTCTTGTCGACAGCACATCGGTTCCCTGGAATGAGCGACCTACCTGGCAACACTTATTGCACCTCTTTTGAGCAATGTCATGGCACCAGGATGTGAATCTTTAATGTTTACCAAGAATACATCAAGGTAGGTCAGATACCGGGAGTATTTGTGACCAGGTCAGGCATAAGGAACAGGCAGTGCAAGTACAATGGACAGTCATTTTCTTTCACAGACCTGATCAATGACAGATCAATCCAAACGCAATCAACATATTACGACATCAAAAATTGTGCCGTCTTTTCCCAAGATATCCTCTTCGAACATCAGCTTTGAAGGTATGACTCTATTAACGCCTTCAGATCTGCATTAGCCACAACCTCAGCAAGCCTCTCTTTGTTGGTGATCGAATTAGCTCTTGGAAGATATTCTTTGATTCTTCAGCTATACCAACAAGTGCATCATCTTTTCCAGTCATTGACAGAAACTCATAAAAAAGGAGCCTTTCTAAGCACTCCACCATTGTCTTGTGACAATGCAGACTCCTGTTGCAGTTCTTTCCTGTTATGACGTCTTTCATAGACCCAGAAGACATGAGACCAGCTTCCAAGAGAATAATTTCAAGTCCGGATCCTTCCATTTTCTTTCCAAGCATCTTGGAGTATGCACAAATCAAATGGAAAGTGCCAATCAACACAATGTGTTTCTTGTAATTTTATGGATGACTCCAAATGAGAGGATATGCCTTCATGCACACGCCCAAGTCAAATGTTGTTATGACATAGTCTTGGCCAACCTTGCGGCTTGCTTCTTCTGTAGCTCTCGGGCACTCGTGGATTGTATCGAATTCTGTTATGGGATATTTTATAACAGGATAGTAATCTATGGTCGTCACATTTGAAGGCACCTCCCATGTTACTGAGACAAATCCAGCCCAACCTGGAAGCTCTTGACCTGTCTCTCCACTACTTTTTCGGACAAGCATCCATGCCATATCATTTCTGGCACATTGTTTGAATGCTTCATATCGGTTGACATAACAAGGTGGAAGAGGACCTTCATGTTCAATAGCCAAGGAACGATCTTTGGTTCATGTACGTGCTTCTGAGGGTACTGTGATATTTGAAGATTCAACTCTCATTGTTAGAAATCTCCTGCAGCATAATCCCATGGGCTGTGTGGACAGAGCCAGAACCACTTAAGCTTGAAATGTGTAGGTTGAAATCGTCAACGTCTGAATGGAAGACTGATGGCTCCACGGGATGGCGGACTACCTGTCTAGATAGAATACCGAAAGTCTACTGTAGCGCTTGTGCTATGGCAGATTCAAGCTCAAGTGAAAATGAATAGCTTTCTGAAAGAACAAGGCGATTCATGAATGTGATCAATTGAGCACTGCGTAAGAGATGTCTCAGAGTCATCCATACCAGAATATGCTTGGACATTTTCCACTTTTGTGGCTGCCCTACATATATCTTGCCCAAGAGATATGACAAGACTAGTCACTCTTTGTGATGGTCGAGATGGATTTCCACTCAACAAATGGTTCAGAAACTTCTCTAGCTCAGTAGGAATCTGGTCATCTATACAGGCAATGGCTTCTGCGGTTGAGGGCCAGGTATTTCATCACCTACAATTTAATCTACAATTATGCAGGCATATGCTTTCTTGTGGGCTACTTTCATTGTTCTCTGTTTAGCTACTTCATCGTACTTGTCACCCACCAAAATCTACATTGTTGACTTTCTGTTGTCCAAGAGCTTTTCTCTTTGATTGATTTTGAGCCTTCCTTTTTACAAAAAGATACAATCAGGATCGAAGATGATTTTATCAATTGACGATCTGGGTGGACGGGATGTTGAAGGTTCTGTGGCATTAGATAAGATCTCTGACAGTCGATTGAGATTCTTGGTAAAAAGTTGGTAGCACTCCCGATGATAACCTTGCACATCTGAAATGTCTTCAAGAATGAGGATGCATGCTTCTTCCATTGCTAATTGTGTCAAGTGAGTTGAAATTCGTGAAATTGTACCCCGTATACGTTTGATTATTCATTTGTATAAACAACACAACTATATTATAGCATATAATGGGATTAATGACCAACTGCTGAATAAGTTGGCTTTGTCTGACCCCCCCTCTTCAGGCTGATACTATAAAAGGAAACAATGATGTATGTGGTAATATACTGTATTTGATTTAGTTTGATGTTAACAGGCTAGCCCCAATAGTAACTGAAATACTGCTTGTTGAGCTTTTGTTTTATTTAAAACAGGAACTTTAATTGAATGTACATTATATATACAGAATGTATTAATCGTAATATGCGGGGGGGGGGGGACAAAATTTGCGGGAAACAGATAACATATCAATGAATAATATTACACCAAAGGGGGCTAGAAAGCTTATTTTATGATATTAGCAAACAAAATACAACGTTTAGGTGATTTTGACAGGTTTTGAGACAGAAATTTGCATATTAAATATATGCAAATTTATGACGTCATTAATAATTGAAGACAATCAAATAAATTAAAATAAGTTTGTCTACCTGTTGTTGTATGATTTACAAAGATTTTTTGTTAATTTGATGGAGGTTAAACTTATATCTGCTGAGAAACAGGGCAAAGTGTAAGCACATAATTCACAAACCCTAAGAAACTGTATAATACACGGAAAACTGATATGTTTACATACAAAATAATGGGGAAAAAACAATGTCTACATGAGTTGACTGAATTTTTTTGCGGGAAACAGATAACATATCAATGAATAATTGTACACCAAATTAGGGGGTTTGAAAACTTATTTCATGATAATAGCAGACAAAATACAACTTTCAGGTGATTTTGACAGGTTTTGAGACAGAAATTTGCATATCAAAATATATGCAAATTTATGACGTCATTAATAATTGAAGACAATAAAATAAAATAATATAATTTTGTCCACCTATTGTTGTATAGTTTAAAAAGATTGTTTATACATTTGGTGGAGATTAGAGTTATATCTGCTGAGGAACAGGGTAAAATGTAAGCACATATTTCACAAACCCTAAGAAAATGTATAATACACGGAAAACTGATATGTTTACATACAAAATAATGGGGAAAAAACAATGTCTACATGAGTTGACTGATTTTGTTTTGCAGGAAACATCAGATAACATATCAATGAATAATTGTACACCAAATTAGGGGGTTTGAAAACTTATTTCATGATAATAGCAGACAAAATATAACTTTCAGGTGATTTTGACAGGTTTTGAGACCGAAATTTGCATATCAAAATATATGCAAATTTATAACGTCATTAATAATTGAAAACAATAAAATAAAATAATATAATTTTGTCTACCTATTGTTGTATAGTTTAAAAAGATTGTTTATAAATTTATTGGAGATTAGAGTTATATCTGCTGAGAAACGGGGTAAAATGTAAGCACATATTTCACAAACCCTAAGAAAGTGTGCAAAACACGAAAAACTGACATTTTTACATATCTTCAAATAAGGAGCCAAAAAACAGTGTCCAAATGAGTTTTTTTCTTGGGAACGTCTTTTTTCTGATATTATAGATCCCAATGAACAAAATGACACCCAAAAAGTAGGATCATAGGGGGGGTGCACGGTAGCCCCCTCTGGCCCACGGACTATTATATTTCATCCACAGGGTCATCCAAATATATCAAAATTGTAAAGAATCACTATCCAGCCAATTTTAAAAATCTCCCAAAACTTTGTATTACCTTTAAGGCTGTTAAAGCCAACCCAGCTAAAAAGTGAAGATTGCTGTGCCCTCCGGTCATAAGATATTTAAATAATTCTCAAATTGAGCCTTTGCACGCCACTTTTTAGGCTGAAAAGATTTTACTCTGAAGTAAAAAGCTCGAGACTAATTTAATTGTAAAGAGTGGAAAGATTTCTTTTTGTGACAGCCACCTCTAGCCAACATTCTTTCTTCTCTCCTTCCATTCCTCTTTCAATCTATTCATACTCTTGCATGCTGTCAATCAAAGCAAACATTCTGACAATGCACAGAACATCACATCTCACAAACTTCAAACTTCAAGAAACCGTAGTCTCTGGGTGGATTTGAGCTTCTGATCCTTCGGTCTTCAGTCCAGCATGCTACCGATATATCTACGAGAACGAGTTGAGATTGATCGGCGATATATTAGCTATAGATAGTTCAGACTACTCTCCATACTCTCCATCTAACCCTAGTTTATCATGTTTGAGCTGTACCAATATTTTTTTTCTTCTTCAAGTTGGGTGGTTGTCGCAAAAGAAAGTCTTCCCTAAACTTGCCAAAGAGCAATAGCAGAATATCTAATTTCCACTCAAAATGGTGTGAATTGTAAATGTAATCAAATTCCGTTTTTCAACGACATGAACTTCAGGAAAGCCTTGGTTTTTTATTACAGCGTATGTACATAAATAAGAAGTCAGCTCAGATTACAGTTTAGCAGATTTCCTGTGACAATGGCGACTGTGTTGTTGTTGTTTTGTAGTTTGCACTTGTAATGTTGTAAGTTGTATTTGGAATTTGGGCGCTAATTCAGAATCATATCCATACTTTGACCCGTAACTCTGGCGTGGAGATACCCTACTAAAACATACTAAAAAATCAACTAAATCTTCATCAATTGTTCAGATGGTGTATGTAAAAGTCGTAAATGTTTCTTACCTGTTTCATGTCAATTTTTTAATCTTTTTTTGAGTATTTTCCCCCAAAACGAAGACTGATAATATACACTTTCTCACATGTTTCACAGCTGTACAATACAATTGCATAAAACCGTCTAGCGTACGGACGATGGGGTGCGGCTGTAATTTCAAGTCCTCATTAAATTCATGTAGAACTTTAGCTTACATTTAGCCCATGCACATAACGTTCATCCGATCTCAGCGAATAACGGACAAGGGCCCTTCTTATTGGCTAACACTGGCAACCATTTATTCAATGTTATAAGATATTGGTGCGAGGAGAAGGCTTGCAATTTTCTGTTTGATCCGATACCAAAATCATGATATTTCAGTCAAACCCTCTTAATAATGTTACAATTTTTTCACGTAGACTTAAGTCTTAGACTCTACGTAACTTTTTTTGAGTTTGAAGAATTCTCATTTTCGTCATATTTAAGGTAGACAAACTGGAAATTTATTCTGAAACGTTTGTTGATTTGTCTATTTTATGAGGTAGCAAATAATGATGTGTGTGCGTCAGCTATGTGTGAAGTGCGTCACCTGTTTAAAAACATGACATGTCGAAATCTCCTTGGTGTGATGTAATTTTAAGCATTGGCATTGCCATTGAACTTAAGTTGCGCTTAAGTTAAGTAGGCCCTCTCTCACTTAAATTCGAAGCCACTTGCGCAGATTGGCCAATGGGAGAGCGTAAACTCACTCACTGTCATGACTGTACAGCGCTCAATCAATGCGCAAAGTTCTTAAGTTTGTTCGCTACATCAAGACCGCAGGAGCAAATGCAAATGTCCATGATTTATCCACATGACATCCCTAACACTAGATTCGAGATCTGACATGGCACCTGCAACACTTACGTTACGACATGGCATTCAGTTATCAAATGCAAGAAGAAGCCAGAGCACGTACTTACTCGTACGTTTACGGGACATGCATCATCATTGCGTGGGGAAGTCGAGGCGAGGCCTCACTGTCCCACACTGGCACAGGCACAGACAGTTTCATCGCTGAAGCGACACGCTTATCTGCAAGGTCATTTTATTCAATATTCTACGATAAAATACAACCAAAATGTCCAACCAAATTGACATATACTCATTTTACAACAAAAAGAATCATATAAAAAGCAATAAAGATGGCAGGAATGTATCAAAATTCTTACCTCAAACGGGCCGGTTTGCTGTCTGAAAGTCAGTAGTTGAGTTGACAACGGGATAGCAAGCGATATTGAACGCTATATCTATGCTATCGATACTGTTAGGCTTTTATTTTTTATGCCAGTATTTTTAAAATCATAATAAAATTTAAAAGGTTAAAAATTCAAAATATTGTTATTAACACAACTACATTGCAATGATAATAATTAAAAAATAATAATAATAACAACAAGTTGTAAGCACGTTCATAATAAATATTATATTTTATCATTTATTCAACATAAAGTATTAAATAAAGTCTATCTATCATAGCTCAACCTATATGGTTGGTTGGGGGGGGGGGGGGGGGGGTTGCCACTAGATTTTCAAATCATGATGGATTAGAAAAATGTTTGAAATTCATTTGTTTTTATATACTTTGGCAAAAGTTTTGATAACTACAAAATGAATGTACAATAGCAGGGTTACACAAATAATGAGTAAAGGTTTGGACCCCAACTATATACATGCACTTCAGTCAGTGTATGATGACACAACCAGGGTATGTTATCCTGACACAACACTGGAAAGGTTTGAGTTTTCATTTGATTTCAGAGCCAAATCACAGGATATATTTTTTAAAAAGTATGCTTAATTGCCGAATAGTATTTTATCAAAATCAAATCTAGAATTATTTTATTCTGTGTCCGCATTTCAAGTGGCATATATTATGCTTGAAATGCATGATCGTTATGCATTTAGTGTTCACATTGATACATAATGGGAAATAAAATTAACTGAAACAGAACAGAGATAACAATAGAAGGTAACAGATTCGCAGATTTACACAAATAGTTTTCCTATATATATATATCACAGCTAAACCCAACCAAATCATTGTCGAGGAGAGTGGTAGGCATAGGCGCCGGAAATGGGGGGGGGGGGGGGGGGCCCAAAACGCATTCCCCCCAAAAAAAAACGCCCTCCCCTCCAAAAAAGAAAGAAAGAAAAGCAGTAAAGGAGTGAAGGTGGTTTGTATTTTTAACCAAAAAGAACATAAGAATAATAAAAACCTGAATTGTTATATTCCATTCAAAGAAAAGGAAAGTTAACAGGAATTGAATTTCCTAAACATTCCGCATGCCACCTATATTTATCAATAGAGGTTTTTATAATAGCGATACGCGCATATCGTGGAAATATTGTGAGAGGATGGCGTCAGCTGGGAGTCAACTCTATTCCTAGTTAAACTGACACGGAAAAGGAGTCATCTTGACTCTGAATTGAGTCAATTCTCAGCTGATGCCACACAATCCGAGTCAAATTGATTCGGAATCCGTGTCACTTTAACTAGGAATAGAGTTGACTCCCAGCTGACGCCATTTAGAGTGAAATTTGACTCCGTGGAAATAAGAGTGTGTGAGAAGACATGGCCCCTAAACGCTGGCGGACTGATGGGGGGGGGGGGGGTATTTCTAATTCGATAACTGTGATTTACAAATGTTGCTGAAATAACATGATTTTCCGATATTTGTTTTCAATTTTTGTGTAAGTCATGCTTTTTTATGCGTTTGTTGGAAAATTAGAAATTCCCAAATTTACAGTCGGGCGAAAAATATGCTTATTTAGAAGAGATCATGTCAGGTCCTGCAGAACGGCTGGGTTCGGTGGCTCAAGCCCCCCCCTAACTTTTAGAAAAAGTATGTTACAGAGAAAAAGAAAGAAAGAGCGAGAAAAAAAAAATAAGTGACCTGCCAATGTCACAAATGAGGTATCAAAATATGCCCATCTGACCGTAATTAAATTCCTAAAACCCCTGAGCTTGCGGGGGCTCTGCCCCTGGACCCAACCAAGGGCTCTTAGTGGGGCCCTGGATGCTCATCTGACCGTAATTAAATATCTAAAACCTCTGAGCTTCCGGGGGCTCTGCCCCCTGGACCCCCGCCAATTAATGACCTGCCAGTGTCAAAAATAAGGTATCTAAATATGCTTATCTGACCTTAATTTAATGCCTTAAAACCCTGAGCTTCCAAGGGCTCAGCCCCTTGACCCCCTGCCGGGGCTCATGCCCTATAGACCCCACGCAAATTTACGCTCACTCCGTTAATACTCCACTTTGAAAAATATTCCGCGGGAGCTGCATGTAACATGTAAGAGTGTTTTTTTTCCTTCTGCCCCCTCTTCCAAACGTTTTTGCTCATTACGCCACTGCCCCTGGAAGGTGAGCCCCTGGCATGTGCCCCCCCAACTCCCAACTGCTTCCGGCGCATGAAGAAGAGCAGAAGGAATTATTGTCATAATACCCTGAACTAAGAAATGAAATTTTCAACACTATCCGGACAATAAAAATATATCAGTGAAGGTTCGGAAAAGAACTATACAGAATGCAACATAGGCCTACTAAATGTAATATTGAGAAGTCAACTTTAAAAACACTATTTTTATGTCTTTGGTAAAAAAATTCTTAATTGATCCCTCATTTTCCCCAGACTTATTTGGAACAATGGGACCTTGTTTTATCTTGTTTAAAGCTATGACGATAGATACAACTTTCATACAAAGATAAAATAGATTTTTAAGGGTGTATACGGGTATTTATCTCTAAATTTTGTTTCAGGACTTGAATGCTGTCATGTAACTTTGTGCGTATTTGAGTGAGGGAGAAAGGGAGAATTCAAATGTTTGTGTCATTTACATGGAGGGGGCGGGTGGTTGAGGATTTCAATACATGTATAACAAAACCAATGTCAAGGGGGGGGGGGGGGGTTATGAATCTTTCTCATGCGTATTTCATCTTGGAAGTGTTTCAAGGAGATACGGTAGGCTGGCCTAATCAGTGGCGTAGCGTGGGCTCAGTCATGGGGGCACCATCCTTTAGTCCACTAGATTACCGTTTTAAAACTTTGTTGTTGTCACGGCACCCTTTTGGGTGTTAACAAGTTTGGCGTCACCCCAATCCAAAATTCATCAAAAAGGATTTGTTTTTCATCCTTCGCATACATAGACGTAGGGGCGCATTTTCGCGTGAGGGTCTTGGGAACCTCTTGCTCAAAATATGCTATCCGGATCCCATATAATGTGAGCGAGCGAAGCGGTTGAGCACAACAATTGCAACTTTATTATGATAAACATGTCATTATATATAAGTCATCAATATATATTAGATAAAATGAAAATAAGAAATGATATATTCGGTCATCTTGTTGCCAGCAATCATATTGATTGATTAATTTTGCAAGAATTGAAGCGAACGAAGGGAAAAAAGACACTTTGTTGCGGTATAAATTAAATATCGATTTCGAGGTGCCGACCTGGTTAAAAAAAAGGCTGTACTAGATGGTCTAAATTTAAGGGGCAGACTGAATAGGCCGGGAGGGGATGTAACCCTTGCCACTTTATAGAGAGAAAATATTGCATTTTTTTTTAGCAGATGTTTCTGCATTTATTGATAAATCAAATATAAAACATTCAAATAACAATAATAGTATATAATATAATTGATTTACATCAAGAGTGACAACTTAATACACACAAAATAAAATATTTAAAAAAAAAAAAAATACATAATTGAAAGCTTGAAAGTATGGAGGTAAGTAAAATTAATCAAGATAAATGCAGAGGCCAACTATCATAAGCAAAGAAGCTTGAGGCGATAGCAGCCGGGAAAGGGGGGGGGGGGGGTACATGGCGCTGTTTTTAGGAGAATGTAGGGGAATAGAGAGTCACATATAAAGATTTTGTTCAGAAAGTATCTGAATAAAAAGTGGAAAGAAATTAAGAAAAAAGAAAAAAGAAGAAAAATGTGCAAGTGTGTGCAAGTGGGTGTGTGCAGGTGAAGTAAGTGTCGTGTGGGATAAGAATGTATATCACTATTGTAAACAAAAATATTTCGAAATGCCAAAGGTATAGTATTTATCCAACATTTATACATAAAGATTGCAGTTTGAAAACTGTGAATGTCAGCGATTTTTAATGTTTTTAGTTTACAAAATATTGGATCAGTATGGGCTAAATAATGTGAATGTGTACAAAGACGAAGTGCTTTCTTTTGGAGACGATATATTAACATAATTTTCATCTTACTACTATTGCCCCAAACTATGTTACAATAAGATATGTATGACAAAATGAAGGAATTGTAAAGCATAAATAGTGACTTTTGTGATAGATAATATTTTAATTTATATAAAATGCCTATGCTTCTCGAGACTAGCATGCAAATGTTGTTAATATGACTATTCCAAGTTAGGTTTGAATCAATCATTACACCTAAGAATTTTGTAACTTCTTTTTCAATTATGGGCATGTTATCTATAAAAATATCATAATGAAGTACATGTTTAGAGTGTATGTTTTTGAAATAAATACAATTAGTCTTATTAATATTTAAAGAGAATTTATTGGATTTGAACCAAGATGATAATTTATTTAGTTCTAAATTGAGGGTTGTAATAAGAATGTTTAAGTCTTTATGCGAATAAAATACGTTGGTATCGTCTGCGAACAGAATTATGTTAGGAGTGGTGATGCATTAACAATATCATTCATATATACTAAAAACAGTAGGGGACCTAATATGGAGCCTTGTGGTACTCCGCATTCTATGGTGGAAATATTAGATGTTGTAGATTTAAACATAACATATTGATGTCTATTACGCAAATAGTCTTCAAACCAAGAAAGTACAATCCCTCTAACTCCATATGCTTTTAATTTATGTATTAATATACGATGGTCCATGGTATCGAATGCTTTCGATAAGTCCATAAAAACACCTACAGTGTGTTCTTTTTTAGAAAGGGAATCAGTTATTTTGTCACATAATTGTAGAATAGCATAATCAGTAGAGTGGTTCTTTCTAAATCCATATTGATTAGGAATTAAAAAGTTATTGATATCTAAGAAAGAATATAATCGTTTATATACTATTTTCTCTAATATCTTTGAAATGCTTGGTAGTAAAGATTAATTATTTTTGCAACTTTTAGTGGGTCGGGAAAAACCCCTTGGGAAAGAGATAAATTAAAGATATGTGATAACGGGGAAGCTATGAAGTGAATTATTTGTTTTAATAAAGATACACTTAGCTCATCGTAGCCACTAGATTTATTGCTTTTTAATGAACGAACAATTTCTAAAATCTCTTGAATATTTGTTGGATTAAAAAATAAGGATTGATTAACGTTATTATTTAAGTATTTTAAAAAATCATTCTTTTCATTGATTATTTTGGAAGCTAAATCCGGTCCAATATTAGTAAAGTATTTATTGAATGCCTCAGCAACATCATTTGGGTCTATGTGATGCCCATTATCATTAAATTCAATATTATTTGGAGTATCCTTTTTCTTCCCCAAAATGTCATTAACTGTTTGCCATAATGATTGATTATTATCTTTATTATTTTCAATTTTATTACCATAGTATAATTTGCGTGATAAACGAATAATTGAAGTCAATTTATTACGGTACTTTTTATATTTATTTTGATTTTGATTTGTAGGTGATCGAAGTGAGATTTTATATAAACGAATTCGGGTAGATATTGATTTAAGTATACCTTGAGTAATCCATGGTCGTTTATTTTTCTTTTTATTTGACTTAATTCTTGAGAGGGGCACATTTTTATTATAATGACAAAGAAGTTTGTTTATAAATTTTTCATATGAACTGTTCACATCTCTTTCAAAATAAATATCATACCAATCTTCTTGACTCAAGTCTATCTTTAAGGATTCAATATTACGGTTGGTTTCTTTACGTCGTGTTGTATGTTCTTTATTGGGAATTTGTAGGTGTTTATCATTAGGACCTATCGTAAATATTGGTAAATGGTCTGAAATATCATAATATATTATTCCATTCTGTTTATTATCTAATACGTTTGAGAAAATATTATCAATTATAGTATGTGTTAAGTTTGCAATCCTAGTTGGTTTATTAATGAGAGGTTTAAAAAAAATGAAGATAATAAATTAGTGAAGTGTTGGCCAAGAACGGTAAAAGGTAAGGATATATCGATATTAAAGTCTCCCATAATATATACATCTTTATTTTCTCTAGAAATAAATTCAAGGCATGATTCTAATTCATCAAAAAATGTGTCGGCTACATTGTTAGGTGGTCTGTACATTACCCCAACGATTCTATTCTTATGTTTATCATCAATAATTTCTAAAAATAATGTTTCTATTCCTTCCAGTTGAATATCATGTCTTATTTTAAATTGTACATCATTACGAGAATAAAAAGCGACACCTCCCCCCTTTCCGTTTTTACGGTCTAAATGAATAAATTCATAATTCTCAATGTTGAATATTGGAGGAGAAGTTGAGTGTAACCAGGTTTCGGTAAGTCCTATCAAAGAAAATGAAAATGTGTTTAGGATAGATAAAAATTCTTCAAAATTATCGAAATTCTTTTGTAAGCTTCGAATATTGATGTTTAATAAACTAAAACAGTGAAGGTTATTATTGGGTCCCGTTGAATTAAAATTTGAATTGAATTCACTAGTAGTATAATATTTACTCTGGGGTGTATAAACTTGATCATTCAGAATATCATTTAAAGCCATTAAGATTAAAAATGTGGTATTGCGACCAGTATAAATGAATACTATGGCCCGAATTCACAAAGCAAGGTTTGAGCTCAGACCAAGGTTTGAGCTCAAACCTCCTTTTGTTTCGCCAAACCTCCTTTTGTTATTTACAAACCTGGTTTGAAAATAACAAAAGGAGGTTTGGCGAAACAAAAGGAGGTTTGAGCTCAAACCTTGGTCTGAGCTCAAACCTTGCTTTGTGAATTCGGGCCTATGTGTTCGGTGCGTGCATGTGCGTGTAAGAGTGGAAGTGCATTTATAATGGGTGTCGGCAAAAACCAACAAAATCAGGGGGGTGTACATGATGTTCACTTGTGCGTGACTATCAGACAGACTCGGGGCCGGTGACAGCGTTCAAACGTGGTCATTAATTAAAAATGAAAAAAAACTTAGAAATTTGTAATTTAAGAAAGTTTTATTTTTTTATTTTTTTTGTTTTGAGTATTGTTATCGTTTAAATTTACAGTGATGAATTGTTTTCGAAACGTACTACCTTTAAGTTACAGAGAAAGGTGGGTAAGCCTATGTGCTATACCTAAGGGGGTGAGAAGGAAACAACGTTCAGCATTAAGGACTGGATTATGATTGACATGAGAATAGGGATTTACAGGGGGGTATGATAATACCTTGGCTTTAGCATAAGTAATACAAATAAGCAATAGTTAAGTTGAAATAAAATGAATTAACATACATCATGCCGATCCACGTCACACCGACGAAACACCGCCAGACACCGGCGAACCAGCATACCGCGGAGAGACCGCGCCACATGATAACATTAAGTCACGTCATCATGGAGCGCGAAATACCAACGATACGCCAGCCACCAGACCAGGCAACGAAACGCCAGAGCAGCGCAAACGCTACTTGTTGGTCCCTCCCTGACAACCGGCATGGCAACCAGTCCAGCGGGTGAGGGTCGCTGATCATCTAACCGTGAACCGCGGGCCACGCCCACAGACATGGTCGCCACGCACTACGTTTAAAACAAGAAAAACCATCAACAAAAAACAAGCGATAGTACACTAGTTTCGTGAAATCGACAATGATATAATGAACACCGAGCATGGTATTGATGGCCAAAATTGCCCAATAGTAACAAATAAAAATCAGTCGAAACTCGGCCAGGCATTCAAGTTAAAAGTCGATATATGTAATGTATAATAATTAAACTACAATGAAACAGTCACTAACGATTTGTTTTGGGCAGTCTCATTTGCAAAATTACTCAATGCTACAAAAATTATCCCGCATTACATAATTAACTCAACCGGGCACTAGGTCGGAGGCACGAAGGTAGCAATGGCCAAAGACACACTTTAAGAATACAGACCAAATGGGACATTGACATCGCCATAATGCTTATTCAAGCATTTTTGTGTATGTATTGACAAAACAAAAACAGCCATGCAGGCCAAAAAATGTTAAAAAGTCGAGTGTATGTAATATATAATAATTAAACTACAATGAAACAGTCACTACCGATTTGTTTTGGGCAGTCTCATTTGCATAGTTTTCAATGCTACACCAAAAAATGAGCCCGCATTTTAAAGTGAAGATGACACATACTCTCTCTCTCTTTTCCTATACGTCCTCTATCTTTCACTCCTATCTCCATGTCTTTTCATCCTCTACTTGGACACCACCTGCTACATCGAGGACTCAATCATGTTGTCCCAACATTACTAATTCACATAATATTATAATCTTTGAAGAGAGTTTTTGAGCAATGGTTCTCATTATATTTTATCATGGCCTTTTTCCTTTTCCTTCATCTCTCCCCTCGCTCTCACCTCTTTATTTATCTATTTATTTATTACTATTATCATCATTATTACTTTTATTATTTTTTTTGAGGGGGGATTCGATGGGGGGGGGGGGGGTGGGTGCCTTCCATGCCCCTCCCGTATCTACGCCGCTGTCCTTGATGTTCGCCCACATTAGAATAATATGGCGCCACATGAGATATTTAACAGCGTACATTTATGATTCATTAAGTAATGAATTCCGTAACTGAGATTTCAATAAAGAACCTTTCTTTGCTTTCTTCACCAACATCACGCAATGTCAGAAAAAAGATCCCCCCAAAATGACTCATCAGCTCAAAATAGGACTTCACCTTTATACTCTATTCAAACGGGACACTAGCTCTCTTCAGTATCATTACGCTTCGACTAACAATAAATGCAAGCAATTGAATTAATATTGACAGTGAAAATGAAACAAGGTTATTTTAAAAAAACATGGGGAATCCCATCTCTTTGTCCCATGGAATTTCTAACAAAACAAGAATCGCACAAGCCCAGGGTGACTATCTGGATGTTTTCATTATTGATTCTGGATCCCAGCTTACATGCGGCAGCGCACACTTATAATAAGGTCCCGTGTACTAATACAAGATGTCGGTAGGGTTTGATAAGAAAGTACGTTGCGGAGAATGTGGCGACCCTCCGAAAGAAGGCTCCCATCTATCTTATTTAGTCACAACCAGGATGCATATTTGCGACAAATGTCGGAAAAACGTCCCTGAACCGTCGGATCCGAACAGTCGTATGTGTGACGATCACAGTGACAGGAAAGTGGAACTTTTCTGCAACACCTGCAAGCGAGAAATTTGTATGATGTGTGGAATGACATCACACTCATCGCATGAGAAGGATGAACTCAAGAAAGTCATCCAAAAGCGCAAACACGATGATGAAGAACGACTTAAGGATATCAAGATCAAAGAGGACGAATGGTGTCAGTTTCAGAACTTTGCTGACAAGAGCATTGCCAGAATTCAGCAACATTTCCAGACCGTACAGCAGAGCGTCAATACGTCTACGGGAGAGAGCCAGACGAAGATCGATAAATCTCGTCAGCAGAAAGAAGACAAAATAAGGAAAGATGCACAAGTCAAAATCGAGGAAATAGAGAGACTAAAGGAGGCACAACTGAATTGCAACAATATAGAAGCGAAGAAAGACGAGGAACGTGTTCAAAAAGCCAAAGATATTATCATGAAGAAATTGTCAGTTCTACAGGACGCCAGTACGAAAAAGACAGATGCGGTTCTCGCTTCTCTGCATGGACCAGGCACGGCCAAAAGTAGTGGCCAGGCAAGATCTCTTTCTGTTCCCGGAGATGAGACAAGAGAGTGGACATTAGATGATAGTATCCCATCACCCGACGTGACGATGAAGGCACTGGAACAGCTCGGCTCTCATGTAGATCAAATTATGTGGGCCGTCTCTGACCGAAGAGACGAGCTGGGAGAGAATAACCTGGTTTCAACCATTTGGACATTGAAGCAGGAATACCCCCTCAATCATGACCCGTGGCCATGTTCTTACGTTGGAGGTGATACAGTTGTTTACATCGATGTGGCATCAGGGTCCGTTCATGCGATGAACCTCCAAAATGGCGAATCAAAACCCATATCTCAAGGTAAAGGTAACTACACCGACTGTGTCTCAAATGGCAAACATATCTTAACATGTGAAAACACGAAGACAGAGTTGCAATATGAGGCACACCTCTCGCAAATTGACCTGGACGAGGCATCAACGAACGGGACACCAATAGTGTTGGACTACAAGACGGATGAACCTGTGGCGGTCTATGCAGCTGAGAATAAGAAAGGCGCCCTTATGGTTGCTTATGATGGGGCTGACAGCATCATCAAGGTCAAAGGTCACTTAGGCACACCAGGAAAAAACCTGGAGCAGAAGACGATTGGACTAAAGAAGAGGAAGATCGGGCTAAGCAGTAAGAAGATCGGTGGTAAGCTCCATGCAACACCCGGTGGGAAGTTCGTCGTCGACACAGGTCCAGCAGAGTTCACGGTGATCAACGAATATGGCACCGAAGACGCCACAATCTACCATAAAGAATGGGGCTATGCTCTTTGCGGAACCGATCCTTTGGATGACATCTTGTATGTGAGCTACCAACCAGAAGCCAGTGATATCGTCAGAATGGATGAGGTTGCACTAGATGGGACTATCATCAGGAAAGGTGTTTTGGAGTACAAAGTGAAAGGTAAGCTCGTTGTGTAGCCTATACATTATTATCTCTCACATTATTCTAGCATTTTGTGGACGTATGTTTCATAACTATTTTTCTGTGCAATTGCGATCAACAGCCACTTCAGATTTGTAAAAAGACAGATGAAGTATGAAAAAAAAAGAAAAAAGGATAGGGGATATAGCGGGAAGGGAAATTAATTATATGGTTATTGTGAATAACCCTTTTCAAATTCCCATGTCGTTTGATTTCCCCCTGTTCATATTTTGTTTCACTCTGTAACCAGGGTCATTTTCCGAACCAATTGTGACAAGTACTGGCTGTCTACTCGCCATCCGTAACGGGCAAAGCATCCGAGTCTACAAGAAGACCTCATTTACCACAGTTCTATCTTCCCTCGATATGTCATTATCATCCTCAAAGTAGTCTGTATGGTTCAAGTAATTTGTTGAGGTTGATCAATTTTTAGCAATGGTGTCATGGAATGACTCTTTTCTTGTTCTGAAAGTTATGTTTAAGACTTGTGACGAGACTAGAAGAAATAGTTTGGAGAAGAAGGGGAAGACGATAGTTGTTATCTACGTAATGGCAGTTCGCCAACAGCGACGACAGTCGCTAACAGTTTAGCAGTTTGCTTGCAGTTCCAGCATTTCTATGTTGAGATGGGAACTCTTTAGATAATCCTTTAAGGCAGGGGTGTCGATTTGTATCCGTGGTTGGGGGGATGAAAGGGGCCAAAATATAGAGGTAGAAGCGTGTGGCAGATTGCACCCCTCCCTTCCAAGTTATTAACTTTTTCAAGTCACCCTCAATAAAGATAACATTTCAGAGAATATGGGACCCATGTGGGGCCCACATGAGCTTGCTACCTGGGTTATTATCCTCTCAAGCGCGTAATTACCAGGATTTTATTTTAGGGGGTGGTAGTGAGCTCTGACAATTCATTAAATTATTAAAGAAAGAAGACGATTCGTTGTACCATTCTCGACTCTTAATCCTTGTCTGAATTCAGTTCCCCCCCCCTCCCGCGCGAAGCGCGGAAGCTCTGACGTTTCATTAAATTATGAGAGAAAGAAGACGATTCGTTGTACCGTTCTCGACTATTAATCCTTGTTTGAATCAAGTTCCCCTTTCTCCGCGCATAGCGCGGAAGCTCTGACGTTTCATTAAATTATTAAAGAAAGAAGACGATTCGTTGTACCATTCTCGACTCTTAATCCTTGTCTGAATTCAGTCCCCCCCCCCTCCCGCGCGAAGCGCGGAAGCTCTGACGTTTCATTAAATTATGAGAGAAAGAAGACGATTCGTTGTACCGTTCTCGACTATTAATCCTTGTTTGAATCAAGTTCCCTTTCCTCCGCGCGAAGCGCGGAAGCTTTGATGTTTCATTGAATTATTAGAGAAAGAAGACAAAAGACGAGTATAATAACCATTACATGTACTCTCATCGGGCTCTCATCATTATTTTTTTTTTTTTGTGATGGTGAATTATTGGGGGGGATGATTGTACAGGCCATCCCCCCCACCTGAAATATTGGGGGGGGGGGATATATCCCCCCATCCCCCCCCCCGGGATCGACACCCATGCTTTAAGGTATGTTTATTCATTGAGTTATATTTCTTAAAATACAGTGCTGTGAAATGCCACTGAAAGTAGTTGCAAGTTGCAGAGATTACAGTCGCACAATGGAAGCGATAGCCTATATGAATGTGTGTAGTGACGTGAAACGAATGGCGAACATGGATTCGTTGAAAGTTAGATTGATAGTTAAGACGGTCTTTTGAAGACCTTTTCCTTTGTGAAAAGATAAAGTAGTTTAAAATTGATGGTTGTCAGGAATATGATATGTGAATTTAACTTAGTTATGAGCATGGGTAGACTTCGAATAAGTTAAGACCAAACTATGTTTACTTGCGTATGTACGTGTGAAGGTATCTTAGTTACGAGAACCTCTTCATGCACGATTTAATGTGCGGATGAATATCATTTTAGAGATAACGTGATAAGTTCATGATTGTTAGTCTCATTTTAGGGCTTGAGAAAGTTTCTTGTTTGTGTTATTGATTATTCTTTTGTCTATGGTTATGCATTTATGCTTCTTTAAAGATTTGTGGTTTATCGAAAGTTGGCATATTATTATAACTATAAAGTTTAGAATTACTGACACACGAATGGAACTTGAGTATGTGGAAATTGGATTTCTAAGTGTTAAACGTATATCAAGAACATGTATTTAGTGTTTTCATTTGTTGTATTTTGCAGGAATTATCCCACACAGTTGTTGAATTTTTTCTCTTCACTTTCCAATGATGGTCCACGACAGTGTCACAATAAAGGAACCAACATGAGTTGAACGGATGTCTCCTTTGTTTCATCATTGAATTGCAACAACGTGTTTAAACTAGAACTCACATAAATCCTTTGAGGTATTCCATCACAAATGGTATTGAAGAAGACAAAGAATAAGCAGATAAAGGGATCATTTCGAGAGAGAGAGAGAGAGAGAGAGAGACTTCAATTTATTGTGAAAAAGGAACATTGTCTAGTCGCATAGTGCCGAAGGCGGATAGCAAATGGTAATACGGTAAAAGTTTAGGGAATTTTTAGGGATATGGAGAGGAGGGGGTGCATGCAAACTCTGAGTGAATATCATTTGAATAAAAGACAGGGATCGACTTCAATATGTCAGTGCCACTACACTGTATGTATAATTGATGTAATATGTGCCGTAGCAGTTTTGGGATTATGGATAGGTGGAACAAACTATTTAACGGTCTAATAGTGTCAGATAGGAATATACATCTTTGTTTTGCTTAAAAGGGCAATCAAAGCCAGGAGGCAATTGGCCGTGGTAAACATACACAATGCAGTCTGTAAACAAATTGGCCCGAATTCACAAAGGAGGTTTGTCGACAAACCTTGGTTTTCGTACGTCATATGACGCGTTTTTACGCGTCAAAACGCGTCATATGACGCACGAAAACCAAGGTTTGTCGACAAACCTCCTTTGTGAATTCGGGCCATTATATCCGAAATTTTGAGGGTAACATTTTTGTTTTAAACAAGGGGCGCTGTGATCTCTGTAGCGAGAACCAGTATACGTATGCTTTTTGATATCTTAAAATTGTTCAGACTTTTGGAATTCGCCCATAATTACAGTAATATGTTATATACAAAAGTAGCATAGTATTATACATTATGAATAGAACGCCAACATTGCGTGAAATTGTTTTAGATACATATATATTTGCGTATCCGGACACCTACCCCCTAGGACAACTACCTCCTAGGATAACTACCCCTTAGGACAACTACCCCCGGACAACTAACCCCGGACAACTAACCCCTAGGACAACTACCCCAGACAACTACCCGGTAGGATAGTTGTCCAGGGGTAGTTGTCCTAGAGGATGGTTGTCGTAGGGGGTAGTTGTCCGGGGGGGGGGGGGGGTAGTTGTCCGGGGGTAGTCGTCCTAGAGGGTGGTTGTCGTACGGGGTAGTTGACTGGGGGCTGT
The DNA here is from genome assembly GCA_035222895.1 of Strongylocentrotus droebachiensis. Taxonomy (NCBI): domain Eukaryota; kingdom Metazoa; phylum Echinodermata; class Echinoidea; order Camarodonta; family Strongylocentrotidae; genus Strongylocentrotus; species Strongylocentrotus droebachiensis. Next base: position 583,153 of record JAVYIG010000341.1, on the reverse strand, counting down.
TATCTGGGGGATGGATGTCTAGGGGGTAGGTGTCCTAGAATCATAATATTTGACATGGTCAGACCAATCGGTTTTCCGTTCGATCACAGTAATTTTCATCTATTTTCAATGTTATATCAGATTGTACTGGTTTTTAATATGGGTTATAAAGTATATACCATACTTCACAGGGGCGTACGCAGGATTTTTTCAAGGGGGGGGGGGGGGTTTAAAATATTTTGCTCCCGAAAATTTGAAAATCGCGCCGGCCGCAAAGTCGCTCAGTGTGGGGGGGGGGGGGGGGGGGTAAGGTCACCTTATAATTTTTTTTTTTTTTTTTTTAAATTAAAAACAAAAACAAAAACAAAAAACAAAAACAAAGGGGGGGGGTTTAGGTTTTTTTAGGGGGGGGGGGGGTTTACATACATAAAAATACCAAAGGGGGGGGGGGGGGTTGAACCCCCAAACCCCCCCCCCCCCCCACCCCTGCGTACGCCCCTGATACTTCATGATTGGATGGCATTGGTGTCCTTCGTAATAACAAATAAGCTCATAAGCTGATGAATAACTTACATAACAAAAATGTGTAAGATTATTAAGCTACTGAATCACACGATAAGAGAATGGATGTAATTATATTCATACTATCATAATTTGAAGTATCATTATTACTGTAACGTCGCAAATGATGATGATGAGGTCATACCTTACAGACCTGATTTTTCAAAACACCTAGGCACTAATTTATCGAGATGCTCGTCTACTCCTAACCTTTGACAAGCGGAAACAAATATATACACAAAATAAGAAAGAAAAACAACGACAACTAAAAAAAGTCCTCACAGATTTGTGTTTCCTTGCCCTTTTCCATTCCAAAGTTCTCTGACAAAAATTAATAAAAACAAACAAGCAAGCAAAAACAGAGGGGGGGGGGGGGCACACGGCACAAAGAGGCGCACACATGCACCATCACGTAAGCCACTATACAAAAGCCATTGCATGCCCCAATAAACCTGATTATGCGATTCAAATCAAGCACATGTATGCAGATTCTCTCCACCATTGTACGCGTATACCACACACCTTAAAAGGGACTTGGTAACATTATTGTTTAGATGCTCTATATACCATTCCAGACATTTAATTGTTGAAAGATTTTTAAAAAACCTGTCTCAGTCATGTCATATTAGGGACTTTTAGATTTGCACGTCAACAGCTTTGACTGCAACGTGTGACGTCATTTTAAGGCACTGCGCATGCGTTACGTCGTTTCAGTCGGCGATTGAGAATGCGTCAACCTTGATTTTCCTAAATATAGTACATACATACATACATATTGATATTTATATAGCGCCTTTACATGCTCAAGGTACTAGTATGCCGCGTGCGCATAGAATATACAGTTCCTCAGGTAGACAAAGAAACATCCCTTCCCTGCTATTATGTAAAAATGTGTAGAACAGGTGTCACATGCATATTCACCTGTTCTACACATTTTTACATAATAGCAGTGAAGTGATGTTCTTTTGTTGAGGGTAGAATGAAGAACTGTATATTTTGTCCTCTGTCTTTGTCCGTGATTTTCATAGTGTTCCTTCCTGCATGTATGTATATCGTCGAGTGCAATCTAAAATATTTCTAATTGTAGTCAACATGGGCAGTTAAGTACGTTGACACGCATGATCAGTCGGCGTTCGTCGTGTTCTCGTCCACTCAATCTAAAAGACCCTATAGGGACTTTTAGATTTGCACGTTGACAGCTTTGACTGCAACGTGTGACGTCATTTTAAGGCACTGCGCATGCTTCATGTCGTCTCAGTCGGCGATCGAGAATGCGTCAACCTTCATTTTCCAAAATCTCGTACCGGTACTAGCTATGCCGCGTGCGCATAATATAAACAGTTCCTCAGGAAGACAAAGGAACATCCCTTTACTGCTATTATGTAAATATGTGTAGAACAGGAGTCACATGCATATTCACCTGTTCTACACATTTTTACAAATAGCAGTGAGGGGATGTTCTACCACAGCAATAGGCCATTTTTGTAATGTAACCAAATTTAATGCATAAGTGTTTGTGAAGTGCCTCAATACAAACTATTTCATTCACCTGATAAGAATAATAGTATTTCAATAGACAGAATCCGAACTGCATACATAAGTTGTTACAAGATTGGACAAACATGATGGCTTGACCTACCTAGCAACACTTAATATACGCAGTTGCATTCTGACTTTTGAAATACTATTATTCCTAACAGGTGAAATAAATAATTTGTATTGAGGCACAAACACTTATGCATTAAATTTGGTTACATTACGAAAATGGCCTATTGTTATGGAGCCCCTAAGGGGACATAAAACGATGTGAGAAATTATTTTTTATCTCGAAGCTACGACTTAGTATCTCGAAGCTACGACTTAGTATCTCGTGGCAACGAGTTAGTATCTCGAAGCTACGACTTAGTATCGCGAAGCTACGACTTAGTATCTCGAAGCTACGACTTAGTATCTCGAAGCTACGACTTAGTATCTCGAAGCTACGACTTAGTATCTCGAAGCTACGACTTAGTATCTCGAAGCTACGACTTAGTATCTTGAAGCTACGACTTAGTATCTCGTGGCCACGACTTAGTATCTCGAAGCTACGACTTAGTATCTCGAAGCTACGACTTAGTATCAGTGGCGTACCTGGGGTACTCCGTCAGGGGGGGCAAGCGACCGAAACAAACAAAAAAGGCGATGCTAATTTTCACTTCTGGCGAGCGAGCGAGCAAAAAAAAAAAATCTTCCAGTAACGTTTGGTATATAAACTGGTATTTTTGCAAGTCAGGGGTGGGAACATTCACTTGTTAGCGACGTTAATTTCATTTTTTGCAAACGAGCGTAGCGAGCAAGAAAAAAATCACTTCTTTTTTAATAATTGCCACTTAAACTTGGTTCAATTATTGTCCCATGCAGGGCGCGGGAACAATATTGTGTTTAGGGTGATTTTATACCCATTTTAGCTAGCGAGCGAAAATATATCTTTCTCTCAATGAATTGCTATATAATTTGTTTTTCATTGTTGCAGGTCGGGGGCGGGCACAATCGTGTTGAAGGCAATGTCAATCCCATTTTGGCTGGCAGGCAACCCCCTACATTTTTCTTTTTAATGATATTGTAGCAGGTCAGTAGTGGGCACATTATTCCACGAGCTAGCGAGCGTAGCGAGCGAGCGAAAAAAAATCACTTGGATTCATTGTTCCATGTCAGGGACGTGAATATTAAAAGCGATGTTATTTCTATTTTGGCGAGCGAGCGTAGCGAGCGAGCAAAATGTTTGTAATGATAATTGGTTCATAATTGGTGGGGCACCTGTGGAAATACTCAACTAAATAGAAATGTTTTATTGCAAAAGAAAGCAATGCGAATCATTTGTCACACCAATTTTCGCGCTCATACTAATGAACTCTTTCACGCAAATAATGTTTTGAAGATTCATGACTTATTTTCCTATAACTTGGGTATATTTATGTATACACTAGAAAAAAATGAATTGCCACAAGTTCTCTCAAATATGTTCAACAAAAATACTGAATTCCATAGTTACCCCACGAGAATAGCAAAATGTTATCACCTACCAAAGCCAAGAACGCAATTTTCCAGCAGGATTTTCACTTTCACTGGCCCAAAATATTGGAATGCCCTTCCTGGCACATTACAAGAAAAGCCCTCATTAAGTGGTTTCAAAAATGCCCTCAAGCACTTGTTGCTGCAAACGAATCAGAATAAGTAGTTCCCCTCTCCCTCTCTGTCTCCTTCTTTGTCTCCCTCAACCCCTCTCTCTGTCTTCTTTTTATCTTCCTGCATGTCTTCCCCCTTTTCTGTTTTTTACTCTCTCATTCTTATATTCTTCATTTATCATCATCATCTTGTCATTCTGCTAATGTTTCTGATTGTTTTTGTCTCGTTAATTTTTGTTTTTTCTATTGCCTGTCATGTTTTTTTTTTATTCCGTAATTTTTCTTCAAAATTAAGTTATAAATGTATAAAGTATAATTACTATTGTGCGAACCTACATCTAACAAGCTTTGCTTTCAGGTAGGTTCATTTTTTTCATTTCTTGTAATTAAATCATTTTTCATTACAATGACTAAAAACAATGTCAAAGATATTTCAATGCTTATTTCTGTTATACCATTACGTTTATTATTGTTTTGTTATCGTTTATATTATGTGAAAAAGAAATGGAAAATAAATTCGCTCTGTATAGAGCTATTATTATATTATTATAAATTTCAGTTTTTTGTTGTTGCAGGTCCGGGTTTACACAATCATGTCTATAGGTGATGTTAATTCCGTTTTGGCGAGCACGAGCACACCAAAACTTCTTCGAATAACGTTTGGTACATAATTATTAACTGGTTGTTGCAGGTTGGGGCGGGCACGTTAGCAATGTCAATTCCATTTTGGCGAGCGAGCATAGCGAGCAAGCAAAAAAATGAATTCTCTTTTAATAGAAATTAATAAATAAACTTGTTTTTTATTGGTGCAGGTCGGGATGGACGCATTCGCGTTTAACGCGATTCAATTCCTTTTTGGCGAGAGGGCGAAAAAACTCTTCCATTTTTAATGATATTGTTGCAGGTCAAGGGTGGGAACAATTGTTTCCAAAGCAATGTATATTCATTTTATTCGCGAGCGAGCGTAGCGAGCGAGAAAAATGAATTAGTCTCTTTTAGTAACATTTGGTACATACATTGTGTGTTATTGTTGCCATGGTTGCAGGTCAGGGCAGGCACAATAGACCAGTTCACGGTTAGCACATTACTGCAATGACCCCGAATATCCACAGATCTTCAAAACATGAAGAGGTCCCACTTTGTACATTTTAAAAATAATCACTCCTACAGCGATGGAGGTGCTATATAAATAGCCTTTGTTTCCCCTTTTCAAAGAATACTTCCACCTGTGTATCATGGAGTGCACTGAATGTGCATGAATGAATAATGTTACATAACTTTCATGAGCACGTATCCATTATTTCGTCTCCGTGTATTTCTAAATTTGTTCTGCAATGACCTTTATCTGCTCATGCTCAGACTGCAACCGTGAACTGGCTTATTGTATTCTAGGCAGTGCTAATCCTTTTCTCTTTTCAGGGGGGGCGAGCAAGTGAAACATTTAATGCAAAATAGGCTAGCAAGCAGTTCGCGCCAGCGAAGAGTTTCGAATTTGTTATATCACTTACATTTTCCTATTTTCATTTGTGTTAATTTTTCAGGGCCGTATGCGGAATATTTTTCTGGTAGGGGAGGGGGAAAGAGTTTTCGAAGAAACTCAAAAGCGAAAGGAGTGAAGGGAGTTCGAGCGACCGAACTGGTCATGAGTGTACTTTTGCATTTTCAAAAGTAGAATTGAAGGATTTGGTATAGGCCTACACTACATTTTCAGGAAAAAAACTGTACGTTTTCAAAATATCTGGGGTCAACTGCCCCCCTTCCCCCCGGTGCGTACGGCCATGGTTTTTTTTTTTTAATTTCCCCATTTTTTTCCTTTCCTTTTCTTTTCCCTTTTTCTTCCTTTTCTCTTCTTCTTCCTTTTTTCTTTCCTTTTCCTTTTTTCTCTTTCTTTCCTTTTTTTCTTCCCTTTTCCTTTTTTCTTTTTCTTTCCTTTCCTTTCCTTTTTTTTTCTTTCCCCTTTTTCTTTTTTCCCCTGGAGCCCGTCAGGGGGCACTCTGCCCCCCCTGCCCCCCCCCCCCATAGGTACGCCAGTGCTTAGTATCTCGAAGCTACGACTTAGTATCTCGAAGCTACGACTTAGTATTTCGTGGCCACGACTTAGTATCTCGTGGCCACGACTTAGTATCTCGAGGCCACGACTTAGTATCTCGTGGCCACGAGATAAGTTGACACATGTGCGCATCATATCAGCGGCTAGTACGTACATGCTTGTTTGGAGCTAGCTAGCTAGCTGGAGGAAGTGCACATGCAGGCCCTGATGAACGTTTCTCTAAGTAGGTGGGGGGGGGGGGGGAGGGTGGGCAGGCGCGGATCCAGGGGGCCGAGCGACCCCCCCCCCCAAAAAAAAAAAAAAAAAAAAAAAGAGAGAGAGAGAGAGATAGAGAGAAAGAAAGAAAGAAGGGAAAGGGAAAAAGGAGACAAAGGGAAAGAAAGAAGAGGAAGAAGAAAAGAAAAGGGGGAAAAGAAGAAGATGGGGGGGGGCCGAAAGGGCCTTGCCTCCCCCCATCAAAAAAAATAAGACAGAAGGAGGAAAAGAAAACAGGAAACGAGGAGATAAAGGGAAGGAAATTAAGAGGAAATAGAAAAGAAAAGAAGGGGTATATCAGTTGCAATTTCCCCGCCAACAAGTTGTGAATCGGGGGGGGGGGGGGCAAAAGGCCCTTGTCTCTCCCCCTCCCCCACCTCCGCCCCCCAAAAAAGAGAGAAGGAAGTGAAAGGAAAAGAGGAGAGCTAAAAGGGAACTAAAAAGAGGAAGAAGAAAAGAAGGGGAAATCTGTTGCGATTAATCCCGCCAACAACGTGTGGATCGGGGGGGGGGCGAAAGGCCCTTGCCTTCCCTCTCCCATCAAGCCTAAAAGAGAGGGAAGGAAGTGAAGGGGAAAGGGAAAGAGGGGAGATCAGTTGCGATTTTTATCGCCAACAAGGTGTAAATCGGGGGGGGGGGGGGGCAGTTGCCCCCACCCCACTTACCGCTAAATACTGGTGATTTACAAATGTTGCTGAAATTACATAATTTTCCTCACTTTTTCCTCACTTTTTAGTAAATTATACTTGTTTATGAGTTTGTTGGAAAATGACAGATTCCTAAATTTACAGTCAGGCAAGAAATATGCTTATTTAGAGGCCTACATGTCAGGGCCCGCGGAACGGCGGGGCTCGGGGGCCTCGAGCATAAAAATATGCTCATCTGACCGTAATTTAATGCCTAAAACCCCTGAGCTTCTGGAGGCTGCGCCCACTGGACCTCACGCCAATTAGTGTCCTGCCAGTGGCACAAATAAGGTATCAAAATATGCTCATCTGACGGCAATTTAATGCCTAAAAAAACCCTGAGCTTCTGGGGGCTCAGCCCCTCTGGATGCCACGCCAATTAGTGACCTGCCAGTGTCATGAATAATGTATCAAAATATGCTCATTTGACCATAATATGCCCATACCTCCTGAGCTTTGGGTGGCTCCGCCCCTTGACCCCATGCCCATTTACGCTACGCTCTACCTGATTGTAAATACTTGAGCCTCACCCCACCCACTTTGAAAAACGTTCAGCGGGGCATGGATATAAGAAGGGGGGGGAGGGTGGGCAGGCGCGGATCCAGGGGGCCGAGCGACCCCCCCCCCCCCAAAAAAAAAAAAAAAAAAAAAAAAAGAGAGAGAGAGAGAGATAGAGAGAAAGAAGGAAAGAAGGGAAAGGGAAAAAGGAGAGAAAGGGAAAGAAAGAAGAGGAAGAAGAAAAGAAAAGGGGGAAAAGAAGGAGATGGGGGGGGGGGGGGGCCGAAAGGGCCTTGCCTCCCCCCCATCAAAAAAAATAAGACAGAAGGAGGAAAAGAAAACAGGAAACGAGGAGATAAAGGGAAGGAAATTAAGAGGAAATAGAAAAGAAAAGAAGGGGTATATCAGTTGCAATTTCCCCGCCAACAAGTTGTGAATCGGGGGGGGGGGCAAAAGGCCCTTGTCTCTCCCCCTCCCCCACCTCCGCCCCCCAAAAAAGAGAGAAGGAAGTGAAAGGAAAAGAGGAGAGCTAAAAGGGAACTAAAAAGAGGAAGAAGAAAAGAAGGGGAGATCTGTTGCGATTAATCCCGCCAACAACGTGTGGATCGGGGGGGGGGGGGCGAAAGGCCCTTGCCTTCCCTCTCCCATCAAGCCTAAAAGAGAGGGAAGGAAGTGAAGGGGAAAGGGAAAGAGGGGAGATCAGTTGCGATTTTTATCGCCAACAAGGTGTAAATCGGGGGGGGGGGGGGGGGCAGTTGCCCCCACCCCACTTACCGCTAAATACTGGTGATTTACAAATGTTGCCGAAATTACATAATTTTCCTCACTTTTTCCTCACTTTTTAGTAAATTATACTTGTTTATGAGTTTGTTGGAAAATGACAGATTCCTAAATTTACAGTCAGGCAAGAAATATGCTTATTTAGAGGCCTACATGTCAGGGCCCGCGGAACGGCGGGGCTCGGGGGCCTCGAGCATAAAAATATACTCATCTGACCGTAATTTAATGCCTAAAACCCCTGAGCTTCTGGAGGCTGCGCCCACTGGACCTCACGCCAATTAGTGTCCTGCCAGTGGCACAAATAAGGTATCAAAATATGCTCATCTGACGGCAATTTAATGCCTAAAAAAACCCTGAGCTTCTGGGGGCTCAGCCCCTCTGGATGCCACGCCAATTAGTGACCTGCCAGTGTCATGAATAATGTATCAAAATATGCTCATTTGACCATAATATGCCCATACCTCCTGAGCTTTGGGTGGCTCCGACCCTTGACCCCATGCCCATTTACGCTACGCTCTACCTGATTGTAAATACTTGAGCCTCACCCCACCCACTTTGAAAAACGTTCAGCGGGGCATGGATATAAGAAGGGGGGGGGGGGGGGGGGAGGTGATGCAGATTTTTTTTTTGTCTGCCCCCCCCCCCCCAACAAAAAAACTTTTTTGCTCATTGCGCCAATGTTAGCTAGCTGATCACCATTACGTACCAATATTTGGCTCGCATTATTTAAAATCTAGGCCCCCATAAGAAATCCTGGATCTCCGCCTGGGGGTGGTATTTACGATCAGGTAGAGCGTAGCATAAATTGGCGTGGGGTCTGGGGGGGGGGGGGGGGGGGGCGGCGGGGCCGCGTCAAGGGCTGGAATCTCAGAGGGTAGAGGCATTTAATTACCGTCAGATGAGCATATTTTGACACTGGCAGGTCACGAATTGATGTGGGGTCCAGGGGGCGGAGCCCCCAGGAGCTCCGGGGTTTTAGGCATTAAATTACCGTCAGATGGGCATCAAGGTGCCTGCCTTAGGGTCGTAGGTGGAATCCAGGGAGCAGAGCCCCCAGAAACTCAGGGGTTTTAGGCATTTTAATTACGATCAGATGAGCAAATTTTGACACCTCATTATTTGACTTCTCTCTTATTTTTTTTTATGGGGGGAGGCAAGGCCCTTTCGGCCCCCCGATCTCCTTCTTTTCCCCCTTTTCATTTCTTCTTCCTCTTCTTTCTTTCCCTTTCTCTCCTTTTCCCCTTTCCCTTCTTTCCTTCTTTCTCTCTCTCTCTCTCTCTCTTTTTGCGGGGGGGGGGGGGCGCTCGGCCCCCTGGATCCGCGACTGCCCACCCCCCCCACCTACTCAGGGCCTGCATGTGTACTACTACCTCTACTACTACAAACAAGCATGTACGTACTAGCCGCTGATATGATGCGCACATGTGTCAACTTAATTATCTCGTGGCCACGAGATAATAAGTCGTGGCCTCGAGATAATAAGTCGTGGCCACGAGATACTAAGTCGTAGCTTCGAGATACTAAGTCGTAGCTTCGAGATACTAAGTCGTAGCTTCGAGATACTAAGTCGTAGCTTCTAGATACTAAGTCGTAGCTTCGAGATACTAAGTCGTAGCTTCGAGATACTAAGTCGTAGCTTCGAGATACTAACTCGTAGCTTCGAGATACTAAGTCGTAGCCTCGAGATAAAAAATAATTTCTCACATCGTTTTATGTCCCCTTAGGGGTTCCGTATATTGTTGAGGGTAGAATGAGGAACTGTATATTTTGTCCCCTTTCTTTGTCATGTTCATAGTGTTACTTACTGCATGCATGTATATCGTCGAGTGCAATCTAAAAGATTTATAATTGTAGTCATGGGTGTCGATCCTTACGTAATACCTATTCATCAGGGGGGGGGGTATATGAATAGATCACCCCCCCTGATGAATAGGTATCAGTTACAGATCGACACCCATGATTGTAGTCAACATAAGCAGTTGAGTACGTTGACACGCATGATAAGTCGGCGTTCGTCGTGTTCTCGTCCACTCAATCTAAAAGTCCCTAATAATAGGGGTTAACTGTGCAGTGCTAAACTATACTTTCCCTTCCCTTCCTCTCCAAGAGAGTTAATTAGAACTCGTTAGCTATAATGATGGGTATCTACCTGTAGCTTTTATAAAAGCCAACAGAGTGTGCAGATGATCTTCATTCCCCAGTAAATTATTTAAACTCTTATCTTTAATTTTCAACCGAGAAAACAACCTTTTCCTCTCTCGTACATATTTCTTACACACCAATTATTAATGTTCGATTGTTTCAGTATCATGACAAAAATCACAAAGGCCATTTTCACATTTATTAATACTGAATTTGTAAAAGTTTAATTTGCATTTTCCCATTCTCATTTGATGTAATAATCTTTCATCTTTTCTACAAAAGACAGATAAGTCAATAAGTCTCGTTATATTTATATAGATGGATCTGAAATAAGAATCTACCTTTGTCTATTGTTTCCCACTGATTTTGCCATAAATGCTGATAAAAATGACGCATGTGGTTAATTAATTCAGACCTATTCCGTGGTACAGTTACATCTATGTGTTCTTTTTGTGTTGCATTTTAGCCAAACTGTCGGCTTTTTCGTTTCCCAGTAGGTCACAATGTGCAGGTATCCACTCAAACTGTATGTCTATACCAAAAACGCTTAATTGTGTCAATTTCTCCGATATTTCTATAACTAAACAAGATTTGTACAAGTTTTTAATAGCATGCAAGGCTGAAATGGAATCTGATAATATTACCACAGAAACTGGGAGATAGTCCTCTATCCATTGTAATGCTAGGATGATTGCTGTCAGTTCAGCATTCATAATATATACTGGGGTTATTCTATAACCTTTACTTATCTTAAATTTTGGAATATAAAAGGCTGCACCTGTTAGACCATCATCAAGTTTGGATCCATCTGTATATATTTTCAAGTGGTTGTTCCATTTTATTGAAATATTTTCCAATACACAGTTTAACTGCAGTATTGGAAGCGATTCTGTCTTTTTCACTTGATCATGTATACAGAATGAGACGTTTGGTTTCACAAAATGCCAAGGGGGAGTGCGAGGAATACAATCTGCCTGTTTTTCTAGGTTTGGTGTTTCTAAAGTGCAGGTTCTATTCATGAGAGGACCCTCATTCTCTTTCCATTTATTACATTCGTATTGCCAACAATTGTGTAGTATAGACTTTGTTGGATGATTATCCTTTCTTGATTGTAAATACAATTTGTATTTGTCAATAAAGACCTGTCTACGAAACTCTGCGCATGCCACGCAGGAAGCTTTTATCGTCCTGGTACAAATTGATTTTTTAATAATATCGAGATGACATTTATAAAGTTGTTCTCTCAAATTCCTGAAAACAGAAATTCGATAAATATGCACGAATTTTCCCGATCCGGGCAGGCTAGCAGAATAAAAAAAAAAAATTGTGAAAAAAAGGGGTTCTCAGTAATTTAAACTATTTCACTTTTATACTTTTACATCTGTATTACCAAAGATAATTACTTCAATGAATAATTGATAAAACTTATCTAACGCTTAGTATGCAAAATCAAATAATGATATTGATTATAAAACAGACGCTGGCGTTCGAAGACGTTGGAATAAGAATGAATTGAATAAACAATAAAACAAACTCACGTTATGTAAATTAGGATTTTCTTCTGTTTTAAGTTAGGCTAAACAAAAGAGCAAATAGCAGAGACAGAGAAAGAGAGGGGGAGGGAGAGAGGGAGGGAGAGAAAGAGAGAGAGGGGAGAGAGAGAGAGAGAGAGAGAGGGAGAGGGGGAGAGGGGGAGAGAGGGGGGGGGGGGGGTTGGGGGGGGGGTGAGAGGAGGATAATAATAATAATGATAAAAACGTTGCTTATAAAGCGATTACCACCGAAGTCTCTAAGCGCTCACAAACAAAATAGACTAATAAACAATTACATATTAAAGAAAACAAAAAAGTGCAAATAAACCTACAAATTACAATAATTATGAAATACACATCAATTTGAACAGGGTAAGTTAATCAACAAAAGTAATTTGGAATAAAATAATGTGTCTTAAGACAGGTTTTGAATTGGTTAACAGTTTGACTGTTTTTGACAAATTTTGAAGGTAGAGTGGGTGGGAGGGAAGGAAGGAGAGATATAGGTAGGTACCCCTTCCTACCACACACACACACACACACACACGCACGTACACACCCACACACACGAACACGCGCACACACCACAAACACACACACGCACACACACGCATACATGCACACGATTAAGCATGGTACACTTGTAATTACATGTACGTGCACATGTGTAGACACTATGAATCAAAATACAAGTTCCTTAAGGCCCTTTTACACTTTCACGGATCGCATCACGGATCATCCCGGATCTTAATCCGGGGTGTTCCGGCGTGCGACACCACGATTTCTTCTCGATGCCGGTGTGGATACGTTCCGAACTGGGTGTATACACGGGCAAGTACGGTGTCTCCACGGACAGACAAGGTAGCAACGCGGACCACGCCGGAAACGCATACGGAGCTAACACGGATTTCAAGGAAGAGCACGGAGGCTACTGGGTACTTTCACGGTCCTTACACGGAGGTGTACGTTGTCTATTGGGATATCTCCGGAATGTTGACGGGTGACTTGAGCTTGTAGGCGCTCATTTGATCATTTACCTTCTCGGCAAAATATACGGAATTTCAAACCCGGATGAAAACCGGTGTTAATACGAACCTCCCGGTGTCTACACGGACTGTCCCGGATGTATTCGGCGGCTACACGGAGGTACACGGAGGTACACGGTGCCTACAGGGAAGAGGACTGATTGTTTTTCATCCGTGAACTCCGGGATGAAAAATTAAGCAAGCTTAATTTTTTCCCCGGATATGCAGGTACGCCAAGGGTCACCCCGTATGCCTCCCCGGGGTATACACGGTAATGCCGGAGATAACACGGATGATCCCGGAGCGACGATCCGGGATGATCCGTGATGCGATCCGTGAAAGTGTAAAAGGGCCTTTAACACTCTTAAAATGGTCAAGGAACACCCAACACAGAACAATGAGGTACGGAGATGACATCCCATCAAGAGGTTAAAGATGGTTGGAAAAAAAACACAGCAGATCACAAAGAGTGTGGATATGGCAATGGATGAAATTCCTAACAACAAATCAACAAAATATGGCATACAACGAAACATCTCCAATAGCAACGCTCATATACAAACACTGATTAGCATATACACAATCGACTACTTTTAACATAATATTAGCCGAGTCATAATCGAATTCGCACCATATTTTTTTTTATTAGCGTCAATAAAAATTATTCCAATGAAATCAAATCTTTCTAAAGAAACTACTTCAAACATCAAAGCAATTCAAGGGAAAAGGCAATTAGATGAAATAACTGATTATTAACCTGATCAAAAAGAAAATTAAGAAACTAGACGAAAACAAAATCAAGAGTACAATATAAGTGCCATTTTTAAATGGTTCTGGTTTCTCATAATTTTTTTATTGTGAATTATCCAATCATCCACTAAATACAGATTTTTAAATTTTATTTTGCGGGCAATAAAAAGTTTCGATGCTTGCCTTGACTCAGATCTTTGTTGTTTGTCAAGAACTCCCGTTTTCCACAAAGCTATAGATTTTGCTTTATTTTCTTGTTTTTATACCATCCAACTTGGTGCTTAAAGCAACATAAATTATAATTATTATTGACTCAATGAAATAGCCTATGGAGGGCTAAAACGTTAACATGAATTGTTATTAGTATAGTTATCATTATCATTATAATTACTTTTATTATTATTATTAGTGTCATTATTATCAATATCATTATCAATATTACTATCACTTTTCATTCTGAAATTGAAATTTTTGTCTTTTTTTATTTGCTACAGTTAAAAAGCCCTCATCGGTCGGATATGTGACTTTTGAAATGGCTTATCAAAATTGATCAAAACGTATGGGCATGTTTCTTTCTTCCCCTAATTTACTTAAAAAGATTTGTAACATGAGATATAAACTCTTTTATTCGTACTATTTAGTCTTATTTCCATTGGCCTGCTTCCCACCTCCCTGCACTGACGGAGGTTTGAATGATTTTACACACGTCTATCATGAATTTATTAGGAGTATATTATTCCTGAATTTGTGTTGATGTCCTTTCTTTCTTCTTCAATGTACGTTTTGGACCTCTCATTCCGGATTTACTAACAGAATGGATATTTTATATTTGTAGTGAGACATTTTTTACTATTTTTACTGTGACAAAGTAAATTCATGGACCTGCTATATTTGCAGAATGGATATTCTCTATATGTCGTGAGATAGCAACCAAGGATGGGAAAGAGAAGAAGAGGAAGGCAGAAGAGAAGATGGAGAGATGACCTAACATCATACATGGGAACGGCCGTTTGGACTAGGACAGCTAGCGACAGAAGAGAATGGGAAGAGAATGGCAATGTTATGAGGAGGATTTTGTCCAACATCTGGATGAACTATAGCCTGGTAGATAGATAGATAGATAGTAAGTTCATGGACCTTTTCTACTTGCAGTATGGAGATTTGTTATTTGTCGTGAGATAGTAGGCTCCTTGGCCCTTACTCTTCAATGCACCGTAACCCATCTCCGGACAGGTGCCACAATTGTTGCAGTTGGGGTAGCTGCTCCAATTAGTACATTTCTTGGTAGGTGAGAAGTTACAACTAGAATATACACTTTCTGTAAAGAGATATACAGCTCTCATGTGATCGCAGGCTGCCGCAATGCTTGTACCCTCACATCCTGGCTGGGATTCTCCTCCGTTTGGGTAGAAATCCTGATGTCCTAGCTGCAACGTTAAAGAAAAGAAATGTTTGATTTTATTTAAGGTGATTTCATGTGATTCCATTTTCAAATCTTTTCGATTTGATTTTAATTTGATTTGATTTAAATTAATTTCGTTTGTCTTGATTTTATTTAATTTGACTCGTTTCGATTTGATTTGATTTGATTGGACTTGATTAGATTTTATTTTATTTAATGTCATTTTGTAACTTGATTTGATTCGATTCGATTTGGCTTCATCTCATTTGAAATTTAAATTGATTTATGTTGAATGGATTTGATCTGGTTTGATTCGCTTCATTTGCGATTTCTTTTAATTTTAATTCAATTTGTATTTTGAATTACAACAATTAAACTTGGCTTGATGAAAATAGATTTTTGGAGTTTCTTGTGTTTATCAGTGGCATAACGCATGGACTTATAAACTAACATGTATATGAGTAACTTGGGAAGATGCAATAAAGGGACACCGGTGCAATGGGAAGAGGGGGGGGGGGGGGGCACGCGAATATATCTATATAGAATGGCAAGTGAAGATTTAAATGAAAGCTACATGTGTGGTCAGCCTAACCAAAGATAAATTGCATTGCTCGTATCGATTCGTACTCAGAAGCCAAATCTTAATCCCAATGCTAACCTTAACCCTAAATTCGAAACCAACAAGAATACACGAACCCTAACCCATATCCTAAATCACATTCGTTCTACTAAAATTAGGTAACTGATCAACACAGATTTATTATTATAATAAGGTATTTAGGTTTACGTATATTCGTTGCATAGGACCTAATCCTTCGATTTTTATGTGACATCCTATCGTAAAAGTATTCGCGCCACACAGCTCCTACTCTATGGAGGGCGTGTGATGGGCCGTAAGATCTTCTTTTCTCACTTTCCTTCCTCTCTCACCTTTTCATATTTTCGTAGTTTTCTTTACTTTTGTTTTCTTATTTCGCCATTCGATGGGGGCACATGTCCCCTTGCCCCCTGTAGCTACGCAATTTGTGTTTTACGTTGGGCGGTCAATAAATTCATAGCCCGAATTTGAAGGAACAGGCAACGTAAATGACAACATTTAAGTTTAGCAGCACCCCACTTAGGTATTAGAGCAGCCTTTCGAATTTGAGGTACCTGAAACTTAACAAAAACACTAAATGAACGCCCCTCGTACCTGATCAAGAAGTCCAGCTCCTGTAAACTCTCCATCGGTGTGTATGTTATCGACGAAGGTGGCATCTGATTTATCGATGGTACACTCGCTGCCATATCCAGTAAACTCAGGTCCTGCTGGATCCAATCCTATGTACACACAAATTAAACAATGTAAATAAGTAATGAAAAGAGTAATATCAGTTGTAGTAGTTATTAGTAATAGTAATAGTAATAGTAAGAGTAATACAAATAGTAAGAGTGATAATATTAGTAATAGTATTAGTAATATCAATTACTGGTTATGGTAATTACTAGTAATAGTAATAGTAATACAAATAGCGATATAATAGTAAAAGTTATAGTAATGGTAATAATGATAGTTACATGCCTAGTAAT
This sequence comes from Strongylocentrotus droebachiensis, assembly GCA_035222895.1. Lineage (NCBI taxonomy): Eukaryota > Metazoa > Echinodermata > Echinoidea > Camarodonta > Strongylocentrotidae > Strongylocentrotus > Strongylocentrotus droebachiensis. The sequence goes on along the minus strand of JAVYIG010000341.1, from coordinate 566,760 downwards.
AGTAATGGTAGTAGTTAGTGTTATCGTAATAGTAGTAAATAGCAGTAATATGTATCAAAATACCCCTTTTCTCATCCCTATGTTCACCATGATTCACTGTTTTCTGTAAAAGTGCATCATGCGTTGTATAACAAAGTTACATAATTATTATCACAATTCTTCAAATTCATTCTGTATTATTCGCTAATGATTATTACAACCAGTTGTTTGTATCTTAACATTTTAAATAGTATTAAGATTAAATATATTCTTGATGAATATATGTTTAGATTTGGTTCAGATCTATAACAACATAATTCCATTTACAATATTGGTGATCCTTTCTTACATCTCGATTCACGTGCCCCCCGGCCAAAACAAATTATTAAAATTGTTATTAAAAAAAAAAAATAATAATATGCCAACGGCTCACCTATACAGGTGATTTTTGTTGGGACTAAACAAATATATAAATATATATATGTTCTCTTTCCCACCGTGTGCCCCCCCCCCGGGAAGAAATTCCTGGATCCGCCCCTGAGTAAGGCTTTTCGTCTTGTCCTCATCGGAGGGGGGCAAATCACCTTTAATCTGATCGGGGTAAGACGAAAAGCTTTTAAATGTCTATTCCGTTGGTATAATAATGATAAAGATGATGTCGATAAAAATGACAATAATGATAATAACAATATTAGTATCAATATTGACTTGTGTCTGCATAACCATGGTGACGTTATAATTATAAACACGTGACCGTGGAACAACAATCCACTACCAAAAACGAGGGTTCCCACGTGACCGAAACAACGAGTATTTAACATTTTGAACTACAAGCCGGGCAAGCAGTCATAACCTCGAAGTTTATTTCATGACACGTAAAGCTACGGTCACAAAGGTTCGTACGAATTCCAGAGTTCGTAGAGATTCGTAGATTGGGTATAGTTTCTTACGTCCCTTGTGCATCGCAGAACGCCGTTTATTTTTTTGTTTTTTTCTTTCGTAAGAATGCCTTGACTTCTTCTTACGTCAGACTTACGGCTATCTTACGAGTTTTTGTTCTCGAAAGACGACATTCTCAATGTTTGATGTATATTTTGTCGGGTGGCAAAAAAAAAGACACTGCATAAATTGTGTACGTACATTTACGAGCACCTTACGAACACCTTACGAACGCCAGGAGACGTTCGTATAAAGGTCATACGAGTCTCCTTTGTAAAGCGTTCTTACGAACGCCGTAAGAGCCCTCTATGACCAACTTAAGACGTTCTTACGATCGTCGTAAACATTTTGAGGCTTCTAGAATGTCCTTCTCCCTACGAAATGTACGAAGATCTTGCGTGGTTCTAACGATATTATTACGACGTTCGTACGGCCGTCTTACGAAGAGAGGCTTTTGTACGAGGTTGAAAAAATTCAGCCCATCGACCGGTCTGCGAACTTACGAACAGTTAACGAACGGTTTACGAATGCTGGTTTCGTACGGCTTTCTTAAGAAGGTCTTACAAAATTGTCTGAAAATCGTTCGTAGCAGTTCGTAATGGTATTTGTGACCGAGGCTTAGCTCCGAATAGGGACCCCCTCGAAGTTTAAAACCTCAACCTGAAACCTTAAGTTTACGGACAATCGCAAATACACTGCTGTCCATACAAAGTTGATAAATTTTTGTTGACCTCTTTTCGTGAAATGATTGTGATGATATGATTTGTTCCTACAAGACAAAGTTGATATGTTCTCAGAACTTTATTTATCAATTATAAGAATCAAAGAGATTGATAAATGTAGTTATGAGAAAATGTAAAAACTTATCTATCAAGAACAAATCACATTGTCCAATCACTTATGAAAAGAGGTTAATAAACGTTAATCCAACAGTTTGGGCAACGAATTTTGACAACTTACCAGTTAGTCGTCCAATGCCAGACCTGGACTCGCCAGCGTACCCGGCTGTATGGGCCCCCAGACTATGGCCGATGATGTGCATGCTGCCATAAGACGCTCCCTTGCTGTTCAGCACACCGATGAGTTTACCGATATCTTGACCTACTACCCGAGTATTAGCTCTACTCTGAGCGTAATTAACACGACCCGCTCCTTCCTCCCAATCAACCATTATTACGTTCATGTTCTAAGAGAGAGTGGAAAAACAACAGACAAATCGACATATTAAAAAGGAAAGAAACAAAGAATAAAAAACAAAAACAAGCAAAGCAAACAAACAAAAACAAACGAAACAGAAAGACGTCTTTAAAAGGAGGGAGTCTATTGCAATAATTCTCCGTTGTTTTGGATTGTTTAGCAAATAATAACATATCTAACATGACAGCATTCAGAAAAGCAGTCAGGCGCGGATCTACGGGGGGGGGTTAGGGGGTTTAAACCCCCCCCTTGGGCGGCCCAAAAAAAAAAAAAAAAAAAAAAAAAGGGAAAAAAAAGAGAAAAAAAAGAAAAAAAGAAAGAAAAAAGAACGCACGCTGGAGAGAAACCCTTTCAAGTGCAAATATTGTGAGAAGATATTCAACTCATCTGGTAACTTAACCAAACACATGATAACTCTGGATATAACTGTGTATTTAACTGTTACTTGATTTAAAAAGACGTTATCATGCACTGCTTTTTATGGTCTCCATTGTGTTAATAGATGCCAGGAAAACATCACTTACGGGGTTCAAATAAACACCCCCAAAAAAATCGGCTCGCCGCTTCGCGGCTCGTGGACGATGCTCCGCATCGTCATTATTTTATTTAACTGTTACTTGATTTAAAAAGACGTTATCATGCACTGCTTTTTATGGTCTCCATTGTGTTAATAGATGCCAGGAAAACATCACTTACGGGGTTCAAATAAACACCCACAAAAAATCGGCTCGCCGCTTCGCGGCTCGTGGACGATGCTCCGCATCGTCATTATTTTGGTCAAACGCCCCCCTTAGCAAAAAGCTAGATCCGCCCCTGGCAGTGGCGTATCTATGCTGGTACACATTATAATTGCGCCACCCTTCCAGAACGGTACGTGATGTTGTTGCTTGGATTTGGAACATTCACATGATCGATAAGTGGTTTACCATTCACTTCTTTCTCAAATGGGGCACAATTTTACGAAAACCAAGAAGAATACATTCTTGTCGAGAAACTTACTATCAAAAGAAAACTCTCTAAATGTAGAACCTTTGAAATGCTGTTTTAAACGCAACATCTTTTGTGGGCTTTATGTCGTACAAGATATTGATCGGCTGGATTTTCAATATCGTATTAGATTAAGTTTGCGATTACGATTTATGTTAGGCATAGTGTTTGGTTCAAGGTTGAAGTTTGGAATTCGGTTAATGTAGGAAACTGACCACGCACGGTTAGTGTAGGAATAGACCGGAGCAAGTGTCATACGCCTTGCCATTTTTTTTTTACAACCGAATTCTCGCATTTTTTTGCGGGAATTATACATCAGCCACTCCGCCAAACTAAATCCACAGTGCACCTACTCCAACCCAACCGATTTTTGGTCGTAGATGGTAATTTAAATGTTTGGTCTATCTGGGCCCCGTCTTACAAAGAGTTACGATCGATCCAAATCAATCGTAAGTCCTCTAATCAATCGCAAGTTTACAGTCTCCTATCTCCTTTGTACATACATGTAGTTACGACTGATATCAATCGCAAATAAGTTACGATTGATATCAACTCTTTGTAAGACGGGGCTCTGGTGTCGGTTTTGTTGATGTGAGTGTGATATTACCTTATCAACAAGGGCGTTCTTCATCGATTGAGCCCACGATGCCTTGTAGTCGTCTGTGTAGCCATGGATGATGAACTTGGTGCCGCGACTAGACTGAAAGGTTTCAAAAAAAATAAAAAAATAATAATACTTAAATTGATCGCACAGACTTTCAAGAAATCACCTCATGTGAACCTATAATATCATATTGTATTGCCTAAAGATTCAATGTTAAGATGACGTAACATGCCATTGTAAAGTTTACCCGTTTCAAAAGGTGACGCACACAACTCAAAATTGGTTTTTCAAGTCTTTGCGATTATGCTACTCAAAATTTTGAAAAGATTCAAGAGTCTAAATTGAAGAGTTAACAATTAAGATCCAAAACCCAGCATCCAAAATCCAGATTATTCACTATATATTAAAAAAATGCATGAAATATAGAGTTTCATGTCAAAATTACATTTAGTATGAAAACATAAAAAGCATATAAAAATATGTTTAAAAGCACAAGGAATATAAATGAGCGTGAATCAGAAAAATATCTACCAAAGTCATTGTTGAGATCATTGTAATAAGTGAGTTGCATTGGCGTTCATGTTTGCCAATTGAAAGTGGGATGGACGAAATTGGTAAGTAACATGAAATAGTTTGGTGAGGGGAAAACAGTTGGAAAATTGAAATTTAAGCGCTTAGAAACTTTGTATTAAGCGCTATTAAAATGTAATATATTATTACTGGCTTGTAATTTCTGGGATATGATTGAACAACAGAGTTGACTGCCCTGACATAGAGGGAGCTCTAACGGTTCAATCTATTAAAAAGATCAAGCATCGAAACTACATTTTTATATTTCATTACATTGCTCAAAATCGAGCCGAATTAGAACAATGTACCATGGACCTACTACAATGTACCCAATACCTCGGTCACGACCGACACCAAACTGACCGATTCGTAGCCATTCGGGGTAATGTAATTTTTGTTCGGTATGTTTTCGGTCAGGTGTTAATCTCATTGGTGTGATGGAGGTACACTGTGTTTGAATATTTTCAATAATAATCGATTCCTGTTGGTCCCCATGAACCTCTTTTTCTTATGTTAATTGGGAGCTGAATTGATGAGATAACAGCTGCCAGTGACTTTGCAGGGAGTCTAATCCCACTGGCCAAACAGAGAACGGTACAACGAAGAGTCTTCTTTTTCTAATAATTGAAGGAAACGTCAAAGCTTCCACGCTTCGCGCGGGAGGGGGGGGGGGGGGAAATGAATTCATACAAGGATGAAGAATCGCGCTCTTAAAGTGATTCTTTAAGCGATTCGCACGCTTTGCGTGCTCACTACTGCCCCCACAAATAAGATCCTAGCTACGCGCCTTCATTTAAATATATAGCTACGATGCTGACTAAGTTGACTAAATGAATCGTATATTTATGTCGTCGAGGAAAATGACCATGTGCGCATACGCAAGTGCTATAGATAGTTCACCGGGAAAATAATTTAGCCTTCGGCCCCAGGTTTATAGAGTTAAATTTGTAGACATTGGGACATTTGTCGGTAATTGGGGGCTGGTTTTGTCGGTAATCGGTGGCCTCTACAAGCCCACTGAAAACGGTCTAGCGACGCCCCTGGTGGTAACCGTCGGTCTCCCATGATCCCCTTTTTCTTATGTTAATTGAGAGCTGATTTGATGAGATAAGCACCTGTCAGTGACCATGTAGGGAGGTCCAAACCCTCTTGGGCAAACTAGTACAGACAGGCTTTAATATAAACAAGATGTTCTATTATATACTTGCTTTAATACTTAATTGCCTCATTGTTATTTTAAACATTCCCCTATATTTCTTTACCTGAAGTATGACGTTTCTATTTTAATATCTTCTGTTGAGAGCTACGGGTCAACGCCCTTCTAGCTTTGAACAGACCATTATTATCGCAAGCAAGTATCCATGGTAACAAACATACCTGAAAGTTGGAGTTGGTGATGGAGCTTGAGACTTTTCTTTTCAGTTCCTGTGCACTGTTCTTGTTTTGTTTTGTATAGAGCCAGTATCTTATAACGATGGCATCAGGGCTCTCTGGTTTAGAATGATGACATGCCGGAGAACCACTGCCGTAGTATAACCGGTCTAGGTCATCGTACTGTACGGAGTCAGCTTGACACCCTAGGAGAAAAGATACATGACTCTGTGGAAGTGACGATCGCGAATAAAGTGTCTTTCGAAGTGTGCAAGTGTGATATTTTAAAATTTACCAGATTAATTTAATAATTTGTCATTATACTTTGGTTTTGTATAAACATAATATTCATCCACCATGCGCATGAAGTTTTCCTAATAAATACAAAAACACAAATACAAAATACAAATTCATACGATATAGCCTAAAATATTCGTTCTAATTAGGCCTATTATTATTTATTAAATAACACTAATTGTATGTAAACAATATTCGATTTCACCCTGAATACAATTGCAAGCACAGTGGTTTAAGACAGGGGGGGGGGGGGGGGGTAGATGACATGCTCTCTATTAAACGTACAAGACTGGAACCCCGTGACGAAGATGACTTCGCGCTTAATCGCGCTTGGAATCCACTCTTAAAAGAGTAAGTGATACCAGTATATGGAATGGATTCAACTCCGAATGAAGTGACATGAATCGTTAAAGGACAATCCAACCTTTGTGAGAAGCTCATTTGTATGAAAGCAGAAAAATAAGACAAACAGAATAGCGAAAGTTTGACATCAGTTGGACCAATGATAAGAGAGTTATTAATGTTTGAAACAGGCCAATGAGATCCCTAAATCTATATATGCGAATCTCAAATTGGCAATTTGGTCAATGGATTGTAGTTACGAAGTCACGAAAAACTCTCCCGTTTGTCGTTTACAAAATATCATTAATGTTCTGTTTTTCTTCTAAGTGCCTACTTCCTATGGGGCACTACTTAAAATATGACATGATTAGCATAATATTATAGGTCCTAGACTTACATTTTTTTTAAATTGACATTTTGGTCATTTTGTGTGTTGAAATAAATGAGAAAGTTTTCCAGCACTACGTCACAGGGAAATTACTGATTCAGCCAATTCGAATCGCATTACAACTTTCGAAAATTCATAACTTTCTTATTTTAGTCCGATTCCATACAAACCCTCACTAGTCCACTTCTCTGATTTTTCTGTTTTCTTATAGAATAATATGCTAATAAGTTTAGATTTTCCTGTGAAATAGTGGATTTTCTCTCCTCAGCATGAATATAGTATGAATCTTACCTTGAATAATGGCAACAGCCAGAAACACGACGGCTAAGGAAAGACTCCCCATCTTTGTAGCTGATGAATAGATGCTAGATGACCTGATCCTACTCGTAGCAGAAATGTGATTTTAATCCAATCAAATCACCCCTATTTATACTATTAAAAAAACATCATATCTAGCCTTATGTAAACAGCCAATGTCAACAGTGGTCGATGACTGCTGTATGCTGGGTTATTAACTAGCGATTATAATCATGTAAAATACTTGTTAATGAGGATAAGTAGTTACACAAAAATGATATGCTATTCAGAAAAACAAATAAGCTCCTAAACTTGGAAATTATTAATCTGTCATTTTAACGATAATTCGGATATAAAAACTGTGATTGTTTTTAAATAAGTTAAGCCGTTCGACCCTTGTGCAGTATTTCGCTTGATTATATTTCTATTTGAAAACGAATATAAAGTCGACGATTAGGAAACAGGAAAGATAAGCTGTGGCTGGGAAGGCTCGAATCTGTGGCAAAGGTGATGACTAATTCAAGCTCCTAGTTTTTCACAATCTTTACGTTTTAATAGGTGTTACCTTTTAACTTCCTTTTTTTTTCTTTAGGGAGAGGGGTAGATTCTAGGTTGTCAAACGTTAAATTTGTTCTGTTTGCTTTATAGTAGTATAAAAACAACTGCACTAAGATAAACAGAAGAAGAAGAAGCAAGATGATAAGAAGAAGAAGAAAAGGAAGAAGAAGGAGAAGAAGAAAATAAAATAAGAAGAAGTAGAAGAAGAAGAAGAAGAAGAAGAAGAAGAAGAAGAAGGAGAAGAAGAATAAGAATGTCCATTGTCCAAAAAGAACAGTAAGAGTGGTCCGAGCAAAAGAATTATCAACAATAAAATGGCACTACATCAGTTTTGTTTGCTTATACAAAATCATGATACACTGTGAAAAGGTTGGGCAATATTTTGCCCAACGTTGTGCCAATAGTCAACCCATCCATCTATTGGGCAATATTTTGCTCAGTGGTATGTACGTGCATAATTGTTCCCAGGGGCGTACGCAGGGGGGGGGGGGGGTTTGGGGGTTCAAACCCCCCCCCTTTGGTATTTTAATGTATGTAAACCCCCCTAAAAAAAACTAAAAACCCCCCCTTTGGCTTTTTTTTTTTTTTTTTTTTATTATAAAAAAAAAAAAAAAAAAAAAAAAAAAAAAATTATACCCACGGCTAACCTAAATAAGGTGACCTTACCCCCCCCCCAACGAAAAAAAAAGTCAAATTTTGAAATTTTGAGACCAAAAAAAAAGTGTCCGCTTAGTGTCCTGCAGATTTCAAAACTAGCTAATTATCTTTCCAACCCTAGGTCTGTTTTTTTTCATGACTGATTGAACGAACATCCAATTTCTCTTACAGAATTACAAAATGATATCTGACATTAAAATACTCACTATCAAAATTCAGTTTCAGTGTTAGAAAAGTTTGAATTTTAATAATACTCTTTTGTTTCTTAATCATAAAAGAAAAGAAAGGCTAAAGTGTAATTCTATTATTACAATAATAATAAACTTAAATAAGTTAAACGCTAGCGGTATATACGAACAAAATAAGTCTTTTCAAACCGTAGGCAAGTACACCATGCAGATAAAAAGTTGTAACGATTGAATGCGGTAATCAGGGGGGTAATTAATAGCCTCAACTTGACCTTGCAGACTATCACCCCATTTTCACTGTGAACCAAGCATGTGGTCTGTCTTGACTAATTGGTGTGTTAATTAAGTTTACTTACCAAAGGATAAGTAGGCTCGTTAGCTCTCGTTAATGTGGCTATCGACTTTATTATCGCACCATACACTAATTAGTACAAGTGGCTCAAGGATATCTAAATATTTAAACACTTATTTTCATCCAAGTAACTATGGAAGATGAATTTATGTATTGCACCTGGTATAATATGTCGAACACTCAAAACTTTCAAGAAAGGCGTAAAGAAAGAGAGCTCCAAAGTCCTAAAAAGTTTTTAACATGTTATTACACCGGCATCGATTTAAAGCGTACATTTAGTAAAAACGAACAGCATTTGGGTATAAGGGTGTGGCGTGTCGTCGACATTATACAGATGTACAATACGCGTGATTATTAGCCAGGTTTACCTTTTTTTAATGTGTGGCGATATGATGGTGGATATACCCTGGCTTCCAATATTCTGTGTTAAATTTTGGTCAAGATATTCAATACTTTACGTTCTGTATTGAGTTGGATGGGCATTACACGCGCAATCTACTGGCACTCGCCTCTCATCCACTCTCAATCCAAGATTGCCCTATTACTGCCCTCTCACTTCCCTCTCCCTCCTATCACTCCCTCCCACTCCCCACCCACTTCCTTCTTACGCCCATATTCAATCCCCTCATACGAACTCCCAACTCACTCCCCTCCAAAACCCCTCCAAATCCATCTCACTCCCTTCCCACACCCCTCCAACTCCCCTCTCACTTACCTCCCACACCCCTCCAGCTCCCCTCTCACTCCACCTCCCACACCCCTCCAACTCTCTCTCACTCCACCTCCCACACCCCTCCAACTCCCCTCTCACTTACCTCCCACACCCCTCCAACTCCCCTCTCACTCCACCTCCCACACCCCTCCAACTCTCTCTCACTCCACCTCCCACACCCCTCCAACTCCCCTCTCACTTACCTCCCACACCCCTCCAACTTCCCTCTCACTCCACCTCCCACACCCCTCCAACTCTCTCTCACTCCACCTCCCACACCCCTCCAACTCACTCTCACTTCCCTCCCACACCCCTCCAACTCCCTCTCACTTACCTCCGACACCCCTCCAACTCCCTCTCACTCCACCTCCCACACCCCTCCAACTCACTCTCACTTACCTCCCACACCCCTCCAACTTCCCCCTCACTCCCCTCCCACTGGTGGATATACTCTGGCTTCCAATATTCCGTTTTAAATTTTGGTCGAGATATTCAAAATTTTACTTTCTGTAATGAATTGGTTTGGGCATTACACGCGCAATGTACTGGCACTCGCCTCTCACTCCCCTATCACACCCCTCCAACTCCCCTCTCAATTCCCTCTCACTCCCCTCATTCCCCTCACTCACTCTCACTCCCCGCCCACTTCCTCCTTACGCCCCTTTTCAATGCCCTCATACTCCCTACTCACTCCCCTCCAACACCCCTCCCACACCCCTCCAACTCCCCCTCTCAATCCCCTCCCACTACTCTGTTTGCCATATGTGTAGCACATGACCCAAATTATATCCGCTTTTCATCATTTGCCCTAGTTTCGAGTAAATATTACGACTTATCTGACGGTAATCTGTAGTTAAATATCCCCATTTATATCTTGGCACTCTAAGCGATAAACACCTGCCAGTTTCTCATAAACTTGGCTGTCAAAAGTCCAAATCGAACTTGCAAGAAGAAACTATAATGTATGTGTCAGCAGTTAAAAATTGTTGTTAAACGTACAATAAATTGTATTGTTTCATTTCGAGTATTGTTTGTTTTTGTAATGTGAGCGTAGAAATTCCATTTTTATTTCATACCCTTAAACATTTCCTTGTATTTTCCCTTCAGTCTGACCAGAATCAGCATGGTTACCTAACCATTTAGCATCATGTTTGGTATTTGAAGATTTTACAGAATTAATGTAATAATTGTTAACTTTTCCCTCCATCCGTGTTGTATTTCGAGTGTAAGGTGACACACATTGATTATACAAGGCAATCCCGGCTTTAACAATTTGAACTGCATAAAAAAGTGATCAGATAAAGGACATGAAGGTCATTTTTAAGGGCAATATTATTTAATCACTGTCTTGTGGAGGTGTCGTGTGATGTAGCTATAGACCTAAGAATCTGTTCAGTTCCGTTAGCTATATAACCACAGAAGGCGGTCTTCTTCGTACTCAAGCAGAGCAATTATTTAAAAAGAGTTTTGCCAACTTTATTTCAGTTGGTCACAACACAGCGTATTCTTCTGTTTTGTGCTCATGTTCTGCATGCACTCAAGCAGCACTCCGCACTCAAGTATAGAGAACTTTTCGTCAATTTCCTATGTCTTATGCAAATTGTGAATCCCTTCGTTACGAGGTTCATGTGAGCAAGATTCTAGTAAAAGGAGGGTGAAATTCATAATTTGATACCAACCATCGCATCAAGCATGATAAATCGTTTGATTTTGTTTAAGTTTTTGATGTTGATAATTATGAACCGCATTATAGTCAGCAATTGGAGCAATACATAATCATTTCCCCCTTTCTCTCTTTCTTCTCTCTCTTTCTCTCTCTTTCTCTCTCTCTCTCTCTCTCTCTCTCTCTCTCTCTCTCTCCCACTCTCTCTCTCACTCAATATAATTCGTCTCTTATAATCTTCTTCTCTCAGCTTCTCTCTTCCTCTATATTTTTTCTATATCGAACTATTCCCCCGTTCTCTCTCTCTCTCTCTCACTCCCTCTCTCTCCCCCTCCCTCTCCCCCTCCCCCTCTCTCCCCTCCCTCTCCCCCTCTCTCTCTCTGTCTCTCTGGGCGCGTTATCACATTGCTGAGTTTGTGGGAAGGAGCCATCTCAAGTCAGGTGGGAAAGATTTCGCGTAAATGGCCGTAAAATGCAACAATACGTTCACCATGTTAACCGTACTGTACAATGTATTAACCATTAACTAACTCTCAGTCGTTGGCATGATTCTGTATCTTTTATTCTTTCAACTGTCATTGTATACAATGTATAACATTATCTATGAATTACAAACAAATAATTAAAAAAAAAAAATGCCATGCTGGTAGTGGAATCGAATAAAATCAGGATATCTAGCAAAATAGCATAGGTACTTTTTCCATGGTACTCAATAATTTGGTTGTTATGTTTTAATTAACGATTATTAATCAGAATTCAAAATAATTATCATACCCGTTTTATTTTTGAAAATATATGACTTTGTTATACTTATCATTGGGTGCACCATTCACAAAACGTCTTTTCGACGATACGTTCTTTTTCTGATATTTATTAAAGATGCATAGTTGTACATTTTATTTCTTTAAATCATCCTTACGTCTTAATGTTGTCAACTAACTTCCATTCTTCTTAAGTTTGATGATCCATTTATTTAAATATCTTATGGTTTATAATCTAATGGCAAACAATCGACGCGTCTCGTGCACACTTCGCTAACACTTCCCTTAACCCACCCCCTTCCCTACTCTTATCCCTTCTTCATCCCTCCCCCTCCTTAACCCCTCCCTTATCTCGATCTCCCTTACTTCTCCCTCACCCCTCCTTTACCCCTGGCAGTAAGGACTCTTTGCGTTGGTCTCCAGATAGAATGCCCCTTCCCCCTTGTTGACGTCTGCCTTGTAGCCCATATCAGGGCATGTCTTAGTCGTGCATCTCGTCGTACGTCCGGCTTCGATGTCCTCCCACGTCGCTCCCTTCTTCGTTGAGGAGAACGAACATGATGACGCGATGCTCTCCAGGAAGAATGCCGTGACTCGGTTATGATCACACATCGGAGCGACCACCGAACATCCGGGCATGTTCTTGCCGCCATTAGGGTAGAAATCTTGATGACCCAACTGGGGGTGGGAAAGCAAATTAATTTTTTAAAGTTCAAATTCAAATTGTTTAGCGTTATCATTATGTTGTTGAATGCTCTTCAACGATGAAGCTGGGATACACTTTTTTCTCCTTTTTTGTTTTACAGAAGAAGGATTAAGCAAACAACTGAGAGCAAAACATGGAGTTAATTTATGAGACAGAGGCAGAGGGGCAGAGAATATTGTAATCGTATGTGATAGCTGATTAACATAAGAACAATCTTTTACAACGATGATATAGCCTGCATTTAATGGACTGTTTCTTTTCTTCAGCCCACCCAATTTGTCGAACAATGGTAATATTTGGGTGGGGCAGCAGGCACGTAGCCACGGGGACGGGGGGGGGGGGGGGGGGGGGGGGCACGTGCCCCCCTAAAATTTCCAACATCGGTTGAATTTTTTTAGACCCCTTTTTTTTTTACCTCGATCGATTACATGTATGTGCCCCCCCCCCCCCAAACATCGAACTCTGGCTACCTGCCTGTGGTGCAGGCTTTGAGGGCCCGAGGGTTCGGTAGTACTTACCCTCATTTTTTACATGTGCCTTGCTTAAATTCGTTTTTAATCAAGAACTCTTTGAGGAGCGGGCTTGAGCCCCAAGCCCCCATTTAGTAACAGAGGGCAATTCAACCTTTGTAATAAGTTCAATATTTTCGTATGAAAGCAGAAAAAAAAAGAGAAACCGAGCTAGGAAAGTTTGAAATAAATTGGAAAAATAATAACATTAATGTCTGCTTTTCTACTTAGTGCTTTGTATCTTGGTGAACTATGGAAAAATAAAGACCATCATGAGTCACACTTTTTTGAAAAATTGATATTTAAGAAATCTTGTGTATTAGTACAAATTGAAAAGTTGTCCGGCACTACGTCCCCCAGACATTACCGAATCAGCCAATTTGATGTTCCCATACTTACAAATTAATAAATGTTGTGTTTGTTTTTGTCCGATTCTGTTCAAACTCTCACCAGCATGCTTCACAGATTTTTCTGCTTTATTTTAGAGTACTTTTCCATTAAAGTTGGATTCTCCTTTACTTCCTACCTGATCCATGAGTCCAGCGCCCCCTACGACCTCGCCGTCAGTATGCATGACGTCAACAAAGGCAGCATCCGACCGATCCAAACGACAGGCGTCATCGAGATTACCACTGAACTCTGGACCGGCAGGATCCAATCCTAAAAACATTGAAAATAATTATAATCATGATGATGGCTTGGCTTTTTTATCTCACTGTTCATTGATTTTTACTAAAAAATATGGATGCATCTGTATTCGAATGAAATTTGGGGTGATTTTGATAGCAAAATGGGTGTTAATTGGTTATTAATTATCAGCTTATTCAGAAGTTGTTGATCTACATAGTATGGTGACGAAATTATATATCGGGGGGGGGGGGGTTGATAAAGTGTCAAATTAGGGCCTGTGCTTGCAGACTACGTTGCACACGAGGCGTTATTTGTGTGACGTAGGACTGTGTCAGTATACGGAATGTGAAAGCGATATTGTTTTTAAAGGTGAACACAAACAGATAAGTGCAAACAATGCGTTTCATAACTGGTGTATGCGGTAATTGTCTTCATTTGCTAAACAATTATATATTTGTGTTATGTTATATGTTTAAATGCATCTATATGATAAGAATGGCACTGATGGAACGGTACTAGATTAGACGAGTACAGGAATAGATAGAAACTTATATTATATAAATAACTAAAACTCGTTATGAAATGGGTCAATATCTCGTGTGACGTACATGTATGCCACTTAATTCCCCTTTGCTCCCTCTCTTTTCTATTGCTCTCTTTCTCTCCCTATCTCTTTCTCTCTTTTATCCCATCTCTTTCTTCCTCTCTCTCTCATTCTATCTTTGCACTCTATTGTCCTTTCTTCCAGTATATTTCCTAACTCTCTCTATCTCCTCCTTCTTCCCCTCTCTCTTTATTCTTTCCCCGTTCTCTCCTCTCTTCTCTCTCTCTTTCTCTCTCTCTCCCTTCCCTCTCACTCTCTCTCACACACACACACATACACACACATACCCTCACACACACACACACACACGCACACACACACACACACACACACACTCTCTCTCTCTCTCTCTCTCTATTCTTTCCCCGGTTCCCTCTCTCTCTCCCTACCCTTTCTCCCCTGATTTTCCCACTTACTCCCCCGCCCCCTCTCTCTCTCTCTCTCTTTGTCCCCTTCTCCACTCCCTTCTTAATCCCTTCACCCCTCCCTATTTCTCCTGTTTCACTATTGTGGTTGATGGTTTGACGCTCCTACTCTATTCATTTTTATCTTGCTTTCTGTCTGTCTAATCCCGACCACTTAATAACCCATGTTATGATCGTACTGTATAGAACATAAAGCAACCAGTTGCATGGATTTTCTTCCCCTCTCTCTATGGTAATTTCGTTTAATTTTAGTCATAAGTCGTGTAAGGACACCGAAAACTAAGTACATTAGCGTGTATCTATTCCCGATATACTGAAACCCAGCCCACTCAGAGCACAACTTTTTTTTTGATATTTCGCAGGCTCTTTATTTTACACATTCCAAACGACATCTCGTACACAGAGTGGACATACAGTAAAAAACTAAATTATTCCTACCTCTTGTAAT
Organism: Strongylocentrotus droebachiensis; assembly: GCA_035222895.1. Classification (NCBI taxonomy): domain Eukaryota; kingdom Metazoa; phylum Echinodermata; class Echinoidea; order Camarodonta; family Strongylocentrotidae; genus Strongylocentrotus; species Strongylocentrotus droebachiensis. The sequence goes on along the minus strand of JAVYIG010000341.1, from coordinate 551,576 downwards.
TTTTTTTGTTCGTAACCCAAGAATGAAAGGTAGAACGGTTGAATTGGAGCCTTTGAGGAATACTTGATGATGTAAGCTTCAAAACGTCCCATTATCAATAAACATACTTATAACGGAACAAATCAATTGTGCCCATACTTAAAAAATGACAGAGCTTGACTATGAAGGATATAAATAATTTAGTTATGAACTGAACATGTAGGTCGAAATGTAATTTTGATTATCATTTGGTATCATATATTTAGCATAAAATTGTGATATTAAGATTGATTTTAAAAGGAATTACCTTCAATACAAATCTGCGTACATTCATTCTCGGCGAAAAAAACATGACTTGTAGTATAATAGCTTTGTCTGAAACCATGATTTAATATTCCTTTTACTCAACTGTCGTCTGCTGTACCCACACCTGCATTTGCACTGCACCCACTTGATCACTAGGTTATACCAAGAGAGTTTTGTTGCTAAATCTTCCCCCCATTTTTTCACGAGGCCGCCATCCATTTCCAGCCTAACCGCTCACGATGGCAGTCTCCTGCGTTCTTAGTTCAATGCAAAATATATACAAATATCCGTTATACTTGTTTGTATGCTTTGTATTATTTTTATTGTATAATATTATTATATATAATTTTCTATGTGCGTAATACTTATGTAAAAAGGTATAACCTTGTATTTGTTATTTGAACGCAGAAATAAAATCAATCAAACAAACAAACAAACTTGGGGTGTTGTTTTAACACTCTTTCTTTACCCGTGGCAGAAAGAATTTTCCTTGCTATTCTCGAGATAGAACTCTTCTCCCCCTGTCTAGGTCCACCTTGTACCTCCTCTCAATGGTCTCTCCCCTTTTTCTGGAAAAGTTGTAGTTATATCAGGGAGGTGAAAGAAAGGAGGCGAAACTCGTGTAATTTATTCAAACGCATTCGTGAGTTCGAAAGCGTAACAATGGGATGTGTAACATTCCACGTGGCTTTGAAGTTCCATGCTCCGGACCGCGCTTCCACTGCGGGGACTTTCTGAAGCCAGGCACCAGTTTTACCTTTATTACAAAATATTAAATTACCGGCCAAATTTCAGTGAAAATCCAAAAATGTATATGCGGATTGTATTGTGAATAGTGCATCAAACAAATTTTCAAATTTAGTACTCCGTCCTTCCTATAATTTGTGTGCCAGAGTTGATAAAAGAAAAATTACATCCTGACAAAAACTCAATATTTTAGGATAATGCGCTAATTTTTGCATGTTTTAATGTCCAGTTACTTAAAGGTAGGCGTTACTACTGCAGCTAGAAGGGATTAGACCACACAGCGAGCCATCGAGGTCACTGTGACAGGTGGCTATCTCATTAACTCAGCTCTCATTTAACATAAGAAAAAGAGGATCATGGGGGACCAACAGGCACCGATTTGGGAAGTTTTCTATATAGAGGGAGCAAGTAGCTACAAGTAGGACAGTGTGCCTTTAATCCATGATTTACAATCTTCAATAACATTAAGTTTGCTATTGCGTGTTTTCGCGTGTTTTTTAAAACATGTTTGAAGGTAAAAAAAAAAGATGAAATTACACCAGTTTGTGTTCGCTTGTTCTACTCTTTACACATTCAACAATGGATGATAAATCATTGAAAGGGACAGCGAACAGTTGCTGTGATACCATTTTCTGATGTAGGAATTCTAATTCCTGATATTTCATGCGCTCTTTTACCTCACCACCTGGACAAGAGTTGCAGATTAGCGCATAACTTTTCGGTGGCCTAGAGCATTAGGTCAAAGGAGAGCGGGTTGATTCCACTCCTTCTCTATCACGTCCCTGGTTATATTAAATGATTATGTGAGTACTTAAAATTGCTTTGATTCATCTTCCTCTTAGTTTACGTACAATGTCATATATCTTTTGATTTCTATATTAACTTCTAATTCCATCAACATGTGGAGGAACTATTCAGCTAGCATAATTAATATTGTTCTTGTCAATTTCATCTCTTTCTCTCTCTCTCTCTTCTCTCTCTCTCTTTCCGTTTCTCTCGCTCTGTCTTTGTATGTCTCCCCCTCTCCTGTCTTTGTTTCTCTCTTACTCTCTCTCTCTTTCTCTTTCTCTCGCTTTCTCTTTGTGTGTCTCCCTCTCCCTTGTCTTTGTTCCTCTCTTACTCTCTCTCTCTCTCTCTTCGCTCTCTCTCTCTCTCTCTCCCTGCCCCTCTCTCCTCTCCTTAACTCTTCACGCCTTTTCTCTTATTTCCCCTTTTCCCTTTCTGGCTTGACAATCATTCAATCTTCCTTCTCATCCCTGCTGTACAATATTTAAAGAAGTAGAGAGTGCGATATAATTATGCTTGTCATGCTTTTTATTGAGCGATTGATTACGTCATCTAACAGTGTGTACATTCAACAACTGGGAAATCAGTTTAGATTTAAAAGTTCACATGGAACGGTTTACATTCAAGAACCAAGGAGCTGTAAAAATACCACATCACCCTGGTTGAACCATGGACTTACTAGTTGAACACCATAGTCCATGATAACACCAACGAACTTAGAGGGCTCCTTGGTAGGACATTGCCAACAGAAATTAAACATGTTAGCCATTTTATGCAATTTAAGTAGGGAGCTGTAAAAAATCAAAGCTCCCTGGTCAAAGCAAAGAGATTCTTCAAAACTAATTAGGTTTTAAGATTCTTAAAGCACATTCAATTTAATAGCATTTATCATCACTTCGTCTTGATGTATTCGGAACGTTAAAAATCTTTTTAATGTAGATCTTAAAGTGGGAGTTCGCGTTTATGCAGTTAGCTAGTCTACATAATTTAGAATAATTATCTAACAGAGATTCATAAGTGTTACATATTTTTCATCTTAATATCGATAAGATTATAAGGAGCTAATCGCTGTGCTTTTCTTTGCATGACGTTGTATCCATAGTATACGCATTTTACTGGCAGTAAGGACTATCACCGTCTGTCTGAAGATAGAATGCCCCCTGCCCCTTGCTAAGGTCCGCCTTGTACCCCATCTGCGGGCAGGTGGAGCTCGTGCACGATGTCCAGGGACCGTTGTCGAGCTCGTCCCAGGTCGAACCCTTCTTCGTAGCGGTGAATGAACACGCTGATGAGATGCTCTCGATGAAGTATTCGACGGCACGGCTGTGATCACAAGATGCTGAGAGTGCTCCACAACCAGGCATTTCTTGGCCGTTATTGGGATAGAAGTCCTGATGTCCAAGCTGTGAATAAAAAGCAATTACAAAAACAACATTTGTTTCTGTTTGTCTAGGGTGCGTTTAAGCTCAATTTTGAAGGCAGAATGAGCGATTTAAAATGCACATCGTAAACGCTCATCGTAATCGCAGTTCCACGGTGTACTGTTTATGCTCACTTCTCTGGCTCCTCCAGGCAATTCTCGCTTGGTGGCCTTAATTTGCCTTGCAGCTGGATTCGCAAACCTGCATGCCTGCACTGTAAATGCTACGTAGACCCACTAGAGGTCAGTGCGTTGACCCCATTTAAACGCGTTTACAAAATGTAAACGCACCTTTTTGTAAGTTTACGATCGGCGATCGTGATCGCCGTTTTTCGGTGATTCTACAAAAGTGAGAAAGGACGCAACCGTGTTTTGAACTAAACGCGTAACAGATGCCTGATTCTGGCCAGAAAAAGTTCAGCGTAAACATACCCTAAGGTACATTTTTCACACTTGATCTATTTTATCATCATTTTACTCTTTATCTTGTACGTCTTCATCTGCATAGTCATTTTTTGTGTTCTGTCTATATTCTTGTTATTCTTGTTGACGACCCCTGCCTCCTAATAATGTTTTTGTTTAACCGAGTCAGTACACGGTAAAAATTAATTTTCAAACACAAACCAGTATAAGAAATAAATAACACTTTCTGTAAGTGACAGAACTGGATTTTTTTTTTTTTTATTGTTTTTTTAATTTTGTTTTGTTTGAGGCCGCCATCCTATAGTCAGGCATCGCTTATGATTGCGGTCTCCTTCACTTTTGCAACAGATAGTTTGGATAATACTTTAAATTTATAATAATATGTTATAGAAATATTAAGTTTCGTTATCGTATGTATTATGTTTTAAAAAAAACATTTTGACATGAAGTTATTATTCTTTGTATATTTTGTAATATACATTACGTTTATATGTTCTTTGTTATTCAGTTATTATATTTGGACAAATGCAGAAATAAAATAAAATAAAAAACAATACTGATTATGATTGTTCTATATATCTGGTCAAAACAAGGTAAGAGAATTCTAGATAAATAACAAGGGCGGCCCGCCCTTCTCTCTCTCTCTCTCTCCGATTTTTGGCCATTGTCATAACATAATGCAAATATGTCTCGCAGATTAAAAAGAAAATATAAATAAATAGACCACAAACATTTAACAAACAAAATGACATACCTCATCCATTAGTCCAAGCCCGCCGCCTATCAGGATTTCACCGTCTGTGTGCATGACATCGACAAAGCTGGCGTCTGTTTTATCCAGACGACAGGATTTGTCAAGATCACCAGCGAAGTCTGGACCTGCGGGATCCAGTCCTATTTAAGACAGAGAGAAAGATAGACAGATATGAGCAGTTACACCTCCGTTATTAACAAGTGCCAAACCTTCTTCTTCTTCTTCGTCTTCTTCTCCTCCTTCTCTTCCTCCTCTTCCTCTTTCTTCTTCTTTAATGTACATACCCTTTCATACATTATTTACAACATGAAACTGAAATGGGAACGGACTTTAACGATCGTGTGTTTCGATTTTTGCTATCATAATTTACTATGCCAACCATTTCATGAAAAGACATGAATTGGGATAGCTGTTATCATGATTTTTTAGCCGTATCGAATACATTTCAAAACGGAATACTTCAGTTATTCAAAGTTAGAAGATGTTTTGGAATCTCTCTCTTTACATAGGAGTTTGCTGATTTAATGTCTCACTGGAAGAATTTCAACCTCAGGAAGGGGGTCAAAACAAAGATTTTCTAAATGAGTGATGAGATTTGCCACCAAAGATACTTCCAAGAAGGAAGAAACGATGTATCGACAGTTTACCAACCTGTTATCGTCCTATTTTCTCTCTTGTACCAATGGTCGGTATCTCACCTTCCCCTAAGATATATCTTTTTAAGTATACTTCCTGTGTTATGATGACAAAATCCATGGACAATATGCATACATACATAAACATTATTTCTAAGGGGAAAACAAAGAAACAAAAAGAAGCAGGGAAGCATAACAGGGTTTCTATAATGTGATGACCTGACAAAAAGGATTGAGAGCAGTGGCGGATCCAGGGGGGGGGGGGGGGTTGGGGGGGTTGCAACCCCCCCTTGGGCGGCCCAAAAAAAAAAAAAAAAAAGGGGAAAAAAAGAAAAAAAGAAAGAAAAAAAAGAAAGAAAAAAGAACGCACGCTGGAGAGAAACCCTTTCAAGTGCAAATATTGTGAGAAGATATTCAACTCATCTGGTAACTTAACCAAACACATGATAACTCTGGATATAACTATGTATTAAACTGCATTACTTGATTTAAAAAGACGTTATCATGCACTGCTTTTTATGGTCTCCATTGTGTTAATAGATGCCAGGAAAACATCACTTACGGGGTTCAAATAAACACCCCCAAAAAAATCGGCTCGCCGCTTCGCGGCTCGTGGGCGATGCTCCGCATCGTCATTATTTTGGTCAAACCCCCCCTTAGCAAAAAGCTAGATCCGCCCCTGGAGAAGTAAGGTATATACCTGTTACTCGGCCAATGGTGCCCGAGCATGCCTCTCCAGCGTAGCCACCGATGTGAGCGCCCAGGCTGTGACCAATGATGTGCATGGAGCCGAAGCCAGCACCGGTAGCAGCGTTGAGATCCTCAATGAGCTTAGCGATCTCCCTGCCGACCACGCGAGTATTAGCTCTGCTTTTGTAGTACCACTTATCGGCTCCTTCGGACCAGTCAACCATCACGACGTTAACGTCGTACTGTTAATTAAACAACGATGATTTTTTTGTGTCGCCATTTTATGTACACTATACGGTTCATCCGATTTAAGTATTGTATGTCTACATCATATAAAGCAAATAAACTCTTCGTTACTATCCCATGTATATACTGTCTATGATCTTGAATATTTACTACGCATTTTCGATAAAGGCCATGATAATATTTGGCTGAGCAAAACAACATAATAATGTAACTTTGTAATCAGTCTAATTAAGAAAATATTGAAAGAAAAACACATCATTGCAACCGTTTTAGTATTGATAGAAATACATAACTGTTGACTTAGATTGCCTTAAAACTTGTAATAACTTGAGCCTTATAATAAATCAATATCAAGTGCAAAGGTGCCCACTGTTTGTGATATTTATTTGCCAAGATTATGGATGGACTGATTGATTGATTCATATATTTTTGCCATACTTGGTGAAAAGGCCAAACAACATTAAGACTGGTTTCCATTATAGGGGTAATGTATTAAACCATTATGAAGATCAGCGACTCTGATAAACATTGCAAATCTGAGAAGACTATATGAAAATACTAACACGAAATAAATTGGAACGTATATAGTAGTAAAGCTGTGACCTTGTTCATAAAAGTTGTAACTATATACAAACAATACTTGAACATCTTAGTCATGATAGTTTCGAGGGTTGGGATAAATTAAATGTGTATATTAATGACTAAATTCCTTAAAGATATATTTTGTTCTTACGGTGTCAATAAGTGTGTTCTTCATCTCGATCCAGCTATCTCCAGTCATACTATCAGTCCAACCGTGGACGATGAGTTTGGTATCTCGACTCGCTCTGAAACTGGATGCGGTGATCGAAGGGAGGTCATTGCGGTTCAATGAATCACCGTTTCCTCGGTTCTCTCGAGAATAGACCATGAAACTGGTCTGGATTTCGTCTGGGGTGTTTGCTTTCCGATCATGGCATTTCAAAGAAGTATCGAAGCAGCCGAGATCGTCGTAACAGAAATCACACGATACTGACGACGAATGAGAAGAAAACAAACAATGAACCAGGTTATATTAGATATAACATTAACAAGATGTGCTATTTGTAATTTCTTGGATTATAATCTCTATTGTCTGTGGTTATAATGATGGTTAATTAAGAAAAAACTGAGATGACCGCTACACGTTTTTTCTTCTTGCGTCTGAATTTTCACGCCAATTTTGATTTTTTGTTATTGTTGCTATTTCAATTATTAAATAATTACTTCTTATTTCTTCGATCTATTACCTGCTTATCATCTTTGGCTATAATATAATATCTAACTTCTAATTGCTAACCTAATAATAATTATTTAAAAAAAAAAAAAAATCAAATTCAAGACCCAACCAAGTCAGCTTAATTCAAATGAGATGCAAATTATCATGCAAAACGTTACACGGAAAGATAATTATTATACTATTTCATCGAAAAACATCATGTTTTGAAAGAAACAAAGAAATTGAAATTCCTATACCTGCTAAAAAAAAAGAAATGAGGACGACAATTACACGATAAATGAAGAAAGTTTTAAGTTGTTATTGTCGTTGGTTTTTATGGTGTTTTCCATCGTCGTTGGATGATTTTCGGCGTAGCGTCGATCAGATTCTTTTTATTACAAAATGACAATTTTTTTTGTTCGTTTTGAAAATTTAAAGTGTTATTTTTTCTATAAATCTTATACAATTTCAAACTGCCAAGTTTATTTGTATTCAATTAGAAGCAACGATACCTGCTAGAAGAAGACATGCGAAGACCAGTAGCTGGACTAAAGTTGCCATGGTACTTGAGAACGTCGGTCCGAGTTTTCAACGATCTGCTTCAAAAGTCCTGTCGGATAGGAAGTATACTCACCAGCAAAAATATCCCCCTTTTTATAAAGAAATTTGTAAGTCACTAACAGCTGGATATTAATAATTTATTACGATACTTGGCTCTAATGGTCCTAAAACAAGCTATGGGGGTAATTACGATAATCTTGACCTGATAAGTAAACGGTAAAGAAATATATGAGAAAAGAGTTTTGATTGGTGTCACAGAGCTAGCTTTATACGTTAACGGGCTATCCAATCTTTGTAATGATTTAATATGTATGAAAGCAGGACAATGAGAGACACATGATGACGCAAGTTTGAAGAAAATCGGTCCAATTGTTAGAGAGTTATGAATGTTTGAAATATGAGATCACTATAAGTATTCCAAATTGGCAATTTTGTGAGTGGATTATGACGTAGACATGGACAACTCTCCCGTTTGCCGTGTACAAAAATATCATTAATTTCTCTATTTCTCGTAAGTGTCTCATTTCTTGGGGCACTCAAAGTATACTCAAAGTATACTTTGGATAGTATATCATTATAGGTCAACTAAATAGAAAAGACGTTCCTGCATTGTGGTCTAATTTGAGTCGTTTTGTGTGTTGAAACAAATTGGAAAGTTGTCCGCTACTACATCAACAGTCATATTACCTACTTAGACAATTTGAAGTTGCCATACCGATATGTGTAGTAATTAAAACTTCCGAAATTCATGACTTTCCAATTTTTGTTTACACTTTCACCAGGCTGCTCTTCTGATTTGCTGCTCTCTTTTAGGTTATTTATCTTGGCTGTTTGTAAATAATCTCTACCCCACTCCCTCTCTCTCTCCCCCTCTCTCTCTCCTTCTCTCCCCCACTCTCTCTCTCTCTCTCTCTCTCTGTTGTTTGTGGTCTTGGTACAGTATGTGGCAGTTCCGTTGCGTCACCCCAGTCTATATGGTGGCATTGGCGTCAACATAAATCGACGGCTGTTGATCAATAACAACAAATTATATCCTATTATTTAATTAACTTTGGGACCACTGAAATGTAATGCCTCTAATACCAAAGAATGGTAGTTTTGTAAAGGAAATCAATGATTCATGATTATCGAAACTTTCGAGACATCAAGGAAAATGCCAACTGATTTTTTTTTTTTTTGCGCTGGATATATAGTTCATAACTTAATGAAAGCCAAAGAATTTTAGTATTTCTTCCTATATATAGATCAAAATTATGATGAGTACAAAATATTATTTTAACAATATCATCAGTAAGAAGTCTGTAAACAAGTTTTTTCTAAAAATTTTGGAAAATTTTGGCAGGATAGATTCTTAGTATCGGTCCATAATTATTCGTTACCCTTGTTTTTATTTTATAGGGACGACTTAAGCACTATTTTCCCGATATTATTTGACCAGAAATAAAGTTAAGACCGCTCTCGTCGGGTCAGTTCACCGTATAATTTGAATGTTTTACCAAAGAAATCATTCCAGTCAGCATAATATGTTGGCGCAAAGTCGTATTCTTGGAAAAATAAATAATACGAATTTAGCATAAAAATAAAAATATGTGAATCAAATACTATATTGCACGAAGTACAGTTAATGCTCTTTTTGTAATATTGTCGTTATTGTTGTTGGTATCTTGTATTTTTTCATTTCAACGAATCTTTTAAATATGTGATTATCATGATTTGTTTTAATAAAATATACAACAATAATTGGTTTATGAACAGATGTGTAAAGTCAATACGGGCAGATATTTTTGTTTGTTACGAGCCGGAGATTTTGGGAACATGAATGCGGTCCCTCCGTTCCCGATGTGGGGGTGGGGGGGGGGGGGGGGTTTACTCCCATCCCTCCTTTCTCAGGCTCTTACCCCTCCCCTCTTTCTCCTCTCTTTCATTCCCCGTTTCTTTTGTTTCCCTTTTCTTTCTTTTTGTCCTTTTCTCATTTTCTTTCTTTTCTTTCCTCTTTTTCCTCTTTTCCTTTTTTTTCTCTTTCTTTCTTCTCTTCTCTTTCTTTTCCTTTCTTTCCTTTTTTCCTTTCCCTTTTTTCTTTTCTTTCCCTTTCCCTCTCGTTTTTTCCCTTCCCCTTTTATCATTTTCCCCGACGGCAGCGCAATTTTCAAGACAGTATCATATTGCTCCGGTTGTCTCATTTTCGCCAGCACAAACGTAGCTAGTTCGCGTATATAGCAGACGGCAATCGGCGGATCAGACGACACTTGATAGTGATTTTGTATGTGAGATTGCTTTGCTAAATATAAACTACAATAATCTTTTCCATATCTTTAAACTATCATTGATATCTGATAATTAAACAGTTAGTAAAATAAACCTACCAAACTAGATAATACAATGAAATACTTGACTAAAAGTAGGGGAGTTTGATGTGGTGCACAATTGCACCCCTCTGTTAATAATCGAATAGTCCATGCACCCACAACAAAAAGTGAGTCACCCTTACTCAAATTGATGAGTCACTGGTTTGTCCGTACAGCGAAACACTTGAAGGATCATGTGAGTCACTATGACTCGATACAAATGAGTCTTAAAGACTCACTTGAAGTGAGTCTTAGATAAATAAGACTCATTTGTATCGAGTCATAGTGACTCACATGATCCTTCAAGTGTTTCGCTGTACGGACAAACTAGTGACTCATCAATTTGAGTAAGGGTGACTCACTTTTTGTTGTGGGTGCATCATGACATAGACCCCCTACTCCCTAGGCCTATCACACACATACCATACCATGCCAGAGTCACTGTCCACATTTGCAATGGAAAATATATCCTAAAATATCACATTTTAGCGATGTAATCGTTGGCCCCGCTACCCGAATCTGAAAAATCTACTTTGTACGCACTAAATTAAGCCTTAACTTGAGATTTATTTGTCACCCATACTGTCACGAAACAATCTTGAATTAATTCGTTTTACATCAAATAACAAGGATCTAGGAGTTTCGTTGTATAAAACAATGATGCAAGATCATGCATGTTTTCATTCGACACGGCTTCGTGCGATACAGTAGAATCTATACACTATGAACATGACTGACAATGAGAGCGGACAAAATATACAGTTCCTCAGGTAGACAAAGGAACATCCCTTCACAGCTATTATGTAAAAAGGTGAATATGCATGTGACACCTGTTCTACACATTTTTACATAATAGCAGTGAAGGGATGTTCCTTTGTCTACCTGAGGAACTGTACATTTTGTCCGCTCTCATTGTCAGTCATGTTCATAGTGATAGTTAAGTTACACACAGCCTCATCAACTCGAGTGCGGATATCGTAAAATGAACGCATGCATCATTTGTATAATAATCAGAAGATTCAGCCCACGAATCCAGTCATAAAAATCATCGTTTAAGACCATATGAATAATTATGCGTACCAATTTTTCACTAGCTGCAGTCAAAACTCTTCTGAATCCAAGATATAAGATGGCGACGTCGCGTCGTCGATCGGGAATTCAAATATGGCTCGAGAATGCGCATTTTGGATGACGTCACGAAAGCATGCGCGCGCATGCATACAGCCTCACTTTCAAGTTGACTCACTTTTTTCTTCTAAAATGCTCTTATGTCGATCTTGACTCATTTTTTACGACCATGTGAGTCAGTCGAAGCATTTTGCAAATGCGTCAGCTCATGATTGACACACTGGTGAAATATAAATGAGTCAATAGAGACTCATTGGTTGTTACTAATGAGTCAATTTACACCTGACTCACGAAAATTATGCTTAAATGTGTCAAATGACTCACTTTTTGTTGTGGGTGTGGTGTTCAAGTATATTAATGTTTTTGCTTACCTCGGCAAAATGTTTGCCTATACTAAATGGAAAAATTACGGTGGGGGAGGGGGTTGGATGAAATGGACATAATGAGCAAATCAGAACTGATTTATGACAATTCATGCTTCTTATCCTTCGTGTGCTTGACTTATAACCTTACAATCGCGTGGTAAATTGAGTCCAAAGTTCGATTTGTTGTACATGTGCTATATAGGCAATGGCGAACTTGCGACCTATTTTGAACAAATTACGGTAGGTGAACTTTCAAAAGTCAATGGGACATGAGGGTTCCAATGAAAGAGCTAGTGATAACGTTCGTCGGGGTGGATGTGCTTTTCGTTTTAACGATTTTTTTTGGGTAAAAATCCATAGGCTAACGTATATGTAAGGCTGCTGGGCTCTGCCGATAGGGGGCGTTGTCAAATGAGACTAAAGCTATGGTCACAAATCAGAGCAGCGACCGACCGATCAGTAGCCTGCTCGGTCACTGCTGGAATTAGGCATCGCCCAGCGATTAGGTCGGTGCCCGGGCGGCGACCGCCCAGGCACCGAGCGTATTTTGGGCGGCGAGTGAAAAGTGATCAGGCGCCGCCCAAATTTTAACTCCGCGCTAAAACTTCAGCGGCGACCGAGCGATGCCCTAAAAACGAGCGGTGCCTGGGCGGCCGCCGCTCGGTGGCCGACCAGCCGCCGGGCAGAATTGGTTAAAAACTCGCCGCTCGGCCGCCGAGCAGGCTACTTTTGGGTAATGTGACTATAGCATAAACGGAGCAATATGCCTGACAAGTGGGGGGGGGGGGGGAGTTGCACCCCCACACCCCCGTTTAGCGACGCCCCTGTCTGTGCGTCAGTTTCGTCTCTGTCTGTTTGTCTCCCTTTCTAGCTCCCACTGTTTTTTGGCTTTACTACTAGCTGTATATTGTATATGCCCTTTTGACTCTCTCTCTCTCTTTCTTTCAATTTTTTTCTCATATTTTCTTTCCCGCTCTCATAAATTCTGTCTTTCTTCCTTTCTTTCTTTCTTTCTTTCTCTCTCTCTCTCTCTTTCTCTCTGTCTCTCTGCCCGTCTCTCTCTCTGTATCCATCTCTCTCACTCCACCTCACCCCTCTCTCTCTGTATCCCCTCTCCCCTCTCTTTCCGTATCTCCCTCTCCCGCTCTTCGCTCTCCTTCTCTCTCTGTCTCTCTGTTTCTCTCTCCCCCTGTCCCTCTCTCCTATCCTTAACTCTTCTCGCCTTTTCTCTCATTTCCTTTCCAATGACTATCATTCAATCTCCCTTCTCATCCATGCTGTACAATATTTAAAGAAGTAGAGAGTGCGATATAATTATGCTTGTCATGCTTTTTATGAGCGATTGATTACGTCATCTAACAGTGTGTACATCCAACAACTGGGAAATCAGTTTAGATTTTAAAGTTCACATAGAACGGTTTACACTCAAGAACCAAGGAGCTGTAAAAATGCCACATCATCGTTTCATAACGTGTAATTAGTTGAGTCTCCATAGACTGATGTAATATCATTTACCTGGATAACCAAGCATTTACCTGGATAACACCAAAGAACTTAGAGAGCTCCTTGGTAGGACATTGCCAACAGAAATGAAACATAATGTTAGCCTTTTTATGCAGTCTAAGTAGGGAGCTGTAAAAAGTCAAAGCTTCCTGGTCTAAGCAACAAGATTCTTACAATCTAATCATGTTTTAAAATAATTATGTCCCATTCGCAGGCCGAAAAAATAAAAAAGTTAGATTCCAACGGCATTTGAAAGACAATACTAACTTAGAATTTCCCTTAAAACGAAAGGACTTGGAAATAAGTTTAAGTGGAAAAATACTGACCAATAGTTGTCAAATCGACTTAAGTTATTGCAATCACCTAAGTTATAGTCTGATTTTCATACCCTTTTGCCGAATGGTTGTACGTTTTGTGCCGCACAAAAATTCAATCAGTTTGAATTTGGCCATTACAAGTAGTGGGTTATTGATGTAGACAAATGCTCGTGTACCTGGTACAGCTCATTTTATATTATGTTATTACCATTACCAGAGAAAAGAGATATCAGACAGTAACTCATAGTGTCTGACAATGAAATCTAGAAGGTAAACGAGTTTCCTTGTAAAAATTGAATACTATACTGCTTATGTTTAAACTCCACAGATAGGACACATATATGACATATTCATATCCTCCAAAGGTATACATAATTCGATGTTGGCTGCAAAAAGGACATAGTATCTTTAAAGTACATTCAATTTAATGGCATTTATCATCACTTCGTCTTGATGTATTTGGAACGTTAAAACTATTTTGTAATGTTGATCTAAAGCGGAAATTCTCGTTTATGCAGTCAACTAGTCTACATAATTAAAAAAAATAATCTAACAGAGATTCATAAGTGTTACATAATTATTTTTCATCTTAATTTCGATAAGATTATAAGGAGCTAATCGCTGTGCTTTTCTTGGCATGACGTTGTATCCATAGTTACGCATTTTACTGGCAGTAAGGACTATCACCGTCTGTCTGAAGATAGAATGCCCCCTGCCCCTTGCTAAGGTCCGCCTTGTACCCCATCTGCGGGCAGGTGGAGCTCGTGCACGATGTCCAGGGACCGTTGTCGAGCTCGTCCCAGGTCGAACCCTTCTTCGTAGCGGTGAATGAACACGCTGATGAGATGCTCTCGATGAAGTATTCGACGGCACGGCTGTGATCACAAGATGCTGAGAGTGCTCCACAACCAGGCATTTCTTGGCCGTTATTGGGATAGAAGTCCTGATGTCCAAGCTGTGAATAAAAAGCAATTACAAAAACAACATTTGTTTCTGTTTGTCTAGGGTGCGTTTAAGCTCAATTTTGAAGGCAGAATGAGCGATTTAAAATGCACATCGTAAACGCTCATCGTAATCGCAGTTCCACGGTGTACTGTTTATGCTCACTTCTCTGGCTCCTCCAGGCAATTCTCGCTTGGTGGCCTTAATTTGCCTTGCAGCTGGATTCGCAAACCTGCATGCCTGCACTGTAAATGCTACGTAGACCCACTAGAGGTCAGTGCGTTGACCCCATTTAAACGCGTTTACAAAATGTAAACGCACCTTTTTGTAAGTTTACGATCGGCGATCGTGATCGCCGTTTTTCGGTGATTCTACAAAAGTGAGAAAGGACGCAACCGTGTTTTGAACTAAACGCGTAACAGATGCCTGATTCTGGCCAGAAAAAGTTCAGCGTAAACATACCCTAAGGTACATTTTTCACACTTGATCTATTTTATCATCATTTTACTCTTTATCTTGTACGTCTTCATCTGCATAGTCATTTTTTGTGTTCTGTCTATATTCTTGTTATTCTTGTTGACGACCCCTGCCTCCTAATAATGTTTTTGTTTAACCGAGTCAGTACACGGTAAAAATTAATTTTCAAACACAAACCAGTATAAGAAATAAATAACACTTTCTGTAAGTGACAGAACTGGATTTTTTTTTTTTTTATTGTTTTTTTAATTTTGTTTTGTTTGAGGCCGCCATCCTATAGTCAGGCATCGCTTATGATTGCGGTCTCCTTCACTTTTGCAACAGATAGTTTGGATAATACTTTAAATTTATAATAATATGTTATAGAAATATTAAGTTTCGTTATCGTATGTATTATGTTTTAAAAAAAACATTTTGACATGAAGTTATTATTCTTTGTATATTTTGTAATATACATTACGTTTATATGTTCTTTGTTATTCAGTTATTATATTTGGACAAATGCAGAAATAAAATAAAATAAAAAACAATACTGATTATGATTGTTCTATATATCTGGTCAAAACAAGGTAAGAGAATTCTAGATAAATAACAAGGGCGGCCCGCCCTTCTCTCCCTCTCTCTCTCCGATTTTTGGCCATTGTCATAACATAATGCAAATATGTCTCGCAGATTAAAAAGAAAATATAAATAAATAGACCACAAACATTTAACAAACAAAATGACATACCTCATCCATTAGTCCAAGCCCGCCGCCTATCAGGATTTCACCGTCTGTGTGCATGACATCGACAAAGCTGGCGTCTGTTTTATCCAGACGACAGGATTTGTCAAGATCACCAGCGAAGTCTGGACCTGCGGGATCCAGTCCTATTTAAGACAGAGAGAAAGATAGACAGATATGAGCAGTTACACCTCCGTTATTAACAAGTGCCAAACCTTCTTCTTCTTCTTCGTCTTCTTCTCCTCCTTCTCTTCCTCCTCTTCCTCTTTCTTCTTCTTTAATGTACATACCCTTTCATACATTATTTACAACATGAAACTGAAATGGGAACGGACTTTAACGATCGTGTGTTTCGATTTTTGCTATCATAATTTACTATGCCAACCATTTCATGAAAAGACATGAATTGGGATAGCTGTTATCATGATTTTTTAGCCGTATCGAATACATTTCAAAACGGAATACTTCAGTTATTCAAAGTTAGAAGATGTTTTGGAATCTCTCTCTTTACATAGGAGTTTGCTGATTTAATGTCTCACTGGAAGAATTTCAACCTCAGGAAGGGGGTCAAAACAAAGATTTTCTAAATGAGTGATGAGATTTGCCACCAAAGATACTTCCAAGAAGGAAGAAACGATGTATCGACAGTTTACCAACCTGTTATCGTCCTATTTTCTCTCTTGTACCAATGGTCGGTATCTCACCTTCCCCTAAGATATATCTTTTTAAGTATACTTCCTGTGTTATGATGACAAAATCCATGGACAATATGCATACATACATAAACATTATTTCTAAGGGGAAAACAAAGAAACAAAAAGAAGCAGGGAAGCATAACAGGGTTTCTATAATGTGATGACCTGACAAAAAGGATTGAGAGCAGTGGCGGATCCAGGGGGGGGGGGGGGGGTTGGGGGGGTTGCAACCCCCCCTTGGGCGGCCCAAAAAAAAAAAAAAAAAAGGGGAAAAAAAGAAAAAAAGAAAGAAAAAAAAGAAAGAAAAAAGAACGCACGCTGGAGAGAAACCCTTTCAAGTGCAAATATTGTGAGAAGATATTCAACTCATCTGGTAACTTAACCAAACACATGATAACTCTGGATATAACTATGTATTAAACTGCATTACTTGATTTAAAAAGACGTTATCATGCACTGCTTTTTATGGTCTCCATTGTGTTAATAGATGCCAGGAAAACATCACTTACGGGGTTCAAATAAACACCCCCAAAAAAATCGGCTCGCCGCTTCGCGGCTCGTGGGCGATGCTCCGCATCGTCATTATTTTGGTCAAACCCCCCCTTAGCAAAAAGCTAGATCCGCCCCTGGAGAAGTAAGGTATATACCTGTTACTCGGCCAATGGTGCCCGAGCATGCCTCTCCAGCGTAGCCACCGATGTGAGCGCCCAGGCTGTGACCAATGATGTGCATGGAGCCGAAGCCAGCACCGGTAGCAGCGTTGAGATCCTCAATGAGCTTAGCGATCTCCCTGCCGACCACGCGAGTATTAGCTCTGCTTTTGTAGTACCACTTATCGGCTCCTTCGGACCAGTCAACCATCACGACGTTAACGTCGTACTGTTAATTAAACAACGATGATTTTTTTGTGTCGCCATTTTATGTACACTATACGGTTCATCCGATTTAAGTATTGTATGTCTACATCATATAAAGCAAATAAACTCTTCGTTACTATCCCATGTATATACTGTCTATGATCTTGAATATTTACTACGCATTTTCGATAAAGGCCATGATAATATTTGGCTGAGCAAAACAACATAATAATGTAACTTTGTAATCAGTCTAATTAAGAAAATATTGAAAGAAAAACACATCATTGCAACCGTTTTAGTATTGATAGAAATACATAACTGTTGACTTAGATTGCCTTAAAACTTGTAATAACTTGAGCCTTATAATAAATCAATATCAAGTGCAAAGGTGCCCACTGTTTGTGATATTTATTTGCCAAGATTATGGATGGACTGATTGATTGATTCATATATTTTTGCCATACTTGGTGAAAAGGCCAAACAACATTAAGACTGGTTTCCATTATAGGGGTAATGTATTAAACCATTATGAAGACCAGCGACTCTGATAAACATTGCAAATCTGAGAAGACTATATGAAAATACTAACACGAAATAAATTGGAACGTATATAGTAGTAAAGCTGTGACCTTGTTCATAAAAGTTGTAACTATATACAAACAATACTTGAACATCTTAGTCATGATAGTTTCGAGGGTTGGGATAAATTAAATGTGTATATTAATGACTAAATTCCTTAAAGATATATTTTGTTCTTACGGTGTCAATAAGTGTGTTCTTCATCTCGATCCAGCTATCTCCAGTCATACTATCAGTCCAACCGTGGACGATGAGTTTGGTATCTCGACTCGCTCTGAAACTGGATGCGGTGATCGAAGGGAGGTCATTGCGGTTCAATGAATCACCGTTTCCTCGGTTCTCTCGAGAATAGACCATGAAACTGGTCTGGATTTCGTCTGGGGTGTTTGCTTTCCGATCATGGCATTTCAAAGAAGTATCGAAGCAGCCGAGATCGTCGTAACAGAAATCACACGATACTGACGACGAATGAGAAGAAAACAAACAATGAACCAGGTTATATTAGATATAACATTAACAAGATGTGCTATTTGTAATTTCTTGGATTATAATCTCTATTGTCTGTGGTTATAATGATGGTTAATTAAGAAAAAACTGAGATGACCGCTACACGTTTTTTCTTCTTGCGTCTGAATTTTCACGCCAATTTTGATTTTTTGTTATTGTTGCTATTTCAATTATTAAATAATTACTTCTTATTTCTTCGATCTATTACCTGCTTATCATCTTTGGCTATAATATAATATCTAACTTCTAATTGCTAACCTAATAATAATTATTTAAAAAAAAAAAAAAATCAAATTCAAGACCCAACCAAGTCAGCTTAATTCAAATGAGATGCAAATTATCATGCAAAACGTTACACGGAAAGATAATTATTATACTATTTCATCGAAAAACATCATGTTTTGAAAGAAACAAAGAAATTGAAATTCCTATACCTGCTAAAAAAAAAGAAATGAGGACGACAATTACACGATAAATGAAGAAAGTTTTAAGTTGTTATTGTCGTTGGTTTTTATGGTGTTTTCCATCGTCGTTGGATGATTTTCGGCGTAGCGTCGATCAGATTCTTTTTATTACAAAATGACAATTTTTTTTGTTCGTTTTGAAAATTTAAAGTGTTATTTTTTCTATAAATCTTATACAATTTCAAACTGCCAAGTTTATTTGTATTCAATTAGAAGCAACGATACCTGCTAGAAGAAGACATGCGAAGACCAGTAGCTGGACTAAAGTTGCCATGGTACTTGAGAACGTCGGTCCGAGTTTTCAACGATCTGCTTCAAAAGTCCTGTCGGATAGGAAGTATACTCACCAGCAAAAATATCCCCCTTTTTATAAAGAAATTTGTAAGTCACTAACAGCTGGATATTAATAATTTATTACGATACTTGGCTCTAATGGTCCTAAAACAAGCTATGGGGGTAATTACGATAATCTTGACCTGATAAGTAAACGGTAAAGAAATATATGAGAAAAGAGTTTTGATTGGTGTCACAGAGCTAGCTTTATACGTTAACGGGCTATCCAATCTTTGTAATGATTTAATATGTATGAAAGCAGGACAATGAGAGACACATGATGACGCAAGTTTGAAGAAAATCGGTCCAATTGTTAGAGAGTTATGAATGTTTGAAATATGAGATCACTATAAGTATTCCAAATTGGCAATTTTGTGAGTGGATTATGACGTAGACATGGACAACTCTCCCGTTTGCCGTGTACAAAAATATCATTAATTTCTCTATTTCTCGTAAGTGTCTCATTTCTTGGGGCACTCAAAGTATACTCAAAGTATACTTTGGATAGTATATCATTATAGGTCAACTAAATAGAAAAGACGTTCCTGCATTGTGGTCTAATTTGAGTCGTTTTGTGTGTTGAAACAAATTGGAAAGTTGTCCGCTACTACATCAACAGTCATATTACCTACTTAGACAATTTGAAGTTGCCATACCGATATGTGTAGTAATTAAAACTTCCGAAATTCATGACTTTCCAATTTTTGTTTACACTTTCACCAGGCTGCTCTTCTGATTTGCTGCTCTCTTTTAGGTTATTTATCTTGGCTGTTTGTAAATAATCTCTACCCCACTCCCTCTCTCTCTCCCCCTCTCTCTCTCCTTCTCTCCCCCACTCTCTCTCTCTCTCTCTCTCTCTCTGTTGTTTGTGGTCTTGGTACAGTATGTGGCAGTTCCGTTGCGTCACCCCAGTCTATATGGTGGCATTGGCGTCAACATAAATCGACGGCTGTTGATCAATAACAACAAATTATATCCTATTATTTAATTAACTTTGGGACCACTGAAATGTAATGCCTCTAATACCAAAGAATGGTAGTTTTGTAAAGGAAATCAATGATTCATGATTATCGAAACTTTCGAGACATCAAGGAAAATGCCAACTGATTTTTTTTTTTTTTGCGCTGGATATATAGTTCATAACTTAATGAAAGCCAAAGAATTTTAGTATTTCTTCCTATATATAGATCAAAATTATGATGAGTACAAAATATTATTTTAACAATATCATCAGTAAGAAGTCTGTAAACAAGTTTTTTCTAAAAATTTTGGAAAATTTTGGCAGGATAGATTCTTAGTATCGGTCCATAATTATTCGTTACCCTTGTTTTTATTTTATAGGGACGACTTAAGCACTATTTTCCCGATATTATTTGACCAGAAATAAAGTTAAGACCGCTCTCGTCGGGTCAGTTCACCGTATAATTTGAATGTTTTACCAAAGAAATCATTCCAGTCAGCATAATATGTTGGCGCAAAGTCGTATTCTTGGAAAAATAAATAATACGAATTTAGCATAAAAATAAAAATATGTGAATCAAATACTATATTGCACGAAGTACAGTTAATGCTCTTTTTGTAATATTGTCGTTATTGTTGTTGGTATCTTGTATTTTTTCATTTCAACGAATCTTTTAAATATGTGATTATCATGATTTGTTTTAATAAAATATACAACAATAATTGGTTTATGAACAGATGTGTAAAGTCAATACGGGCAGATATTTTTGTTTGTTACGAGCCGGAGATTTTGGGAACATGAATGCGGTCCCTCCGTTCCCGATGTGGGGGTGGGGGGGGGGGGGTTTACTCCCATCCCTCCTTTCTCAGGCTCTTACCCCTCCCCTCTTTCTCCTCTCTTTCATTCCCCGTTTCTTTTGTTTCCCTTTTCTTTCTTTTTGTCCTTTTCTCATTTTCTTTCTTTTCTTTCCTCTTTTTCCTCTTTTCCTTTTTTTTCTCTTTCTTTCTTCTCTTCTCTTTCTTTTCCTTTCTTTCCTTTTTTCCTTTCCCTTTTTTCTTTTCTTTCCCTTTCCCTCTCGTTTTTTCCCTTCCCCTTTTATCATTTTCCCCGACGGCAGCGCAATTTTCAAGACAGTATCATATTGCTCCGGTTGTCTCATTTTCGCCAGCACAAACGTAGCTAGTTCGCGTATATAGCAGACGGCAATCGGCGGATCAGACGACACTTGATAGTGATTTTGTATGTGAGATTGCTTTGCTAAATATAAACTACAATAATCTTTTCCATATCTTTAAACTATCATTGATATCTGATAATTAAACAGTTAGTAAAATAAACCTACCAAACTAGATAATACAATGAAATACTTGACTAAAAGTAGGGGAGTTTGATGTGGTGCACAATTGCACCCCTCTGTTAATAATCGAATAGTCCATGCACCCACAACAAAAAGTGAGTCACCCTTACTCAAATTGATGAGTCACTGGTTTGTCCGTACAGCGAAACACTTGAAGGATCATGTGAGTCACTATGACTCGATACAAATGAGTCTTAAAGACTCACTTGAAGTGAGTCTTAGATAAATAAGACTCATTTGTATCGAGTCATAGTGACTCACATGATCCTTCAAGTGTTTCGCTGTACGGACAAACTAGTGACTCATCAATTTGAGTAAGGGTGACTCACTTTTTGTTGTGGGTGCATCATGACATAGACCCCCTACTCCCTAGGCCTATCACACACATACCATACCATGCCAGAGTCACTGTCCACATTTGCAATGGAAAATATATCCTAAAATATCACATTTTAGCGATGTAATCGTTGGCCCCGCTACCCGAATCTGAAAAATCTACTTTGTACGCACTAAATTAAGCCTTAACTTGAGATTTATTTGTCACCCATACTGTCACGAAACAATCTTGAATTAATTCGTTTTACATCAAATAACAAGGATCTAGGAGTTTCGTTGTATAAAACAATGATGCAAGATCATGCATGTTTTCATTCGACACGGCTTCGTGCGATACAGTAGAATCTATACACTATGAACATGACTGACAATGAGAGCGGACAAAATATACAGTTCCTCAGGTAGACAAAGGAACATCCCTTCACAGCTATTATGTAAAAAGGTGAATATGCATGTGACACCTGTTCTACACATTTTTACATAATAGCAGTGAAGGGATGTTCCTTTGTCTACCTGAGGAACTGTACATTTTGTCCGCTCTCATTGTCAGTCATGTTCATAGTGATAGTTAAGTTACACACAGCCTCATCAACTCGAGTGCGGATATCGTAAAATGAACGCATGCATCATTTGTATAATAATCAGAAGATTCAGCCCACGAATCCAGTCATAAAAATCATCGTTTAAGACCATATGAATAATTATGCGTACCAATTTTTCACTAGCTGCAGTCAAAACTCTTCTGAATCCAAGATATAAGATGGCGACGTCGCGTCGTCGATCGGGAATTCAAATATGGCTCGAGAATGCGCATTTTGGATGACGTCACGAAAGCATGCGCGCGCATGCATACAGCCTCACTTTCAAGTTGACTCACTTTTTTCTTCTAAAATGCTCTTATGTCGATCTTGACTCATTTTTTACGACCATGTGAGTCAGTCGAAGCATTTTGCAAATGCGTCAGCTCATGATTGACACACTGGTGAAATATAAATGAGTCAATAGAGACTCATTGGTTGTTACTAATGAGTCAATTTACACCTGACTCACGAAAATTATGCTTAAATGTGTCAAATGACTCACTTTTTGTTGTGGGTGTGGTGTTCAAGTATATTAATGTTTTTGCTTACCTCGGCAAAATGTTTGCCTATACTAAATGGAAAAATTACGGTGGGGGAGGGGGTTGGATGAAATGGACATAATGAGCAAATCAGAACTGATTTATGACAATTCATGCTTCTTATCCTTCGTGTGCTTGACTTATAACCTTACAATCGCGTGGTAAATTGAGTCCAAAGTTCGATTTGTTGTACATGTGCTATATAGGCAATGGCGAACTTGCGACCTATTTTGAACAAATTACGGTAGGTGAACTTTCAAAAGTCAATGGGACATGAGGGTTCCAATGAAAGAGCTAGTGATAACGTTCGTCGGGGTGGATGTGCTTTTCGTTTTAACGATTTTTTTTGGGTAAAAATCCATAGGCTAACGTATATGTAAGGCTGCTGGGCTCTGCCGATAGGGGGCGTTGTCAAATGAGACTAAAGCTATGGTCACAAATCAGAGCAGCGACCGACCGATCAGTAGCCTGCTCGGTCACTGCTGGAATTAGGCATCGCCCAGCGATTAGGTCGGTGCCCGGGCGGCGACCGCCCAGGCACCGAGCGTATTTTGGGCGGCGAGTGAAAAGTGATCAGGCGCCGCCCAAATTTTAACTCCGCGCTAAAACTTCAGCGGCGACCGAGCGATGCCCTAAAAACGAGCGGTGCCTGGGCGGCCGCCGCTCGGTGGCCGACCAGCCGCCGGGCAGAATTGGTTAAAAACTCGCCGCTCGGCCGCCGAGCAGGCTACTTTTGGGTAATGTGACTATAGCATAAACGGAGCAATATGCCTGACAAGTGGGGGGGGGGGGGGGAGTTGCACCCCCACACCCCCGTTTAGCGACGCCCCTGTCTGTGCGTCAGTTTCGTCTCTGTCTGTTTGTCTCCCTTTCTAGCTCCCACTGTTTTTTGGCTTTACTACTAGCTGTATATTGTATATGCCCTTTTGACTCTCTCTCTCTCTTTCTTTCAATTTTTTTCTCATATTTTCTTTCCCGCTCTCATAAATTCTGTCTTTCTTCCTTTCTTTCTTTCTTTCTTTCTCTCTCTCTCTCTCTTTCTCTCTGTCTCTCTGCCCGTCTCTCTCTCTGTATCCATCTCTCTCACTCCACCTCACCCCTCTCTCTCTGTATCCCCTCTCCCCTCTCTTTCCGTATCTCCCTCTCCCGCTCTTCGCTCTCCTTCTCTCTCTGTCTCTCTGTTTCTCTCTCCCCCTGTCCCTCTCTCCTATCCTTAACTCTTCTCGCCTTTTCTCTCATTTCCTTTCCAATGACTATCATTCAATCTCCCTTCTCATCCATGCTGTACAATATTTAAAGAAGTAGAGAGTGCGATATAATTATGCTTGTCATGCTTTTTATGAGCGATTGATTACGTCATCTAACAGTGTGTACATCCAACAACTGGGAAATCAGTTTAGATTTTAAAGTTCACATAGAACGGTTTACACTCAAGAACCAAGGAGCTGTAAAAATGCCACATCATCGTTTCATAACGTGTAATTAGTTGAGTCTCCATAGACTGATGTAATATCATTTACCTGGATAACCAAGCATTTACCTGGATAACACCAAAGAACTTAGAGAGCTCCTTGGTAGGACATTGCCAACAGAAATGAAACATAATGTTAGCCTTTTTATGCAGTCTAAGTAGGGAGCTGTAAAAAGTCAAAGCTTCCTGGTCTAAGCAACAAGATTCTTACAATCTAATCATGTTTTAAAATAATTATGTCCCATTCGCAGGCCGAAAAAATAAAAAAGTTAGATTCCAACGGCATTTGAAAGACAATACTAACTTAGAATTTCCCTTAAAACGAAAGGACTTGGAAATAAGTTTAAGTGGAAAAATACTGACCAATAGTTGTCAAATCGACTTAAGTTATTGCAATCACCTAAGTTATAGTCTGATTTTCATACCCTTTTGCCGAATGGTTGTACGTTTTGTGCCGCACAAAAATTCAATCAGTTTGAATTTGGCCATTACAAGTAGTGGGTTATTGATGTAGACAAATGCTCGTGTACCTGGTACAGCTCATTTTATATTATGTTATTACCATTACCAGAGAAAAGAGATATCAGACAGTAACTCATAGTGTCTGACAATGAAATCTAGAAGGTAAACGAGTTTCCTTGTAAAAATTGAATACTATACTGCTTATGTTTAAACTCCACAGATAGGACACATATATGACATATTCATATCCTCCAAAGGTATACATAATTCGATGTTGGCTGCAAAAAGGACATAGTATCTTTAAAGTACATTCAATTTAATGGCATTTATCATCACTTCGTCTTGATGTATTTGGAACGTTAAAACTATTTTGTAATGTTGATCTAAAGCGGAAATTCTCGTTTATGCAGTCAACTAGTCTACATAATTAAAAAAAATAATCTAACAGAGATTCATAAGTGTTACATAATTATTTTTCATCTTAATTTCGATAAGATTATAAGGAGCTAATCGCTGTGCTTTTCTTGGCATGACGTTGTATCCATAGTTACGCATTTTACTGGCAGTAAGGAATATTCGCGTTGGTCTCAAGATAGAATGCCCCCTGCCCCTTGCTGAGGTCCGCCTTGTACCCCATCTGCGGGCAGGTGGAGCTCGTGCACGATGTCCCGGGACCGTTGTCGAGGTCGTCCCAGGTCGAACCCTTCATCGTAGCGGTGAATGAACACGCTGATGAGATGCTCTCGATGAAGTATTCGACGGCACGGCTGTGATCACAAGATATTGAGAATGCTCCACAACCAGGCATTTCTTGACCGTTATTGGGATAGAAGTCCTGATGTCCAAGCTGTGAATATAAAGTAGTTAAACAAAAATACATATCATTCGTTTCTGTTTGTCTAAGGTAAATTATTCACACTTCATCTATTTTATTCTCATTTTACTCTTTATCTTGTACGCCTTTATCTGCATAGTCATATTTTGTGTTCTGTCCATATTCTTGTTAACGACCACCGCCTTCTAATAATGTTTGTGTTTTGTTTAACCGAGTCAGTACACGGTCAAAACCAATTTTCAAACACAAACCAGAAGAAGAAATAAATAACACTTTCTGTAAGTGACAGAACTGGATTTTTTGTTTTTGTTTGAGGCCGCCACCCTAATCAAGCATCGATTATGATTGCGGTCTCCTGCACTTTTTCAACGGATAGTTTGGATAATACTTTAAATTTATAATAATATGTTATAGAAATATTAAGCTTCGTTATTTTATGTACATTATGTAAGAAGTTATTATTGTTTGTATATTTCGTATTATACCTTACGTTTATATGTTCTTAGTTATTCAGTTATTATATTTGGAAAAATGCAGAAATAAAAAATAAAACAAAATGATACTAATTATAATTGTTCTATATATAGGCCTATCTGGTCAAAATAAGGTATAAGTGAATTCTCTCACTCTCTCCGATTTTTGGCCATTGTCATAACATAATGCAAATACATATAGAAAATACAGAGAATATAACAAGACCACAAACATTTAACATACAAAATGACATACCTCATCCATAAGTCCAAGCCCGCCGCCTATCAGGATTTCACCGTCTGTGTGCATGACATCGACAAAGCTGGCGTCTGTTTTATCCAGACGACAGGATTTGTCAAGATCACCAGCGAATTCTGGACCTGCGGGATCCAGTCCTATTTAGGTAGAGAAGGGAGAGAGAGAGAGAGAGAGAGAGAGAGATACAGAGACAGGAATATAGACAGGGAGAGAGATAAAGAGGGATAGAGAGAGAGAGAGATACATACAGAAACAGGAATATAGACAGGGAGAGAGAGAAAGAGGGAGAGAGAGAGAGAGAGAAACAGACAGACAGACAGTGACAGAGAGAAAGTGAAAGAATAGCAATTGTACCTCCTTTATTAAAACTTTTGTCTTAAGAAAACAAGTTCATACCTTCGTTTTCTTCTTCTTTAATGTACAGACCCCTCTCCTATATAATTACATAATGAAACCGAAATGTGTTTCGATCATCCCTTTTATAATTGTTGCATACATATCATGGAATGATAGACGTATTAAGTTGGGATAACTGTTATCATGATTTTATACCCGTATTAAATACATTTCATGACGGAAAACTTTAGTTTAATATTCAAGATTTAGAATGTTTTGGAATCTCTGTCTGTTTACATAGGAGTTTGCTTTATAATGTCTCACTATAACAATTTTAACCTCAGGAAGGGGGTCAAAACATAACTTGTTAGGGGTGATGAGATCTGCCAACAAAGATATTTCCAAAGGAGAAGAAACGATGTAATGACTGCTCACCAACATGATATCAGTCCTATTTTCTCGTTCGTGTACTAATGATTCTTATTCCGTCTTCCCCTGGTATAATTATTTATATGCTCTATGTCTTATGATGACAAAATGCATACACATCATTTCTAAGGAAAAAGTTTTAATTCATAAAAGTCTCTTTTTTCACTCTATGGGATACATAACAGGGTTTATTTTAAAGGTATAGACCAGTTTTGGAAACGCCCCTCTCAAAAATTGAAGTGGAAGCTCTTATTGTCAATCATGTGAAAGAATGTTTTGACTAATACGTGATGATACAAAATATAACGGGAAACCGCCTACTAATTGATATATTTGATAAATTATCGTATCCATCCGGCCTGGATAGATATCGAGAATGCACTTCAACATTGAACATTTGGGAATATATTTCTGCTTTTTTTGCGAATTTAGGTTAAAGTATTACCATCTAAACCTCTGAAGGCAATATTTAAACAATATTGAATGGATATTTTGCACCCAAAACCCTTAAACCGCAATTTTACCACTACCGGTCTATATCTTTAAGGTAGTGATGACCTGACAAAAATGATTGATATAAAACATATACCTGATACTCGGCCAATGGTGCCCGTGCATGCCTCTCCGGCGTAACCACCGATGTGAGCGCCAAGGCTGTGACCAATGATGTGCATGGAGCCGAAGGTAGCACCGGTAGCAGCGTTGAAAGCCTCAATGAGCTTAGCGATCTCCCTGCCGACCACGCGAGTATTAGCTCTGCTCTTCGTGTAGAGCATATCGGCACCGTCGGACCAGTCAACCATCACGACGTTGATGTCGTACTGTTAATTAAATAACGTTGATTTTTTTCTTTTCATTTTTATGTACATTATACACTTTATCCGATGAAGTATTGTCTGCCTATATTGTCTGTCTAAGCAAAGAAACTCTTTGTTATTATCCCATGTATACTGTCAATGATCTTTAATGATTACGACGCATTTTCGGTAAAGGCAATGAGTAATATTTGGCTGAGTAAAACAACATAATAAGGTAACTTTGAAATCAGTCTAATTAAGAAAATACTAGAAGAAAAACACATTATTTCAACCGTTTTAGTATTGCCACAAATACTAAGCTTCAGAATAAACCAACATCAAGGGCAAAGGTGCCCACTGTTTGTGATATTTATTTGCCAAGATTATGGATGGACTGATTGATTGATTCATATGTTTATTCATACTTGGTGAAAAGCCCAAACAGCATTAAGACTGGTTTCCATTAGTGGAAATGTATTAAACCATTATGAAAACCAGTGACTGTCTTAAACAGTATATCACCTAGCGCTATATCATAGCGGAATATTATTATAAACATTGCAAATCTGATTAGACTACAGTCGTGAAGTATTATTTATTTAAAACGAGTGGGCTCTAATCTTTTCTATTACAGTTTTAACTATACAAACGACAACAGAAAATCAAATTCATGAAAGTTGCGAGACAAGAGTTGGGATAATATGGATAATAATAATAATATTGGATATTTATATAGCGCATACATCCACCCTGCAAGGTGTTCAAGGCGCTCCATAGTAACGAAATTCTGAAAATGATATGTTGTTCTTACGTTATCAAGTAGGGCATCCCTCATTTCGATCCAGCTACTTCCAGTCATACTATCAGTCCAACCGTGGACGATGAGTTTGGTATCTCGACTCGACCCGAAATTCGATGAAGTGATCGTAGCGTCGTCCGTTCGATCGAGGACATCGCCTGAGTATCTATTCTCTCTGGTATAGAGCTTGAAAGTGGTTCCTATGTCGGCAGGAGAGCTAGGGTTTCTCCAATGACACGCCATCGAAGTGTCGAAACATCCAAGATCATCGTAACAAACACTACATGAAACTGATCATCATCATTGAGAAAGAGAAACAAAATTATACAAATCGTTGATTGATGTGTTCCGATTTCGGCTGGGGTGTTTGCTTTCCGATCATGGCATGATAACGACGTCTCGAAGCAGCCGAGATCGTCGTAACATAATTCACATGATACTGACGTTGAATGCGACGAAAAAAAACAATGAACCATGGTGTGCTATTTGTAATTTCTTGCATTATACACTGTTGGTCATAATGGTGGAATAATTATTTTTACCCCAATTTATTGAATAATTTTGACAATGATTTATTCCTAATAGATCTAGATAATAGTATACATTCTCAGATTTTATTGAATGACAATTGGGGAGTGTTTGTTTTGCGTGACTGCTAAAACATGTGTGTGCTACTATGCTAATCAACTAGGGGACCTACGTCATTAAGTCATAACTGACAGTAATCAAGTTCAAGTTTTAAGTTCATTTATTCAAAACCACACAAAACATGATATAATCTTTTACATGAAAAAGAGACTGGTAATAGTACATCATTAAGTGAATGGTTTTAGGACCCCTGTAGAAGCTAAGCTTGTGAGCGGGGCCCTATATAGTCAACAAAATACATATATTAATTAATACCTCATAAAAGGGCACTAATATAGCACATCGACACGGTGTTGATCCTGGGGGCTGATAGTTACGAGGCCATTGCTTAGCCAATGAATCATGACTGTACGCAGCGGGCGCTAGGGTACGTCGACGCCCCTACAAAAACAAAAAACAAAGAAAATGCAAAAAAAAATCAATAATTCATTGCATTTCCCCCCAGTCCCCAGCAGGAAAAAAAAATCCTCTGTAGGGCCATGCATAATGGTTCAAGGCATGCCCCCATAGAAGATTTTTTTTTATGTTGGGGGTTGGGGCAAAATGCAATGAATTATTGAAAATTTATAGCATTTCCTTTGTTTTTTTGTTTTTGTGGGGGCGTCGACGTACCGCCGCGTACAGTCATGATTCATTGGCTAAGGAATGGCCTCGTTACTATGAGCCCCCAGGATCAAAACCGTGTCGATGTGCTACATTAGTGCCCTTTTATGAGGTATTAATCCCCATTACTGTCAGTTATGACTTAAGGACGTAGGTCCCCTAGTTGATTAGCATAGTAGCACACACATGTTTTAGCAGTCACGCAAAACAAACACTCCCCAATTGTCATTCAATAAAACTGAGAATGTATACTATTATCTAGATCTATTAGGAATAAATCATTGTCAAAATCATTCAATAAATTGGGGTAAAAATAATGATTCCACCATTATGACCAACAGTGTAATATCAATTATCTGTGATTATGATGATGGTTAATTAAGATATTATATTACAAAAAACCCTCGGATGATCGCTTCATGGTTTTTTTTCTTGTGTCTGGAGTTTCACGCCACCATTGCCAATTTTGATGTATTTGGTGCTATTTGAAATTATTCAATGATTAGTCTTTTTTTTCATTTCCTCTCTCTATTACCTGCTTATCATTTTAGAATTTAAAATCTTTGACTATAATAAGGTCGAACTTCTCATTCCTAACCAATTTTTTTTCTCCATCAAATTCAATACCGTTTTCAGATCCAACCAAGTCAGCTTAATTTAAATGAGATGCAAAATATCATGCAAGAAGTTGTACGGAAAGATATTATTTATTTCATAAAAAACGTTATGTTTTTCCTATATACCTACTCAAAAACGTAACCAAAACGACGACAATTACACGATGAATGAAAACCGTTCAATACGTCGATCGGATTATTTTTTTATACAAAATGACTTCTTTTTTTGCGTTTTGACAATTTCGTTTAAAGTGTTATTTAACAAAACTGTATTATAAAAACTAAAATGCCAAGTTCTTAAAAAAGAAAAAAAAATGATTTTGATTCAATTAGAAGCAACGATACCTGCTAGCAGAAGACACGCGAAGACCAGTAGCTGGACTAAAGTTGCCATGGTACTTGAGAACGTCGGTCCGAGTTTTCAACGATCTGCTTCAAAAGTCCTGTCGGATAGGAAGTATACTCACCAGCAAAAATATCCCCCTTTTTATAAAGAAATTGGTAAGTCATTTACAGCTGGATATTAATAATGTATTTCGGCACTTGGCTTTAATGGTCCTAAAACAAGCTATGGGGTAATTACGATAATTTTTACGACCTGATAAGTAAACTGTAAAGAAATAAAGAGAAAAGAGTTTTGATTGGTGCCAGAGAGCTAGCTTTATACGTTAAAGGGCTATCCAATCTTTGTAATGATTTAATTTGTATGAAAGCACTGGAAAAGGTTGGCAAGATAAAAATCGGTCGGTATTTTATCAAATATTCTTTACTCTTGCTTTTATTATAAAGGGACGACTTAAGGACTATTTTATTGCTCTGATATTTGACCATCATGTCGGTACATCGTATAATTCGAATGGTTTACCAGAAATCATTCCAGTGAGCAAAATTTGTCAAATTGAATGTTGACGCAAAGTTGTATTCTTGGAAATTTAGCCTAAAAATACAAAATATTTGAACTAAACACTTTAATAATTCTAAGCGGGCGCGAAATTATGCTTATTGCACGAAGTTTGGTTTATACGTTAGGACCCAGTTGGCTCTTCCAAGAGGCTAGGGGCGGTATTCTCATAGCCGTCATATCTGTAAGCTCACGCACGCCAGCTATTGCCCCACTCCTGACTCGTTATCTCCGCTATCTAAAATTGTTTTAATCTACAAACATGTGTTTTTTATTGGTTCCTGACCCAGCTACGCCATTTCGTCTCAACATGTTGATACCTATATAAAGATCACTATCTACTCGTTCCAGCGATATACATTTTTTGTTGACGCAAAAGTAATTTAATGGTGAAAATTAGCACTGAATTGCCAAAAAATGGAATCTCTATTAGCCAATAGCCGAACCTAAATATCACTTCCAATCACCTCGCCGACATGATTTTCATACATTGTCAAAAGAAACTTTAAAATATCATCTTTCAATTAGTGAGACCAAAGTCATGCAAAATGAGCGATTCTAAGAATCAAAATTAAAGATCTAAACAGCCCCATAGATCGCGTGTTACGAATGCACGCACCATTTTGTTTTAAATGAATAAAAATGAATAAATGGACGCGAATTATATCACGTGCTGTGGATTGACAGAACCTGTTTAGAAAGGCTATACTTCTAGATGTTTCCATT
Organism: Strongylocentrotus droebachiensis; assembly: GCA_035222895.1. Lineage (NCBI taxonomy): Eukaryota > Metazoa > Echinodermata > Echinoidea > Camarodonta > Strongylocentrotidae > Strongylocentrotus > Strongylocentrotus droebachiensis. The sequence goes on along the minus strand of JAVYIG010000341.1, from coordinate 519,426 downwards.
GGATGGCCTCAACGCACAGGTTCGACGTATAGCCGTCAAAATCCAGTAATCTACTGAGAGCAAGAAAGACATTAAAAGAGGTGTTAACGCCCTTGACCATTTGAATAAATGGTATACAAAAGGAGAATTGGCAAGAATGGATTAACCAGGGAGTCTTGATTTCTTATCTGAGGTAGTCTTAAAGGGTTCTCTTTGCCACGAAGCAAAAAAAAAGCACAAACACAAATATTTGCTACCTACTCTAGAAATGTTCTTGGAAAAGTATGGGAGTATGGGCCTTCACAGAAAATGAGGTTAGACTATAGAGCGCTTTCGCAAACACGACGGAAGGTAAAGACGAGGGTAACCTAGCGAAACAATCACTCTGCGCATGCACGAAACAACATTTTCTCAGTCTTGTTGATTTTCACGACAGACCGTCGGCCATACTAGCGTTTGTTCCCTAGACACGACGAAAGAGCTGTATCGCCGTACAATAGGCGATCTTCGGAATGTAACCAAATATGTGTGAAGTGCCTCAATACAAATTATTTTATTCACCTGATAAGAATAATAGTATTTCAATAGACAGAATTCGAACTGCATACATTAATTGATATCGGTTGGGGTCATTCTCCCGTGTTCTTTGCTTCCGTCGTGTTTGCGAAAGCGCTCTATTATTAGGGACTTTTAGATTTGCACGTTTTCAGCTTTGACTGCAACGTGTGACGTCATTTTAAGGCACTGCGCATGCGTCACGTCGTCTCAGTCGGCGATCGAGAATGCGTCAACCTTGATTTTCCTAAATCTAGTACGATACTAGTATATGCCGCGTGCGCATAAAATATACAGTTCCTCAGATAGACAAAGGAACATCCCTTCCCCGCTATTATGTAAAAATGTGTAGAACAAGTGTCACATGCATATTCACCTGTTCTACACATTTTTACATAAGAGCAGTGAAGGGATGTTCTACCACAGCAATAGGCCATTTTCGTAATGTAACCAAATTTAATGCATAGGTCTTTGTGAAGTGCCTCAATACAAACTATTTCATTCACCTGTTAAGAATAATAGTATTTCAATAGACAGAATCCTAACTGCATACATTAGTTGTTGCCACGTTGGACAAACATTATGGCTTGACCTACCTAGCAAAACTTAATATATGCAGTTGCATTCTGACTATTGAAATACTACTATTCCTATCAGGTGATTGAAATAATTTGTATTGAGGCACTTCACAAAGACCTATGCATTAAATTTGGTTACATTAACAAAATGGCCTATTGTTGAGGGTAGAATGAGGAACTGTATATTTTGTCCTCTTTCTTTGACTGTCATGTAATTCATAGTGTTACTTCCTGCATACATGTATATCGTCGAGTGCAATCTAAAAGATTTCTACTTATAGTCAACATGGGCAGTTGAGTACGTTGACACGCATGATCAGTCGGCGTACGTCGTGTTCTCGTCCACTCATTCTAAAAGTCCCTAATGATGCCGAACGAACGTCCGACGTAGCCTACAAAACAATACTTCGTAAGGGATTATAACCAATCGCTTTGTTTTCTGACTTTGATACCTTATCTAACACCGTCATAATGAACGTCATTGGCTGCTTTATCTTGGGCAGATTAATATTAACTAATTATAGATGACCATAACAATTTATATAAAGGTGGTCGATTTTGTAAATCGGACGTTTTCGACTGCAGTATTACAAGAGATCGCTGAAGTTTGGATTATCAATTTCTAGTATCATGGAATCCCTCGTTCATATAATGGTTTTCGCATGTCTTATAGCAGCAGGTAAACTATTTTTGTAAAGTATAAACCTCTATTTGTATGTGTTTGTGTAAGTGCGTGTGATGTGATTCAATTTGATAATCATAAAAAACTTGTCATTTACTCTCACCAAATACACAATTGCCCATCACGTTGGAATAATTTGACTTTACATCTTCTCATGACATGATTGTAACAATATGACTTATTCATGAATGACAAAGTTTGCATCATCTTAGAACTAAATCGATTAATCTAAAGTTTTATAGAGATTGATTGATCAATAAAGTTCTGACATATAAACTTTGTCAATTAAGAATAATTCATACCGCTATATGTAATGTCATGACAAGAGTTACAGAAAAATTATTCCAACTTTATTGGCAAGAGTGTATGATATATTATTGTCACCATATTTTGCAAAGATCTTATAGGCCTTTTTCAACGTTGTACCTTTCTCATTTGAGGACACTAGTTTATTATCGACTCGATTTTTGCACTCTCGCAAACAATGCCTCCTGTTCATTCAAGCGTGAACACATACCACACAAAAGTGATACCAAATGATTTGGGATGAAACACTCTTTCATGAGATGTATAATAATTTACTGTTCATAGATGATTTTTTAAATAATTTGCAATTTTCTAGGTGTAAACTTTTTTTTGACTCACACGGTAGTTTGTTTTCTTTAAATTAAGAGACAGTTTATTACTTCTAAATCATTTTGATAATTTTGGTAATTCAGCGTTAATATTTTTAAAAATGATCTGAAAATCTGAATTGGAACAAAATGCATTTGTGTCATCAGCGAATAAAATATACTGTAGTGCATTTGATGAATTATAAATATCACTCACATATATTAAAAATAACAAAGGGCCGAGGATTGACCCTCGTGGAACTCCACACGTTATAGATAATAATTCTGATTCATTTGAATCATAACATACATATTGTTTTCTATTTGTTAAATATTTTTTAAACCATTGTATAGCAATACCCCTCAATCCATAATATTCCAATTTACGTATAAGTATTGTATGGTCAAGAGTGTCAAATGCCTTGCTCAGATCCATGAATACTCCAATAACATGCTTATGATCAGCTAAGGCGTTTGACACTCTATCAAATAATTGTAACAATACTAACTCATTTGAATTCAATTTTCTAAAACCATATTGATTTTCATACAACAGTTCATTTTTTGTTAGAAAATCATACAGTCTATTTTAAATCAGTCTTTCTAAGACTTTAGAAATACTTAGTAAGATAGAAACAGATCGGTAATTTGAAACTAGATGAGAGTCCTCTTTTTTTGTATATCGGAATTACTTTTGCTATTTTCAATGAGTCCGGAAAGATTCCTGTTGTAAGTGATAAATTACAAATATGTACTAGAGGCGTTACAATACTTCCTGCTATTTGTTTTAAAACGTGCGTACTCATCTCATTATGACTACAAGAATAACCTTTTTTCAATGAATTGACAATAATCAAAAATTCAACACAGTTTGTAGGCATAAACAAAAAAAACGATTTATCACATCATGGATTTGAAAGGTATTGTAAATGATCTGAACCATTGGAATTTATCTTCGATGCATGAATAGGGCCTACATTTACGAAATACTTATTAAAACAATCTGCTACATCTTAAGAGTCTGAAATTGTCTGACCATCATTGTAAATATTATTTTTTGACTTGTTTTTTTGCTTTCGAAGAGTTTTTTTTAATGACTTTCCAGGTAGATGCCATATTGCCGTTAGCATTTTCAAATTCTTTTACGCAGTACATTTTACGAGTCTAATTATTGTTGTTAATTTATTCCTATAACATTTACAGGCGTATTTATTCTCGTTACTTGGATGTCGGAGACTACGTTTGTACAATATATTTCGTTTCTTAATCGAACGAAACATTCCCTTCGTTATCCATGGATTTTGTGGTTTTTTCTTTTATATATATTTTGTTTCGTCTTTAGAATACATCTATCAAAATGGGCTGAAAATATATTCCAAAATAGTCCATATGTAGTATCAGTTTCACTACAAGATAGTACATCATTCCATGATTCCATCATTAAACCATTATTTAAAGATAATATATTTTCTGTTTTAAATTTACGAGACATTGATATTTCCTTTTGGTGTGTACGAGACATGAGATCATTATTACAAATAAGAAATATAGAAATGTGATCAGATATTTTACTATTTACTAGAGCAGCATTCATATGTTCAGTATAAACATCATTCGTAAAAATATTGTCTATTAAAGTTGATGTGTTCTGTGTAATTCTTGTAGGTTTATCAATGGCTCCAATGAAAGAATTAGCTTGTAAAATATTCACAAAAGTATTATAATAATTATTATCCGAGTTCAACAGGTCTATATTAAAATCACCCATCAAGTATACATCTTTATTTTCATGATTTATCTGTTCTACTAAAATGTTTAAATCTTACAAAAATATATCAACGCTCGTATTTGAAGGCCGATAGACCGTACAAACAATACATTTTTTTTTTATTATGCAAGTTAATTTCTACACTTTTTGAGTCAATGAAATTTTTGTTGAAGGTAAGATCTGGTCTTATTTCATACGACAACAAATTAGATATATACATTGCAACTCCACCACCTCTACCAGATTGTCTATCAGAGCGTATAGGTGAATAATCATTGATATTATATATAGGTGGCGAGTTGTCACTCAACCAAGTTTCAGTAACACCTATTACTGAAAAAAATGTATAGTAAGAGAAGACACGACTACGATCATTGGTATGAAATAGGCTGAATGACTGTTTATGATTCATAACATTTGAATTAAATTCATGAGGAAGGTAATATTTACAGGCTATGGCATCGTGTATACTTAGGTTTATCTCTTCATCATCAACCATCGTTAAATAATATTGTACCTATGTCGTCCATGACCTGACAAGTATCATGCAATAGTGAGATTATTATTACCAACAAAGGAGGGGATAGAAAAAGAAAGTTGCAAGTCAAAGAGGGTGTACCAGCTGAGGTACATGAGTACATTATAATACAACTTATAAGTGAAATAACAGTATGTCACTTCAATCAACGATTTGTATAATTTTGTTTCTCTTTCTCAATGATGATGATCAGCTTCATGTCGTGTTTGTTACGATGATCTTGGATGTTTCGACACTTCGATGGAGTGCCATTGGAGAAACCCTAGCTCTCCTGCCGAGATAGGAACCACTTTCAAGCTATATACCAGACAGAATAGATACTCAGGCGATGTCCTGGATCGTACGGACTACGCTACGATCACATCATCGAGTTTTGGGGCGAGTCGAGATACCAAACTCATCGTCCACGGCTGGACTGATAGTATGGCTGGAAGTAGCTGGATCAACATGAGGGATGCCCTACTTGATAACGTAAGAAATGACGGACAACAAAAGCTATTAATCGAGATATCGAAAGAGATAGTTTTCCTGAGGGAAAATAAGTTATCGTGATTATTAATCTATTGATCACATCACATCACAATGATAATTTACCGTTTTATAAAGCGCATTTTGCGTTATGCTACAGAAGTGAAAACTATTCAGTGCACAATAATATTGAATTCAAGGAATAAGTTATAACCGGGTAGCCACCGCGGAGATCTAGACCTGGGTCGAGAGTAGCAAATGGAGCTTAACTTGTCCTGCCAAAAGACAATATAGGTAGTGCCTTCCGTAAGCCCGACTTTTGCTGCTCCAGTCAGGAATTTTAAGAGCTCGAGATCTTCCTTTATACCCATAGAATAATAGGCCAAATGATAACAGCTACAGTCGCATGGTCATATAAAAGTTCCCAATAATGACGAACTAAAAATCTACAAAGTTAATCATTGTCGACGTGATAGAAGGAAAACCCTGTTTATGTTGATGCGTCCATTTGATTTTCAGTACGACGTCAACGTCGTGATGGTTGACTGGTCGGACGGTGCTTTGATGGGGTACACTCAGAGTAGAGCTAACACTCGCGTGGTCGGCAGGGAGATCGCTAAGCTCATTGAGGCTCTCAACGCTGCTACCGGTGCTACTTTCGGCTCCATGCACATCATTGGTCACAGCCTGGGCGCTCACATCGGTGGTTACGCTGGAGAGGCATGCTCGGGCACCATTGGTCGAGTATCAGGTATATACCTTACTTCTCAATCCTTTCTGTCAGGTCATCACATTATAGAAACCCTGTTATGCAGAGAGATTTTCTATTTGATTTGATTTATTTTTCCACTCAAATATTCACAAATTAAAATAACATATATACCACACAGTATTACAATTAAATGTATAATAGATCAAATGAATGATACAAGTAGCGAAATAGTATGTACGTAATAAAAAAGGTTGACAGAGTACATTTAAGTTTGAGAATAAGACAAAATATTTTATATTGCTTGATTTAACTGAAAGGGGAAAAAAGGGAATCTCAAAAAAGCTAGGCTTGTTGAGCGAGATTCCCAGGATAAATTAAGTACTAGACCGTCGTCTGCGAAAATCGAATCCTGCACATGTCGACATTATTATTATGAAATTCAGAAATGGGTAAAACATGAAACATGAGAACATGATAACATAAATATAAAAAATAAATAAGAGCATCGAACAGTGTTGTATGGTTTCACAGGATAATTTAAGAAGAGATATTTAACAAATTAAAAGTAATCAATTTGTCGCTTGAGAAATATCCTTGTTTCGTTTGCTCAATGATGAAAGTTCTACATCAAAGCATAGTATAATTTTGATACACTTTGGAATGAAATTGATTGATAATTATTCTTGGTTTTTTACCCCTCAGGAATGGATCCCGCTGGTCCAGAGTTTAGTGGTGATCTTGATAACGCCTGTAGACTGGATCGGTCTGACGCCCACTTCGTCGATGCTATGCATACTGATGGTGAAATCCTTATTGGTGGTGGTGCCGGACTCATGGATGAGGTATGGCTTGTGACAGATTTCTTAAAAAAACGACTTTGTTGACAAACATCTGCTGTAGCAAACGGGGGAGGGGGGGGGGGGGGGGGGAGAACAATTATTCTCTGAAGCAACACATTTAAATTGTATCATAATGTGAAAGAAAATGTAATTTAAGACACAATTCTGCAAAGGTTTCTCCTCAATAATGTGTTTGAGGACAAATATTGAGAAAAGATTACATAATTTGGGTTTTCTGTTGTACGCTAAAAACCTAAATTTTGTATTCTTTCATCAATATTCGACTTCGAACACATTTGTGAAAATCCTTGCAGAGATGTGTCTTAAATTACACGTTCTTTCACATTATTATACAATTTAAGTGAAATTTTGCCATCAGATTTTTTTCTGGGCTCCCAACAATTTAGAGGGGCTTAAACCTCTTACAAGATGGTTTCGAAGCAATATTTAAAAACAAAAACAAGTCACAGAACCCGCACATCTATTTGTAAGATTCAACGTACTCACAATATTTCAAGTGTATCTAGTTTAAGAATGAAACTTCTATAACTTTTAATGGCCATATCTCTATTGTTTTTGATTGCGGTACAATTCAGCTTGCGATCATGTAAAATTGGGTCGATGGTTGAGCAATTGAGCAATAGAGGAATGAAAAAACACGCAGGCAAGAACAATGAAAGATATAAAAAAGAAGATAAAAGCTTAACATTTTTTAAACTAATATAATTTCAGATTTTATAAACGTTTCTTGCATTTTGACTATCATATTCGTGTACTAAAAGCCCAAATAGGACCTATCCTGAAGGGGTTTAACACAGGTTATTGCCCTTCAGAATGCCGTCTTGTGTAATTTTGTTGTCCTAATAACCAAAACTTGCAATTTGCATGATTACTTTCTGTCACAGCTTGGCCATCAAGACTTCTACCCGAACGGTGGCATGGAAATGCCTGGCTGCCCTCAACTCTCCGCCTCATGCGATCACAGCCGAGCCGTCGAGTACTACATCGAAAGCATCTCGTCATCTTGTACGTTTTCCTCCACGAGGACGGCGTCGACATGGGATGACATCGACGCTGAAAGATGGACGCCGTGTACCAGCTGGAGCTGCCCTCAAATGGGGTACAAGGCGGACCTCAACAAAGGGATAGGGGCATTCTATCTTGAGACCAACGGGGATAGTCCTTACTGCCAGGGGTAAATAAGTTATAAAGGAGGGGCAAAAGAGGGGTAAGGAAAGGGTTAGGGAGGGGGTGAGGGAGGGCTAAAGGAGGGGTAAGGGTTATGTAATGGAGGTGTAAGGCACAAATTTAACATTGGTAGACTTACTGGTGTAATAGTTGTTGACTTTATTACTCGGTATGATATTCTAAATCATAGGGAGACTCGAAACCATATGAAACCTTTCAACTATCAGAAGCAGTTTTTACTCCTTGTTTTACAGTTGTAAAGGCGGATATTATCATCAAATTTACTTGATATTGTATTTGGGAGTATATTTTGTTAAGAAACAACATCTGCTATACAAAACTGAATATAGATCTGAGATCTATGTATCATAACAAGATTTTGTTCCAACTTTACTTGATCTACTGATGGACACAGTGTTTAACTGTGCGAATGTTGTAGATATTATAACGTATTCAACGTAGAAAGAAATTTTTGACTCTCAAAATAAGCCATTTAATCTTTTATTCAGAATTATTAACAATTGATATTGTGGAATTGAGATTGGGATTTTAGTGAATCTATTGAACATGTTGAACGTTGCAATGTTATTGGGCTTTATACTTCAAAAGGAGAGTACTTCTTGTTATTTTCGCTTCATGTAACCAGAAACAATGAATCGGTGGAAATACACACTTTAGAATTTATTGATTGTTATTCTTTCTCAGGTAGCTTTTGTTGTGCTGGCACATATAGTTTTTCAACATAATCGAGTTGTCATTTATAAAGTTGTCCTCTCCAATTCCTCATAACAGAAATTTCATAAATTTGCACGAATTTTTCCCGACCTGGGCAGGCTAGCAGAAAAGCGAAAAAGTATATGTGACAAAAGAGTTTTTTTTTTAGTGATTTAATTTATTTCACTTATATAATTTGACAAAGATAATTACTCCATGAATAATCGATAAAACATATCTAACGCTTAGTATGCAAATTCAAATAATGATATTGATTATAAAACAGACGCTGGCGTTCAAGGGATTTGGGAAAAGAATGAATTGGAATAAACAATAACACCAGCTCACATAATGTAAAATAGGATTTTCTTGTGTTTTAAGTTAGGCTAAACAAAAGAGCAAGTAGCAGAGACAGAAAACGAGAGAGGGGAGAGAGAGAGAGAGAGAGGGAGAGGGGGGGAGAGAGAGAGAGAGAGGGGGAGAGAGGGAGAGGGGGGAGTGAGAGGAGGGTAATAATAATAATAATACAAACGTTGCTTATAAAGCGATTACCACCGAAGTCTCTAAGCGCTAACAAACAAAATAGACTGATAAACAATTACATATTAAAGAAAACAAAAAAGTGCAAATAAACCTACAAATTACAATACTTATGAAATACACATCAATGTGAACAGGGTAAGGCAATCAACAAAAGTAATTTGGAATAAATGTGTCTTAAGACAAGTTTTGAATTGGTTAACAGTTTGACTGTTTTTGACATTTGAAGGTAGAGTGGGTGGGAGGGAAGGAAGGAGAGATATAGGTAGGTACCCCTTCCTACCACACACACACACACGCACGCACACACACACACGCACGCACACGTGCACACACGCACACACGCAACACACACGCACACACACGCATACATGCACACGATTAAGCATGGTACACTTGTAATTACATGTACGTGCACATGTGTAGACACTATGAATCAAAATACAAGTTACTTAACACTCTTTAAATGGTCAAGGAACACCCAACACAGAACAATGAGGTACGGAGATGACATCCCATCAAGAGGTTAAAGATGGTTGAAAAAAAAACACAGCAGATCACAAAGAGTGTGGATATGGCAATGGATGAAATTCCTAACAACAAATCAACAAAATATGGCATACAACGAAACATCTCCAATAGCAACGCTCATATACAAACAATTAGCATATACAAAATCGAGTACTTTTAACATAATATAAGCCGAGTCATAATCGAATTCGCACCATATTTTTTTTTATTAGCGTCAATAAAAATTATTCCAATGAAATCAAATCTTTCTAATGAAACTACTTCAAACATCAAAGCAAATCACGGGAAAAAGCAATTAGATGAAATAACTGATTATTAACCTGATCAAAAAGAAAATTAAGAAACTAGACGAAAACAAAAACAAGAGTAGAATAATTATGTGCCATTTTTAAATGGTTCTGGTTTCTCATAATTTTTTATTGTGAATTATCCAATCATCCACTAAATACAGATTTTTAAATTTTATTTTGCGGGCAATAAAAAGTTTCGATGCTTGCCTCGACTCAGATCTTTGTTGTTTGTCAAGAACTCCCGTTTTCCAAAAAGCTATAGATTTTGCTTAATTTTCTTGTTTTTATACCATCCAACTTGGTGCTTAAAGCAACATAAATTATAATTATTATTGACTCAATGAAAAAGCCTATGGTGGGCTAAAACGTTAACATGAATTGTTATTAGTATAGTTATCATTATCATTATAATTACTTGTATTATTATTATTAGTATCATTATTATCAATATCATTATCAATATTACTATCACTTTTCATTCTGAAATTGAAATTATTGTCTTTTTTTATTTGTTACATTTAAAAAACCCTCATCGATTGGATATGTGACTTTTAAAATGGCTTATCGAAATTGATCAAAACCCTTAAAGTATGGGCATGTTCCTTTCTTCCCCTTATTTATTTTACTTAAAAAGATTTGGAACATGAGATATAAACTCTTTTATTCGTACTATTTAGTCTCATTTTCATTGGCCTGCTACCCACCTCCCTGCACTGACGGAGGTTTTAATGATTTTACACACGTCTATCATGAATTTATTAGTAGTATATCATTCCTGAATTTGTGTTGATGTCCTTTCTTACTTCTTCAATGTACGTTTTGGACCTCTCATTCCGGATTTACTAACAGAATGGATATTTTATATTTGTAGTGAGACATTTTTAAATATTTTTACTGTGACAAAGTAAATTCATGGACCTGCTATATTTGCAGAATGGATATTCTCTATATGTCGTGAGATAGCAACCAAGGATGGGAAAGAGAAGAAGAGGAAGGCAGAAGAGAAGATGGAGAGATGACCTAACATCATACATGGGAACGGCCGCTTGGACTAGGACAGCTAGAGACAGAAGAGAATGGAAATGTTATGAGGAGGGCTTTGTCCAACGTCTGGATGAACTATAGCCTGATAGATAGATAGATAGTAAGTGCATGGACCTTCTCTACTTGCAGTATGGAGATTTGTTATTTGTCGTGAGATAGTAGGCTCCTTGGCCCTTACTCTTCAATGCACCGTAACCCATCTCCGGACAGGTGCCACAATTGTTGCAGTTGGGATAGCTGCTCCAATTAGTACATTTCTTGGTAGGTGAGAAGTTACAACTAGAATATACACTTTCTGTAAAGAGATATACAGCTCTCATATGATCGCAGGCTGCCGCAATGCTTGTACCCTCACATCCTGGCTGGGATTCTCCTCCGTTTGGGTAGAAATCCTGATGTCCTAGCTGCAACGTTAAAGAAAAGAAATATTTGATTTTATTTAAGGTGATTTCATGTGATTCCATTTTCAAATCTTTTCGATTTGAATTAATTTGATTTGATTTAAATTAATTTCGTTTGTCTTGATTTTATGCAAGTTGACACGTTTCGATTTGATTTGATTTGATTTGATTGGACTTGATTAGATTTTATTTTATTTAATTTCTTTTTGTAACTTGATTTGATTCGATTCGATTTGGCTTCATCTCATTTGAAATTTAAATTGATTTATGTTGAATGGATTTGATCTGGTTTGATTCGCTTCATTTGCGATTTCTTTTAATTTTAATTCAATTTGTATTTTGAATTACAACAATTAAACTTGGCTTGATGAAAATAGATTTTTGGAGTTTCTTGTGTTTATCAGTGGCATAACGCATGGACTTATAAACTAACATGTCTATGAGTAACTTGGGAAGATGCAATAAAGGGACACCGGTGCAATGGGAAGAGGGGGGGGGGGGCACGCGAATATCTATATATCTATATAGGATGGCAAGTGAAGATTTAAATAAAAGCTACATGTGTGGTCAGTCTGACCAAAGATAAATTGCATTACTCGTATCGATCGGAACTCGGAAGCCAAATCTTAATCCCAATGCTAACCTTAACCTAAATTCGAAACCAACAAGAACACACGAACCGTAACCCATATCCTAAATCACATTCGTTCTACTAAAATTAGGTAACTGATCAACACAGATTTATTATTATAATAAGGTATTTAGGTTTACGTATATTCGTTGCATAGGACTTAATAATCCGATGATTTTTCTGTGTCATCCTACAGTAAAAAATATTCGCGCCACACAGCTCCTACTCTGGGGAGGGCGTGTGATGGGCCATAAGATCTTCTATTTCACTTTCCTTCATCTCTCACCTTTTCATATTTTCGTAGTTTTCTTTACTTTTTTTTTTCCTATTTCGCCATTCGATGGGGGCACATGTCCCCCTCACCCCCTGTAGCTACGCAATTAGTATTTTACGTTGAGCGTTCAATAAGTTCATAGCCCGAACTTGAAGAAACAGGCGACGTATACACAACTTAAGTTTAGCAGCACCCCACTTAGGTATTAGAGCAGCTTTTCAAATTGAAGTACCTGGAACTTAAAAAAAAAAAAATTAAATGAACGCCCCTCGTACCTGATCAAGAAGTCCAGCTCCTGTAAACTCTCCATCGGTGTGGATGTTATCGACGAAGGTGGCATCTGATTTATCGATGGTACACTCGCTGCCATATCCAGTAAACTCAGGTCCTGCTGGATCCAATCCTATGTACACACAAATTAAACAATGTAAATAAGTAATCAAAAGAGTAATATCAGTTGTAGTAGTTATTAGTAATAGTAATAGTGATAGTAAGAGTAATACAAATAGTGAGAGTGATAATATTAGTAATAGTATTAGTAATATCAATTACTGGTAATGGTAATTACTAGTAATAGTAATACAAATAGTGATATAATAGTATAGTATTATTGCCCTCGGCACGCCTCGGGGCAATAGCACAATTCTAACCTTCCCTTGAGCGTATAAAAACAACTATTTCTCGAATATTAAAGCAGTCATTAATACTTTTATATGCCGAAAAAAATAGACTAAAAAATAAAAAATAAAAAATAAAAAAACTTTTGTCGAAGATGGGATTCGATCTCTTGCGTACAAAAGGTGATGTAACTAAAATCAGCGCCTTAAACCGCTCGGCTATCGCGCTCTGTTACCATACTTAACAGTTTTCTCTAATATATACATTAAAATGGATTGAAAACGGCTTCGCGTGATTGATGATTCGCGGCTGCTCCATTAATCGGGCCCTTCTTTTACTTTTGCAATGCATATTGGCACGAACTTAGATCAAGATCTATCGGCAGATGTTTTTTTTTCTGTTTTTGGAAGTTTATTTTCGTCTTCATGTCAACAATGCAAGATAAAATTGTCGGTAAGATCGATCGAGATTCAATTGTATTGAAATTACCGACCAATTCTTCGCACACGTACGGTATCCTCGATCGCTCAAACCATTTTTTAACATGTAAACCTATGGGGTAACCATGGAGACTGACCTATTTTCCCAATAACCATGGTTATTGGGAAAATAGGTCTGTTTTTACAGGAACAGTTAAAGTTTATGAATGCAATTTCGACCAATCAGATTGATGGATTACTTAAGTGAGGTATATAATAAAAGTTATAGTAATGGTAATAATGATAGTAATAGTAATCGTAATAGTAACAGTGATCTCAACAGCAGCTGTAATAGGAATAGTTACATGCCTAGTAATAGTAATGGTAGTAGTTAGTGTTATCGTAATAGTAGTAAATAGCAGTTAAATGTATCAAAATACCCCTTTTCTCATCCCTATGTTCACCATGATTCACTGTTTTCTGTAAAAGTGCATCATGCGTTGTATAACAAAGTTACATAATCATTATCACAATTCTTCAAATTCATTCTGTATTATTCGCTAATGATTATTACAACCAGTTGTTTGTATCTTAACATTTTAAATAGTATTAAGATTAAATATATTCTTGATGAATATATGTTTAGATTTGGTTCAGATCTATCACAACATAACTCCATTTACAATATTGGTGATCCTTTCTTACATCTCGATTCACGTGCCCCCCCCCCGGCCAAGAAACATATGTTAAAATCAGCTCTAAATTCGCCCAAAATGTACTGAAAAGCGGGGACGTGCCCCCCGGCCAAAACAAATTATTAAAAGTGTTATTAAAAAAAAAAAAATAATAATATGCCAATGGCTCACCTATTCAGGTGATTTTTGTTGGGACTAAACAAATACATATATATATATATATGTTCTCTTTCCCACCGTGTGCCTCCCCCCGTGTGCCCCCCCCCCCCCCCCCCCCGGGAAGAAATTCCTGGATCCGCCCCTGAGTAAGGCTTTTCGTCTTGTCCTCATCGGAGGGGGGCAAATCACATTTAATCTGATGGGGGTAAGACGAAAAGCTTTTAAATGTCTATTCCGTTGGTATAATAATGATAAAGATGATGTCGATAATAATAAAAATGACAATAATGATAATAACAATATTAGTATAAATTTTGACTTGTGTCTGCATAACCATGGTGACGTTACAATTATAAACACGTGACCGTGGAACAACAATCCACTACCAAAAAGGAGGGTTCCCACGTGACCGAAACAACAAGTATTTAACATTTTGAACTACAAGCCGGGCAAGCAGTCATAACCTCGAAGTTTATTTCATGACACGTAAAGCTACGGTCATAAAGGTTCGTACGAATTCCAGAGTTCGTAGTGATTCGAAGATGGGGCATAGTTTCTTACGTCCTTTGTGCATCGTACGAACAGCGTTTATTTTTTTGTTTTTTTCTTTCGTAAGAATACCTTGAGTTCTTGTTACGTCAGACTTACGGCTATCATACGAATTTTTGTTCTCGCAAGACGGCATTCTCAATGTTTGATTTATATTTTGTCGGGTTGCAAAAAAAAGAGACACTGCATAAATTGCATAAATTGTGTACGTACAATTTACGAGCACCTTACGAACACCTTACGAACGCCAGGAGACGTTCGTATATAGGTCATACGAGTCTCCTTCGTAAAGCGTTCTTACGAACGCCGTAAGAGCCCTCTATGACCAACTTAAGGTGTTCTTACGATCGTCGTAAACATTTTGAGGCTTCTAGAATTTCCTTCTCCCGACCCTACGAAATGTACGAAGATCTTGCGTGGTTCTAACGATGTTATTACGACGTTCGAACGCCGTCTTACGAAGAGAGGCTTTTGTACGAGGTTGACAAAATTCAGACCATCGACCAGTCTGCGAACTTACGAACAGTTAGCGAACGGTTTACGAATGCTGGTGTCGTACGGCTTTCTTAAAAAGATCTTACAAAATTGTCTGAAAATCGTTCGTAGCAGTTCGTAATGGTATTTGTGACCGAGGCTTAGCTCCGAATAGAGACCCCCTCGAAGTTTAAAACCTCAACCTGAAACCTTAAGTTTACGGACAATCGCAAATACACTGCTATCCATACAAAGTTGATATACATTTTTGTTGACCTCTTTTCGTGAAATGATTGTGATGATATGATTTGTTCCTAAAAGATAAAGTTGATATGTTCTCAGAACTTTATTTATCAATTATAAGAATCAAAGAGATTGATAAATGGAGTTATGAGAAAATGTAAAACTTATCTATCAAGAACAAATCACATTGTCACAATCACCTATGAAAAGAGGTTAACAAACATTAATCCATCAGTTTGGGCAACGAATTTTGACAACGTACCAGTTAGTCGTCCAATGCCAGATCTGGACTCGCCAGCGTACCCAGCTGTATGGGCCCCCAGACTATGGCCGATGATGTGCATGCTGCCATAAGACGCTCCCTTGCTGTTCAGCACGCCGATGAGTTTACCGATATCTTGACCTACTACCCGAGTATTAGCTCTACTCTGAGCGTAATTAACACGACCTGCTCCTTCTTCCCAGTCAACCATTATCACATTCATGTTCTTAGAGAGAGTGGAAAAAACAACAGACAAATTGACATATTAAAAAAGAAAGGAAAAAGAATACAAAACAAAAACAAAAAACAAGCAAAGCAAACAAACAAAAACAAACGAAACAGAAAGAAATCTTTAAAAGGAGGGAGTCTATTGCAATAATTCTCCGTTGTTTTGGATTGTTTAGCAAATAATAACATATCTAACATGACAGCATTCAGAAAAGCAGTGGCGTATCTATAGAGATGCTGGCACACATTAGAATTGTTACCGGAGCAAGTGTCTTTAATACGCCTTGCCATTTTTTTTTTTACAACCGAATTATCGCATTTTTTTTTGCGGGAATTATAAATCAGCCACACCGCCAAACTAAATACATAGTGCACCTACTCCAACCCAACCGATTTTTGGTCGTAGATGGTAATTTAAATGTTTGGTCTATCTGGGCCCCGTCTTACAAAGAGTTACGATCGATCCAAATCAATCGTAAGTCCTCTAATCAATCACAAGTTTACAGTCTCCTATCTCTTATGTACATACCTGTACTTGCGATTGATATCAATTGCAAATAAGTTATGATTGATATCAACTCTTTGTAAGACGGGGCTCTGGTGTCGGTTTTGTTGGTGTGAGTGTGATAATTACCTTATCAACCAGAGCGTTCTTCATCGATTGAGCCCACGATGCCTTGTAGTCGTCTGTGTAGCCATGGATGATGAACTTGGTGCCGCGACTAGACTGGAAGTTTTCCACAAAAAAAGATTAATCTTACTTAAAGGTATTACAAAGTTTTGGTATGGGGTCATGAATTTGGTTCAAATGAACATATTGGAAGCCTATGCGATTCTACGATATTCAGTGATCGTTGTCGCAGTTGAAATCGAGTCTAAAGTTATGAAATTGTAAATAATAAACTCTTTATGTTGTATAACTCCCTCTCAAGGTCAAGATATTAATTGAGCTATAAAACATTGTTTATTGACTAAAATCGACCCTTTAGCTATTCCCGTTTGAAAATTATTTACCACAACTACATATTGTGAGATTTTCATAGTCGTATACCATTAAACAGCCTTAGGCGCTATTCGAAGTTTATCAAAATTTACCGGGAGCACCGGTAAATTTTTATATTCAATTTTTCTCGAAAGTAGGAGTGTTTAAGGAGCTAAATTTTCTAGTGCTTATAATCCATCCACACTGTAAAAAGGAATTTGTTCATTGGTAATTTTTACGTATTTTTTCCATGTAGAATTTACTTGAAAACGTTAGTTTTGCCACTTACGCACTAAATTTAAGTCTTGCTAACTCAAACTTTCAATTTAGTAGAACATACGTGGAATATTTAAGTAAAATCAAATACATAAGAACTTTAAGTAATTTCAGCTTGTATTAATTTAGTAATTTTAACTCAAAATCAGAAATTATACGTATTACTCAAACAATTTATGTTGATTATTCTTATCTTTTTAAAGGAAGGACCGATGCAGTGCGTAATAGAAATATTTACATAATTTATGAATATTCATTAAGACTAAATTAAAATCTTTTTTAAATAAAACAATTCTTTTTTGTGGTTGAATGAAAATTTAAGGACTTTAAAACATTTACTAATTCATTTAACATGGCTAAGCAAAGACAAGACAATTTTTAATTGTTACCCAGTTCAAAACAAATCAAAACTTGATATTTCAGGAAATTGTCAACCAATTTTCCTTTTAAGATGCTACGATCAAGTATAATTTGGAGCCTTTCAATATGTGTCGAATTGAAGCGTATGTAATAGTTTGTGATGGTGGTAGATATATATATACGGTTAAATCTTAAATAGAAGTAGTGTTAGTGATTAGTGATTAATCTTAAATAAAAGTAGTGAATGATTAGTGAATGTTACTTGTTAGATTAGATGGGTACCAAATCGTGCAATATGTAATCCTATCATAGCTTTTTTTTAATTATCTAAAATGATTACAATACTTAAATTATTTACGTTAATGTAACTCGATTTAACTGAGTAAAAATTTATTCAGCAAAATAAGTAAATTCTACTTAAGATGCCGTAGGTAATATTTACTTAATAAAAATAAGGCAATTCTTTTCCTCAATTTTATTGAGTTATTTCGACTATTATTTTTTTACAGTGCACAGGGGCATCAAAATATATCAAAATTGTAAAGAATCACTATCCACCCAATTTTCAAGATCTCCCAAAACTTTGTATTACCTTTAAATTGATCGCAAAGACTTTCAAGAAATCAGCTCATGTGAACCTATAATATCATATTGTATTGCCTAAAGATTCAATGTTAAGATGACGTAACAGTGGCGGATCCAGGGGGGGGGGGGGGGCCCCCACCCTTGAGAAAAAAAATCATGTAAAATCACGTGATTTTTACCCTTTTTTGGGGTTGGGCCCCCCCCCCCCCTGACGCTCAAGGGGGGGGGGGGTGCATATTGAAAAAATTTCGAAGACCAAAAAAAAAAAATTGTGACTACCCCCCCCCCCCCCCCCCCCCCCCACTGAGCGACTTTTCGGCCGGCGCGATTTTCAAATTTTCGGGAGCAAAAAAAAATGAAAAAAAGTTGGGCCCCCTCCCCTAAGAAATCCTGGATCCGCGCCTGTGACGTAACATGCCATTGTAAAGTTTACCCGTTTCAAAAGGTGACGCACAAAACTCAAAATTGTTTTTTGATTTGATTTGATTTGATTTGATTTGATTTTATTCAGACAATATAAAAATATATACATGTCTTGGGTTACAAAACAAGGTTTAGAAAAACCCATACAGGTTTGCAACCCAGATAATTTTTGGACAATAAAATGGCATACATAATTACTCAAAATTTAGAAAAGATTCAAGAGTCTAAATTAAGAGTTAACAATTAAGATCCAAAATCCAGATTATTCACTATATATTAAAAAAATGCATGAAATATAGAGTTTCATGTCAAAATTACATTAAGTATGAAAACACAAAAAGCATATAAAAATATGTTTAAAAGCACAAGGAATATAAATGAGCGTGAATCAGAAAAATATGTACCAAAGTCATTGTTGAGATCATTGTAATAAGTGAGTTGCATTGGCGTTCATGTTTACCAATTGAAAGTGGGATGGACGAGATTGGTAAGTAACATGAAATAATTTGGTGAGGGAAAATAGTTGGAAAGTTGAAATTTAAGCGCTTAGAAACTTTGTATTAAGCGCTATATAAATGTAATATATTATTACTGGCTTGTAATTTCTGGGATATGATTGAACAACAGAGTTTACTGCCCTGACATAGAGGGAGCTCAAACGGTTCAATCTATTGAAAACATCAAGTATCGAAACAACATTTATAATATGTCATTACATTGCTCAAATCGAGCTGAATTAGAACAATGTACCATGGACCTACTACGATGTACCCAATGACTACCTCGGTCACGACCGATTTATAGCCATTCGGGGTAATGTAATTTTTGTTCTGTATGTTTTCGGTCAGGTGTTAATCTCATTGGTGTGATGGAGGTACACTGTGTTTGAATATTTTCAATAATAATCGATGCCTGTTGGTCCCCATGAACCTCTTTTTCTTATGTTAATTGGGAGCTAAATTGATGAGATAACCAGCTGCCAGTGACCTTGCAGGGAGTCTAATCCCCCTGGCCAAACAGAGAACGGTACAACGAATAGTCTTCTTTCGCGCGGGAGGGGGGGGGGTGGGGGGGTGGAGGGGGGAGGGGAGGGGAGGGGTAGAGACAAGGATGAAGAGTCGCGCTCTTAAAGTGATTCTTTAAGCGATTCGTACGCTTTGCGTGCTCACTACTGCCCCCACAAATAAAATCCTAGCTACGCGCCTTCATTTAAATATATAGCTACGATGCTGACTAAGTTGACTTAATGAATCGTATATCAAGGAAAATGACCATGTGCGCATACGCAAGTGCGCATACGCAAGTGCTATAGATAGTTCATCGGGAAAATAATTTAGCCTTCGGCCCCGGGTTTATAGAGTTAAATTTGTAAACATTGGGACATTTGTCGGTAATTGGCGGCTGGTTATGTCGGTAATCGGTGGCCTCTACACCCCCCACTGAAAACGGTCTAGCGGCGCCCCTGGCGGTAACCGTCGGTCTCCCATGATCCCCTTTTTCTTATGTTAATTGAGAGCTGATTTGATGAGATAACCATCTGTCAGTGACCATGTAGGGAGGTCTAATCCCTCTTGGGCAAACTAGTACAGACAGGCTTTAATATAAACAAGATGTTCTATTATATACTTGCTTTAACCCTAAAAAGGCCGGGCTATTTGAGGTCTTAGTACGGCCGGGGGGGCATTATGGCCCCCCATAAGATCTCGGCCGTGAAGAGGCCGATCTCCGCGGAAATTTGCACGCATGTCAAGTGAAGTGTATAGAATACTATGATAATTTCAATTTTTTGAAAAATTCGCTCATTTGCATATTTATGGTAATTTATGCAAATAAGGTCATTAAAATCACATTTTTACCCATAAATCATATATTATTCATATTTAAGAATTCTTTTTCACTACATACATATTCATTAGACCATTCTGAATAATAATACGACAACAAAATTTGGAAGAGCCAGCTTATTCCTTATGTTATCTCTTGTTTTGATAATTTCTTATGTATTTCGTTGTTTTTTTAACTTATGTATTTTATTGTTTCTGTTGTTTTATTTCATTTCTAACTACAATTTAACTATTTTGACCCCCTAAACAGCCACCTAAACTTTAAACAAGACCCTATAACCCCACTTTGATCTATTTTTAGGAAAAATGACTTTTCCATATGTTTTGTACACAAATCACGAAAATGAGCGATTTTCGGGCTGACATGCAGAGACAAAAGGTCACGTGACCTTGTAACCGTAGGTCCGATTTTCAAAAAAAAATCTTTTAAAAGTTGCGCAAGACTCGTAAGAAAAAAGTCAGCGAGCGGCGGGGCGCCATCCATATGCGTTCCCGAACAATCAGGAAAATTGTGGAGGGGAGGGGGGGGGGGGCATGATGCCCCCCCGGCCTTATTAGGGTTAATACTTAATTGCCTCATTGTTGTTTTAAACATTCCCCTATATTTCTGTACTTGAAGTATGACGTTTCTATTTTAAAATCTTCTGTTGAGAGCTACAAAAGACTTAACTCTGTTATAAGCGATACGGGTTAACGCCCTTCTAGCTCTGAACAGACCATTATTATCGCAAGCAAGTATCCATGGTAACAAACATACCTGAAAGTTGGAGTTGGTGATGGAGCTTGAGACTTTTCTCTTCAGTTCCTGTGCACTGTTCTTGTTTTGTTTTGTATAGAGCCAGTATCTAATAACGATGGCATCAGGGCTCTCTGGTTTAGAATGATGACATGCCGGAGAACCACTGCCGTAGTATAAGCGGTCTAGGTCATCGTACTGTACGGAGTCAGCTTGACACCCTAGGAAAAAAAAAAGATACATGACTCAGTGGAAGTGACGATCGCGAATAAAGTTTCTTTCGAAGTGTCCAAGTGTGATATTTTAAAATTTACCGGATTCATTTAATTTTGTCATTATACTTTGGTTTTGTATAAACATAATATTCATCCACCATGCGCATGAAGTTTTCCTAATAAATACAAACACAATTGATACAAAATACAAATTCATACGATGAGACTCTGGAATAAAGCCTAAAATATTCGTTCTAATTAGGCCTATTATTATTTATTAAATAACACTAATTGTATGTAAACAATATTTGATTTCATCCTGAATACAATTGCAAGCACAGTGGTTTAAGACAGGGGGGGGGGGGAGATGACATGCTCTCTATTAAACGTACAAGGCTGGAAACCCGTGACGAAGATGACTTCGCGCTTAATCGCGCTTGGAATCCACTCTTAAAAGAGTAAGTGATACCAGTATATGGAATGGATTCAACTCCGAATGAAGTGACATGAATCTTTAAAGGACAATCCAACCTTTATGAGAAGCTCATTTGTATGAAAGCAGAAAAATAAGACAAACAGAATAGCGAAAGTTTGACATCAGTCGGACCAATGATAAGAGAGTTATTAATGTTTGACACAGGCCAATGAGATCCCTAAATCTATATATGCGAATCTCAAATTGGCAATTTGGTCAATGGATTGTAGTTACGAAGTCACGAAAAACTCTCCCGTTTGTCGTTTACAAAATATCATTAATGTTCTGTTTTTCTTCGAAGTGCCTTCTTCCTATGGGGGCACTACTTAAAATATGACATGATTAGCATAATAGTATAGGTCCTAGACTTACATTTTTTTAAATTGACATTTTAGTCATTTTGTGTGTTGAAATAAATGAGAAAGTTTTCCAGCACTACGTCACAAGAAAATTACTGATTCAGCCAAATGAATCGCATTACAACTTTCGAAAATTCATAACTTTCTTATTTTAGTCCGATTCCATACAAACCCTCACTAGTCCACTTCTCTGATTTTTCTGTTTTCTTTTAGAATAATATGTTAATAAGTTTAGATTCTACATTAAAAGAGTAAATATCCTCTCCTCAGCATGAATATAGCGTGAATCTTACCTTGAATAATGGCAGCAGCCAGAAACACGACGGCTAAGGAAAGGCTCCCCATCTTTGTAGCTGATGAATAGATGCTAGATGACCTGATCCTACTCGTAGCAGAAATGTGATTTTAATGGAATCAAATCACCCCTATTTATATGATTAAAAAACCATCATATCTAGCCTTATTTAAACATCCAATGTCAATAGTGGATGATAACTGCTGTATGTTGGGTTATTAATTAGCGATTATAATCATGTAAAATACTTGTTAATGAAGATAAGTAGTTTGAAAAAAATGATATGCTATTCAGAAAAAACAAATAAGCTCCTAAACTTGGAAATTATTAATCTGTTATTTTAACGATAATTCGGATATAAAAACATGTGATTGTTTTTAAATAAGGTAATCGGTTCGACCCTTGTGCAGTATTTCGCTTGATTATATTTCAATTTGAAAATGAATATAGAGTTGACGATTAGGAAACAGGAAAGATAAGCTCTGGCTGGGAAGGCTCGAATCTGTGGCAAAGGTGATGACTAATTCAAGCTCCTAGTTTTTCACAATCTTTACGTTAGGCGTTACCTTTTTACTTTTTTTTTTTTAGGGAGAGGGGTAGATTTTAGGTTGTCAAACGTTTAAATTTGTTCTGTTTGCTTTATGGTAGTATAAAAACAACTGCAATAAGATAAACAGAAGAAGAAGAAGCAAGATGATAAGAAGAAGAAGAAAAGGAAGAAGAAGGAGAAGAAGAAAATAAAATAAGAAGAAGTAGAAGAAGAAGAAGAAGAAGAAGAAGAAGAAGAAGAAGGAGAAGAAGAAGAAGAATGTCCCTTGTCCACAAAGAACAGTAAGAGTTGTCCGAGCAAAAGGATTATCAAAAATAAAATGGCACAACATCAGTTTTGTTTGCTTATACAAAATCATGATACACTGTGAAAAGGTTGGGCAATATTTTGCCCAACGTTGTGCCTATAGTCAACCCATCCATCTATTGGGCAATATTTTGCTCAGTGGTATGTACGTGCATAATTGTTCCGTATTTTGCCCAACAGCTGGTCAAGATTTTCCCAACAAGTGGGCTACCGTAGTCGAGCAGTTGAAAGGTCATATTTTTGCCCACATTTTGGACAAAATACGAAACAATTATGCACGTGTCAGTGAAGTAGGGTACATGTACTTACGTTTACCAATACCACTGGGCAAAATATTGCCCAATAGATGGTTGGGTTGATTATTGGCACAACGTTGGGCAAAGTGTTGTAAAATATTGTCCAAACTTTTCACAGTGTAGCACATCATACATAACCCTGTCAGCGCGTGGATAAAATAGTTTTATCCCTTGGGTTTTCATTTGACATTAAGATTTGAATAACAACATATTTCATTTTATACCTTTGACTGACATTTTGGGTACAGCGAGACTTCGAAGAGATATCATCATTAAATTGCCATTTATAATATTCGCTGCAGATTTCAAAACTAGTCAATTATCTTTCAAACCTATAGGTCTGTTTTTGTTTTTTTCATGACTGATTGAACGAACATCCAATTTCTCTTACAGAATTACACAATTATTTCTGACTTTAAAATTCTCACTTTAAAAACTCAGTTTCAGTGTTAGAAAAGTTTGGATTTTCATAAAACTCTTTTGTTTCTTAATCATAAAAGAAAAGAAAGGCTAAAGTGTAATTCTATTATTAAAATAATAATAAACTCAAATAAGTTAAACGCTAGCGGTATAATTTTTTATACGAACAAAATAAGTCTTTTCGTACCACATGCAGGCAAGTACACCATGTAGATAAAAAGTTGTAATGATTTAATGCGGTAATCAGGGGGTTAATTAATAGCCTCAACTTGACCTTGCAGACTATCACCCCATTTTCACTGCGAACCAAGCATGTGGTCTGTCTTGATTAATTGGTGTGTCAATTAAGTTTACTTACCAAAGGATAATTAGGCTCGACTTTATTATCGCACCATACACTAATTAGTACAAGTGGCCGAAGGATATCTAAATATTTAAACACTTATTTTCATCCAAGTAACTATGGAAGATAAATTTATGTATCGCACCTGGTATAATATGTCGAACACTCAAAACTTTCAAGAAAGGCGTAAAGAAAGAGAGCTCCAAAGTCCTGGAAAGTTTTTAACATGTTATTACACCGGCATCGATTAAAAGCGTACATTTAGTAAAAACGAACGAGTATCAGGGTGTGGCGTGTCGTCGACATTGTATAGAATTGTCCAATACGTGTGATTATTATCCAAGTTTACCTAATAATGTGGCGAAATGATGGTGGATATACCCTGGCTTCCAATATTACGTGTTAAATTTTGGTCAAGATATTCAATACTTAAAGTTATGTTATGAGGTGGTTTGGGCATTACACACGCAATCTACTGCCATTCGCCTCTCACTCCCCGCCCACTTCCTTCTTACGCCCCTTTTCAATCCCCTCATACGTACTCCCTACTCACTCCCCTCCCACACCCCTCCACCTCCCTCTCACTCCACTCCCACACCCCTCCAACTCCCATCTCACTCCCCTCCCACACCCCTCCAACTCCCTCTCACTCCACCTCCCAAACCCCTCCATTTACCCTCTCACTCACCTCCCACACCCACCACCTCCCTCTCACTCCACTCCCACACCCCTCCAACTCCCCTCTCACTCCCCTCCCACACCCCTCTAACTCCCTCTCACTCCACCTCCCACACCCCTCCAACTCCCCTCTCACTCCCCTCCCACACCCCTCCAACTCCCTCTCACTCCACCTCCCACACCCCTCCAACTCCCCTCTCACAACCTTCCCACACCCCACCAACTTCCCCCTCACTCCCCTCCCACACCCCTCCAACTCCCCTCTCACTCCCCTCCCACACCCCTCCAACTTCCCCCTCACTCCCCTCCCACTGGTGGATATACTCTGGCTTCCAATATTCCGTTTTAAATTTTGGTCGAGATATTCAATATTTTACTTTCTGTAATGAATTGGTTTAGGCATTACACGCGCAATTTACTGGCACTCGTCTCTCACTCCCCTATCACACCCCTCCAACCCCCCTCTCAATTCCCTCTCACTCCCCTCACTCCCCTCACTCCCTATCACTCCCCGCCCACTTCTTCCCTACGCTCCTTTTCAATGCCCTCATACTCCCTACTCACTCCCCTCCAACACCCCTCCCACACCCCTCCAACCCCCCCTCTCAATCCCCTCCCACTCCCTTCTCACTTCCCTCTCTCTTCCCTCCCATTCACCTCTCCCTCCCTTCCCTCTACTGTGTTTGCCATTTGTGTAGCATATGACCCAAATTATATCCGCTTTTTATCATTTGCCCTAGTTTCGAGTAAATATTACGATTTATCTGACGGTAATCTGTAGTTAAATATGCCCATTTATATCTTGGCACTCTAAGCGATAAACACCTGCCAGTTTCTCATAGACTTGGCTGTCACAAGTCCAAATCGAACTTGCAAGAAGAAACTATAATTCATGTGTCAGCAGTTAAAAATTGTTGTTAAACGTACAATAAATTGTATTGTTTCATTTCGAGTATTGTTTGTTTTTGTAATGTGAGCGTAGAAATTCCATTTTTATTTCATACCCTTAAACATTTCCTTGTATTTTCCCTTCAGTCTGACCAGAATCAGCATGGTTACCTAACCATTTAGCATCATGTTTGGTATTTGAAGATTTTACAGAATTAATGTAATAATTGTTAACTTTTCCCTCCATCCGTGTTGTATTTCGAGTGTAAGGTGACACACATTGATTATACAAGGCAATCCCGGCTTTAACAATTTGAACTGCATAAAAAAAGTGATCAGATAAAGGACATGAAGGTCATTTTTAAGGGCAATATTATTTAATCACTGTCTTGTGGAGGTGTCGTGTGATGTAGCTATAGACCTAAGAATCTGTTCAGTTCCGTTAGCTATATAACCACAGAAGGCGGTCTTCTTCGTACTCAAGCAGAGCAATTATTTAAAAAGAGTTTTGCCAACTTTATTTCAGTTGGTCACAACACAGCGTATTCTTCTGTTTTGTGCTCATGTTCTGCATGCACTCAAGCAGCACTCCGCACTCAAGTATAGAGAACTTTTCGTCAATTTCCTATGTCTTATGCAAATTGTGGATCCCTTCGTTACGAGGTTCATGTGAGCAAGATTCTAGTAAAACGAGGGTGAAATTCATAATTTGATACCAACCACTGCATCAAGCATGATAAATCGTTTGATTTTGTTTAAGTTTTTGATGTTGATAATTATGAACCGCATTATAGTCAGCAATTGGAGCAATACATAATCATT
This sequence comes from Strongylocentrotus droebachiensis, assembly GCA_035222895.1. Lineage (NCBI taxonomy): Eukaryota > Metazoa > Echinodermata > Echinoidea > Camarodonta > Strongylocentrotidae > Strongylocentrotus > Strongylocentrotus droebachiensis. Next base: position 492,580 of record JAVYIG010000341.1, on the reverse strand, counting down.
TCCCCCTTTCTCTCTTTCTTCTCTCTCTCTCTCTCTCTTTCTCTCTCTCTCTCTCTCTCTCTCTCCCACTCTCTCTCTCACTCAATATAATTCGTCTCTTATAATCTTCTTCTCTCAGCTTCTCTCTTCCTCTTTGTCCCACTCTCCCAGTTTCACTCTATGTTTTTCTATATCGAACTATTCCCCCGTTCTCTCTCTCTCTCTCTCGCTCTCCCCCTCTCCCCCTCCCTCTCCCCCTCCCCCTCTCTCCCCTCCCTCTCCCCCCTCTCTCTCTGTCTCTCTGGGCGCGTTATCACATTGCTGAGTTTGTGGGAAGGAGCCATCTCAAGTCAGGTGGGAAAGATTTCGCGTAAATGGCCGTAAAATGCAACAATACGTTCACCATGTTAACCGTACTGTACAATGTATTAACCATTAACTAACTCTCAGTCGTTGGCATGATTCTGTATCTTTTATTCTTTCAACTGTCATTGTATACAATGTATAACATTATCTATGAATTACAAACAAATAATCTTTAAAAAAAAATGCCATGCTGGTAGTGGAATCGAATAAAATCAGGATATCTAGCAAAATAGCATAGGTATTTTTTCCATGGTACTCAATAATTTGGTTGTTATGTTTTAATTAACGATTATTAATCAGCATTCAAAATAATTATCATACCCGTTTTATTTTTGAAAATATATGACTTTGTTATACTTATCATTGGGTGCACCATTCACAAAACGTCTTTTCGACGATACGTTCTGTTTCTGATATTTATTAAAGATGCATAGTTGTACATTTTATTTCTTTGAATCATCCTTACGTCTTAATGTTGTCAACTAACTTCCATTCTTCTTAAGATTGATGATCCATTTATTTAAATATCTTATGGTTTATAATCTAATGGCAAACAATCGACGCGTCTCGTGCACACTTCGCTAACACTTCCCTTAACCCACCCCCTTCCCTACTCTTATCCCTTCTTCATCCCTCCCCCTCCCTAACCCCTCCCTTACCTCGATCTCCCTTACCTCTCCCTCACCCCTCCTTTACCCCTGGCAGTAAGGATTCTTTGCGTTGGTCTCCAGATAGAATGCCCCTTCCCCCTTGTTGACGTCTGCCTTGTAGCCCATATCAGGGCATGTCTTAGTCGTGCATCTCGTCGTACGTCCGGCTTCGATGTCCTCCCACGTCGCTCCCTTCTTCGTTGAGGAGAACGAACATGATGACGCGATGCTCTCCAGGAAGAATGCCGTGACTCGGTTATGATCACACATCGGAGCGACCACCGAACATCCGGGCATGTTCTTGCCGCCATTAGGGTAGAAATCTTGATGACCCAACTGGGGGTGGGAAAGCAAATTCATTTTTTAAAGTTCAAATTCAAATTGTTTAGCGTTATCATTATGTTGTTGAATGCTCTTCAACGATGAAGCTGGGATACACTTTTTTCTTCTTTTTTTGTTTTACAGAAGAAGGATTAAGCAAACAACTGAGAGCAAAACATGGAGTTAATTTATGAGACAGAGGCAGAGGGGCAGAGAATATTGTAATCGTATGTGATAGCTGATTAACATAAGAACAATCTTTTACAACGATGATATAGCCTGCATTTAATGGACTGTTTCTTTTCTTCAGCCCACCCAATTTGTCGAACAATGGTAATATTTGGGTGGGGCAGCAGGCACGTAGCCACGGGGACGGGGGGGGGGGGGGGGGCACGTGCCCCCCTAAAATTTCCAACATCGGTTGAATTTTTTTAGACCCCTTTTTTTTTACCTCGATCGATTACATGTATGTGCCCCCCCCCCAAACATCGAACTCTGGCTACCTGCCTGTGGTGCAGGCTTTGAGGGCCCGAGGGTTCGGTAGTACTTACCCTCATTTTTTACATGTGCCTTGCTTAAATTCGTTTTTAATCAAGAACTCTTTGAGGAGCGGGCTTGAGCCCCAAGCCCCCATTTAGTAACAGAGGGCAATTCAACCTTTGTAATAAGTTCAATATTTTCGTATGAAAGCAGAAAAAAAAAGAGAAACCGAGCTAGGAAAGTTTGAAATAAATTGGAAAAATAATAACATTAATGTCTGCTTTTCTACTTAGTGCTTTGTATCTTGGTGAACTATGGAAAAATAAAGACCATCATGAGTCACACTTTTTTGAAAAATTGATATTTAAGAAATCTTGTGTATTAGTACAAATTGAAAAGTTGTCCGGCACTACGTCCCCCAGACATTACCGAATCAGCCAATTTGATGTTCCCATACTTACAAATTAATAAATGTTGTGTTTGTTTTTGTCCGATTCTGTTCAAACTCTCACCAGCATGCTTCACAGATTTTTCTGCTTTATTTTAGAGTACTTTTCCATTAAAGTTGGATTCTCCTTTACTTCCTACCTGATCCATGAGTCCAGCGCCCCCTACGACCTCGCCATCAGTATGCATGACGTCAACAAAGGCAGCATCCGACCGATCCAAACGACAGGCGTCATCGAGATTACCACTGAACTCTGGACCGGCAGGATCCAATCCTAAAAACATTGAAAATAATTATAATCATGATGATGGCTTGGCTTTTTTATCTCACTGTTCATTGATTTTTACTAAAAAATATGGATGCATCTGTATTCGAATGAAATTTGGGGTGATTTTGATAGCAAAATGGGTGTTAATTGGTTATTAATTATCAGCTTATTCAGAGGTTGTTGATCTACATAGTATGGTGACGAAATTATATATCGGGGGGGGGGGGGGGGGGGGGTCATACAGCAAAATTGAACCCCCCCCCGAAAGACTACAGCATATTTTTGTTTTAGTCGTACAAGTTTAATGGAATCATAGGAATCTTACTCTTACACTTTTTTTTCTCCGCCAATTATCTCAATTTCTAATCCAACTTCTCACCGAACCATATTTCCACATGCCCAACATGTCCAAGGGAGCATTGATGCAAACATTAATGACAACAATTCGTCGCTGTTTTCACGAAGTGACGGTAGTGAAAAAAAATTGCATTCACTTTGCGTTACGATTTTCCTCACTACCGTCACTTCGTGAAAATAGGGACGAATTGTCAAATGCCTGGCCCGTTGCACATAGTGTGCAGGCACAAATCCTGGTCAGTCGTAAAAGAGAGTCTGCACTATAAGACTACCATAGGCCATGTACTATAGCTGCTCCTGACACTGACTCAACCAGTATGTAGCTGGGCTAGGCTTCTCTCAAGGCACAATTATTTGTTGATAAAGTGTCAAATTAGGGCCTGTGCTTGCAGACTACGTTGCACACGAGGCGTTATTTGTGTGACGTAGGACTGTGTCAGTATACGGAATGTGAAAGCGATATTGTTTTTAAAGGTGAACACAAACAGATAAGTGCAAACAATGCGTTTCATAACTGGTGTATGCGGTAATTGTCTTCATTTGCTAAACAATTATATATTTGTGTTATGTTATATGTTTAAATGCATGTAAACTGTGAGCAAAGCAAATTTCCATCGGACAGTACAAATAAAATTGAAATAGGCCTTTACTTAATTGGCGCAGTTAATAACGCAGTTTAAATAACGCTTCGTGTGCAGAAGGAATACGATAAGTACCTGTAATTCTGCCGACTGCCTCTCCCTTGTTCGATGTCGGGTCCTGGCATGCCTCTCCCGCATACCCCGCCGTGTGAGCCCCGAGGCTGTGCCCGATGATGTGCATGGAGTCGAAGGTAGCACCGGTAGCAGCGTTGAGAGCCTCAATGAGCTTAGCGATCTCCCTGCCGACCACGCGGGTATTGGCTGTGCTCTTTAGGTACCCCATTCCAGAGCCCTTCGACCAGTCTACATAGATCACGTTCACATCATACTGAAAGGAATCAAGACCAAAATTTGAATTTGATAGAGATAAATATAAACATCAGATATGATGACTTTTTTGGCTGAATCTTTCAAACGTATAGCTTTAAACAGGTAAAGTGCGATCAACATGAAAATATCTTGTTATAGTTACAGTTCTAGTTATACTTAACTTTGTAGTTAAAGTTATAGTTATATTTATATATCTTTTCATGAACGGTTTTTCCTTGTTGATGTTTTCTTAAAATCTTATACATCGATCTCTATTAATCTTTAGATTGATCAATGAAGTTCTGAAAATATATACCTGCAAACGTTATCAAGAATAAGCCATATTGTCACTATCACTTTATTAATAGATGACAGGTAAAAAGTTATTCCAACTTTATGAGCAACATTGTTTAGTTACTTTAGTTATTAGTTTGATGGAGCCGGGCAGTGAGGTTACCTTACCGTATCAAGGAATCTATCTCTAAATTTCTCCCAGCTTCCCCACTGCATGCTATCTTTCCATCCATGTACAAAGATCTTGGTCTCCCTGCTCGGACTGAAGCGTGATCCCCTGATGGTATCCAAATTATTACGATCCAAGACATCGCCGATCTTCGGGTTCTCTCGGGTGAAGACTTGAAATGTGGTTCCGATGTCGGCAGGGTTGCTTGGGGTCATCCTGTGACAGTCATGGGGTGAATCGAAACAACCCAGATCATCAAAGCAAGTATTGCACAAAACTGACCATGGATGATACAAAAAGAGAACCATAATCAAGTTCTAAAGCAGTTAGAATTTGCAAGAATAGCTCATCGCATACGTGAGTTTGGATGATCATATTTCAACCCCCTTATTCTGAGATGTTAAGTCATTATTTTGTAGAATGAGTCGTTTTGTCGTATTTCGTCTCATTCGTGGTATTACTTAAAATGTTACCATACTATCCGTAGTGGTTATTACGAGTGTTCTATCAAATAGAAAATTAATCAGTGATTCGTTGTTGCTACTGTTTTTCGAGGAAGAGGGGTTTCTGTATCATATTGGTGTTGACATAATCTTTACTGATTTCAAGTGAAAAATCTATGAAAAGTGCCACCGGTTCCATTTCATTTGGAGTATTCATTTCAAGAAAAGGCAATCTTGTTGCTTCTCGCAACAAAACAAACGAGTTATTCATAGAGCGTATTAGATCAACAACAAAATAGAATTAAGGGGAAATAAAAGAAAGAATTAAACAAAATAAGATACGATAGAAAAAAGGGCGTAGGTAGAAAGAAAACGAAAACATAGAAATATACAACAAAAGAAGGAACAATAAAAATAATGAAAGAATGCAATTTAACTTTTAAGCGAGTATAATATTATCAAAACATGGATATTTTTAAAATGAATTGACCGACGTGGTATTGAAATGGTTTGCTTTGTACCGTGGCGCTGTTTTGGTACTTACCGGGTGTTTATCTTTATACATCTACTAAGAGTGTAGACATAAAGTAAAAAAAAAAGAAAATGACACTATATATGAATTTATTGATAAGCCCTTCTTTATTTGCTAAAAAGGCGATAAAATAGCGATACCAATCGCTGAAACGTCTTAAGAACGAATTTATATATTTGTTTACATTAACGGCTAACATCCATATGCAAAGTGCCTTCATATTGAATGCTATGTTTAAATAAAGCTGCAAATAAACAAATGGGTATACCTGCTGCAATAAAACCCATGAAGGCCAATAGCCGGGGGAGCGTTGCCATGGTAATTGAGATTAATAACCAAAGTTTTAAACACCAATCCACCTAAAACCTCAGATCAAACTGTATTCATATCTATAAACCAGTCTGTTATATTGAAAATATATTTTAAAGCTATCATCATCATGCTATCAGCTTGAAGTGACGTGTTATCATATCTATATGATAAGAATGGCACTGATGGAACGGTACTAGATTAGACGAGCACAGGAATAGATAGAAACTTGTATTATATAAACAAATAAAACTCGTTATGAAATGGGTCAATATCTCGTGTGACGTACATGTATGCCATTTAATTCCCCTTTGCCCCCTCTCTTTTCTTTTGCTCTCTTTCTCTCCCTATCTCTTTCTCTCTTTTATTCCCTCTCCTTCTTCCTCTCTCTCTCTCTCTCTCTCTCTCTCTCTCACTCACTCTATCTTTGCACTCTATTTTCCTTTCTTCCAGTATATTTACTAACTCTCTCTATCTCCTCCTTCTTCTTCCCTCTCTTTCTTATTCCCCCGTTCTCTTCTCTCTCTCTCTCTCTTTCTCTTTTTCTCTTTCCCTCTCTTCCCTCTCACTCTCTCACACACACACACACACACACATACACGTTCACGGTGTAAAACGGGGAACATGTGGTGAACCATACAAACCGATGACTCTTTTTCTTAAAGGATATACGACAAAATAAAGATGTTTTCAGATCACAATTAATGTTATAAGTATTTTATTTGGTCGTTGGGACTTCTATTTTAAACTTTGAAAAAATCGAGGACCTCTCATACTTTCATTTAAACTAAGGACACATATGACTTCAGGTACTCCTTATTATTTTCTTTGGGGACCGAGGACACACCCACTTATAAAAGATTTCCCCCTGGAAATCGAGGACACATACTGTATATAGCTTTTTATGAGCTGACTATTCTTTTTCCACTGAAACCGAGGACAAACACATTCTGTATAACATATTAATTGAGACAAGGACACCACACTGTATAATATTCCCCCATGAGGACCGAGGACAAATTTCTGTACTAAAATACCAAGTAAACCGAGGACACATACCTCATAAATTCCGATAGGAACTGAGGACCTACATTGTATGGTGTATAAGCCTTGGTAAGGAACCGAGGACACATGCTTTACTAACTTCTTCAGTGAACCGAGGACACATACCTCATAAATTCTGCTGGGAACCGAGGACCTTTGCTGTATCAGCTTTGCTAAGGAACCGAGGATACATACTGTTACAATGTCCTAGTACCGAGGACACATAATTTATTGAAATCCGTAGGGAACGAGGACACTATATGTATTTTTGTATATGTCTTGTATTACCTTTCCTTAGAAACTGAGGACACATACTGTAGGCCTATTTTAATATTCCTTGGGAACCGAGGACAATTACTTATCAATTTTCAAAGGGCTCTGAAAACATATATTTTGATGATTTTCCTAGTGACATACAGTACTTTTATGTCCAAAGGTAACCGACGAGAGGTATTGTATTAATTTGCCATTGGAAGCAAGGGTTTCTAATTAAGCCAGGTCAATGAGGTCATATGATAAAATGTGATGCTAACTTTAAAACAAAATTTCCTAAGACATCTGAAAATGTTGACCCATAAAATAATTCAGGTATACATATTTGAATGAATATGAAAACAATGAGCACGTTAAAGTAACTGTCGCCACTGATTTTCATTGTGCATTTGTGTTAAATAAAGAAGAAATAATTATTGTTTTGTCTTGTTTCTTTCTCTCTTCTCAGTACTTTTATGTCCAAAGGTAACCGACGAGAGGTATTGTATTAATTTGCCATTGGAAGCAAGGGTTTCTAATTAAGACAGGTCAATGAGGTCATATGATAAAATGTGATGCTAACTTTAAAACAAAATTTCCTAAGACATCTGAAAATGTTGACCCATAAAATAATTCAGGTATACATATTTGAATGAATATGAAAACAATGAGCACGTTAATCTAACTGTCGCCACTGATTTTCATTGTGCATTTGTGTTAAATAAAGAAGAAATAACTATTGTTTTGTCTTGTTTCTTTGTTTCTTCTATATCACTACATGCACATATTAAAAATTGAGGTATTTACTACTCACTCATCATCTCAACACTCTCATGACAATTTATCCAAGATGTCAGACTTCATATATTACAAGCCAGTGCTACAATTCATTCAAAGTCGTGCAGTACTGGTGTAGGCCCTTACAAGATTTGTTTTAAGGGGGGGGGGGGATTCCCTCTTATTGTACCCTGGCATAATGGCAAGGTGAAGACCCCCCCCCCTTTTTTGCGTGATTGTCTAATCGGCCTGGTTAATGGTTCTACAGTTATAATAGTTCCGACGACACAGCCTTAGAAAACAGTGTAAAACATTAGTTATACAGTATTTTACGTTTCTTTATAACAATGAAACAACCATTTAATCAGAAAAAGTTAAACACAATGGAACACTTAAAAGGGTAACAAAATGGTATTGGTAACACAATTCACAGGATTATCATGGTCCTACAGTAATTGCCCTCATACTACCAATCAATTGAAACCCCAAATCCATCTTTATCAACGATAATAAATCATACCTGCGGAATGTAAACTACAAAACGAACAAGGTTCTGGAAAACTTGGTATTTGGTCATGAATAGAAAAGACGGCTTCATCTCTGTTTATCATGTCAGAATGCTGCTTCAATGTTACACGATCTTCAGGTACATGTATAACATTCTCATGCAACGACATTAAGATGAGCCCCTCAGATACAATCAAACAATTATACATAAGAGGTACCAGATTAAGACACTTTTAAAACAAACAAAACTTGTAAAATATTTTAAATCCCAAAGAAGATCGAACGATCTTCAGGTCCATGTATAACAATTTTCATGTAACGACATTAAGATAAGCCCTTCACATACAATCACACAATTATACATAACAGGCAACAGATAAAGGCTGTTTCAAAACAAACAAGACTTGTAAAATCTTTTAAATCCCAAAGAAGATCGTTTGATCTTCAAGTACATTAATAACATTCTCATGTAACGACATTAAGATACAGCCAATGTAAGCCTTTCAGATGCAATCATATAATTATACATAAGAGGTAACAATTCAAGGCTATTTTAAAACAAACAAAACTTGTAAAATCTTTGAAATGCCAAAGAAGTTTTTGAATGTAAAAGTAATAGCTTAACAGTTGAATACACAAACTACATGTGTACTAATAATATGCATATATAATAGCGCATAATATAAAAGGTCGTTATTAGCTTTACATATAGATACAAAAAAACATACAAAAGATGCAAGAAATATTAAAATTATTAAAACAAGGAAAACTTATCAAACAAAAATTATAAACAGCCTCTACGCACTTTTCAAAGCAAACTGAATCAAAAACAAAAAACGAAACATATTCTTCAATTTGATTAAAGAAATAAGATTACTGTAAGAACAGAAGAGTAATAGAATTATGATATGGGATATATAACAAATGTCATAGCTGAAATTATATTGAATAATTAAATAATAACATTTACTGAAAAACGTTTATTTTAGAAGATTTTTGAGTAATAAGAGAGAACCGGCATCACGGCTGTACTGTAGGAGACTGTTCCAAAGGGAAATGGCCATTACAGTGAATATGCAGTTACCATAGTACTTAGTATGGGATTTCGGGATTTCGGGAGTTGAAGACGATTGCGCTGTTGGGATATCAAGGCAAGTGGAAAGGTTTCGTATAAGAGTGCATTAGATCCTGAATATAGGAAGGAGCCTGTTCTCTCAAAGCCTTACAGGTGAGTAGGAAAATTAAAAAACAAGCAACGTCATAAAAGAATATTTCCTAGGATTGTTATTGCAACCATGTGAATAATATTCAAGGCAAGTGACCATGTGGTATGTCTAGGCTATTTATCTTTATCATTATACATGTACTGTACAATTATGATATAAACTTGATGCTCCATTCTTCTAAATTTTGGTGTAAGCGGCATTTGATTTGAGTCATTGGCTTTGAAGAGAAAATACATATATATATATATATATATATCTATGATATATATATTAAATGTTTACTAAGTCAACAAACTCATGCTGCATTGATAGAATTCCCTTGAAAGCAACCATTCTTTGACTTGTACAACATAATCGCTTATTTTCTACATAACTACCTAATCAAACAAGTAACTTTTAAAAACAAAAATTTAGAAAATAATCTGTACAACTAACAATTATTAGAGTTTCATTTGTAGATAAGGTATCATAAACTTCTTAAGGGTTTGTTTTTGTTTGTTCTTGTTGTGATGGAGGGGAACTGGTACAAATAACTGCATCCAGTGAAAGATATTCCAGTTTTAAAAAGGGCAACAAAATACTTGTAAGACAATCGAATTATTATCCCAATGCTTTATGAGACCTACAAGGAATTGTCTCTATAAACAATGCCATCAACATTTGTTTAATTATGTATGTACTACTGTAGAAGTGTACTAATGAAATACACTGTACAAGAAATGCTCGCTTCTACCTGACAAGGTGAGATAAATGTCACTTTCTGGGAGTTCAATTATTATATGAACATGTAACAAATAATGAATATCACAAATTGTATTACTTTGCATATTTAAGAAGAGTTTTCTTATTATTTCGCATATAATCTTTGATGTTGCGCCATGTACGGGCATTAAGTACAGGATACTTGCTCTTCAATTCTTCGATTTCGAACTTTCCTGGTAGGCGAAGTGCTAGGACACAACTCAAGGTTCTTATAGCTCTGATCTCAACTTCATTCCACTTGCGCTTTGATGTAAGGGAGGTAAATCGTTTTGTGCAGGATGAAACGGCATCTGAATGAAACAGATAAAAAAGAAACAGAAATGGTAGTTAAAAATTGGACATTAATTAGCTGATTTTTAAACTGAAATTAGCTTAAAGGCGAAATATATGGAATTTTAGTGTGCACGATTTTTTTTAAAATTTCACCTGAAGCACACTTAACCAATCTCAGGCTAAAGGCCTTGCACAAGATAATGATAGTTAATATATGTGATTACATGATATTTGACACGTTCCTCTCCCATATTTGATGCGTTTTCTAGGTTCTCTACTGATTTTATTTGTCTTTCTAAAATTAAAAAAAGCAAAAAAAGCTAACAATAGTTTAAAAGCACTAGACGTGTAGACAAACAACAGCTAACACAAGAAGCTTTTGGTGGGAAAACATATGTGTATACCGTCTTTGAAAGAGTTCTGAGTGGAGAATGCTGTAGAATTAACAATGATAAAATATGCTCTTTTAGCTCACCTGGGCAGCAAGCCCAAAATGCCCCCATTAGTCTGATACAATTGTTTGCAAACTTTGACGACCTTGGAAAATAACGTAATGGTGTTTTACTTCTTTAAAATGGGAAATCAACTCACGAGATTTTTGACGTTTGGGTTTATTTCGTTTCACTGCAAGTTGCCTCGTCTGATGCCTCTGTGTAGTTTCTCCAATGAAGTCTGCAAAAAAAACATTTCATTCAATGGTGTGATTAAAGAAAGCACAAAATTATCAATCCATGTATGTAGTTAGGAGAAAATTAAACCTAAAATCATAAATGCTCTCAAAGTAAATGCAAAAAGTTTACAATGAGAGTGAAACCCAGAAGTTATTCTATATTGATTTGCTATTCGATTTTTTTTTCTTGTTCATTGCTGTAGAAGTATCAAATTGGCAACACTTTTCATGACAATTTCGTGAGAAAAATGTGTATATACTTTTAAAATAGGCCTACAACAAGACAAGATTAATATACAGACATCAAGACAGATTTTAAATATATCTAGTTAACAATTATGCACAAGACACATGGAGGGTTAACTGTTGACCTGTTTCAGGAGAAATGGAAGTCAGCCAATGAAACTCCTACAAATGTTTCAGACTGTATTGGTTAAATGTCAAATACATGTACATTTAAATGTATAACGTAGCAAATGAATCAACTTTGGTGACTAAAGTAACCTCAGTGACACCACCATTTAGAGAGGCATAATTGAAATAAAAAAGAAGGCATTGTAATTGTTGACATCTGATCCATAACATTAACAAAAACAGCAGCATACATGTTCACCTACCAACATCATCAGAGCTGGAGGCAGCCTCATCATTATCAGAGCTGGAAGTGGCCTCATCATCAACAGTAGCTGATACACCAACAGCTGCCCCAGGGTCATTGCTCTCTTTGATGAACACATCCAAGGCTTCTAGCGATTTTCCCCTTTGTGCTGCAAGTTTGTCCCTTTCCATGAGGAGAAAGATCCTGGACAACAAGGTAACCTGCATTACTGGGTCTGGTAGTTGGTTATATTCTTTGTGCACTGTTATATTGTACCCCATGAAACCTGCAAGAAGGTCAACCTGATCTGGTCTCAGAGCCAAAAGCTGTGCTGCAGTAGCGACCTGTTTCCTCAACACTTTTGAGCAGGGGGAATGTGGGTTCTTCAGCCCAGCTTCGGTAGATATTTTCCTCATACAGTCTGATCCTCTGATGTGTCCATTACTCTGGTAATTTGCCCTAGCAAACACATACTCATTGGTTTCTGTTACAAGTTTTTCTCTGGCTACAATGTGGATTTCCAATCTCTCCTTCAATGTTGGTGTGAGCAAGATAGGCACATGCCTCCCTTCTTTCCCTGTCACTTCCACAACATCCATCATTCTACATAGGCTTTGTTCCATCTTTGAGAGATGTTCGTACTCCTCGTACTGTCTCTGTTCCGTGGCCTTACAGCTTCGCCTGTACTCTGCTATTTTCATCTTTGAGACTTGTCCGGCCCTTCTGCGGTTGAACATCATAAGCTCACAAAGAAGAACCTCATTCAAATTGTCCCAGGCTTTGTTACTAATGGTCTCATCTTGGCACATCTTCAGTGTGTTTATTTGCTCACTTCCTTTGGCTTCTAGGTAGTTCCTCATTTTCACAATATCCTCATTTGTGGGCAGAACCTCTCGGTCGATCTTCTTCGCTTCATGAAGTGTGCGTAGGGCATGTTTTGATACAAAAACATTCCAGTTGGAATCGCACAGGAACAGGAAGTCAACAGCTTCGCTGACACCAGATTTGTCTCCTCCCTCAAGGGCGACGCTTTTCAAGATGACTGCCAATTTCTTCAATGAATGCCCAAGTTTGCGGGCCAAAGATGGAACTTTGTAGAAATGTGTCTTTTCATCAAACTCAGCAACACCATGCACTGCTTTGCAAACTTCCTGGAACTTGCTGGGACAGATGAAATCTTGAAGAGATGCATTCGGTTTGCCAACTTGCTTTCTAAGCTGCAATAAGAGCCTCCCTAATCCTCGTAAGTTTGCACGGATGTAATTGTGCTGGTCCTTCAAGACCTTGTCACGGCCAACGTTCATGTACTCTCGCTTTGCAAATTCCTGGAGCAGTTGGTCACTTTTGCAAACTTGAAACACTTGGTCCCTCTTCATGTCATTGAATAATTCATTCACAGCCTGACTTATTCCGTTTGGGGGTGCCTTCAAGAGATCACTATGTCGCAAAATTCCGTTCCTCTTCCCTTCTACCTTGACCGGCTTTTCTTGACACTCATGCCTCCATAGATCTCGGCGAAGGTAGTATCCAAAACAATATGGGCAGGGGCCGTATTTGTCAGGATCTGCATGTTTTGATGAACGATATACAACTATGAGACTGCCACTCCTTTTTCTGAACACTTCACAATTGTGACGATGATTTCCCATATTACGAAGCCTCTTGAGATGTTGCTGTCTAGCTGTTCCTGTGAGTGACATAAATTTAGCGACTTCAGTCTCTTCTGCATGCTTATTCTCCAAGTGTCTTGCAAGTTCGGAGAAGAGGCCATAACAGTAGTAACAACATTGCTTTTTACTTTTATGCCCTGCATTCAAATTTGTCATTACTGTTATATCATGTGATTTAGCCCTATCAAATAAAGTATTAGTAGATGTTACATCATCACTTGATGTTGGTATGTTCTCTCTTGTGTCATAATCCTTTGTTTTTGTTACAGTTTGAGACACATCACCCCTTGAAATCACTGGTGTCTTCTTTTCTGAGTAGGTGGAACCAACTGGATTTCTACGCAAATGGTTGGAAAGTAGCAAATGCTCACTGTCACTCCCAGACTCACTGTCGGACTGAGGTGCATACTCACTGTCACTGTCTGTCTCGCTGTCTGTCTCACTGTCTGTCTCACTGTCTGTCTTGCTGTCTGTTTCGCTGTCGGACTGAGGTGTATAATCACTGCTACTGTCTGTCTCATTGTTTGACAGAGGTGCATACTCGCTGTCACTGTTGCTACCAATGCTACGGAGAGATAATGCATGGAAGTCCCCTGGAATCGGAATGGGACTGCCAAGAGTGACATAGTTATTAGGTACCCAAACTGAGGAAGACTCGACCCCATCATATCCATCGCATACGTTATCAGCATCATCCTTGACTGCCATGCCGTCTGTAGATGACTGAACAATATCGCCCATAACAATCATGCCCTCTGCAAATGTCTCAACGGCATCTTCAATACTGGTTATGACCTCTGTAGACAGCTCAACAGCATCCCCCTTGGCCAGCATGTCCTCTGTAGACCGCTCAGCAGCACCGCCCTTGACCGTTATGACCTCTGTAAACTGCTCAACAGCATCGCCTGTGACCAACATGACCTCTGTAGACCGCTTAACAGCATTACCCTTTACCGTCATGACCTCTGTATACTGATCGACAGCATCGCCTTTGGCCAGCATGCCTTGTGCGGACAGACCAGCAGAATTTTTTTTGGCCATCTTGCCTTCTTTAGGAGACTCAGTAGGATCAGCTCTAACCTAAATATAACAAGGAGTAGGAAAACAAGACAACAACAAAATCTAATTTAATTAGACGTTTCATCTAAACAGGTAGATGTCTTCACATATGACAGGTGAACATATTATCTGCATACTTAATACATGAAATATCTTTAAAACACACAAATAACCCCATTATTTATGATTGTTAAGCAGTCCACAGATAATAATTAGGCTCTAGCTGCCTCGACCCAAGATAGTATCACCTTTATCCATCTGAGATTTATTTAGGTGACCAACACATGCATGTGGAAATAATAATTAAAATCCCCAACAGATTAGATCTTGAGCTTAGAATACTTGTGGTATTGTGAAAATTGTAGCAATGAAGTTCAGACATTTATATTGTATAGATACATACATTTGCTCGAAGCTTAGACCCGTGCTATTTCGTTTTGTTTATCTATCGGACTAGTTCCATTATTACTAGACAACCTTACGTGAAACTTCACCCCAGGAAATGACTTTTTTATTCTGAGAGATTTATTATATTCTTGCCCATTAATCTACAAGGATCCCTACCAAAGTGTATAAGAGAGGCAAAAAGTAAGAATAATGTACAGTTTTTCAGCATGACATGGGCATCGCTATTTTCTTGATAACGTGATATACCATGTGAAGTCATTTATCAATTAAATGTATTCAAATTTATGAATGCTTTCTTCCCAGGTGTGTGTGGTGAGAAAGCATTTCATTCACCTGCTATTATCCTTTGTGCTTCAATTGCCAGAACGCAAATTGCATAAATAAGTTTGTGCTCTTCCGGGGTAAAGGTTTCTCATAAATGAAATAGATTTGTCAACTGCCATATTTTAGTATTTTAAAATGAACTACACATGTAGTTACAATTGTTCCCCTGTAATATATTCTCTTCTCAGCTATGATTTTCCTCATTGAAAAGAAAAGGTTTTGTTAATGATTTAAAAAGTCTTTCAAACTAAAGCTTGGTGAATGAAACATGTACAACTTCACCTGGTACGTCAAATTTTCAAGAAAATGACTGCTCCCATGTCATTCTAAAAGGCATCACGTCATGCCAAGAATATCTCCATTTACATATATCTTTTGTACAATTTTGTAAGGAATATTGTACATCAAAGGGCAGGAATACATCTCATCAATTATTCAGAATACTTACACTTATTATTCAAGTTGGGGGAGGTTTCTTTTAACTGCTGGCAGTTGAACATTATTCATCCGCCTTACATTTAGAGTTTCCCATCTTTTCCTTTTGCACATTATTTTGCTTTATCTATAAAGGACAATTCACTGACCAAGGATATATGAACTTCGACCGGGTAAGACCAATAAGTCTAGTCAGGTGGTATTCACATACATTTAGTTATTCATGCAGATATATACAAGAACAAGTTTCATTCTATAGCACCTCGAGGTATTACCTCTGACCTTTGACCTCAAAATTTAATTGTATAATCTTCATAAACATGTACCGTATATACATACATGTGCTAAGCTTTATGACATAGGGATGAGTCTTTAATGGTTCTGAACCCCCCCCCCCCCCTCAAACAAAAACAGTTTTCAGGGCTAGTGAACCAAGTCATATCTGGGCAACATTATGTAATGTGCCTAGTGATTACTTATTAAGCACTTGACTTCAAAAGCCTTGTTTGTCTTTATGTTTATGGAAAAACGTACATGAATGATTGGACTGCCATACATATATGGATCCTACCCGCCCATGTCACTGAGTCAAATATGCGATTACTTACCTGATGTTCGAGGAGCCATCTAACATCATTATCCTCATACTGAATTTTGCATTTTCCTGAAATTACAAAAGTGTTCATTGTTATCCATAAAGACTAAATTGACATCCCTTACAAACAAAGCAATCTTAATATGAAGAAATCTATTAGTTTCTTTCTCACCACATCAATCATAAAAAGCCGTTTAGGTATTCTGCTTTTATATAGGAATATTAATAATAATCCCACTAGATATTAACAACGGTGGAATATGTAGCTCTATTTACCTTTGAAGCTTCTCAGCCTGTTGATTAAATCAACAGAAATAAATAATTTTTAAAGGTAGCAGTACTCATTACACATCCTCCTCAATTTAAATGTTATGCAATGTTTTACATTGATCAGCTGAAAATATAAATAATACAAAAATAACGGGGAAGGGGGGAGGGGGACAAAAACTTTTGATAATTGTACATCTTTTGATATATAGATTAAAAATCACTCTTGAACTCATAAACACACACTTTTGCTCTGACTGAATTTTTGCACTATTCAAGCTAGGGTATTCTTTTTGCAGGTGCTAATAAACAACCGTTAACTGTTGATAGTTGGCATTAATTGCTAGCTTCCAAGATAAACAACCTTAATTACGAACTTACCATCCCTGATGTCAACAACCACGCCACCGTAATATAATCCATTCGGTGGCCAGAGTGCCAACACTCTTTGCTCCATAGAAAACTACAATTATGAATAAAAAATAAATAAATATTTTACCTTTAATACTTAAAATAAAATTAAAAAATAATTTATCGTTACGTGCATGTGATGGAAACAAAACTTATACTTGTAGGTTCTTTGAGACAAAAAATAGACCCTTTGGGATACTTTTATCTGATAAATTAATCAAAGGAAAAAAACTAAGCTTGGGTGTGAACTGCAAAGTAGACACTTCTGAAGGAAATTGATGTCACTGTCTTACAGATATTCATTACAAATTACGAACATTTCATGTTTATCGAGAAATGATAAGCAACAAATATGGGCTCATGCACTGATGCAGTTTGATGAAAGATATGCATTTAATCAAAATGAAACAAAACAAAACATAGTTAATAAGGTTATATATGCTATTCTCTTCAAACCATTTAATTACCCAAGAAAAAACAGTTTATGATGGTCTTAAAACTTCCCTTCATATACTTATAGTCCTAAGAATTTATTTAGACTCCATGACTATGCATTACATGAATTAGGGTGTTTGGGACCACTTAAAAGGGAGCTAACTTCAACTTGGCCGGAGATGGAAAACTCGATCGGCAATACAAAGTTTAGGAAAACAAGCTTAACCACATAATATCATCTATTCCCATGACGTTATAACATGGTACTTACATTGCTCTGGTTGCCTTCCAACCTCCTCTTCAACATCATCGTCGCCATGGCAAGCCCAGGGGCGTGAGACACTTATTTCAAGCAGACGACGTCAGGGCCGGCCCGCATGCGAGCGGCCCGCACCCTACACTCGGGGCCAGGACCGGCGGTGGGCTTGCCTGTTGCACTAGCTAGCAGCGCTGCAAGAGATAGCGCACAGTGATGGCGCGTAACATGCTGCATGCTGGGACTTGTGTTTCATGTGATGTGCAGGGCAGTGCACAACTTGGGACTAGGGCCCCGAGGTTCACACACACATTTTTTAGGCGAAACTTGAAGTCCTTGCAGATTGTGTATAAGTAACACACTCCGTAGGACCGAAACCACTTAATTGATGACTTTCCTCTTTTCAGTGTATTAGGATTATACAAGTCATACAAAATTATCCTTGAGTACTCTCTTTGAATTTTGGGACCGAGGACGTCCTCGGAGAAACGAGGACGTCCGCACTTCGCTGTCTGTCCTCGCCATGAAGGTCCTATACGTATATGTGGTCGCGTTTTCCACCATGGGTGCACGCACACACACAAACACACACACACACACACACACGCACACACACGCACACACACACTCTCTCTCTCTCTCTATTCTTTCCCCGGTTCTCCCTCTCTCTCTCCCTACCCTTTCTCCCCTGATTTTCCCACTTACTCCCCCGCCCCCCTCTCTCTCTCTCTCTCTTTGTCCCCTTCTCCACTCCCTTCTTAATCCCTTCACCCCTCCCTATTTCTCCTGTTTCACTATTGTGGTTGATGGTTTGACGCTCCTACTCTATTAATTTTTATCTTGCTTTCTGTCTGTCTAATCCCGACCACTTAATAACCCATGTTATGATCGTACTGTATAGAACATAAAGCAACCAGTTGCATGGATTTTCTTCCCCTCTCTCTATAGTAATTTCGTTTAATTTTAGTCATAAGTCGTGTAAGGACATAGTCCAGCCTCTGTACCGTTTTCGTTTAGCGCACCCAATCAGCTGATATAATAACACACCCTCAACGTTGAAAGTAGACCTAGCCATTCCTCTAAATCTGGACGGAAATTTGGGGATTGCGCGATCAGTGGAGAGACCGCGATGTGTGTGGGGGATAAAAAGAACGAACGGACTGAATCTGGACTAGTAAGGACACCGAAAACTAAGTACATTAGCGTGTATCTATTCCCGATATACTGAAACCCAGCCCACTCAGAGCACAACTTTTTTTTTGATATTTCGCAGGCTCTTTATTTTACACATTCCAAACGACATCTCGTACACAGAGTGGACATACAGTAAAAAACTAAATTATTCCTACCTCTTGTAATTTTTTTGTTCGTAACCCAAGAATGAAAGGTAGAACGGTTGAATTGGAGCCTTTGAGGAATACTTGATGATGTAAGCTTCAAAACGTCCCATTATCAATAAACATAATTATAACGGAACAAATCAATTGTGCCCATACTTAAAAAATGACAGAGCTTGACTATGAAGGATATAAATAATTTAGTTATGAACTGAACATGTAGGTCGAAATGTAATTTTGATTATCATTTGGTATCATATATTTAGCATAAAATTGTGATATTAAGATTGATTTTAAAAGGAATTACCTTCAATACAAATCTGCGTGCATTCATTCTCGGCGAAAAAAACATGACTTGTAGTATAATAGCTTTGTCTGAAACCATGATTTAATATTCCTTTTACTCAACTGTCGTCTGCTGTACCCACACCTGCATTTGCACTGCACCCACTTGATCACTAGGTTATACCAAGAGAGTTTTGTTGCTAAATCTTCCCCCCATTTTTTCACGAGGCCGCCATCCATTTCCAGCCTAACCGCTCACGATGGCAGTCTCCTGCGTTCTTAGTTCAATGCAAAATATATACAAATATCCGTTATACTTGTTTGTATGCTTTGTATTATTTTTATTGTATAATATTATTATATATAATTTTCTATGTGCGTAATACTTATGTAAAAAGGTATAACCTTGTATTTGTTATTTGAACGCAGAAATAAAATCAATCAAACAAACAAACAAACTTGGGGTGTCGTTTTAACACTCTTTCTTTACCCGTGGCAGAAAGAATTTTCCTTGCTATTCTCGAGATAGAACTCCTCTCCCCCTGTCTAGGTCCACCTTGTACCTCCTCTCAATGGTCTCTCCCCTTTTTCTGGAAAAGTTGTAGTTATATCAGGGAGGTGAAAGAAAGGAGGCGAAACTCGTGTAATTTATTCAAACGCATTCGTGAGTTCGAAAGCGTAACAATGGGATGTGTAACATTCCACGTGGCTTTGAAGTTCCATGCTCCGGACCGCGCTTCCACTGCGGGGACTTTCTGAAGCCAGGCACCAGTTTTACCTTTATTACAAAATATTAAATTACCGGCCAAATTTCAGTGAAAATTCAAAAATTTATATGCGGGTTGTATTGTGAATAGTGCATCAAACAAATTTTCAAATTTAGTACTCCGTCCTTCCTATAATTTGTGTGCCAGAGTTGATAAAAGAAAAATTACATCCTGACAAAAACTCAATATTTTAGGATAATGTGCTAATTTTTGCATGTTTTAATGTCCCGTTACTTAATCCATGATTTACAATCTTCAATAACATTAAGTTTGCTATTGCGTGTTTTCGCGTGTTTTTTAAAACATGTTTGAAGGTAAAAAAAAAAGATGAAATTACACCAGTTTGTGTTTGCTTGTTCTACTCTTTACACATTCAACAATGGATGATAAATCATTGAAAGGGACAGCGAACAGTTGCTGTGATACCATTTTCTGATGTAGGAATTCTAATTCCTGATATTTCATGCGCTCTTTTACCTCACCACCTGGACAAGAGTTGCAGATTAGCGCATAACTTTTCGGTGGCCTAGAGCATTAGGTCAAAGGAGAGCGGATTGATTCCACTCCTTCTCTATCACGTCCCTGGTTATATTAAATGATTATGTGAGTACTTAAAATTGCTTTGATTCATCTTCCTCTTAGTTTACGTACAATGTCATATTTCTTTTGATTTCTATATTAACTTCTAATTCCATCAACATGTGGAGGAAATATTCAGCTAGCATAATTAATATTGTTCTTGTCAATTTCATCTCTTTCTCTCTCTCTCTTCTCTCTCTCTCTTTCCGTTTCTCTCGCTCTGTCTTTGTATGTCTCCCCCTCTCCTGTCTTTGTTTCTCTCTTACTCTCTCTCTCTTTCTCTTTCTCTCGCTTTCTCTTTGTGTGTCTCCCTCTCCCTTGTCTTTGTTCCTCTCTTACTCTCTCTCTCTCTCTCTCTCTTCGCTCTCTCTCTCTCTCCCTGCCCCTCTCTCCTCTCCTTAACTCTTCACGCCTTTTCTCTTATTTCCCCTTTTCCCTTTCTGGCTTGACAATCATTCAATCTTCCTTCTCATCCCTGCTGTACAATATTTAAAGAAGTAGAGAGTGCGATATAATTATGCTTGTCATGCTTTTTATTGAGCGATTGATTACGTCATCTAACAGTGTGTACATTCAACAACTGGGAAATCAGTTTAGATTTAAAAGTTCACATGGAACAGTTTACATTCAAGAACCAAGGAGCTGTAAAAATACAACATCACCCTGGTTGAACCATGGACTTACTAGTGAACACCATAGTACATGATAACACCAACGAACTTAGAGGGCTCCTTGGTAGGACATTGCCAACAGAAATTAAACATGTTAGCCATTTTATGCAATTTAAGTAGGGAGCTGTAAAAATTCAAAGCTCCCTGGTCAAAGCAAAGAGATTCTTCAAAACTAATTAGGTTTTAAGATTCTTAAAGCACATTCAATTTAATAGCATTTATCATCACTTCGTCTTGATGTATTCGGAACGTTAAAAATCTTTTTAATGTAGATCTTAAAGTGGGAGTTCGCGTTTATGCAGTTAGCTAGTCTACATAATTTAGAATAATTATCTAACAGAGATTCATAAGTGTTACATATTTTTCATCTTAATATCGATAAGATTATAAGGAGCTAATCGCTGTGCTTTTTTTTGCATGACGTTGTATCCATAGTATACGCATTTTACTGGCAGTAAGGACTATCACCGTCTGTCTGAAGATAGAATGCCCCCTGCCCCTTGCTAAGGTCCGCCTTGTACCCCATCTGCGGGCAGGTGGAGCTCGTGCACGATGTCCAGGGACCGTTGTCGAGCTCGTCCCAGGTCGAACCCTTCTTCGTAGCGGTGAATGAACACGCTGATGAGATGCTCTCGATGAAGTATTCGACGGCACGGCTGTGATCACAAGATGCTGAGAGTGCTCCACAACCAGGCATTTCTTGGCCGTTATTGGGATAGAAGTCCTGATGTCCAAGCTGTGAATAAAAAGCAATTAAAAAAACAACATTTGTTTCTGTTTGTCTAGGGTGCGTTTAAGCTCAATTTTGAAGGCAGAATGAGCGATTTAAAATGCACATCGTAAACGCTCATCGTAATCGCAGTTCCACGGTGTACTGTTTATGCTCACTTCTCTGGCTCCTCCAGGCAATTCTCACTGGGTGGCCTTAATTTGCCTTGCAGCTGGATTCGCAAACCTGCATGCCTGCACTGTAAATGCTACGTAGACCCACTAGAGGTCAGTGCGTTGACCCCATTTAAACGCGTTTACAAATTGTAAACGCACCTTTTTGTAAGTTTACGATCGGCGATCGTGATCGCCGTTTTTCGGTGATTCTACAAAAGTGAGAAAGGACGCAACCGTGTTTTGAACTAAACGCGTAACAGATGCCTGATTCTGGCCAGTAAAAGTTGAGCGTAAACATACCCTAAGGTACATTTTTCACACTTGATCTATTTTATCATCATTTTACTCTTTATCTTGTACGTCTTCATCTGCATAGTCATTTTTTGTGTTCTGTCTATATTCTTGTTATTCTTGTTGACGACCCCCGCCTCCTAATAATGTTTTTGTTTAACCGAGTCAGTACACGGTAAAAATTAATTTTCAAACACAAACCAGTATAAGAAATAAATAACACTTTCTGTAAGTGACAGAACTGGATTGTTTTTTTTTTATTGTTTTTTTAATTTTGTTTTGTTTGAGGCCGCCATCCTATAGTCAGGCATCGCTTATGATTGCGGTCTCCTTCACTTTTGCAACAGATAGTTTGGATAATACTTTAAATTTATAATAATATGTTATAGAAATATTAAGTTTCGTTATCGTATGTATTATGTTTAAAAAAAAACATTTTGACATGAAGTTATTATTCTTTGTATATTTTGTAATATACATTACGTTTATATGTTCTTTGTTATTCAGTTATTATATTTGGACAAATGCAGAAATAAAATAAAATAAAAAACAATACTGATTATGATTGTTCTATATATCTGGTCAAAACAAGGTAAGAGAATTCTAGATAAATAACAAGGGCGGCCCGCCCTTCTCTCTCTCTCTCTCTCTCCGATTTTTGGCCATTGTCATAACATAATGCAAATATGTCTCGCAGATTAAAAAGAAAATATAAATAAATAGACCACAAACATTTAACAAACAAAATGACATACCTCATCCATTAGTCCAAGCCCGCCGCCTATCAGGATTTCACCGTCTGTGTGCATGACATCGACAAAGCTGGCGTCTGTTTTATCCAGACGACAGGATTTGTCAAGATCACCAGCGAAGTCTGGACCTGCGGGATCCAGTCCTATTTAAGACAGAGAGAAAGATAGACAGATATGAGCAGTTACACCTCCGTTATTAACAAGTGCCAAACCTTCTTCTTCTTCTTCGTCTTCTTCTCCTCCTTCTCTTCCTCCTCTTCCTCTTTCTTCTTCTTTAATGTACAGACCCTTTCATACATTATTTACAACATGAAACTGAAATGGTAACGGACTTTAACGATCGTGTGTTTCGATTTTTGCTATCATAATTTACTATGCCAACCATTTCATGAAAAGACATGAATTGGGATAGCTGTTATCATGATTTTTTAGCTGTATCGAATACATTTCAAAACGGAATACTTCAGTTATTCAAAGTTAGAAGATGTTTTGGAATCTCTCTCTTTACATAGGAGTTTGCTGATTTAATGTCTCACTGGAAGAATTTCAACCTCAGAAAGGGGGTCAAAACAAAGATTTTCTAAATGAGTGATGAGATTTGCCACCAAAGATACTTCCAAGAAGGAAGAAACGATGTATCGACAGTTTACCAACCTGTTATCGTCCTATTTTCTCTCTTGTACCAATGGTCTGTATCTCACCTTCCCCTAAGATATATCTTTTTAAGTATACTTCCTGTGTTATGATGACAAAATCCATGGACAATATGCATACATACATAAACATTATTTCTAAGGGGAAAACAAAGAAACAAAAAGAAGCAGGGAAGCATAACAGGGTTTCTATAATGTGATGACCTGACAAAAAGGATTGAGAAGTAAGGTATATACCTGTTACTCGGCCAATGGTGCCCGAGCATGCCTCTCCAGCGTAACCACCGATGTGAGCGCCCAGGCTGTGACCAATGATGTGCATGGAGCCGAAGCCAGCACCGGTAGCAGCGTTGAGATCCTCAATGAGCTTAGCGATCTCCCTGCCGACCACGCGAGTATTAGCTCTGCTTTTGTAGTACCACTTATCGGCTCCTTCGGACCAGTCAACCATCACGACGTTAACGTCGTACTGTTAATTAAACAACGATGATTTTTTTTGTGTCGCCATTTTATGTACACTATACGGTTCATCCGATTTAAGTATTGTATGTCTACATCATATAAAGCAAATAAACTCTTCGTTACTATCCCATGTATATACTGTCTATGATCTTGAATATTTACTACGCATTTTCGATAAAGGCCATGAGTAATATTTGGCTGAGCAAAACAACATAATAATGTAACTTTGTAATCAGTCTAATTAAGAAAATATTGGAAGAAAAACACATCATTGCAACCGTTTTAGTATTGATAGAAATACATAACTGTTGACTTAGATTGCCTTAAAACTTGTAATAACTTGAGCTTTATAATAAATCAATATCAAGAGCAAAGGTGCCCACTGTTTGTGATATTTATTTGCCAAGATTATGGATGGACTGATTGATTGATTCATATATTTTTGCCATACTTGGTGAAAAGACCAAACAGCATTAAGACTGGTTTCCATTATAGGGGTAATGTATTAAACCATTATGAAGACCAGCGACTCTGATAAACATTGCAAATCTGAGAAGACTATATGAAAATACTAACACGAAATAAATTGGAACGTATATAGTAGTAAAGCTGTGACCTTGTTCATAAAAGTTGTAACTATATACAAACAATACTTGAACATCTTAGTCATGATAGTTTCGAGGGTTGGGATAAATTAAATGTGTATATTAATGACTAAATTCCTTAAAGATATATTTTGTTCTTACGGTGTCAATAAGTGTGTTCTTCATCTCGATCCAGCTATCTCCAGTCATACTATCAGTCCAACCGTGGACGATGAGTTTGGTATCTCGACTCGCTCTGAAACTGGATGCGGTGATCGAAGGGAGGTCATTGCGGTTCAATGAATCACCGTTTCCTCGGTTCTCTCGAGAATAGACCATGAAACTGGTCTGGATTTCGTCTGGGGTGTTTGCTTTCCGATCATGGCATTTCAAAGAAGTATCGAAGCAGCCGAGATCGTCGTAACAGAAATCACACGATACTGACGACGAATGAGAAGAAAACAAACAATGAACCAGGTTATATTAGATATAACATTAACAAGATGTGCTATTTGTAATTTCTTGGATTATAATCTCCATTGTCTGTGGTTATAATGATGGTTAATTAAGAAAAAACTGAGATGACCGCTACACGTTTTTTCTTCTTGCGTCTGAATTTTCACGCCAATTTTGATTTTGTTGTTATTGTTGCTATTTCAATTATTAAATAATTACTGCTTATTTCTTCGATCTATTACCTGCTTATCATCTTTGGCTATAATATAATATCTAACTTCTAATTGCTAACCTAATAATAATTATTAAAAAAAAAAAAAAATCAAATTCAAGACCCAACCAAGTCAGCTTAATTCAAATGAGATGCAAATTATCATGCAAAACGTTACACGGAAAGATAATTATTATACTATTTCATCGAAAAACATCATGTTTTGAAAGAAACAAAGAAATTGAAATTCCTATACCTGCTAAAAAAAAAGAAATGAGGACGACAATTACACGATAAATGAAGAAAGTTTTAAGTTGTTATTGTCGTTGGTTTTTATGGTGTTTTCCATCGTCGGATGATTTTCGGCGTAGCGTCGATCAGATTCTTTTTATTACAAAATGACAATTTTTTTTGTTCGTTTTGAAAATTTAAAGTGTTATTTTTTCTATAAATCTTATAAAATTTCAAACTGCCAAGTTTATTTGTATTCAATTAGAAGCAACGATACCTGCTAGAAGAAGACATGCGAAGACCAGTAGCTGGACTAAAGTTGCCATGGTACTTGAGAACGTCGGTCCGAGTTTTCAACGATCTGCTTCAAAAGTCCTGTCGGATAGGAAGTATACTCACCAGCAAAAATATCCCCCTTTTTATAAAGAAATTTGTAAGTCACTAACAGCTGGATATTAATAATTTATTACGATACTTGGCTCTAATGGTCCTAAAACAAGCTATGGGGTAATTACGATAATCTTGACCTGATAAGTAAACGGTAAAGAAATATATGAGAAAAGAGTTTTGATTGGTGTCACAGAGCTAGCTTTATACGTTAACGGGCTATCCAATCTTTGTAATGATTTAATATGTATGAAAGCAGGACAATGGGAGACACATGATGACGCAAGTTTGAAGAAAATCGGTCCAATTGTTAGAGAGTTATGAATGTTTGAAATATGAGATCACTATAAGTATTCCAAATTGGCAATTTTGTGAGTGGATCATGACGTAGACATGGACAACTCTCCCGTTTGCCGTGTACAAAAATATCATTAATTTCTCTATTTCTCGTAAGTGTCTCATTTCTTGGGGCACTCAAAGTATACTCAAAGTATACTTTGGATAGTATATCATTATAGGTCAACTAAATAGAAAAGACGTTCCTGCATTGTGGTCTAATTTGAGTCGTTTTGTGTGTTGAAACAAATTGGAAAGTTGTCCGCTACTACATCAACAGTCATATTACCTACTTAGACAATTTGAAGTTGCCATACCGATATGTGTAGTAATTAAAACTTCCGAAATTCATGACTTTCCAATTTTTGTTTAAACTTTCACCAGGCTGCTCTTCTGATTTGCTGCTCTCTTTTAGGTTATTTATCTTGGCTGTTTGTAAATAATCTCTACCCCACTCCCTCTCTCTCTCCCCCTCTCTCTCTCCCTCTCTCCCCCACTCTCTCTCTCTTTCTCTCTCTGTTGTTTGTGGTCTTGGTACAGTATGTGGGAGTTCCGTTGCGTCACCCCAGTGTATATGGTGGCATTGGCGTCAACATAAATCGACGGCTGTTGATCAATAACAATAAATTATATCCTATTATTTAAATAACTTTGGGACCACTGAAATATAATGCCTCTAATACCAAAGAATGGTAGTTTTGTAAAGGAAATCAATGATTCATGATTATCGAAACTTTCGAGACATCAAGGAAAATGCCAACTGATTTGTTTTTTTTTGCGCTGGATATATAGTTCATAACTTAATGAAAGCCAAAGAATTTTAGTATTTCTTCCTATATATAGATAAAAATTATGATGAGTACAAAATATTATTTTAACAATATCATCAGTAAGAAGTCTGTAAACAAGTTTTTTCTAAAAATTTTGGAAAATTTTGGCAGGATAGATTCTTAGTATCGGTCCATAATTATTCGTTACCCTTGTTTTTATTTTATAGGGACGACTTAAGCACAATTTTCCCGATATTATTTGACCAGAAATAAAGTTAAGACCGCTCTCGTCGGGTCAGTTCACCGTATAATTTGAATGTTTTACCAAAGAAATCATTCCAGTCAGCATAATATGTTGGCGCAAAGTCGTATTCTTGGAAAAATAAATAATACGAATTTAGCATAAAAATAAAAATATGTGAATCAAATACTATATTGCACGAAGTACAGTTAATGCTCTTTTTGTAATATTGTCGTTATTGTTGTTGGTATCTTGTATTTTTTCATTTCAACGAATATTTTAAATATGTGATTATCATGATTTGTTTTAATAAAATATACAACAATAATTGGTGTATGTAAACAGATGTGTAAAGTCAATACGGGCAGATCTTTTTGTTTGTTACGAGCCGGAGATTTTGGGAACATGAATGCGGTCCCTCCGTTCCCGATGTGGGGGTGGGGGGGGGGGGGTTTACTCCCATCCCTCCTTTCTCAGGCTCTTACCCCTCCCCTCTTTCTCCTCTCTTTCATTCTCCGTTTCTTTTGTTTCCCTTTTCTTTCTTTTTGTCCTTTTCTCATTTTCTTTCTTTTCTTTCCTCTTTTTCCTCTTTTCCTTTTTTTTCTCTTTCTTTCTTCTCTTCTCTTTCTTTTCCTTTCTTTCCTTTTTTCCTTTCCTTTTTTTCTTTTCTTTCCCTTTCCCTCTCGTTTTTTCCCTTCCCCTTTTATCATTTTCCCCGACGGCAGCGCAATTTTCAAGACAGTATCATATTGCTCCGGTTGTCTCATTTTCGCCAGCACAAACGTAGCCAGTTCGCGTATATAGCAGACGGCAATCGGCGGATCAGACGACACTTGATAGTGATTTTGTATGTGAGATTGCTTTGCTAAATATAAACTACAATAATCTTTTCCATATCTTTAAACTATTATTGATATCTGATAATTAAACAGTTAGTAAAATAAACCTACCAAACTACATAATACAATGAAATACTTGACTCAAAGTAGGGGAGTTTGATGTGGTGCACAATTGCACCCCTCTGTTAATAATCGAATAGTCCATGGTGTTCAAGAATATTCATGTTTTTGCTTACCTCGGCAAAATGTTTGCCTATACTAAATGGAAAAATTACGGTGGGGGAGGGGGTTGGATGAAATGGACATAATGAGCAAATCAGAACTGATTTATGATAATTCATGCTTCTTATCCTTCGTGTGCTTGACTTATAACCTTACAATCGCGTGGTAAATTGAGTCCAAAGTTCGATTTGTTGTACATGTGCTATATAGGCAATGGCGAACTTGCGACCTATTTTGAAAAAATTACGGTAGGTGAACTTTCAAAAGTCAATGGGACATGAGGGTTCCAATGAAAGAGCTAGTGATAACGTTCGTCGGGGTGGATGTGCTTTTCGTTTTAACGAATTTTTTTGGGTAAAAATCCATAGGCTAACGTATATGTAAGGCTGCTGGGCTGTGCCGATAGGTGGCGTTGTCAAATGAGACTAAACGGAGCAATATGCCTGACAAGTGGGGGGGGGGGGGGTGTTGCACCCCAACACCCCCGTTTAGCGACGCCCCTGTCTGTTCGTCAGTTTCGTCTCTGTCTGTTTGTCTCCCTTTCTAGCTCCCACTGTTTTTTGGCTTTACTACTAGCTGTTTATTGTATATGCCCTTTTGACTCTCTCTCTCTCTTTCTTTCAATTTTTTTCTCATATTTTCTTTCCCGCTCTCAAAAATTCTTTCTTTTTTCCTTTCTTTCTTTCTTTCTTTCTCTCTCTCTCTTTCTCTCTGTCTCTCTGCCCGTCTCTCTCTCTGTATCCATCTCTCTCACTCCCCCTCACCCCTCTCTCTCTCTGTATCCCCTCTCCCCTCTCTTTCCGTATCTCTCTCTCCCGCTCTTCGCTCTCTTTCTCTCTCTCTTTCTCTCTCTCTCTCTCTCTTCCCCTGTCCCTCTCTCATATCCTTAACTCTTCTCGCCTTTTCTCTCATTTCCTTTCCAATGGCAATCATTCAATCTCCCTTCTCATCCATGCTGTACAATATTTAAAGAAGTAGAGAGTGCGATATATTTATGCTTTTCATGCTTTTTATTGAGCGATTGAATACGTCATCTAACAGTGTGTACATCCAACAACTGGGAAATCAGTTTAGATTTTAAAGTTCACATGGAACGGTTTACACTCAAGAACCAAGGAGCTGTAAAACTGCCACAGCACCCTGGTTAAACCAAGCATTTACCTGGACAACACCAAAGAACTTAGAGAGCTCCTTGGTAGGACAATGCCAACAGAAATGAAACATAATGTTAGCCTTTTTATGCAGTCTAAAGGCCCGGTCACACAGGGAGGACGCATGGGGAACGCACGGCCAGCGCATTGGACATTTGCAATTTTGGCCAGTGCGCTGTCGTGCGCCCAACTTTTGTCGAAGCTACAGCGAGCTGACACCAAATGCATAGCGTGTTGCTAGCGCGCTGAGCGCATACAGGGCGCATACAGGGCGCATACAGTGCGCATACAGACCGTACACAGAGCGCACATGATAACAACTTCCACGAATGCACAACGTGTTGCTAGCGCGCTGGACGAATGGTCCACGCATGCACCGCGTTCTACGACGCACGGCCAGCGCATTGGAAATCGGAAAAGAACGTGTGCCTAACTTTTGTCATCATTTTGGAAAAGCTAGCGAGCTGACACAAAATACACGGCGTGTAGCTAGCGCGCTGTGCGTATACAGGGCGTGTGCTCCGCGTATGTCTGGCGCTGGTCTAGCGCGCTCCACGCATGTCTGGCGCTGGTCTAGCGCGCTCCGGCGCATGTCTGGCGTGCCTTTGGCGTGTATATTCATGCGTCGAGCTCGGCGCACGTTTTTGAGCATGCTCAAAAAATCCCGACGCACAAAGCGAATGACGACGCATGCATAGCGCTGGTCCAGCGTTGGTCCAGCGCGCTCGACGAACGAGTAACGAATGATGACGCACGCCTAGCGAACGACAACGCACTGGCCCAAATTGCAAATTTCCAATGCGCTGGCCGTGCGTTCCCCATGCGTCCTCCCTGTGTGACCGGGCCTTTAGCAGGGAGCTGTAAAAAGTCAAAGCTTCCTGGTCTAAGCAACAAGATTCTTACAAACTAATCATGTTTTAAAATAATTATGTCCCATTAGCAGGACGAAAAAATAAAACAGTTAGATTCCAACGGCATTTGAAAGACAATACTAACTTAGAACTTCCCTTAAAACGAAAGGGCTTGGAAATAAGTTTAAGTGGAAAAATAACGACCAATAGTTGTCGAATCGCAATCACCTAAGTTAACGTCTGATTTTCAGACCCTTTTACAGAATGGTTGTACGTTTTGTGTCGCACAAAAAATCAATCAGTTTGAATTTGGCCATTACAAGTAGTGGGTTATTGATGTAGACAAATCGTCGCTGTTTTCACGAAGTGACGGTAGTGACAAAAAATTGCATTCACTTTGCGTTACGATTTTCGTCACTACCGTCACTTCGTGAAAACAAGGACGAAATGCTCATGTACCTGGTACAGCTCATTTTACATTATGTTATTACCAAAGAAAAGAGATATCAGACAGTCACTCATAGTGTCTGACAATGAAATCTAGAAGGTAAACGAGTTTCCTTGTATAAATTGAATACTGGGACACTGCTTATGTTTAAATCCCACAGATAGAACACATATATTACATATTCATATCCTCCAAAGGTATACATAATTCGATGTTGGCTGCAAAAAGGACATAGTATCTTTAAAGTACATTCAATTTAATGGCATTTATCATCACTTCGTCTTGATGTATTTGGAACGTTAAAACTATTTTGTAATGTTGATCTAAAGCGGAAATTCTCGTTTATGCAGTCAACTAGTCTACATAATTAAAAAAAATAATCTAACAGAGATTCATAAGTGTTACATAATTATTTTTCATCTTAATTTCGATAAGATTATAAGGAGCTAATCGCTGTGCTTTTCTTGGCATGACGTTGTATCCATAGTTACGCATTTTACTGGCAGTAAGGAATATTCGCGTTGGTCTCAAGATAGAATGCCCCCTGCCCCTTGCTGAGGTCCGCCTTGTACCCCATCTGCGGGCAGGTGGAGCTCGTGCACGATGTCCCGGGACCGTTGTCGAGGTCGTCCCAGGTCGAACCCTTCATCGTAGCGGTGAATGAACACGCTGATGAGATGCTCTCGATGAAGTATTCGACGGCACGGCTGTGATCACAAGATATTGAGAATGCTCCACAACCAGGCATTTCTTGACCGTTATTGGGATAGAAGTCCTGATGTCCAAGCTGTGAATATAAAGTAGTTAAACAAAAATACATATCATTCGTTTCTGTTTGTCTAAGGTAAATTATTCACACTTGATCTATTTTATTCTCATTTTACTCTTTATCTTGTACGCCTTTATCTGCATAGTCATATTTTGTGTTCTGTCCATATTCTTGTTAACGACCACCGCCTTCTAATAATGCTTGTGTTTTGTTTAACCGAGTCAGTACACGGTCAAAACCAATTTTCAAACACAAACCAGAAGAAGAAATAAATAACACTTTCTGTAAGTGACAGAACTGGATTTTTTGTTTTTGTTTGAGGTCGCCACCCTAATCAAGCATCGATTATGATTGCGGTCTCCTGCACTTTTTCAACGGATAGTTTGGATAATACTTTAAATTTATAATAATATGTTATAGAAATATTAAGCTTCGTTATTTTATGTACATTATGTAAGAAGTTATTATTGTTTGTATATTTCGTATTATACCTTACGTTTATATGTTCTTAGTTATTCAGTTATTATATTTGGAAAAATGCAGATATAAAAAATAAAAAAAATGATACTAATTATAATTGTTCTATATATAGGCCTATCTGGTCAAAATAAGGTATAAGTGAATTCTCTCACTCTCTCCGATTTTTGGCCATTGTCATAACATAATGCAAATACATATAGAAAATACAGAGAATATAACAAGACCACAAACATTTAACATACAAAATGACATACCTCATCCATAAGTCCAAGCCCGCCGCCTATCAGGATTTCACCGTCTGTGTGCATGACATCGACAAAGCTGGCGTCTGTTTTATCCAGACGACAGGATTTGTCAAGATCACCAGCGAATTCTGGACCTGCGGGATCCAGTCCTATTTAGGTAGAGAAGGGAGAGAGAGAGAGAGAGAGAGAGAGAGAGATACAGAGACAGGAATATAGACAGGGAGAGAGATAAAGAGGGATAGAGAGAGAGAGAGATACATACAGAAACAGGAATATAGACAGGGAGAGAGAGAAAGAGGGAGAGAGAGAGAGAGAGAAACAGACAGACAGACAGTGACAGAGAGAAAGTGAAAGAATAGCAATTGTACCTCCTTTATTAAAACTTTTGTCTTAAGAAAACAAGTTCATACCTTCGTTTTCTTCTTCTTTAATGTACAGACCCCTCTCCTATATAATTACATAATGAAACCGAAATGTGTTTCGATCATCCCTATTATAATTGTTGCATACATATCATGGAATGATAGACGTATTAAGTTGGGATAACTGTTATCATGATTTTATACCCGTATTAAATACATTTCATGACGGAAAACATTAGTTTAATATTCAAGATTTAGAATGTTTTGGAATCTCTGTCTGTTTACATAGGAGTTTGCTTTATAATGTCTCACTATAACAATTTTAACCTCAGGAAGGGGGTCAAAACATAACTTGTTAGGGGTGATGAGATCTGCCAACAAAGATATTTCCAAAGGAGAAGAAACGATGTAATGACTGCTCACCAACATGATATCAGTCCTATTTTCTCGTTCGTGTACTAATGATTCTTATTCCGTCTTCCCCTGGTATAATTATTTATATGCTCTATGTCTTATGATGACAAAATGCATACACATCATTTCTAAGGAAAAAGTTTTAATTCATAAAAGTCTCTTGTTTCACTCTATGGGATACATAACAGGGTTTATTTTAAAGGTATAGACCAGTTTTGGAAACGCCCCTCTCAAAAATTGAAGTGGAAGCTCTTATTGTCAATCATGTGAAAGAATGTTTTGACTAATACGTGATGATACAAAATATAACGGGAAACCGCCTACTAATTGATATATTTGATAAATTATCGTATCCATCCGGCCTGGATAGATATCGAGAATGCACTTCAACATTGAACATTTGGGAATATATTTCTGCTTTTTTTGCGAATTTAGGTTAAAGTATTACCATCTAAACCTCTGAAGGCAATATTTAAACAATATTGAATGGATATTTTGCACCCAAAACCCTTAAACCGCAATTTTACCACTACCGGTCTATATCTTTAAGATAGTGATGACCTGACAAAAATGATTGATATAAAACATATACCTGATACTCGGCCAATGGTGCCCGTGCATGCCTCTCCGGCGTAACCACCGATGTGAGCGCCAAGGCTGTGACCAATGATGTGCATGGAGCCGAAGGTAGCACCGGTAGCAGCGTTGAAAGCCTCAATGAGCTTAGCGATCTCCCTGCCGACCACGCGAGTATTAGCTCTGCTCTTCGTGTAGAGCATATCGGCACCGTCGGACCAGTCAACCATCACGACGTTGATGTCGTACTGTTAATTAAATAACGTTGATTTTTTTTCTTTTCATTTTTATGTACATTATACACTTTATCCGATGAAGTATTGTCTGCCTATATTGTCTGTCTAAGCAAAGAAACTCTTTGTTATTATCCCATGTATACTGTCAATGATCTTTAATGATTACGACGCATTTTCGGTAAAGGCAATGAGTAATATTTGGCTGAGTAAAACAACATAATAAGGTAACTTTGACATCAGTCTAATTAAGAAAATACTAGAAGAAAAACACATTATTTCAACCGTTTTAGTATTGCCACAAATACTAAGCTTCAGAATAAACCAACATCAAGGGCAAAGGTGCCCACTGTTTGTGATATTTATTTGCCAAGATTATGGATGGACTGATTGATTGATTCATATGTTTATTCATACTTGGTGAAAAGCCCAAACAGCATTAAGACTGGTTTCCATTAGTGGAAATGTATTAAACCATTATGAAAACCAGTGACTGTCTTAAACAGTATATCACCTAGCGCTATATCATAGCGGAATATTTATTATAAACATTGCAAATCTGATTAGACTACAGTCGTGAAGTATTATTTATTTAAAACGAGTGGGCTCTGATCTTTTCTATTACAGTTTTAACTATACAAACGACAACAGAAAATCAAATTCATGAAAGTTGCGAGACAAGAGTTGGGATAATATGGATAATAATAATAATATTGGATATTTATATAGCGCATACATCCACCCTGCAAGGTGTTCAAGGCGCTCCATAGTAACGAAATTCTGAAAATGATATGTTGTTCTTACGTTATCAAGTAGGGCATCCCTCATTTCGATCCAGCTACTTCCAGTCATACTATCAGTCCAACCGTGGACGATGAGTTTGGTATCTCGACTCGACCCGAAATTCGATGAAGTGATCGTAGCGTCGTCCGTTCGATCGAGGACATCGCCTGAGTATCTATTCTCTCTGGTATAGAGCTTGAAAGTGGTTCCTATGTCGGCAGGAGAGCTAGGGTTTCTCCAATGACACGCCATCGAAGTGTCGAAACATCCAAGATCATCGTAACAAACACTACATGAAACTGATCATCATCATTGAGAAAGAGAAACAAAATTATACAAATCGTTGATTGATGTGTTCCGATTTCGGCTGGGGTGTTTGCTTTCCGATCATGGCATGATAACGACGTCTCGAAGCAGCCGAGATCGTCGTAACATAATTCACATGATACTGACGTTGAATGCGACGAAAAAAACCAATGAACCATGGTGTGCTATTTGTAATTTCTTGCATTATACACTGTTGGTCATAATGGTGGAATAATTATTTTTACCACAATTTATTGAATGATTTTGACAATGATTTATTCCTAATAGATCTAGATAATAGTATACATTCTCAGATTTTATTGAATGACAATTGGGGAGTGTTTGTTTTGCGTGACTGCTAAAACATGTGTGTGCTACTATGCTAATCAACTAGGGGACCTACGTCATTAAGTCATAACTGACAGTAATCAAGTTCAAGTTTTAAGTTCATTTATTCAAAACCACACAAAACATGATATAATCTTTTACATGAAAAAGAGACTGGTAATAGTACATCATTAAGTGAATGGTTTTAGGACCCCTGTAGAAGCTAAGCTTGTGAGCGGGGCCCTATATAGTCAACAAAATACATATATTAATTAATACCTCATAAAAGGGCACTAATATAGCACATCGACACGGTGTTGATCCTGGGGGCTCATAGTTACGAGGCCATTGCTTAGCCAATGAATCATGACTGTACGCAGCGGGCGCTAGGGTACGTCGACGCCCCTACAAAAACAAAAAACAAAGAAAATGCAATTTTTTTTCAATAATTCATTGCATTCCCCCCCAGTCCCCAGCAGGAAAAAAAATCCTCTGTAGGGCCATGCATAATGGTTCAAGGCATGCCCCCGTAGAAGATTTTTTTTTTATGTTGGGGGTTGGGGCAAAATGCAATGAATTATTGAAAATTTATAGCATTTCCTTTGTTTTTTTGTTTTTGTGGGGGCGTCGACGTACCGCCGCGTACAGTCATGATTCATTGGCTAAGGAATGGCCTCGTTACTATGAGCCCCCAGGATCAAAACCGTGTCGATGTGCTACATTAGTGCCCTTTTATGAGGTATTAATCCCCATTACTGTCAGTTATGACTTAAGGACGTAGGTCCCCTAGTTGATTAGCATAGTAGCACACACATGTTTTAGCAGTCACGCAAAACAAACACTCCCCAATTGTCATTCAATAAAACTGAGAATGTATACTATTATCTAGATCTATTAGGAATAAATCATTGTCAAAATCATTCAATAAATTGGGGTAAAAATAATTATTCCACCATTATGACCAACAGTGTAATATCAATTATCTGTGATTATGATGATGGTTAATTAAGATATTATATTACAAAAAACCCTCGGATGATCGCTTCATGGTTTTTTTTCTTGTGTCTGGAGTTTCACGCCACCATTGCCAATTTTGATGTATTTGGTGCTATTTGAAATTATTCAATGATTAGTCTTTTTTTTTCATTTCCTCTCTCTATTACCTGCTTATCATATTAGAATTTAAAATCTTTGACTATAATAAGGTCGAACTTCTCATTCCTAACCAACTTTTTTTTCTCCATCAAATTCAATACCGTTTTCAGATCCAACCAAGTCAGCTTTATTTAAATGAGATGCAAAATATCATGCAAGAAGTTGTACGGAAAGATATTATTTATTTCATAAAAAACGTTATGTTTTTCCTATATACCTACTCAAAAACGTAACCAAAACGACGACAATAACACGATGAATGAAAAACGTTCAATGCGTCGATCGGATTATTTTTTTATGACTTCTTTTTTTGCGTTTTGACAATTTCGTTTAAAGTGTTATTTAACAAAACTGTATTATAAAACCTAAACTGCCAAGTTCTTTAAAAAAAAAAAAAAAGATTTTGATAATTAGAAGCAACGATACCTGCTAGAAGAAGACATGCGAAGACCAGTAGCTGGACTAAAGTTGCCATGATACTTGAAGACGTCGGTCCGAGTTTTCAACGATCTGCTTCAAAAGTCCTGTCGGATAGGAAATATACTCACCAGCAAAAATATCCCCCTTTTTATAAAGAAATGTGTAAGTCGTTTACAGCTGGATATTAATAATTCATTTCGGCACTTGGCTTTAATGGTCTTAAAACAAGCTATGGGGGTAATTACGATAATTTTTACGACCTGATAAGTAAACTGTTAAGAAATAAAGAGAAAAGAGTTTTAATTGGTGCCAGAGAGCTAGCTTTATACGTTAAAGGGTTATCCAATCTTTGTTATGATTTATGAAAGCACTAAAAACAGAACAAATGAGAGATAGGATGACGAAAGTTTGAAAAGTAAATCGGTAATAATAAGAGAGTGCCTATTTGTTGGGACACTACTCAAAGTATACTTTGGATAGCATATCATTACAGGAAATCTAAAAAGAACAAAGGCGTTCCTGCATGGTGATGTAATTTTAGTCATTTTTGTGTTGGAACAAATTGCAAAGTTGTCAGCCACTACATCACAGTGACATTTCCTATTTAGCCAATTCGAAGTTGCCATACCAATACGTGTAGTGATGGCAACTTCCGAAACTTCATGACTTTCTTATTTTTGTTCAAATATTCACCAGGCTGCTTCTCTGATTGTTTGCTTTAAAAAAATAGTTTTCTTGGTTGTTTCCCTTTAAAGTTATTTGCAAAAATATTACCCCTCTCTCTCTCTCTTTCTCTCCCTCTCTCTCTCCTTCTTTCCCTCTCTGTTGTTTGTTGTCTTGGGTAAAGTGTGACGCAACGTTGTATTCTTGGAAATTTAGAATACGAATTTAGTCTTAAACTACAAAATATTTGAACTAAACACTTTAATAATTCTAAGCGGGCGCGAAATTATGCTTATTGCACGAAGTTTGGTTTATACGTTAGGACCCAGTTGGCTCTTCCAAGAGGCTAGGGGCGGTATTCTCAAAGCCGTTATTTCTGTAAGCTCACGCACGCCAGCTATTCCCCCACTCCAGACTCGCTATCTTCGCTATCTAAAATTGTTTTAATCTACAAACATGTGTTTTTTATTGGTTCCTGACCCAGCTACGCCATTTCGTCTCAACATGTTGATACCCAGGCGCTTACGCAGGGGGGGGGGGGGGGGGGGGAGTTTTTTTAAGTGTATGTTTTGTGTATATTTTTTTGAAACCCCCCCCCCCCCTTTTGGGGTTTTTTTTTTTTTTTTTTTATAAAAAAAAAAAAAAAAAAAAAAAAAAGCCAATTTTTTGTTGACGCAAAAGTAATTTAATGGTGAAAATTAGCACCTAATTACCAACAAAAGGAATCTCTATTAGCCAATATCCAAACCTAAATGTCATTTCCAATCACCTCACCGACATGATTTTCATACATTGCCAAAAAAAAACTTTAAGATCTCATCTTTTAAGTGAGACCAAAGTCATGCAAAATGAGCTTTTCTAAGAATCAAAATTAAAGATCTAAACAGCCCCATAGATCGCTTATTACGTATGCACGCACCATTTTGTTATAAAAAAAAAAAATAAAAAATAAAAAAATGCCAATTTTTTGTTGACGCAAAAGTAATTTAATGGTGAAAATTAGCACCTAATTACCAACAAAAGGAATCTCTATTAGCCAATATCCGAACCTAAATGTCATTTCCAATCACCTCACCGACATGATTTTCATACATTGCCAAAAAAAAACTTTAAGATCTCATCTTTTAAGTG
This sequence comes from Strongylocentrotus droebachiensis, assembly GCA_035222895.1. Lineage (NCBI taxonomy): Eukaryota > Metazoa > Echinodermata > Echinoidea > Camarodonta > Strongylocentrotidae > Strongylocentrotus > Strongylocentrotus droebachiensis. Next base: position 453,772 of record JAVYIG010000341.1, on the reverse strand, counting down.
AGACCAAAGTCATGCAAAATGAGCTTTTCTAAGAATCAAAATTAAAGATCTAAACAGTCCCATAGATCGCTTATTACGTATGCACGCACCATTTTGTTTTAAATGAATAAAAATGAATAAATGCACGCGAATTATCACGTCCTGTGGATTGACAGAACCTGTTTAGAAAGGCTATACTTCTAGATGTTTCCATTGGATGGCCTCAACGCACAGGTTCGACGTATAGCCGTCAAAATCCAGCAATCTCCTGAGAGCAAGAAAGACATTTAAAGAGGTGTTAACACCCTTGACCATCTGAATAAATGGTATTCAAAAGGAGAATTTGCAGGAATAGATTAGCCAGGGAGTCTTGACTTCTTATCTGAGGTAGTCTAAGAGGGTTCCCTTTGCCACGAAGCAAAATAAAAGCACAAACACAAATATTTGCTACCTACTCTAGAAATGTTCTTGGAAAAGTATGGGAGTATGGGCCTTCACAGAAAACGAGGTTAGACTATAGAGCGCTTTCGCAAACACGACGGAATGTAAAGACGAGGGTAACCTAGCGAAACAATCAATCTGCGCATGCACGAAACAAAATTTTCTCAGTCTGGTTGATTTTCACGACAGTCCGTCGGCCATACTAGCGTTTGTTCCCTAGACACGACGAAAGAGCTGTATCGCCGTACAATTCCGATTTTCGGAATGTAACCAAATTTAATGCATAAGTCTGTGTGAAGTGCCCAAATACAAATTATTTTATTCACCTGATAAGAATAATAGTATTTCAATAGACAGAATTCGAACTGCATACATTAATTGATATCGGTTGGGGTCATTCTCCCGTGATCTTTGCTTCCGTCGTGTTTGCGAAAGCGCTCTAGTATTGATGCCGAACGAACGTCCGACGTAGCCTACAAAACAATACTTCGTAAGGGATTATAACCAATCGCTTTGTTTTCTGACTTTGATATCTTATCTAACACCGTCATAATGAACGTCATTGGCTGCTTTATCTTGGGCAGATTAATATTAACTAATTATAGATGACCATACAAATTTATATAAAGGTGGTCGATTTTGTAAATCGGACGTTTTCGACTGCAGTATTACAAGAGATCGCTGAAGTTTGGATTATCAATTTCTAGTATCATGGAATCTCTCGTTCATAAACTGGTTTTCGCATGTTTTATAGCAGCAGGTAAATTATTTTTGTAAAGTATAAACTTCTATTTGTATGTGTTTGTGTAAGTGCGTGTGATTTGATTCAATTTGATAATCATAAAAAACTTGTCATTTACTCTCACCAAATACACAGTTGCCAATCACGTTGGAATAATTTGACTTTACATCTTTTCACGACATGATTGTAACAATTATGACTTATTCATGAATGACAAAGTTTGCATCATTTTAGAACTTTATCGATTAATCTAAAGTTTTATAGAGATTGATTGATCAATAAAGTTCTGACATAATTTATAAACTTTGTCTATTGAATATAAATCATACCGCTATATGTAATGTCATGACAAGAGTTACAGAAAAATTATTCCAACTTTATTGGCAAGAGTGTATAATATATTATTGTCACTATATTGGCAAAGATCTTATAGGCCTATTTCAACGTTGTACCTTTCTCATTTTGAGGACACTCGTTTATTATTGACTCGATTTTTGCCCTCTCGCAAACGATGCCTCATGTTCATCCAATAATATAATAATTTACTGTTCATAGATGATTTTTTAAATAATTTGCAATTTTCTAGGTGTAAACTTTGTTTTTACTCACACGGTAGTTTGTTTTCTTTAAATTAAGAGACAGTTTATTACTTCTAAATCATTTTGATAATTTTGGTAATTCAGCGTTAATATTTTTTTAAATGATCTGAAAATCTGAATTGGAACAAAATGCATTTGTGTCATCAGCGAATAAAATATACTGTAGTGCATTTGATGAATTATAAATATCACTCACATATATTAAAAATAACAAAGGGCCGAGGATTGACCCTCGTGGAACTCCACACGTTATAGATAATAATTCTGATTCATTTGAATCATGACATACATATTGTTTTCTATTTGTTAAATATTTTTTAAACCATTGTATAGCAATACCCCTCAATCCATAATATTCCAATTTACGTATAAGTATTGTATGGTCAAGAGTGTCAATTGCCTTGCTCAGATCCATGAATACTCCAATAACATGCTCATGATCAGCTAAGGCGTTTGACACTCTATCAAATAATTGTAACAATACTAACTCATTTGAATTCAATTTTCTAAAACCATATTGATTTTCATACAACAGTTCATTTTTTGTTAGAAAATCATACAGTCTATTTTAAATCAGTCTTTCTAAGACTTTAGAAATACTTAGTAAGATAGAAACAGATCGGTAATTTGAAACTAGATGAGAGTCGTCTTTTTTTGTATATCGGAATTACTTTTGCTATTTTCAATGAGTCCGGAAAGATTCCTGTTGTAAGTGATAAATTACAACTAGAGGCGTTACAATACTTCCTGCTATTTGTTTTAAAACGTGCGTACTCATCTCATTATGACTACAAGAATAACCTTTTTTCAATGAATTGACAATAATCAAAAATTCAACACAGTTTGTAGGCATACAAAAAAAACAACGATTTATCACATCATGGATTTGAAAGGTATTGTAAATGATCTGAACCATTGGAATTTATCTTCGATACATGAATAGGGCCTACATTTACGAAATACTTATTAAAACAATCTGCTACATCTTTAGAGTCTGAAATTGTCTGACCATCATTGTAAATATTATTTTTTGACCTGGTTTTTTGCTTTCGAAGAGTTTTTTTTAATGACTTTCCAGGTAGATGCCATATTGCCGTTAGCATTTTCAAATTCTTTTACACAGTACATTTTACGAGTCTAATTATTGTTGTTAATTTATTCCTATAACATTTACAGGCGTATTTATTCTCGTTACTTGGATGTCGGAGACTACGTTTGTACAATATATTTCGTTTCTTAATCGAACGAAACATTCCCTTCGTTATCCATGGATTTTGTGGTTTTTCTTTTATATATATTTTGTTTCGTCTTTAGAATACATCTATCAAAATGGGCTGAAAATATATTCCAAAATAGTCCATATGTAGTATCAGTTTCACTACAAGATAGTACATCATTCCATGATTCCATCATTAAACCATTATTTAAAGATAATATATTTTCTGTTTTAAATTTACGAGACATTGATATTTCCTTTTGGTGTGTACGAGACATGAGATCATTATTACAAATAAGAAATATAGAAATGTGATCAGATATTTTACTATTTACTAGAGCAGCATTCATATGTTCAGTATAAACATCATTCGTAAAAATATTGTCTATTAAAGTTGATGTGTTCTGCGTAATTCTTGTAGGTTTATCAATGGCTCCAATGAAAGAATTCGCTTGTAAAATATTCACAAAAGTATTATAATAATTATTATCCGAGTTCAACAGGTCTATATTAAAATCACCCATCAAGTATACATCTTTATTTTCATGATTTATCTGTTCTACTAAAATGTTTAAATCTTACAAAAATATATCAACGCTCGTATTTGAAGGCCGATAGACCGTACAAACAATACATTTTTTTTTATTATGCAAGTTAATTTCTACACTTTTTGAGTCAATGAAATTTTTGTTGAAGGTAAGATCTGGTCTTATTTCATACGACAACAAATTAGATATATACATTGCAACTCCACCACCTCTACCAGATTGTCTATCAGAGCGTATAGGTGAATAATCATTGATATTATATATAGGTGGCGAGTTGTCACTCAACCAAGTTTCAGTAACACCTATTACTGAAATAGTAAGAGAAGATACGACTACGATCATTGGTATGAAATAGGCTGAATGACTGTTTATGATTCATAACATTTGAATTAAATTCATGAGGAAGGTAATATTTACAGGCTATGGCATCGTGTATACTTAGGTTTATCTCTTCATCATCAACCATCGTTAAATAATATTGTACCTATGTCGTCCATGACCTGACAAGTATCATGCAATAGTGAGATTATTATTACCAACAAAGGAGGGGATAGAAAAAGAAAGTTGCAAGTCAAAGAGGGTGTACCAGCTGAGGTACATGAGTACATTATAATACAACTTATAAGTGAAATAACAGTATGTCACTTCAATCAACGATTTGTATAATTTTGTTTCTCTTTCTCAATGATGATGATCAGCTTCATGTCGTGTTTGTTACGATGATCTTGGATGTTTCGACACTTCGATGGAGTGCCATTGGAGAAACCCTAGCTCTCCTGCCGAGATAGGAACCACTTTCAAGCTATATACCAGACAGAATAGATACTCAGGCGATGTCCTGGATCGTACGGACTACGCTACGATCACATCATCGAGTTTTGGGGCGAGTCGAGATACCAAACTCATCGTCCACGGCTGGACTGATAGTATGGCTGGAAGTAGCTGGATCAACATGAGGGATGCCCTACTTGATAACGTAAGAAATGACGGACAACAAAAGCTATTAATCGAGATATCGAAAGAGATAGTTTTCCTGAGGGAAAATAAGTTATCGTGATTATTAATCTATTGATCACATCACATCACAATGATAATTAACCGTTTTGTAAAGCGCATTTTGCGTTATGCTACAGAAGTGAAAACTATTCAGTGCACAATAATATTGAATTCAAGGAATAATTTATAACCGGGTAGCCACCGCGGAGATCTAGACCTGGGTCGAGAGTAGCAAATGGAGCTTAACTTGTCCTGCCAAAAGACAATATAGGTAGTGCCTTCCGTAAGCCCGACTTTTGCTGCTCCAGTCAGGAATTTTAAGAGCTCGAGATCTTCCTTTATACCATAGAATAATAGGCCAAATGATAACAGCTACAGTCGCATGGTCATATAAAAGTTCCCAATAATGACGAACTAAAAATCTACAAAGTTAATCATTGTCGACGTGATAGAAGGAAAACCCTGTTTATGTTGATGCGTCCATTTGATTTTCAGTACGACGTCAACGTCGTGATGGTTGACTGGTCGGACGGTGCTTTGATGGGGTACACTCAGAGTAGAGCTAACACTCGCGTGGTCGGCAGGGAGATCGCTAAGCTCATTGAGGCTCTCAACGCTGCTACCGGTGCTACTTTCGGCTCCATGCACATCATTGGTCACAGCCTGGGCGCTCACATCGGTGGTTACGCTGGAGAGGCATGCTCGGGCACCATTGGTCGAGTATCAGGTATATACCTTACTTCTCAATCCTTTCTGTCAGGTCATCACATTATAGAAACCCTGTTATGCAGAGAGATTTTCTATTTGATTTGATTTATTTTTCCACTCAAATATTCACAAATTAAAATAACATATATACCACACAGTATTACAATTAAATGTATAATAGATCAAATGAATGATACAAGTAGCGAAATAGTATGTACGTAATAAAAAAGGTTGACAGAGTACATTTAAGTTTGAGAATAAGACAAAATATTTTATATTGCTTGATTTAACTGAAAGGGGAAAAAAGGGAATCTCAAAAAAGCTAGGCTTGTTGAGCGAGATTCCCAGGATAAATTAAGTACTAGACCGTCGTCTGCGAAAATCGAATCCTGCACATGTCGTCATTATTATTATGAAATTCAGAAATGGGTAAAACATGAAACATGAGAACATGATAACATAAATATAAAAAATAAATAAGAGCATCGAACAGTGTTGTATGGTTTCACAGGATAATTTAAGAAGAGATATTTAACAAATTAAAAGTAATCAATTTGTCGCTTGAGAAATATCCTTGTTTCGTTTGCTCAATGATGAAAGTTCTACATCAAAGCATAATATAATTTTGATACACTTTGGAATGAAATTGATTGATAATTATTCTTGGTTTTTTGCCCCTCAGGAATGGATCCCGCTGGTCCAGAGTTTAGTGGTGATCTTGATAACGCCTGTAGACTGGATCGGTCTGACGCCCACTTCGTCGATGCTATGCATACTGATGGTGAAATCCTTATTGGTGGTGGTGCCGGACTCATGGATGAGGTATGGCTTGTGACAGATTTCTTAAAAAAACGACTTTGTTGACAAACATCTGCTGTAGCAAACGGGGGAGGGGGGGGGGAGAACAATTATTCTCTGAAGCAACACATTTAAATTGTATCATAATGTGAAAGAAAATGTAATTTAAGACACAATTCTGCAAAGGTTTCTCCTCAATAATGTGTTTGAGGACAAATATTGAGAAAAGATTACATAATTTGGGTTTTCTGTTGTACGCTAAAAACCTAAATTTTGTATACTTTCATCAATATTCGACTTCGAACATATTTGTGAAAATCCTTGCAGAGATGTGTCTTAAATTACACGTTCTTTCACATTATTATAGAATTTAAGTGAAATTTTGCCATCAGATTTTTTTCTGGGCTCCCAACAATTTAGAGGGGCTTAAACCTCTTACAAGATGGTTTCGAAGCAATATTTAAAAACAAAAACAAGTCACAGAACCCGCACATCTATTTGTAAGATTCAACGTACTCACAATATTTCAAGTGTATCTAGTTTAAGAATGAAACTTCTATAACTTTTAATGGCCATATCTCTATTGTTTTTTATTGCGGTACAATTCAGCTTGCGATCATGTAAAATTGGGTCGATGGTTGAGCAATTGAGCAATAGAGGAATGAAAAAGCACGCAGGCAAGAACAATGAAAGATATAAAGAAGAAGATAAAAGCTTAACATTTTTTAAACTAATATAATTTCAGATTTTATAAACGTTTCCTGCATTTTGACTATCATATTCGTGTACTAAAAGCCCAAATAGGACCTATCCTGAAGGGGTTTAACACAGGTTATTGCCCTTCAGAATGCCGTCTTGTGTAATTTTGTTGTCCTAATAACCAAAACTTGCAATTTGCATGATTACTTTCTGTCACAGCTTGGCCATCAAGACTTCTACCCGAACGGTGGCATGGAAATGCCTGGCTGCCCTCAACTCTCCGCCTCATGCGATCACAGCCGAGCCGTCGAGTACTACATCGAAAGCATCTCGTCATCTTGTACTTTTTCCTCCACGAGGACGGCGTCGACATGGGATGACATCGACGCTGAAAGATGGACGCCGTGTACCAGCTGGAGCTGCCCTCAAATGGGGTACAAGGCGGACCTCAACAAAGGGATAGGGGCATTCTATCTTGAGACCAACGGGGATAGTCCTTACTGCCAGGGGTAAATAAGTTATAAAGGAGGGGCAAAAGAGGGGTAAGGAAAGGGTTAGGGAGGGGGTGAGGGAGGGCTAAAGGAGGGGTAAGGGTTATGTAATGGAGGTTTAAGGCACAAATTTAACATTGGTAGACTTACTGGTGTAATAGTTGTTGACTTTATTACTCCGTATGATATTCCAAATTATAGGGAGACTCGAAACCATATGAAACCTTTCAACTATCAGAAGCAGTTTTTACTCCTTGTTTTACAGTTGTAAAGGCGGATATTATCATCAAATTTACTTGATATTGTATTTGGGAGTATATTTTGTTAAGAAACAACATCTGCTATACAAAACTGAATATAGATCTGAGATATATGTATCATAACAAGATTTTGTTCCAAGTTTACTTGATCTACTGATGGACACAATGTTTAACTGTGCGAATGTTGTAGATATTATAACGTATTCAACGTAGAAAGAAATTTTTGACTCTTAAAATAAGCCATTTAATCAAAGCTTTTATTCAGAATTATTAACAATTGATATTGTGGAATTGAGATTGGGATTTTAGTGAATCTATTGAACATGTTGAACGTTGCAATGTTATTGGGCTTTATACTTCAAAAGGAGAGTACTTCTTGTTATTTTCGCTTCATGTAACCAGAAACAATGAATCGGTGGAAATACACACTTTAGAATTTATTGATTGTTATTCTTTCTCAGGTAGCTTTTGTTGTGCTGGCACATATAGTTTTTCAACATAATCGAGTTGTCATTTATAAAGTTGTCCTCTCAAATTCCTCATAACAGAAATTTCATAAATTTGCAGGAATTTTTCCCGGCCTGGGCAGGCTAGCAGAAAAGCGAAAAAGTATATGTGACAAAAGAGTTTTTTTTTTAGTGATTTAATTTATTTCACTTCTATAATTTGACAAAGATAATTACTCCATGAATAATCGATAAAACATATCTAACGCTTAGTATGCAAATTCAAATAATGATATTGATTATAAAACAGACGCTGGCGTTCAAGGGATTTGGGAAAAGAATGAATTGGAATAAACAATAACACCAGCTCACATAATGTAAAATAGGATTTTCTTGTGTTTTAAGTTAGGCTAAACAAAAGAGCAAGTAGCAGAGACAGAGAACGAGAGAGGGGAGAGAGAGAGAGAGAGAGGGAGAGGGGAGAGAGAGAGAGAGAGAGAGAGAGGGGGAGAGAGGGAGAGGGGGAGTGAGAGGAGGGTAATAATAATAATAATAAAAACGTTGCTTATAAAGCGATTACCACCGAAGTCTCTAAGCGCTAACAAACAAAATAGACTGATAAACAATTACATATTAAAGAAAACAAAAAAGTGCAAATAAACCTACAAATTACAATACTTATGAAATACACATCAATGTGAACAGGGTAAGGCAATCAACAAAAGTAATTTGGAATAAATGTGTCTTAAGACAAGTTTTGAATTGGTTAACAGTTTGACTGTTTTTGACATTTGAAGGTAGAGTGGGTGGGAGGGAAGGAAGGAGAGATATAGGTAGGTACCCCTTCCTACCACACACACACACGCATACACGCACGCACGCACACACACACACACACACACACACACGCACACGTGCACACACCCACACACGCAACACACACGCACACACACGCATACATGCACACGATTAAGCATGGTACACTTGTAATTACATGTACGTGCACATGTGTGGACACTATGAATCAAAATACAAGTTACTTAACACTCTTTAAATGGTCAAGGAACACCCAACACAGAACAATGAGGTACGGAGATGACATCCCATCAAGAGGTTAAAGATGGTTGGAAAAAAAACACAGCAGATCACAAAGAGTGTGGATATGGCAATGGATGAAATTCCTAACAACAAATCAACAAAATATGGCATACAACGAAACATCTCCAATAGCAACGCTCATATACAAACACTGATTAGCATATACAAAATCGACTACTTTTAACATAATATTAGCCGAGTCATAATCGATTTCGCACCATATTTGTTTTTATTAGCGTCAATAAAAATTATTCCAATGAAATCAAATCTTTCTAATGAAACTACTTCAAACATCAAAGCAAATCAAGGGACAAGGCAATTAGATGAAATAACTGATTATTAACCTGATCAAAAAGAAAATTAAGAAACTAGACGAAAACAAAATCAAGAGTAGAATATAAGTGCCATTTTTAAATGGTTCTGGTTTCTCATAATTTTTTTATTGTGAATTATCCAATCATCCACTAAATACAGATTTTTTATTTTTATTTTGCGGGCACTAAAAAGTTTCGATGCTTGCCTCGACTCAGATCTTTGTTGTTTGTCAATAACTCCCGTTTTCCAAAAAGCTATAGATTTTGCTTAATTTTCTTGTTTTTATACCATCCAACTTGGTGCTTAAAGCAACATAAATTATAATTATTATTGACTCAATGAAATAGCCTATGGAGGGCTAAAACGTTAACATGAATCGTTATTAGTATAGTTATCATTATCATTATAATTACTCGTATTATTATTATTAGTATCATTATTATCAATATCATTATCAATATTACTATCACTTTTCATTCTGAAATTGAAATTATTGTCTTTTTTTATTTGTTACATTTAAAAAACCCTCATCGATTGGATATGTGACTTTTAAAATGGCTTATCGAAATTGATCAAAACCCTTAAAGTATGGGCATGTTTCTTTCTTCCCCTAATTTATTTTACTTAAAAAGATTTGGAACATGAGATATAAACTCTTTTATTCGTACTATTTAGTCTCATTTTCATTGGCCTGCTTCCCACCTCCCTGCACTGACGGAGGTTTTAATGATTTTACACACGTCTATCATGAATTTATTAGTAGTATATCATTCCTGAATTTGTGTTGATGTCCTTTCTTACTTCTTCAATGTACGTTTTGGACCTCTCATTCCGGATTTACTAACAGAATGGATATTTTATATTTGTAGTGAGACATTTTAAAATATTTTTACTGTGACAAAGTAAATTCATGGACCTGCTATATTTGCAGAATGGATATTCTCTATATGTCGTGAGATAGCAACCAAGGATGGGAAAGAGAAGAAGAGGAAGGCAGAAGAGAAGATGGAGAGATGACCTTACATCATGAAGAGTAAGGGCCAAGGAGCCTACTATCTTCTGCCTTCCTCTTCTTCTCTAATATGAAAATGTACGTACCATTTGCAAAAACAGATTATTTCAAAAACTCTTTTTATATAAGAACTGCCAATGAGTGGAACATGCTCCCAAGTAATGTTATTAATAGTCCATCTCTTTCAACTTTCAAAATATCATTAAAAAGTTGCTTACATATTTAACTTTTTAAACTCCGCAATAACAATTTGTTTCTACATTTTTATACAATTACATCCAAATTCGCGCAATATCAACTATATTTTAATTTTTACCTTAGATCATGCTGCAAAATTTCTTATATAGCATTTTGATCCCTGAAATACCCAATCATTTGTATATTCAATAATGCTGTTTTGCAATCAATAATATTTTATGTATTTATTTTCGCTCTAAACTACATTGTGTATATAATTATTTGATGTATCATCGTGTTTGATATCATGTTTTTGTTGTAACTATGTTATGCAATAATAATATTTTGTACTTTGCTTTTTATCAGGGATGCAGACTTGTACGGGTTTTTCAAACCCTTTTCTGCATCCCTAGACATGCTTATCTGAATAAATACAATACAATACAATACAATACATGGGAACGGCCGCTTGGACTAGGACAGCTAGAGACAGAAGAGAATGGAAATGTTATGAGGAGGGCTTTGTCCAACGTCTGGATGAACTATAGCCTGATAGATAGATAGATAGATAGTAAGTTCATGGACCTTCTCTACTTGCAGTATGGAGATTTGTTATTTGTCGTGAGATAGTAGGCTCCTTGGCCCTTACTCTTCAATGCACCGTAACCCATCTCCGGACAGGTGCCACAATTGTTGCAGTTGGGATAGCTGCTCCAATTAGTACATTTCTTGGTAGGTGAGAAGTTACAACTAGAATATACACTTTCTGTAAAGAGATATACAGCTCTCATGTGATCGCAGGCTGCCGCAATGCTTGTACCCTCACATCCTGGCTGGGATTCTCCTCCGTTTGGGTAGAAATCCTGATGTCCTAGCTGCAACGTTAAAGAAAAGAAATATTTGATTTTATTTAAGGTGATTTCATGTGATTCCATTTTCCAATCTTTTCGATTTGAATTAATTTGATTTGATTTAAATTAATTTCGTTTGTCTTGATTTTATGCAAGTTGACACGTTTCGATTTGATTGATTTGATTTGATTGGACTTGATTAGATTTTATTTTATTTAATTTCTTTTTGTAACTTGATTTGATTCGATTCGATTTGGCTTCATCTCATTTGAAATTTAAATTGATTTATGTTGAATGGATTTGATCTGGTTTGATTCGCTTCATTTGCGATTTCTTTTAATTTTAATTCAATTTGTATTTTGAATTACAACAATTAAACTTGGCTTGATGAAAATAGATTTTTGGAGTTTCTTGTGTTTATCAGTGGCATAACGCATGGACTTATAAACTAACATGTCTATGAGTAACTTGGGAAGATGCAATAAAGGGACACCGGTGCAATGGGAAGAGGGGAGGGGGCACGCGAATATATCTATATAGGATGGCAAGTGAAGATTTAAATAAAAGCTACATGTGTGGTCAGTCTGACCAAAGATAAATTGCATTACTCGTATCGATCGGAACTCGGAAGCCAAATCTTAATCCCAATGCTAACCTTAACCTAAATTCGAAACCAACAAGAACACACGAACCGTAACCCATATCCTAAATCACATTCGTTCTACTAAAATTAGGTAACTGATCAACACAGATTTATTATTATAATAAGGTATTTAGGTTTACGTATATTCGTTGCATAGGACTTAATCCGATGATTTTTCTGTGTCATCCTACAGTAAAAAATATTCGCGCCACACAGCTCCTACTCTGGGGAGGGCGTGTGATGGGCCATAAGATCTTCTATTTCACTTTCCTTCATCTCTCACCTTTTCATATTTTCGTAGTTTTCTTTACTTTTTTTTTCCTATTTCGCCATTCGATGGGGGCACATGTCCCCCTCACCCCCTGTAGCTACGCAATTAGTATTTTACGTTGAGCGTTCAATAAGTTCATAGCCCGAACTTGAAGGAACAGGCGACGTATACACAACTTAAGTTTAGCAGCACCCCACTTAGGTATTAGAGCAGCTTTTCAAATTGAAGTACCTGGAACTTAAAAAAAAAAAAATTAAATGAACGCCCCTCGTACCTGATCAAGAAGTCCAGCTCCTGTAAACTCTCCATCGGTGTGGATGTTATCGACGAAGGTGGCATCTGATTTATCGATGGTACACTCGCTGCCATATCCAGTAAACTCAGGTCCTGCTGGATCCAATCCTATGTACACACAAATTAAACAATGTAAATAAGTAATCAAAAGAGTAATATCAGTTGTAGTAGTTATTAGTAATAGTAATAGTGATAGTAAGAGTAATACAAATAGTGAGAGTAATAATATTAGTAATAGTATTAGTAATATCAATTACTGGTAATGGTAATTACTAGTAACAGTAATACAAATAGTGATATAATAGTATAGTATTATTGCCCTCGGCACGCCTCGGGGCAATAGCACAATTCTAACCTTCCCTTGAGCGTATAAAAACAACTATTTCTCGAATATTAAAGCAGTCATTAATACTTTTATATGCCGAAAAAAATAGACTAAAAAATAAAAAATAAAAAATAAAAAAACTTTTGTCGAAGATGGGATTCGATCTCTTGCGTACAAAAGGTGATGTAACTAAAATCAGCGCCTTAAACCGCTCGGCTATCGCGCTCTGTTACCATATTTAACAGTTTTCTCTAATATATACATTAAAATGGATTGAAAACGGCTTCGCGTGATTGATGATTCGCGGCTGCTCCATTAATCGGGCCCTTCTTTTACTTTTGCAATGCATATTGGCACGAACTTAGATCAAGATCTATCGGCAGATGTTTTTTTTTCTGTTTTTGGAAGTTTATTTTCGTCTTCATGTCAACAATGCAAGATAAAATTGTCGGTAAGATCGATCGACATTCAATTGTATTGAAATTACCGACCAATTCTTCGCACACGTACGGTATCCTCGATCGCTCAAACCATTTTTTAACATGTAAACCTATGGGGTAACCATGGAGACTGACCTATTTTCCCAATAACCATGGTTATTGGGAAAATAGGTCTGTTTTTACAGGAACAGTTAAAGTTTATGAATGCAATTTCGACCAATCAGATTGCTGGATTACTTAAGTGAGGTATATAATAAAAGTTATAGTAATGGTAATAATGATAGTAATAGTAATCGTAATAGTAACAGTGATCTCAACAGCAGCTGTAATAGGAATAGTTACATGTCTAGTAATAGTAATGGTAGTAGTTAGTGTTATCGTAATAGTAGTAAATAGCAGTAATATGTATCAAAATACCCCTTTTCTCATCCCTATGTTCACCATGATTCACTGTTTTCTGTAAAAGTGCATCATGCGTTGTATAACAAAGTTACATAATCATTATCACAATTCTTCAAATTCATTCTGTATTATTCGCTAATGATTATTACAACCAGTTGTTTGTATCTTAACATTTTAAATAGTATTAAGATTAAATATATTCTTGATGAATATATGTTTAGATTTGGTTCAGATCTATCACAACATAATTCCATTTACAATATTGGTGATCCTTTCTTACATCTCGATTCACGTGCCCCCCCCCCCCGGCCAAGAAACATATGTTAAAATCAGCTCTAAATTCGCCCAAAATGTACTGAAAAGCGGGGACGTGCCCCCCGGCCAAAACAAATTATTAAAAGTGTTATTAAAAAAAAAATAATAATAATATGCCAATGGCTCACCTATTCAGGTGATTTTTGTTGGGACTAAACAAATACATATATATATATATATGTTCTCTTTCCCACCGTGTGCCTCCCCCCGTGTGCCCCCCCCCCCCCCGGGAAGAAATTCCTGGATCCGCCCCTGAGTAAGGCTTTTCGTCTTGTCCTCATCGGAGGGGGGCAAATCACATTTAATCTGATGGGGGTAAGACGAAAAGCTTTTAAATGTCTATTCCGTTGGTATAATAATGATAAAGATGATGTCGATAATAATAAAAATGACAATAATGATAATAATAATATTAGTATAAATATTGACTTGTGTCTGCATAACCATGGTGACGTTACAATTATAAACACGTGACCGTGGAACAACAATCCACTACCAAAAAGGAGGGTTCCCACGTGACCGAAACAACAAGTATTTAACATTTTGAACTACAAGCCGGGCAAGCAGTCATAACCTCGAAGTTTATTTCATGACACGTAAAGCTACGGTCATAAAGGTTCGTACGAATTCCAGAGTTCGTAGTGATTCGAAGATGGGGCATAGTTTCTTACGTCCTTTGTGCATCGTACGAACAGCGTTTATTTTTTTGTTTTTTTCTTTCGTAAGAATACCTTGAGTTCTTGTTACGTCAGACTTACGGCTATCATACGAATTTTTGTTCTCGCAAGACGGCATTCTCAATGTTTGATTTATATTTTGTCGGGTTGCAAAAAAAAGAGAAACTGCATAAATTGCATAAATTGTGTACGTACAATTTACGAGCACCTTACGAACACCTTACGAACGCCAGGAGACGTTCGTATATAGGTCATACGAGTCTCCTTCGTAAAGCGTTCTTACGAACGCCGTAAGAGCCCTCTATGACCAACTTAAGGTGTTCTTACGATCGTCGTAAACATTTTGAGGCTTCTAGAATTTCCTTCTCCCGACCCTACGAAATGTACGAAGATCTTGCGTGGTTCTAACGATGTTATTACGACGTTCGAACGCCGTCTTACGAAGAGAGGCTTTTGTACGAGGTTGACAAAATTCAGACCATCGACCAGTCTGCGAACTTACGAACAGTTAACGAACGGTTTACGAATGCTGGTGTCGTACGGCTTTCTTAAAAAGATCTTACAAAATTGTCTGAAAATCGTTCGTAGCAGTTCGTAATGGTATTTGTGACCGAGGCTTAGCTCCGAATAGAGACCCCCTCGAAGTTTAAAACCTCAACCTGAAACCTTAAGTTTACGGACAATCGCAAATACACTGCTATCCATACAAAGTTGATATACATTTTTGTTGACCTCTTTTCGTGAAATGATTGTGATGATATGATTTGTTCCTAAAAGATAAAGTTGCGTATCAGGACAATTACCCCCTGGGCAATCACCCCCCGGAAAATTACCCCCCGGAAAACTACCCCCCACGGACAATTACCCCCTGGAAATTTACCCCCCGGAGAATTACCCCCCAAGGACAATTACCCCCTAAGGACAATTACCCCCCGGAAAATTACCCCGAGGACAATTACCCCCCGAGGACAATTACCCCCCAAGGACAATTACCCCCCGGAAAATTACCCCCCCGGATAATTACCCCCCGAGGACAACTACTCCCCGAGGACAATTACCCCCCGAGGACAACTACCCCCCGAGGACAATTACCCCCCGAGGACAATTACCCCCCGGAAAATTGCCCCCCGGAAAATTACCCCCCGAGGACAACTACCCCCCGAGGACAATTACCTCCGAGGATTTTAATTTATTTATGACGGAATAGATTTGTTTCGTACAGGGGTTGTGTATAAACATATTTGCAATTATTATATTTAATTATATTTTATGTGAATGTATGAGAAAAAAATTGTTAAGGAAGAGTTTTCTAGTACTACAGTGCAAATAGGCGGGGAGCTCACAAGACACGTCACGGAGTTGCATATTTGTGTTTGCACCTTCAACAAATCATAATTTTCTAATTTTTAATTGGTGAAAGCTAGAAACATCCACTACCTCCATTCAATCCTTGTGAAGTTTGACTTAATATGCCACATGTATTGAATCAAAGTAAATTGCCAGAAGACGCATGTATCAAATCAAAGTACGGAATTTACATTTCTTAGAAATTTAACAATACATTGCGCGCAGATGAGTACGCGTTACAGCCAGTCTCCCCTAAAATGGCACAACAAAGAAATTAGGATGTAAGATTTCATTATTTATGCATCCTCTGTAAATTTTCTTATCAGCTGATCGTATATTTGTCTTTGTATGTATAATGGGCCCTATGGGATCTATTCCAAAATTAAGGTTTTCTTCATGTTGATAGATGTAATGTAATGTATAAATATATATATATATATATATATATATTTCTGTTGTCATGGTGAACTAAAATATGTTTTCTTGTACTGTAATTTATTTTGAAATAAAAATTGCAGTCAAGTTAAATATATGGTATGCACGGTGCCATATTAAAAGAAAATAAGTATCCGCTCTTTGGTACATTCATCTCAATGATTTTGTAATTCCACAGCAGCGTTTTTCAACTAGGGTGCCGCAAGAGAATGTTAGTTACATAACAACATTTTTTTGGAAAACGTTGATTTTGTGAGGAAAAAAATATCAGAAACAGTAAGAGTATTTATTTTCATGAGAAAAAAAAATGTAACAAAAATAATAAAATGTCTTTCTTCCTCGCTCGCTGACAATATTTTGCGAATATATATCTTTTATTTCGAAATTAAATTGTTACCACACTCTCATTATATTTATAAACATGATAAATCAAGGCAACGAGAGGCCCGAATATCCTTATATTCCTGTGTCAAGGTCATGACCGAATATATCACTTTATATTCGTGTACATTCGGCGGCGAGGTGCCCGCATACAGTATCTTAAATCTTTTCTAGTGTGTTGATTATAACATTATGTTTTACCATTTAAAAAAAATCTTGTCCTTTTTTTTTCTTGGTCGCTCGATAATTCAAGAATCAAATGTGCCCATACGGGTGTACATAGCACTTGACGAGTGCCAGAGTGATGCAAAATAAATAGTTTTCATTTAAGAGGGCACTGTGTCTAACAAAAAGTTGAAATAACGCTGCTCAAGATGCATTTTTATGCATTTTGAGACGCGCTGGACAATTCCCTAAAACTTACATTCTTCGTAGAAAACAGCAACTACCAGGTGTTGCATACATTATAGTTAAAGGAAAATGTGTAGTAATGAGGATGATCACGCGTAAGTATTTGAACGAATGTGGGTTCATGCACGGGATTGTATGGGCTCGTAGCCTTCACAACATCTCTCAATGTGTCAGATCGTCTTTTGCTATTGAATCCTGATTGTCCTCAAGGGGGTGGGGGTAGTTGTCCTCGGGGGTACATTAGTTATCCACGGGGCGGGTAATTGTCCTCGGGGGTAATTTTCCAAGGGGGTAGTTGTCCTCGGGGGGTAATTTTCCAAGGGGGGTAGTTGTCCTCGGGGGGTAGTTTTCCGGGGGGGTAATTGTCCTTCGGGGGTTCTCGGGGGTAGTTTTCCGGGGGGTAATTGTCCTCGGGGGGTAGTTGTCCTCGGGGGGTAATTTTCCTCGGGGGGTAGTTTTCCGGGGGGTAGTTTTCCGGGGGGTAATTGTCCTTGGGGGGTAATTGTCCTCGGGGGGTAATTCTCCGGGGGGTAATTTTCCGGGGGGTAATTGTCCTTGGGGGGTAATTGTCCTCGGGGGGTAATTCTCCGGGGGGTAATTTTCCGGGGGGTAATTGTCCTTAGGGGGTTATTGTCCTCGGGGGGTAATTCTCCGGGGGGTAATTTGCCGGGGGGTAATTGTCCTTTGGGGGTAGTTTTCCGGGGGGTAATTTTCCGGGGGGTGATTGCCCAGGGGGTAATTGTCCTAGAACCATAAAGTTGATATGTTCTCAGAACTTTATTTATCAATTATAAGAATCAAAGAGATTGATAAATGGAGTTATGAGAAAATGTAAAACTTATCTATCAAGAACAAATCACATTGTCACAATCACCTATGAAAAGAGGTTAACAAACATTAATCCATCAGTTTGGGCAACGAATTTTGACAACGTACCAGTTAGTCGTCCAATGCCAGATCTGGACTCGCCAGCGTACCCAGCTGTATGGGCCCCCAGACTATGGCCGATGATGTGCATGCTGCCATAAGACGCTCCCTTGCTGTTCAGCACGCCGATGAGTTTACCGATATCTTGACCTACTACCCGAGTATTAGCTCTACTCTGAGCGTAATTAACACGACCTGCTCCTTCTTCCCAGTCAACCATTATCACATTCATGTTCTTAGAGAGAGTGGAAAAAACAACAGACAAATTGACATATTAAAAAAGAAAGAAAAAAAGAATACAAAACAAAAACAAAAAACAAGCAAAGCAAACAAACAAAAACAAACGAAACAGAAAGAAATCTTTAAAAGGAGGGAGTCTATTGCAATAATTCTCCGTTGTTTTGGATTGTTTAGCAAATAATAACATATCTAACATGACAGCATTCAGAAAAGCAGTGGCGTATCTATAGAGATGCTGGCACACATTAGAATTGTTACCGGAGCAAGTGTCTTTAATACGCCTTGCCATTTTTTTTTTTACAACCGAATTATCGCATTTTTTTTGGCGGGAATTATAAATCAGCCACACCGCCAAACTAAATACATAGTGCACCTACTCCAACCCAACCGATTTTTGGTCGTAGATGGTAATTTAAATGTTTGGTCTATCTGGGCCCCGTCTTACAAAGAGTTACGATCGATCCAAATCAATCGTAAGTCCTCTAATCAATCACAAGTTTACAGTCTCCTATCTCCTTTGTACATACATGTAGTTACGATTGATATCAATCGCAAATAAGTTATGATTGATATCAACTCTTTGTAAGACGGGGCTCTGGTGTCGGTTTTGTTGGTGTGAGTGTGATAATTACCTTATCAACCAGAGCGTTCTTCATCGATTGAGCCCACGATGCCTTGTAGTCGTCTGTGTAGCCATGGATGATGAACTTGGTGCCGCGACTAGACTGGAAGTTTTCCACAAAAAAAGATTAATCTTACTTAAAGGTATTACAAAGTTTTGGTATGGGGTCATGAATTTGGTTCAAATGAACATATTGGAAGCCTATGCGATTCTACGATATTCAGTGATCGTTGTCGCAGTTGAAATCGAGTCTAAAGTTATGAAATTGTAAATAATAAACTCTTTATGTTGTATAACTCCCTCTCAAGGTCAAGATATTAATTGAGCTATAAAACACTGTTTATTGACTAAAATCGACCCTTTAGCTATTCCCGTTTGAAAATTATTTACCACAACTACATATTGTGAGATTTTCATAGTCGTATACCATTAAACAGCCTTAGGCGCTATTCGAAGTTTATCAAAATTTACCGGGAGCACCGGTAAATTTTTATATTCAATTTTTCTCGAAAGTAGGAGTGTTTAAGGAGCTAAATTTTCTAGTGCTTATAATCCATCCACACTGTAAAAAAGAATTTGTTCATTGGTAATTTTTACGTATTTTTTCCATGTAGAATTTACTTGAAAACGTTAGTTTTGCCACTTACGCACTAAATTTAAGTCTTGCTAACTCAAACTTTCAATTTAGTAGAACATACGTGGAATATTTAAGTAAAATCAAATACATAAGAACTTTAAGTAATTTCAGCTTGTATTAATTTAGTAATTTTAACTCAAAATCAGAAATTATACGTATTACTCAAACAATTTATGTTGATTATTCTTATCTTTTTAAAGTAAGGACCGATGCAGTGCGTAATAGAAATATTTACATAATTTATGAATATTCATTAAGACTAAATTAAACTCTTTTTTAAATAAAACAATTCTTTTTTGTGGTTGAATGAAAATTTAAGGACTTTAAAACATTTACTAATTCATTTAACATGGCTAAGCAAAGACAAGACAATTTTTAATTGTTACCCAGTTCAAAACAAATCAAAACTTGATATTTCAGGAAATTGTCAATCAATTTTCCTTTTAAGATGCTACGATCAAGTATATATACAATTTGGAGCCTTTCAATATGTGTCGAATTGAAGCGTATGTAATAGTTTGTGATGGTGGTAGATATATATATACGGTTAAATCTTAAATAGAAGTAGTGTTAGTGATTAGTGATTAATCTTAAATAAAAGTAGTGAATGATTAGTGAATGTTACTTGTTAGATTAGATGGGTACCAAATCGTGCAATATGTAATCCTATCATAGCTTTTTTTTAATTATCTAAAATGATTACAATACTTAAATTATTTACGTTAATGTAACTCGATTTAACTGAGTAAAAATTTATTCAGCAAAATAAGTAAATTCTACTTAAGATGCCGTAGGTAATATTTACTTAATAAAAATAAGGCAATTCTTTTCCTCAATTTTATTGAGTTATTTCGACTATTATTTTTTTACAGTGCACAGGGGCATCAAAATATATCAAAATTGTAAAGAATCACTATCCACCCAATTTTCAAGATCTCCCAAAACTTTGTATTACCTTTAAATTGATCGCAAAGACTTTCAAGAAATCAGCTCATGTGAACCTATAATATCATATTGTATTGCCTAAAGCTTCAATGTTAAGATGACGTAACAGTGGCGGATCCAGGGGGGGGGGGGGCCCCCCACCCTTGAGAAAAAAAATCATGTAAAATCACGTGATTTTTACCCTTTTTTGGGGTTAGGCCCCCCCCCCCTGACGCTCAAGGGGGGGGGGGGTGCATATTGAAAAAATTTCGAAGACCAAAAAAAAAAAAATTGTGACTACCCCCCCCCCCCCCCCCCCCCCCCCCCCCCCCCCCCACTGAGCGACTTTTCGGCCGGCGCGATTTTCAAATTTTCGGGAGCAAAAAAAAATGAAAAAAAGTTGGGCCCCCTCCCCTAAGAAATCCTGGATCCGCGCCTGTGACGTAACATGCCATTGTAAAGTTTACCCGTTTCAAAAGGTGACGCACAAAACTCAAAATAGTTTTTTGATTTGATTTGATTTGATTTTATTTTATTTTATTCAGACAATATAAAAATATATACATGTCTTGGGTTACAAAACAAGGTTTAGAAAAACCCATACAGGTTTGCAACCCAGATAATTTTTGGACAATAAAATGGCATACATAATTACTCAAAATTTAGAAAAGATTCAAGAGTCTAAATTAAGAGTTAACAATTAAGATCCAAAATCCAGATTATTCACTATATATTAAAAAAATGCATGAAATATAGAGTTTCATGTCAAAATTACATTAAAGCCCAAGTCCACTCCAAAAATAACTTACTTTCAATAGAACCAGAAAAATCAGACAAACCAATCAAAAAAAGTTTGAGCAAAATCGGATAACTAATAAGAAAGTTATGAATTTTTAATGACATGAAAAACTTTGAAAATCACTACACAAATTGGCAACTCACTCATGAGTCTGTGACGTATGGTCCTCACTATCCACTAATTATTTTCTGTATATTAATAATATAAATGTCCTATTTTCACCCTTATAATCATATTTCTTCACACCAGTATCCAAGTTAGATTGTTAGTAATATGTGTTTGTGTGGATGCACAAATAAAGAGTAATTTTTGTCCAGTTAAATTATGAAAAAAATGAATTTTGATAAACTATTTATATAAAAATCAATAATTATGAAATACAATATTCAGAAAATAGTATCAATTCTTCAAAATTCATAAAAGTTTTTGGGAAATGTCATGCACGCAATATGATACAAATCATATAACCTGGGCAAAGGCATGGGGAAATCAAGTTTTGGGGGATAAAAAGGAAAATTAATGGGATTAAACTATGTAAAGCAATTGATAAGTTGTGAGGACATGACGTCACAAACTGATAACCATCTTGGCAATTTGTGTTGTGATTCTCATTGTTCCAAAGTTTTACATACTTTTTCAAAAATTCATAGCTTTCTTATTAGTTATCCGATTTTGCTCAAACTTTTTTTGATTGGTTTGTCTGATTTTTCTGCTTTTATTGAAAGTAAGTTATTTTTCGAGTGGACTTGTCCTTTAAGTATGAAAACACAAAAAGCATATAAAAATATGTTTAAAAGCACAAGGAATATAAATGAGCGTGAATCAGAAAAATATGTACCAAAGTCATTGTTGAGATCATTGTAATAAGTGAGTTGCATTGGCGTTCATGTTTACCAATTGAAAGTGGGATGGACGAGATTGGTAAGTAACATGAAATAATTTGGTGAGGGGAAAATTGTTGGAAAGTTGAAATTTAAGCGCTTAGAAACTTTGTATTAAGCGCTATATAAATGTAATATATTATTACTGGCTTGTAATTTCTGGGATATGATTGAACAACAGAGTTTACTGCCCTGACATAGAGGGAGCTCTAACGGTTCAATCTATTGAAAACATCAAGTATCGAAACAACATTTATAATATGTCATTACATTGCTCAAAATCGAGCTGAATTAGAACAATGTACCATGGACCTACTACGATGTACCCAATGACTACCTCGGTCACGACACCGTATGCCACCTCGCAGGGGATCTACAACCTGGCGAGATAATCATTCATCTGGGAACTAACAACATCGCATACGACGGAAAAGAGGAAATAATAGCCAAACTGATCTCACTGGCGGACCAGATAGCAAAGATGACACGGTCTAAATCAGCAACGCTGTCTTCAATTATCCATCGCGCCTACGAAACTGACGAAGAATCGGCGAAAGTTGACGACATCAACGCTGCGCTGAAACTTCTGGCCAATCAGCGTAGTTGGCCTTTTATTGTCAACGATAACATCATCCCTGGACTACATTTGGCGGCAGATGGCGTGCATCTTAACAACCATGGAATACGCGTAATGGCGCGAAACCTCATCACTCGTCTCCGAGATCAGTCAAGCGTCACTAGAAGTAGGCCGCCGTCTGACCCACTGCCCAATCAGCGCCCGCGATCTCCGAATACAATGAGGACCGATCCATTCTCGAATCGGCAAGACTCCGAAAGCTCCTCGCACGCCATGGCTGCTGAGAATGATAACTCAGCTTTTCGGAGACGCCAACATCACAAATTCCGCAAAAAGCCGAAGGGGAGAGTTTTCCCCCGAGACTGGCTCGACTGTCTCCAGACGGCCCGCACGCTCCTGAATCGTCAAGCTCAGCAATAGATGATAGCGATAATTTAAGTCTTCACGCGGAGGATCTTAATGTAAACGCTACAAATGTAATAAACATCAATGAGAAACAAACGCAAATTGAAAAAACTACAGCTTCCAAGGATGAAAGTGAACTAAATGAAGGACACAATGTGACAAATACACAAGGATATTATGAACTTGTTGATGGCATGATTCCGGAACTCTGTTCAACCGGTTTAAAGATATGTCATATAAATATAAACTCTCTCCCACACAAAATGGATGAACTGAAAATTCTTCTAGGTAACGATCCATTTGACATTGTTGCAATTTCAGAAACACATTGTGATTCCACAATTACGGATTTAGATATATCATTAGATAATTTTTGTGTAACTCGAAAAGATCGATCAAGACACGGAGGAGGCATAGCGCTCTATGTAAAAAATAATATAAGTTTCGAAGTTATTAGTCAACTTGATAATGAACTAGAAGTAATTTTTGTCAAAGTTAAACAAAAACAAACACATCCTTTGTATCTGGGAGTTGTCTATAGACCTCCGAATTCACCAAATGAGTTTTTTGATAAGCTATCTGAAATAATTCACTCGATCAGTGAGAATGCAGGAGAAATCATAATCATTGGTGATTTTAATTGTGATTTATTACCAGAAATCTGCACTCCATTTTCCCGAGCCCTTTTGTCATTAATGGATACTAATCTATTACATCAACTCATTAGTGTACCCACCCGTGTTACGCCCCACACAAAGTCATTGATCGATCACGTATTTTCATCCATCCCAGAGGAACACCAACACACGGGAGTGGTGAAGACTCATATAAGTGATCATTATCTAATATTCACTGTTTTTGGATATGCAAGGGCCAAGCAAAAGAATGATGATAATATTATTGAGTATCGATGCTTTAGACATTTTTCTAATGATAATTTTGTCACCATGTTACAGAACTTGCCTTTCAACGAGATTTTAAATGATAAGGATCCAAATCATGCTTGGCAATGTTGGGTTGACTTGCTCATAAGTGCCGTCAACAAGCACGCACCAGTAAAGAGTAAACGTATTAGATCCAAGTTGTGCCCGTGGATTACTGGCGATTTAATAGAGGCCATGAATAGGCGTGATTGGCTTTACACAATGGCAACTAAGCCTAGCAATCCCGATAGCTCTGAATTTTGGTCAGAATACAAGTCATTAAGAAACGAAATTACGTGTATGATCAGAAATGCCAAAAATGATTTTATAAATGCTCTACTCCATGAGAACGGCGGAACTCCTAACGCCATGTGGAAAACTTTGAAACTCATTTCATCATCTAAAAAAGAGAGTAACCTTAAACTGGAAGTAGATGGTGAAGAAGTAATTGATGCCGAGAAGATAGCCAATCACTTTAACAATTACTTTGTGGACGCAGTTGATACTATGTTTAATCCTCTTAACTTTGAAAATGATGTTAACAACTCCACCATTGATAGAGCTAGTGAACCATCTGTACACAGCGATACTGTTGATACCGTTCCTCCAGTCAATTCGTTTGATCTCCCAGTTATAACAGATGAATTTGTTATGAAGGAAATCGAACGTATCCCAATTAAAAAAGCCACCGGCCCAGACGATGTTTCAATAAAATTACTAAAATTTGCATGCAATTCTCAAAATGTAATACAAAGCCTTACTTATATACTTAATTCATCTTTGGATCAGGGAATTTTTTTTGATGAATGGAAGATCGCACGAGTCCAACCTATTTATAAAGCTGGAAGTAAACTCAGCGTTGAAAATTATAGACCAGTTTCGTTATTGTCCATACCATCCAAAATACTGGAAAAAGCTGTGAACACGGAATTTCAAGAATATTTAAAAGTAAATAAGATATTAACAGAAAGGCAGTTTGGCTTCCGCCCCAACCATTCATGCGAAACTGCCCTGCTTTGTATGGTAGATTTATGGGCCCAAAACGTGGACAAAGGCAACTTAAACGGTGTTGCGTATATTGATATGAGGAAGGCATTCGATGCAGTGAATCACTCAACTCTATTAATGAAGTTAAAAAACGTTGGTTGCACGGATAGAGCCATAAAATGGTTTCGGTCCTATCTAGGAGGCAGGAGCCAATTTGTGTCTATTAAAGGTAAAAAGTCATCAACGAGAACAATTAATTACGGTGTACCCCAAGGTTCTGTCCTAGCGCCATTGTTATTCTCGATATTTATTAATGACTTGCCCACTAGTATTCATAGTGCGGACATGTTTTTATTTGCAGATGACGCGACCATGTCGGTACAAGGCAAAACATTATCTGAGATCCAAACGAAACTAAATCTTGCTTTAGATGAAGTGTATTCGTGGACGCAAAAAAATAAACTTCTATTGAATACTACTAAAACAAAAGTAATGGTTATTGGGTCGAAGCAAAAGTTACAGACGCTAAACGAAAATAATTTAAATGTGCGTATAAAGACAACACCGATTGAATGTGTGACACAGTACAAATGCCTCGGTGTTATAGTAGACAGCAATCTCTTATTTTCGAAGCATGTCGAAAAAGTAGCTTTACAAATGAAACAGAAATTAGGTATTCTAAGAAGACTCAAAGGCACGTTCAATAAACATTATCTGAGTATGATATACTGGGGCTATATTCTACCTCATGCTATGTACTGCTGCACTGTGTGGACAAATAGATCCCTGCATAATTATGAAACTATAAATAAATTACATAAACGAGCAGCATATATTATATCTGGATGTTCGTGGTCAACTCCTTCACACGAGGTTTTATTACAACTTAATTGGTCAACACTTGAGGCATTGTATTCAAGAGCAATGGGGATTATGGCATTTAAATGTGTTCACCATCTTGCACCTGCCTTATTGGCAAACAAATTTATTTTACATGATGATGTAGCACAACGCATGACACGTAATTCCCATCAACTTAAGCTGGAATCCAATAGGTGCAATACAGAATTTTTTAAGCGCTCCTTTGTAAACTCTGCAATAACACTCTGGAATAATCTACCCATAGAAACCAGGTTCTCCCCCAATCTGAACGTATTCAAAAGCAATTTATCACACTGAGTCTGGAACGCTCTTGTTCATTGCCGTGCAATATGAATGCTGCAATCTCCTTTAACATTTTATTTTAATTAGCACACGCCAATAATGAATCTTGCTTACTTATTTTATCAATATGCTAAACAACATTATCATTGATGTTTTTTTTTTTTTTTTTAAACCTCAATCAAGGAATCTTTGAAATTGTATTTCATGTACTTAAGCAATACCATGTTATGAATTGATTATGATACTAACATATGCATGTTATTATATTTATGTGCATAATATGTCAACTATTTGTTTTTATAATTAATAGTTTAAATTATTAAATGGGAAAGTATTAATAGTATATATGGTATAACGTAATGGTGACGGCAAACTTTTTTAACATTGAAATATATTGCAATAATTTGTTTTGATATTTATACCATACTTTGTTTTAACTTTAACCTAATTCTATGTGTTATTGCGTACAAATGTCAACTACATGTATATATATATATATTTTAATTGTGGGTTTTTGTTGTTGTTTGTTTACAATAGTTTTAATTATAAACTGGGAAAGTATTTAATTGTATACATTTTATAATTACTCAATGGTGACGGTAAACTTTTTTTTTTAACATTGAAATATTCGCAACAATTTTATAAATATCTATAGCATACCTTATCTTAATTTGAACTTCGTATACTATGAAATGTACTGTATCGCCTTTTTATTGCATGTCCGAATTATCTCTCATATTATAATGTGCATTATTGTTGTTTTGATTGACATTATTATTGAACCATGTATGTTGTAAAGGGCCCTGATGAAAACCAGCTCATGCTGATCGGGCTACCCTTTTTAAAGATGTGAAATAAATAAATAAATAAATAAATAGCCATTCGGGGTAATGTAATTTTTGTTCTGTATGTTTTCGGTCAGGTGTTAATCTCATTGGTGTGATGGAGGTACACTGTGTTTGAATATTTTCAATAATAATCGATGCCTGTTGGTCCCCATGAACCTCTTTTTCTTATGTTAATTGGGAGCTAAATTGATGAGATAACCAGCTGCCAGTGACCTTGCAGGGAGTCTAATCCCCCTGGCCAAACAGAGAACGGTACAACGAATAGTCTTCTTTCGCGCGGGAGGGGGGGGGGGGGAGGGGGAGGGGAGAGGAGGGGGAGAGACAAGGATGAAGAGTCGCGCTCTTAAAGTGATTCTTTAAGCGATTCGTACGCTTTGCGTGCTCACTACTGCCCCCACAAATAAAATCCTAGCTACGCGCCTTCATTTAAATATATAGCTACGATGCTGACTAAGTTGACTTAATGAATCGTATATCAAGGAAAATGACCATGTGCGCATACGCAAGTGCGCATACGCAAGTGCTATAGATAGTTCATCGGGAAAATAATTTAGCCTTCGGCCCCGGGTTTATAGAGTTAAATTTGTAAACATTGGGACATTTGTCGGTAATTGGCGGCTGGTTATGTCGGTAATCGGTGGCCTCTACACCCCCCACTGAAAACGGTCTAGCGACGCCCCTGGCGGTAACCGTCGGTCTCCCATGATCCCCTTTTTCTTATGTTAATTGAGAGCTGATTTGATGAGATAACCATCTGTCAGTGACCATGTAGGGAGGTCTAATCCCTCTTGGGCAAACTAGTACAGACAGGCTTTAATATAAACAAGATGTTCTATTATATACTTGCTTTAACCCTAAAAAGGCCGGGCTATTTGAGGTCTTAGTACGGCCGGGGGGGGGGGCATTATGGCCCCCCATAAGATCTCGGCCGTGAAGAGGCCGATCTCCGCGGAAATTTGCACGCATGTCAAGTGAAGTGTATAGAATACTATGATAATTTCAATTTTTTGAAAAATTCGCTCATTTGCATATTTATGGTAATTTATGCAAATAAGGTCATTAAAATCACATTTTTACCCATAAATCATATATTATTCATATTTAAGAATTCTTTTTCACTACATACATATTCATTAGACCATTCTGAATAATAATACGACAACAAAATTTGGAAGAGCCAGCTTATTCCTTATGTTATCTCTTGTTTTGATAATTTCTTATGTATTTCGTTGTTTTTTTAACTTATGTATTTTATTGTTTTTGTTGTTTTATTTCATTTCTAACTACAATTTAACTATTTTGACCCCCTAAACAGCCACCTAAACTTTGAACAAGACCCTATAACCCCACTTTGATCTATTTTTAGGAAAAATGACTTTTCCATATGTTTTGTACACAAATCACGAAAATGAGCGATTTTCGGGCTGACATGCAGAGACAAAAGGTCACGTGACCTTGTAACCGTAGGTCCGATTTTCAAAAAAAATCTTTTAAAAGTTGCGCAAGACTCGTAAGAAAAAAGTCAGCGAGCGGCGGGGCGCCATCCATATGCGTTCCCGAACAATCAGGAAAATTGTGGAGGGGAGGGGGGGGGGGCATGATGCCCCCCCGGCCTTATTAGGGTTAATACTTAATTGCCTCATTGTTGTTTTAAACATTCCCCTATATTTCTGTACTTGAAGTATGACGTTTCTATTTTAAAATCTTCTGTTGAGAGCTACAAAAGACTTAACTCTGTTATAAGCGATACGGGTTAACGCCCTTCTAGCTCTGAACAGACCATTATTATCGCAAGCAAGTATCCATGGTAACAAACATACCTGAAAGTTGGAGTTGGTGATGGAGCTTGAGACTTTTCTCTTCAGTTCCTGTGCACTGTTCTTGTTTTGTTTTGTATAGAGCCAGTATCTAATAACGATGGCATCAGGGCTCTCCGGTTTAGAATGATGACATGCCGGAGAACCACTGCCGTAGTATAACCGGTCTAGGTCATCGTACTGTACGGAGTCAGCTTGACACCCTAGGAAAAAAAAAAGATACATGACTCAGTGGAAGTGACGATCGCGAATAAAGTTTCTTTCGAAGTGTCCAAGTGTGATATTTTAAAATTTACCGGATTCATTTAATTTTGTCATTATACTTTGGTTTTGTATAAACATAATATTCATCCACCATGCGCATGAAGTTTTCCTAATAAATACAAACACAATTGATACAAAATACAAATTCATACGATGAGACTCTGGAATAAAGCCTAAAATATTCGTTCTAATTAGGCCTATTATTATTTATTAAATAACACTAATTGTATGTAAACAATATTTGATTTCATCCTGAATACAATTGCAAGCACAGTGGTTTAAGACAGGGGGGGGGGGGGGAGATGACATGCTCTCTATTAAACGTACAAGGCTGGAAACCCGTGACGAAGATGACTTCGCGCTTAATCGCGCTTGGAATCCACTCTTAAAAGAGTAAGTGATACCAGTATATGGAATGGATTCAACTCCGAATGAAGTGACATGAATCTTTAAAGGACAATCCAACCTTTATGAGAAGCTCATTTGTATGAAAGCAGAAAAATAAGACAAACAGAATAGCGAAAGTTTGACATCAGTCGGACCAATGATAAGAGAGTTATTAAAGTTGATACTCTAAGCAAATAAATGTCCCTTAATTTGTTACCTACGGCAAGTATATGTTATTTTAAAGTTTTTTAATTACTTAGTATATCACAAAAAAATTCTGTCTACTCGAAATCCTCAATTGAAATGTCTAAAATATCCGCCTCTCTTTGCATAGAAAATCAGTCACGACGCTGGTCTACTATTTATGACCTCACGTCCGGGAGAGAGTATATTCACGTACCCGGATGTTCCATAGCAAACATGTGCAGAGTGATACGATTTTCTGCATATTTTTGTTTCAAAGGCTGAAAAGTCTAATAAATCATAATTCTATGTACAATTCTTTACCTTCCCCTAGTACTTCATAGTATTAATATCAATTCCCCTTTTAAACATTATGACATATACATGCCAACGATGTGCTATTAGTCGATATTTTCACCATGTAATGTTTGTTTTGATGTTGAAATCGGCCCAGGCACGGAGTGAACAGTAGCTGTCTACCCATGCACAGTTCATTACCATACACTACAGCGATCTCCCGATGGTTTCTTCTTCCCTTTTCCCATGTCTTTCGCCTTCCTTGGCCCTAAACATCCTTCATCTACCAATTCTGACACCGGTAGTCAGGAGCAAGTCTTTGTTAGTTGTTTTTCTTAGCTGGCAACGTCGCTTTCATTCTCTTGCAATTGCCGATAAACATATAACTAGCGCACGTACGTTCCATCACAAGCAAGCAGCGCCTAGAGCAGCGGCTTGGTCTTACCTCCCGATTCTGCTCGCTCCACGAACGTTCATGCAAGAGCCGCATCACTCGCCAAAATATTATAGAGGAAGCGCGCTTGCATGATCTCGTTCAAGTTTGATATTTTACAACATAAAAAGTTTAACTGGTACTGTATCCTTTTTTGAGGCAGTCACACACATCTATGATAAGTACTATCATAGTTCTAGACCTATTCGTTTTACAAAACTGCTCATGTACATCTGATGACAATATAATGCATCCGCCTATTCATAAGTGCACGATTTAACTTTAATTCCTAAGCAGTAAACTCGTCTTAAATCTCTACCAAATAGGTGAATATGAGGATATAAAAAGAAATCAGCGACTGGAAAATGTTGCTTCGTTATTCTTCATTCAAATGAAAACAGAAAATCCATCAAATATACTCCTTAACAACAACAAATCTAAGCTCTGACAGGATAGCATTTACGTAGGGATATCACTGCCATTCACTCTCACTGAGCCCATGACTCCCGTTCGTGACGTCACGGATAGAGGCCCAACTCTACGTGCACTTCCGGGTTTCATACTTATATATTTTGGTAGAGTTTACTCGAATAAATTCATTATTCTAAACTTGTTTTGTCGGGTGGACACCATTTGGTGTTATTATGGGGGTTAAAAGCTTTCTATTTATGTAATTATCTCAGTATTTGGGATTGTCTTAGAGTATCAACTTTAATGTTTGACACAGGCCAATGAGATCCCTAAATTTATATATGCGAATCTCAAATTGGCAATTTGGTCAATGGATTGTAGTTACGAAGTCACGAAAAACTCTCCCGTTTGTCGTTTACAAAATATCATTAATGTTCTGTTTTTATTCGAAGTGCCTTCTTCCTATGGGGGCACTACTTAAAATATGACATGATTAGCATAATAGTATAGGTCCTAGACTTACATTTTTTTAAATTGACATTTTAGTCATTTTGTGTGTTGAAATAAATGAGAAAGTTTTCCAGCACTACGTCACAAGGAAATTACTGATTCAGCCAATTCGAATCGCATTAACAACTTTCGAAAATTCATAACTTTCTTATTTTAGTCCGATTCCATACAAACCCTCACTAATCCACTTCTCTGATTTTTCTGTTTTCTTTTAGAATAATATGCTAATAAGTTTAGATTATCCTTTGAAAGAGTGGATTTTCTCTCCTCAGCATGAATATAGTCTGAATCTTACCTTGAATAATGGCAGCAGCCAGAAACACGACGGCTAAGGAAAGGCTCCCCATCTTTGTAGCTGATGAATAGATGCTAGATGACCTGATCCTACTCGTAGCAGAAATGTGATTTTAATCGAATCAAATCACCCCTATTTATATCATTAAAAAACCATCATATCTAACCTTATGTAAACATCCAATGTCAATGGTGGATGATAACTGCTGTATGCTGGGTTATTAATTAGCGATTATAATCATGTAAAATACTTGTTAATGAGGATAAGTAGTTAAAAAATATGATATGCTATTCAGAAAAAACAAATAAGCTCCTAAACTTGGAAATTATTAATCTGTCATTTTAACGATAATTCGGATATAAAAACATGTGATTGTTTTCCAATAAAGCGGTTCGACCCTTGACCCTTGTGCAGTATTTCGCTTGATTATATTTCTATTTGAAAATGAATATAAAGTTGTTGATTAGGAAACAGGAGAGATAAGCTCTGGCTAGGAAGGCTCGAATCTGTGGCAAAGGTGATGACTAATTCAAGCTCCTAGTTTTTCACTATCTTTACGTTAGGTGTGACCTTTTTACTTCTTTTTTTCTTTCTTTAGGGAGAAGGGTAGATTTTAGGTTGTCAAACGTTTAAATTTGTTCTGTTTGCTTTATGGTAGTATGAACGTGTTTTAGTAAAAACAACTGCAATAAGATAAACAGAAGAAGAAGAAGCAAAATGATAAGAAGAAGAAGAAAAGGAAGAAGAAGGAGAAGAAGAAAAATACAATAAGAAGAAGTAGAAGAAGAAGAAGAAGAATAAGCAGAAGAAGAATACGCTGAAGAAGAAGCAGAAGAAGAAGAAGAAGAAAAAGAAGAAGAAAAAGAAAAAGAAAAGTAGAAGGAGAAGAAGAAGAATGACCATTGTCCACAAAGAACAGTTAGAGATGTCCGAGCAAAAGGAATATCAACAATAAAATGGCACTACATCATTTTTTGTTTGCTTATAATACATAATCATGATACACTGTGAACAGGTTGGGCAATATTTTCCAACACTTTTTACCCAACGTTGTGCCAATAGTCAACCCAACCATCTATTGGGCAATATTTTGCCCAGTAGTATTGGTAAACGTAAGTACGTGCATAATTGTTTCGTATTTTGCTCAACAGCTGGTCAAGATATTCCCAAGAAGTGGGCTACCGTAGTCGGGTAGTTGAAGGGTCATATCTTTGCCCATATTTGGACAAAATACGAAACAATTATGCACGTGTGAAGTAGGGTACTTACGTTTACCAATACCACTGGGCAAATTATTGTCCAATAGATGGTTGGGTTGACTATTGGCACAACGTTGGGCAAAGTGTTAGAAAATATTGCCCAACCTTTTCACAGTGTAGCACACCATACATAACTCTGTCAGCGCGTGGATAAAATAGTTTTAACCCTCCGGGTTGTCATTTGAGATCAGGATTTGAATAACAAAATATTTCATTCTATACTTTTGACTGACATTTTGGCTACAGCGAGACTTCGAAGAGATCTCATCATTAAATTGCTATTTTAAATATTCGCTGCAGATTTCAAAATTAACTAATTAACTTCCCATCATTAAGTCTGTTTTTATTTACGACTGATTGAACGAACATCCGATTTTCTCTTACAGAATTACAAAATGATATCTGACTTTAAAATACTCACTTTCAAAACTCAGTTTCAGTGTTAGAAAAGTTTGTATTTTTATAATACTTTTTTGTTTCTTAATCATAAAAGAAAAGAAAGGCTAAAGTGTAATTCTATTATATTACAATAATAATAAACTGAAATAAAATGAACGCTAGCGGTATATACGAACAAAATAAGTCTTTTCGTACCATATTTTTCGTAATGATTGAATGTGTTAATCAGGGGGTTAATCAATAGCCTCAACTTGACCTTGCAAACTATCACCCCATTTTCACTGTGAACCAAGCATGTGGTCTATCGTGATTAATTGGTGTGTTAATTAAGTTTACTTACCAAAGGATAATTAGGGTCGTTAGCTCTCGTTAGTGTGGCTATCGATTTTATTATCGCACCATACATAAATTAGTACAAGTGGCCGAAGGATATCTAAATATTTAAACACTTATTTTCATCCAAGTAACTATGGGAGATGAATTTATGTATTGCACCTGGTTTAATATGGAGAACACTCAAAACTTTCAAGAAAGGCGTAAAGAAAGAGAGCTCCAAAGTCCTGGAAAGTTTTCAACATGGTATTACACCAGCATCGATTTAAAGCGTACAATAAGGGTAAAAACATTTAGTAAAAACGAACACCATTTGAGGATAAGGGTGTGGCGTGTCATCGACATTGTACAGAATTGTCCTATACGTGTGATTATTATCCAGGTTTACCTAATACGTGGCGAAATGATGGTGGATATACCCTGGCTTCCAATATTCCGCGTTAAATTTTGGTCGAGATATTCAATACTTTACGTTCTGTAATGAGTTGGTATGGGCATTACACACGCAATCTACTGCCATTCGCCTCTCACTCCCCTCACTCCCCTCACT
This sequence comes from Strongylocentrotus droebachiensis, assembly GCA_035222895.1. Taxonomy (NCBI): domain Eukaryota; kingdom Metazoa; phylum Echinodermata; class Echinoidea; order Camarodonta; family Strongylocentrotidae; genus Strongylocentrotus; species Strongylocentrotus droebachiensis. Next base: position 419,383 of record JAVYIG010000341.1, on the reverse strand, counting down.
CCCCTCACTCCCCTCACTCACTCTCACTCCCCGCCCACTTCCTCCTTACGCCCCTTTTCAATGCCCTCATACTCCCTATTCACGCCCCTCCAACACCCCTCCTACACCCCTCCAACTCCCCCTCTCAATCCCCTCACTCCCCTTACTCACTCTCACTCCCCTCCAACACCCCTCCCACACCCCTCCGACTCCCCCTCTCACTCCCCTCCCACACCCCTCCAACTCCCCTCTCACTCCCCTCCCACACCCCTCCAACTCACTCTCACTCCACCTCCCACACCCCTCTAACTCCCCTCTCACTCCCCTCCCACACCCCTCCAACTCCCTCTCACTCCACCTCCCACACCCCTCCAACTCCCCTCTCACTCCCCTCCCACACCCCTCCAACTTTCCCCTCACTCCCCTCCCACTGGTTGATATACTCTGGCTTCCAATATTCCGTTTTAAATTTTGGTCGAGATATTCAATATTTTACTTTCTGTAATGAGTTGGTTTGGGCATTACACGCGCAATTTACTGGCACTCGCCTCTCACTCCCCTATCACACCCCTCCAACTCCACTCTCACTCCCCTCACTCCCCTCACTCACTCTCACTCCCCGCCCACTTCCTCCTTACGTCCCTTTTCAATGCCCTCATACGTACTCCCTACTCACTCCCCTCCAACACCCTCCCACACCCCTCCAACTCCCCCTCTCAATCCCCTCCCACTCACCTCTCCCTCCCACCCCTCTGCTCTGTTCGCCATATGTGTAGCACATGACCCAAATTAAATCCGCTTTTCATCATTTGCCCTAGTTTCGAGTAAATATTACGATTTATCTGACGGTAATCAGTAGTTAAATATCCCCATTAATATCTTGGCACTCTAAGCGATAAACACCTGCCAGTTTCTCATAGACTTGGCTGTCAAAAGTCCAAATCGAACTTGCAAGAAGAAACTATAATTCATGTGTCAGCAGTTAAAAATTGTTGCTAAACGTACAATAAATTGTATTGTTTCATTTCGAGTATTGTTTGTTTTTGTAATGTGAGCGTAGAAATTCCATTTTTATTTCATACCCTTAAACATTTCCTTGTATTTTCCCTTCAGTCTGACCAGAATCAGCATGGTTACCTAACCATTTAGCATCATGTTTGGTATTTGAAGATTTTACAGAATTAATGTAATAAGTGTTAACTTTTCCCTCCATCCGTGTTGTATTTCGAGTGTAAGGTGACACACATTGATTATACAAGGCAATCACAGCTTTAACAATTTGAACTTCATAAAAAAGTGATCAGATGAAGGACATGAAGGTCATTTTTAAGGGCAATATTATTTAATCACTGTCTTGTGGAGGTGTCGTGTGATGTAGCTATAGACCTAAGAATCTGTTCAGTTCCGTTAGCTATATAACCACAGAAGGCGGTCTTCTTCGTACTCAAGCAGAGCAATTATTTAAAAAGAGTTTTGCCAACTTTATTTCAGTTGGTCACAACACAGCGTATTCTTCTGTTTTGTGCTCATGTTCTGCATGCACTCAAGCAGCACTCCGCACTCAAATATAGAGAACTTTTCCTCAATTTCCAATGTCTTATGCAAATTGTGGATCCCTTCGTCACGAGGTTCATGTGAGCAAGATTCTAGTAGAAGGAGGGCGAAATTCATAATTTGATACCAACCACTGCATCAAGCATGATAAATCGTTTAATTTTGTTTAAGTTTTTGATGTTGATAATTATGAACCACATTGTAGTCAGCAATCGGAGCAATAAATAATTATTTCCCCCTTTCTCTCTTTCTTCTCCCCCCCTCTCTCTCTCTCTCTTTCTCCGACTTGAGATGGCTCCTTCCCACAATCTCAGCAATGTGATAACACGCCCATAGATAGAGAGAGAGAGAGAGAGAGAGAGGGAGAACTTTCTCCCCTAATTTTCCCACTTACTCCCCCGCCCCCTCTCTATCTCTCTCTATCTCTCTTTGTCCCCTTCTCCACTCCCTTCTCAATCCCTTCACCCCTCCCTATTTCTCCTGTCTCACCATTGTGTTGATGGTTTGACGCTCCTACTCTATTAATTTTTTTATCTTGCTTTCTGTCTGTCTAATTCCGACCAGTTAATAACCCATGTTATGATCGTACTATATAGAACATAAAGCAACCAGTTACATGGATTTTCTTCCCCTCTCTCTCTATAGTAATTTTGTTTAATTTTAGTCATAAGTCGTGTAATGACACCGAAAACTAAGTACAATAGCGTGTATCTGTATAAGATAATATAAATATTCCCGATATAATGAAACCCAGCCCCCTCAGAGCACAACTTTTTGTTTTGATATTTCGCAGGCTCTTTATTTTACACATTCCACACGACATCTCGTACATAGAGTGGACATATACAGTAAGCAACTAAATTATTCCTACCTCTTGTTATTTTGTTTTCGTAACCCAAGAATGAAAGGTAAACTGGTTGAATTGGAGCCTTTGAGGAATACTTGATGATGTAAGCTTCCAAACGTCCCATTATCAATAAACATAATTATATCGGAACAAATCAATATTGTGCCCATACTTCAAAAATTACAGAGCTTGACTATGAAGGATATGAATAATTTAGTTATGAACTGTACATGTAGGTCGAAATGTAATTTTGATTATCATTTGGTATCATAATATATTCAGCATAAAATTTAGTTTTTTGTGATATTAAGATTGGTTTTAAAAGGAATTACCTTCAATACAAATCTGCGTACATTCAATTTCGGCGAAAAAACATGACTTGTAGTATAAAAGCTTTGTCTGAAACCATGATTTAATATTACTTTTACTCAACTGCCGTCTGCTGTACCCGCACCTGCAATTGCACTGCACCCACTTGATCACTAGGTTTATATACCAAGAGAGTTTTGTTGCTAAATCTCCCCCCCCCCCCATTTTTTCACGAGGCCGCCATCCATTTCCAGCCTAACCGCTCACGATGGCGGTCTCCTGCGTTCTTAGATCAATGAAAAATATATACAAATATCCGTTATACTTGTTTGTATGCTTTGTATTATTGTTATTGTATAATATTATTAGATATAATTTGCTATGCACGTAATACTTATGTAAAAAAGGTATAACCTTGTATTTGTTATTTGAACGCAGAAATAAAATCAATCAAACAAACAAACAAACTTGGGATGTCGTTTTTACACGCTTTCTTTACCCGTGGCAGAAAGAATTTTCCTTGCTATTCTCGAGATAGAACTCTTCTCCCCCTGTCTAGGTCCACCTTGTACCTCCTCTCGATGGTCTCTCCCCTTTTTCTGGAAAAGTTGTAGTTATATCAGGGAGGTGAATGAAAGGAGGCGAAACTCGTGTAATTTATTTAAACGCATTCGTGAGTTCTAAAGCGTAACAATGGGATGTGTAACATTCCACGTGGCTTTGTAGTTCCATTCTCCGGACCGCGCTTCCACTGCGGGGACTTTCTGAAGCCAGGCACCAGTTTTACATTTATTACAAAATATTAAATTACCGGCAAAATTTCAGTGAAATTCAAAAACTTTATATGGGGATTGTATTGGGAATAGTGCATCAAACAAATTTTCAAATTTAGTACTCCGTCCTTCCTATAATTTGTGTGCCAGAGTTGGTAAAAGAAACATTACACCCTGACAAAAACTCAATATTTTAGGATAATGCGCTAATTTGTGCTTGTTTTAATGTCCCGTTATTTAATCCATGATTTACAATCTTCAATAACATTAAGTTTGCTATTGCGTGTTTTCGCATGTTTTTTAAAATATGTTTGAAGGTTAAAAAAAAAGATGAAATTACACCAGTTTGTGTTTGCTTGTTCTACTCTTTACACATTCAACAATGGATGAGAAATCATTGAAAGGGACAGCGAACAGTTGCTGTGATACCATTTTCTGATGTAGGAATTCTAATTCCTGATATTTCATGCGCTCTTTTACCTCACCACCTGGACAAGAGTTGCAGATTAGTGCGAAAATAGGGACTTTTAGATTCGCACGAAGACAAAAGGTCTATGCTACGATCGACGTCCTTTTAAAGCACTCGCGTGAATGGAAGTACCACGTATCAGTGCACGCAAATCTAAAAGTACCTACTGTTCGGTGGCTTAGAGCATTAGGTCAAAGGAGAGCGGGTTGATTCCACTCCTTCTCTATCACGTCCCTGGTTATATTAAATGATTATGTGAGTACTTAAAATTGCTTTGATTCATCTTCCTCTTAGTTTACGTAAAATGTCATATTTCCTTTTGATTTCTGTATTAACTTCTAATTCCATCAACATGTGGAGGAAATATTCAGCTAGCGTAATTAATATTGTTCTTGTCCATTTCATTTCTTTCTTTCCCTCTCTCGCTCTTCTCTCTCTCTTTCCGTTTCTCTCGTTCTGTCTTTGTATGTCTCCCCCTCCCCTGTCTTTGTTTCTCTCTTACTCTCCCTCTCTCTCATTCTCTTTCTCTCGCTCTCTCTTTGTGTGTCTCCCTCTCCCCTGTCTTTGTTCCTCTCTTACTCTCTCTCTCTCTCTCTCTCCTCTCTCCCCCCTCTCTCTCTCTCTCTCTCTCTCTCTCTCCCTGTCCCTCTCTCCTCTCTTTAACTCTTCACGCCTTTTCTCTCATTTCCCCTTTTCCCTTTCTGGTTTGACAATCATTCAATCTCCCTTCTCATCCCTGCTGTACAACATTTAAAGAAGTAGAGAGTGCGATATAATTATGATTGTCATGCTTTTTATTGAGCGATTGATTACGTCATCTAATAGTGTGTACATCCAACAACTGGGAAATCAATTTATATTTAAAAGTTCACATGGAACGGTTTACATTCAAGAACCAAGGAGCTGTTAAAATGCCAAAGCACCCTGGTTGAACCAAGCATTTCCCTGGACAACACCAAAGAACTTAAAGAGCTCCTTGGTAGGACATTGCTAACAGAAATTAAATATAATGTTAGCCATTTTATGCAGTCTAAGTAGGGAGCTGTAAAAAGTCAAAGCTCCCTGGTCCAAGCAAAGAGATTCTTCAAAACTAATTAGGTTTTAATATTCTTAAAGTACATTCAATTTAATAGCATTTATTATCACTTCGTCTTGATGTATTCGGAACGTTAAAAATCTTTTTAATGTAGATCTTAAAGTGGGAATTCGCGTTTATGCAGTTTGCTAGTCTACATAATTTAGACAAATTATCTAACAGAGATTCATAAGTGTTACATAATTATTTTTCATTTTAATATCAATAAGATTATAAGGAGCTAATCGCTGTGCTTTTCTTTGCATGACGTTGTATCCATAGTTACGCATTTTACTGGCAGTAAGGACTATTCGCGTTGGTCTCAAGATAGAATGCCCCTTGCCCCTTGCTAAGGTCCGCCTTGTACCCCATCTGCGGGCAGGTGGAGCTCGTGCACGATGTCCAGGGACCGTTTTTGAGGTCGTCCAAGGTCGAACCCTTCTTCGTAGCGGTGAATGAACAACTTGATGAGATGCTGGAGATAAAATATTCGACGGCCTTGCTGTGATCACAAGTTGGTGAGATTCCTCCACAACCAGGCATTTCTTGACCGTTATTGGGATAGAAGTCCTGATGTCCAAGCTGTGAATAAAAAGTAATTTTTTAAAAATACATATCATTTGTTTCTGTTTGTCTAAGGTACATTATTCACACTTGATCTATTTTATCATCGTTTTACTCTTTATCTTGAACGTTTTCATCTGCATAGTAATTTTTTTGTGTTCTGTCCATATTCTTGTTGACGACCCCCGCCTCCTATTAATGTTTATGTTTTGTTTAACCGAGGCAGTATACACGGTCAAAACTAATTTTCAAACATTAAGCAGTAAAATAAATAAATAACACTTTCTGTATTAAAGTGACAGAACTGGATTTTGTTTTGTTGTTGTTGTTTTGTTTGAGGCCGCCATCGAAGTCAAGCATCGCTTAATATTGTGGTCTCCTGCACTTTTTCAACAGATAGTTTGGATAATGCTTTAAATTTATAATAATATATTATAGAAATAATAAGTTTCGTTATTTTATGTACATATGTAAAATATAAACATTTTGACACGAAGTTATTTTTGTCAGTATATTTTGTATTATACCTTGCGTTTATATAAAATAAAATCAAAAATAATACTTATTATCATTATTTTATATATATATATATATATATATATATCTGGTCAAAATAAGGTATAAAATAATTCTATATAAATAACAAGGGCGGCCCACCCTTTTCTCTCTTTCTCTCTCCGATTTTTGGCAAAAACGTCTCACATATTAAAAAGAAAATATATATAAAAAGACCACAAACATTTAACATACAAAATGACATACCTCATCCATTAGTCCAAGCCCGCCGCCTATCAGGATTTCACCGTCTGTGTGCATGACATCGACAAAGCGGGCGTCTGTTTTATCCAGACGACAGGACTTATCAAGATCACCAGCGAAGTCTGGACCTGCGGGATCCAATCCTATTTAAGAGAGACAGAAAGATAGACAGATAAGAGCAGTTACACCTCCGTTATTAACAAGTGCCAAACCTTCTCCTTCGTCTTCTTCTTCTCCTCCTTCTCTTCCTCCTCTTCCTCTTTCTTCTTCTTTAATGTACAGACCCTTTCATACATATTTACAAAATGAAACTGAAATAGGAACGTACTTTAACGACAGTGTGTTTTGATTTTTCCTATCATAGTACTATGCCTACCATTTCATGAAATAGACATAACTTGGGATAGCTGTAGTCGTATCGAATACTTCAAGACAGAATACCTCAGTTATTCAAAGTTAGAAAATGTTTTGGAATCGCTCTCTTTAAATAGGAGTTTGCTGATTTAATGTCTCACTGGAAGAATTTCTACCTCAGGAAGGGGGTCAAAACAAAGATTTTCTAAAGGGGTGATGAGATTTGCCACCAAAGATACTTCCAAGGAGGAAGAAGCGATTAATCGACAGTTTTCAACCTGTTATCCGTCCTATTTTCTCTCTTGTACCAATGGTCTGTTTCCCATCTTCCCCTAAGATATATCTTTTTAATTATACACTTCCTGTGTTATGATGACAAAATCCATGGGCAATATGCATACATACATAAACATTATTTCTAAGGGGAAAACAAAGAAACAAAAAGAAGCAGGGAAGCATAACAGGGTTTCTATAATGTGATGACCTGACAGAAAGGATTGAGAAGTAAAGGTATATACCTGTTACTCGGCCAACGGTGCCCGGACATGCCTCTCCAGCGTAACCACCGATGTGAGCGCCCAGGCTGTGACCAATGATGTGCATGGAGCCGAAGCCAGCACCGGTAGCAGCGTTGAGATCCTCAATGAGCTTAGCGATCTCCCTGCCGACCACGCGAGTATTAGCTCTGCTTTTGTAGTACCACTTTTTGGCTCCTTTGGACCAGTCAACCATCACGACGTTAACGTCGTACTGTTAATTAAACAACGATGATTTTTTTTTTGTGTCGCCATTTTATGTACACTATACGGTTCATCCGATTTAAGTATTGTTGGTCTACATCATAAGCAAATAAACTCTTCGTTACTATCCCATGTATATACAGTCTATGATCTTGAATATCTACTACGCATTTTCGGTAAAGGCCACGAGCAATATTTGGCTGAGCAAAACGACATAATAATGTAAATTTGTAATCAGTCTAATTAAGAAAATATTGGAAGAAAAACACATCATTGCAACCGTTTTAGTATTGATAGAAATACATAACTGTTGACTTAGATTGCCTTAAAACTTGAGCTTTATAATAAATCAATATCAAGAGCAAAGGTGCCCACTGTTTGTGATATTTATTTGCCAAGATTATGGATGGACTGATTGATTGATTCATATATTTATTCATACTTGGTGAAAAGACCAAACAGCATTAAGACTGGTTTCCATTATAGGGGTAATGTATTAAACAATTTGAAGACCAGTGACTCTGATAAACATTGCAAATCTGATAAGACTATATGAAAATACTAACACGAAATAAATTGAAACGTAACTATATTGTAGTGAGGCTGTGACCTTATTCATAAAAGTTGTAACTATATACAAACAATACTTGAACATCTTAGTCATGATAGCTCCGAGGGTTGGGATAAATTAAATGTGAACATTAATGACTAAATTCCTTAAAGATATACAGTGCGTCCCAGAAAAAACGAAACCGAGAAGTATCGATGTTTTATCATAACTTAATCACAACCGTAATTAATGAATAATACATATTTGGAAAGCTTATAGTCTCCTCTTTCAGTTGATGCTACTCAAGTGATGCATATTTCACGCATGAGTGATTTAAAGCAATTTGAAGCAAGGAACCAAAAAGTAATTTGGCGGGCGGTATCTGAATTTCAAAGAAAAATTCATATTTCTAGAAAGTTCATTTTCTGCTCTTTCATATGATACCTCAATCAAGAAAAATGAGCCAGGAATAACAAAGTTCTGTTTGTTTAAAGTAGCCCTTACATTTTCATAATTTTAACAAACGAATTCGTTTTCACTGGGTGCCTGCCGTAGCAAAAAGCAGATTTGACAAAAGACTTAACTCCGTTTCGTTGACAATCAGCCATGCATGAAGACTCTCGTCTACGGCTGATTGTCAACGAAACGGAGTTAAGTCTTTTGTTAATTTCGTTTATTGATACGGCAGGCAGCCAGTGAAACCGAATTCGTTTAATAAAATTATGGAAATGCAAGCACTACTTCAAACTAACAGAACTTTGTCATTCCTCGCTCATTTTTCTTGATTGAGGTATCATATGAAAGAGCAGAAAATGAACTTTCTAGAAATGTGAATTTTTCTTCGAAATTCAGATACCGCCCGCCAAATGTCTTTTTGGTTTCCTTCCTTCAAATTGCTTTTAATCACACATGCGTGAAATATGCATTATCTGAGTAGCATCACATGAAAGAGGAGACTCTAAGCTTTCCAAATATGTATCATTCATTAATTATGGTTGTGATTAAGTTATGATAAAACATCGATACTTCTCGGTTTCGTTTTTTCTGGGACGCACTGTATTTTGTTCTTACGGTGTCAATAAGTGTGTTCTTCATGTCGACCCAGCTATCTCCAGTCATACTATCAGTCCAACCGTGGACGATGAGTTTGGTATCGCGACTCGCTCTGAACCTGGATGCGGTGATCGAAGCGAGGTCATTGCGGTTCAGTGAATCACCGTTCCCTCGGTTCTGTCGAGTATAGACCTTGAAACTGGTCTTGATTTCGTCTGGGGTGTTTCATTTCATTTCATTTCATTTATTTTTCCACTTCTCATAAAAAACATATAACAATTTACATACAATATCTGATTAAATACAACAAAACAAAACAAGAAAATAACATAACAATATTAAAAGAATTTTTAGCACCTAGAACTTATACTTGAGTATGTGGAGGAGCCAACAAAGGCCATTGGCCTGTAAAGGGCTGGTCTCCAGGAATAAATTAAAAATATATTGGTAGGTAAAGAACATAATTTAGTACATAACAAAAGGGAAACAGGCGGTCTGTGTGATGGAAAAGTATACACAAAGAATATTTGAGCATAAATAATTCAGGTGGTGTAGTAATTATTTTTAAAAAAAATCAACATATTTTAACATTTCAAAAGACATTGTTTGTATTTGCCTTTGAAAGAGGCAGGCGAAGGGCTGTTTTTTATGTCATCAGATAATGAATTCCATAGTTGAGGTCCCAAGTGTCGGACCGTCTGTCTGGACGACTCATACTTTAACAATTGAACACGTGGTCTATTGGAATATCTGGTATTGTACTGATGCATTTCAGAATTTAACATGAACATATTATTAAAAACCTCAGGCAACAAGTTGTTGAAGTATTTGTACATAAATAATGCAGTTTGCAATTTACAAATGTCAAAAATATTTAAGACTTTAAGTTTCTTAAAAAGAGGATCACTTGGTGTTCTGGGATGAGAGTTAGTTATTGCACGTAGAGCTCTTTTTTGCAATACATATAGCTTATTTATTAAAGTATTTGAACATTTCCCCCATACTATATTACAATAAGAAAGGTATGGCAAGATCAATGTGTTATATAAATTGGTTAAAATTCTCAGAGGAATGAAAGGTCTAATTCTATACAATACTCCAATTGCACGTGCTATTTTCCCCATGATTTCATCAATATGACAAGACCAAGTCAGGCTATCATCTACAGCAATTCCAAGAAATTGTGTGCAGTATACTTTATCAATCTTGTAATTATTGATGTATATATCCTCAATTTCATCATCAAGATATCTATTTCTTTTCTTAAACACCATACATTGAGTCTTTTTTGAATTGATCATAAGCTTGTTTGCTGCAAACCATTGGTCAATTTTTGGGATTTCTGTACGAATAATGGCATTTAGTTCATTTATACTTTTCCCTTTTAAAAACAAAGTAGTGTCATCAGCAAATATTGTAGGGCAAATGAGTTGAGAAACATATTGAACATCATTAATGTAAAGAAGAAATAGAATGGGGCCTAATATTGAACCTTGGGGTACACCTACAGAAATCTTGAGTAAAGACGACTTGATATCATCCAAGTAAACAAACTGACTTCTGTTATTCAAATAGCTTCTTATCCATTCTAGACATACTCCCCTTATTCCATAATATTCTAATTTGTTTAATAATATGACATGGTTGATACTATCAAATGCTTTAGAAAGGTCAAGGTAGATACTAAAGGCAATATGTTTACTTTCAAAGGCATTATTTATATTATCAATAAATTCTAGTAACGCCAGGGCAGTAGAATGTCCTGAGCGAAACCCAAATTGTCTATTATATAAAATATTATATTTATTTATGAATGACATCAATTTAGTATAAACTAATTTTTCAAAGATTTTGGCAAAAATGGACAAAAGAGAAATAGGTCGATAATTTGAACTTAGATTCTTTTCTCCACCCTTATATATAGGCAAAACTTTCGCTAATTTTAACTTGTCAGGGAAGTGACCACTTTGTAGAGATACATTATAAATATAAGTTAAAGGCAAAGCAATTATATGTATACATTTCTTGAGAACTTTTGAGTCAATATCATCATATCCTGGACTCTTGCCATCTTTTAGTGCTAGTACTATATTTACAACATCAACCGTCCGTATGTCAGAAAAAAATAATGAAGTAGGATAGTCACCATGCAAGTATTTACCTGGATTTATATCATTTGAAGGTATATTTGTATTAATATTTATGCCAACATTAACAAAGTATTCATTTAATAGTTGCGCTATTTGCTTCTGGTCATGTATAATGTTACCATCAATAGATAAAGACATGCATTCAACCTTCTTAGTGCCATTTTTCAAAATGGAATTTATGACTCTCCACGTAGCTTTTAAATCATTATGTGCTGTATTAAATTTAGAGTGGAAATATTCACGTTTGCTCTTTCTTAAAGCATCACTTGCAATGTTTCTACATTGTTTGTAAACCTGTTCACGATACTGACTAGGATTCTTCAAGAATTTTCTAAATAACCTGTTTTTCTTCTGACACAATTTTTTAACTTTCTTGTTGTACCAAGGTTTTTCTTTTCTCTTTACACAATTTTTAGCTCTACGAAGAGGGAAATGATTATTATATAAAGAAGTAAATTTTTCGATAAATAAGTCATATAAGACGTTTACATTTTTGGAATCATTTTCAACAACATCTTCCCAGTTAACACATTCTAAATCCCGGTAAAAAGAATACATATTTACATCATTGATATCACGGACCATTTTTCCATTACTACCATCAACCTGAGCATGTAAATGTGATACCATGAATACAGGCATATGATCACTGACTGCTTGACTAATTATACCTGAACTATGAATATTGCATATATTATTAACAAAGATGTTATCAATGAGGGTTGCAGTTTGACTTGTAACTCTTGTTGGTTTTGTAATCAAGGGTGTGTACGAAAAAGATTTCATAAATTGCAAAAAATCATTTTCGTTACCAGAAGAGCTCGCTTTAAGAAGGTCAACGTTAAAATCCCCCATTAAAATACACTGCTTCTTTTCGTTTATGATTTTGAAGAGAACTGGTTCAATAGAGTCAATAAAATCACGAACAGGTCTCCCTGGAGGTCTATAAATAACTCCAATTATTACATTTACTGGCTTCATGAACACTTCAATAAAGATGGATTCAACATTTTCAGTGAATATTTGCATATCGTTTCTACATTTGTATCTTAATGGTTCGTTAACATAAATTCCTATACCACCACCAGGGCGACTTGTTCTGCCTTTTCCCAAAAAGTTATATCCTGGCAAGCAGTTTAATGGCAAGGGCACTTCATTTTCCGTTAGCCATGTTTCAGTGACACCTATAACTGAAAACTTTATTTTTGATGATTTTATACATAAATCCAAATTCTCAAAATTTTTCTTCAAGCTTCTGACATTACAATGCACACAAGATAGGGATGGTGAATCCAGATTTATGATATCTTTTGCCTCAAAGTATTTACAGTCTATAACAACTTCTTCCATCTATTGATATGACAGTGTAATTGTAAAATTGTTTGCTTTCCGATCATGGCATTTCAAAGACGTATCGAAGCAGCCAAGATCGTCGTAACAGAAATCACACGATACTGACGACGAATGAGAAGAAGACAAACAATGAACCAGGTTATATTAGATATAACAAGATGTGCTATTTGTAATTTCTTGGATTATAATCTCCATTGTCTGTGGTTATAATGATGATTAATTAAGAAAGAAAAACTGAGATGACCGCCACACGTTTTATTCTTCTTGTGTCTGAATTTTCACGCCAATTTTGATGTATTTTATTGGTGCTATTTCAATTATTGAATAATGAGTGCTCATTTCTTCCATCTATTACCTGCCTTTCACCTTTGGCTATAATGTAATATCTAAATTGTTATTGCTAACCTAATTAAACAAAAGTCAATACCGTTTTCAGATCCAAACAAGTCAGCTTAATCAAAAGAGATGCAAATTATCATGCAAAACGTTACACGGGAAGAAAATTATCATACTATTTCATCGAAAAACATTATGTTTTGAAAGAAACAAAGAAATTGAAATTCCTATACCTGCTAAAAAAAAAGAAATGAGAACGACAATTACACGATAAATGAAGAAAGTTTTAAGTTGTTATTGTCGTTGGCGTAGCGTCGATCAGATTCTTTTTTATTACAAAATGATAATTTTTTGTTTCGTTTTGAAAATTTAAAGTGTTATTTTTTCTATAAATCTTATGAAATTTCAAACTGTCAAGTTTATTTTGATTCAATTAGAAGCAACGATACCTGCTAGAAGAAGACATGCGAAGACCAGTAGCTGGACTAAAGTTGCCATGGTACTTGAGAACGTCGGTCCGAGTTTTCAACGATCTGCTTCAAAAGTCCTGTCGGATAGGAAGTATACTCACCAGCAAAAATATCCCCCTTTTTATAAAGAAATTTGTAAGTCACTTACAGCTGGATATTAATAATTTATTCCGGAACTTGGCTTTAATGGTCCTAAAACAAGCTATGTGGTAATTACGATAATTTTTACGACCTGATTAAGTAAACGCTAAAGAAATATAAGATAAAAGAGTTTTGATTGGTGTCACAGAGCAAGCCTTATACGTTAACGGGCTATCCAATCTTTGTAATGATTTAATATGTATGAAAGCAGGACAATGAGAGACACATGGTGACGCAAGTTTATAGAAAATCGGTCCAATTGTTAGAGAGTTAAGAATGTTTGAAATATGAGATCACTATAGCTATTCCAATTTGGCTATTTTGTGAGTGGATTATGACGTAGACATGGACAACTCTCCCGCTTGCCGTGTATCATTAATTTCTCTATTTCTCGTAAGTGCCTCATTTCTTGGGGCACTCAAAGTAAACTCAAAGTATACTTTGGATAGTATATCATTATAGGTCAACTAAAAAGAAAAGACGTTCCTGCATTGTGGTCTAATTCATTTTGTGTGTTGAAACAAATTGGAAAGTTGTCCGCTACTACATCACAGTCATATTACCTATTTAGACAATTTGAAGTTGCCATACCGATACGTGTAGTAATTACAACTTCCGAAATTCATAACTTTCCAATTTTTGTTAAAACTTTCACCAGGCTGCTCTTCTGATTTGCTGCTCTCTTTTAGGTTATTTATCTTGGCTGTTTGTAAATAATCTCTACCCCCACCCCCTCTCTCTCCCTCTCTCTCCCTCTTTCCCCCACTCTCTCTCTCTCTCTGTTGTTTGTGGTCTTGGTACAATATGTGGCAGTTCCGTTGCGTCACCCCAGTCTATATGGTGGCACTGGCGTCAACATAAATCGACGGCTGTTGATCAATAACAAAAAATGATATCCTATTATTTAAATAATTTTGGGACCACTGAAATGTAATGCATCTACTACCAAAGAATGGTAGTTTTGTATTAAACGGAAATCAATGATTCATTTTTTTCCATTTTTTGGACCCTCCAACAGGCCATTTATTGAAAATCAATCTCAAGATAACATATTTGAACACATGTTCCAATGAATATCATACAATATTTCATAATAAGATATACATAACGAATATCAACCATAATACTGTATATACAGAACATACATGTAGATAAGGGAAAGAAAAACAAAAATTAAATAATAATGCAACATCATGACTGAAAATGATGTGGGAAATTCAATATACTCCTATTAAAGGATCAAAATCCTCTCAAAATTTATCCATTTTTTATCGAATTTGTCAGTTTTGTTAGCAAATATACTAACTTGCCTCTCATTTGTGTAACTATTCTTGATATATTGTTTTATTGTCCGAAAGGACGGTACAGACTTTTGTATTCGAGAAAAATATAATTGTTGTTTAGTCCAAATTATTATACAGTTTAAAGCATCATTTCTCTTTTCAATGAAACCTAACAAAACATGTATTAAGGACAGTTTTATTCTACAGCGTGTTACAATAGTTAACCAGTCAGTCAAACGACTCCAAATCAATTTGGTCACGTTACAGGAGTAAAAAAAGTGTACCATATCTTCTTCTTCTCTTCCACAAAGGGAACAGTTCTTATTTAAAATTATGTTAATTTTCACAAGATCTTTATTCAAATATAGTATCTTATTCAAAAGTCTGTACTGAAAGTACCGAACTGTTGTATGCGTTGTACAGCGAAACATAACCCTGAAATAATACTGCATATATTTATCATCAAATAATACACCATCTGCATGCCATTTATTACATAATTTATTCAAATGTTCATCAATGATTCATGATTATCGAAACTTTCGAGACATTAAGGAAAATGCCAACTGAATTGTTTTCTATTGCGCTGGATATATAGTTCATAACTTAATGAAAGCCAAAGAATTTTAGTATTTTTCCTATATATATAGATCAAAATTATGATGAGTACAAAATATTATTTTAACAATATCATCAGTAAGAAGTCTGAAAACAAGTTTTTTCTAAAATTCTGGAAGAGGTTGGCACGATAGATTTTTAGTATCGGTCCGTAATTGTTCGTTACCCTTGTGTTTATTTTATAGGGACGACGTAAGCACTATTTTCCCGATGTTATTTTGACCAGAAATAAAGTTAAGACCGCTTCCGTCGGGTCAGTACACCGTATAATTTGAATGTTTTACCAAAGAAATCATTCCAGTCAGCATAATATGTCAAAGTTAAGTTGGCGCAAAGTCGTATTCTTGGAAAAATATATAATACGAATTTAGCATAAAAATACAATTATGTGAATCAAATACTATATTGCACGAAGTATAGTTAATGCTCTTTTTGTAATATTGTCGTTGTTGTTGTTGTTGGTATCTTGTACTTTTTCACTTCAACGAATCTTTTAAATATGTGATTCTCATGATTTGTTTTAATATAAAACAACAATAATTGGTGTATGTAAGGAGGTGTGTAAAGTCAATACGGGCAGATCTTTCTGTTTGTTACGAGCCGGAGATTTTGGGAACATAAATGCGGTCCCTCCGTTCCCGATGTGGGGGGGGGGGGGTTTACTCCCGCCCCTCCTTTCTCAGGCTCTTACCCCTCCCCTTTTTCTCCTCTCTTTCATCCCCCGTTTCTTTTGTTTCCTTTTTCTTCCTTTTTTTCCTGTTCTCCTTTTCTTTCTTTTCTTTCTTTTCTTTCTTTTCCTTTCTTTTCCTTTCTTTTCCTTTCTTTCCTCTTGTTCATCTTTTCCCTTTTTTCTCTTTCTATCTTCTCGTCTCTTTCTTTTTCTTTCTTTCCTTTTCTTTTTTTTTTCTTTCCTTCCTTTTCCCTCTCGTTTTTTCCCTTCCCCTTTTCTCATTTTCTCCGACGGCAGCGCAATTTTAACGACAGTATCATATTGCTCCGGTTGTCTCATTTTCGCCAGCACAAACGTAGCTAGTTCGCGTATATAGCAGACGGCAATCGGCGGATCAGACGACACTTGATAGTGATTTTGTATGTGAGATTGCTTTGGTAAATATAAAATACAAGAATCTTTTTCCATATCTGTAAACTGTCATTGATATCTGATAATTAAACAGTTAATAAAATAAACCTACCAAACTAAATAATACAATGAAATACTTGAATGAAAGTAGGGGAGTTTGATGTGGTGCACAAACTAGAGTACGGCACGACTGCATGGTACCCTAGCACACAAAAAGAAAAACATCAGCTTGACATGGTCCAAAGAGCTGCTGCAAGAATGTGCCTCACCGACTACTCAAGAGAATCCAGCGTGACAGCCATGATAACCTCCCTCCAGTGGACTGACCTCGAGACCAGACGAAAGATTGCCCGACTCAATATGATGTACAAAATCAACGCAAACCTCGTAGACGTTGACTGGAACCCCTACTTATCCAGACCATCACACCCATCATCCTTCCAGAGACCTAGAACCAACTCAACAATCTACTCAAATAGCTTCTTCCCATGGACTGTTAAACATTGGAACGACCTGCCTCATGACATCCTAGACGCCCCAAACATAGACATTTTTAAGAAAAGGCTCTGCGATTTTTTCACAAACACCAATCGGAAATAATTCCAACAGGTCAACCCCCAGGTCAACCCTCTGACGCGATGCGGGATCCCGCTTTGTCGGAGTATAATCCAGAACCAGAACCAGAGAACCAGAACAATTGCACCCCTCTGTTAATAATCGAATAGTCCATGGTGTTCATGAATATTCATGTTTTTGCTTATCTCGGCAAAATGTTTGCCTACACTAAATGGAAAAATTACGGTAGGGGTTGTATGAAATGGACATAATGAGCAAATCAGAACTGATTTATGATAATTCATGCTTCTTATCCTTCGTGTGCTTGACTTATAACCTTACAATCGCGTGGTAAATTGAGTCCGAAGTTCGACTTGTTGTACATGTGTTATATAGGCAATGGCGAGCTTGCGACCTATTTTGAACAAATGACGGTAGGTGAACTTTCAAAAGTCAATGGGACATGAGGGTTCCAATGAAAGAGCTAGTGATAACGTACATCGGGGTGGATGTGCTTTTTGTTTAAACAAACAAAATGAATTTGTAACAATTTTTTTTGGTAAAAGTCCATAGGCTAACGTTCATGTTAGGCTGCTGGGCTATGCCGATAGGGGGCGTTGTCAAATGAGACTAAACGGAGCTTTATGCCTGACAAGTGGGGGGGGGGGTGTTGCACCCCACACCCCGTTTAGCGACGCCCCTGTCTGATCGTCCTCTTCGTCTCTGTCTGTTTGTCTCCCTTTCTAGCTCCCACTGTTTTTTGGCTTTACCAATCTCTCTATATACATTGTACATGTATATGCCCTTTTGACTCTCTCTCTCTCTTTCTTTGAAATTTTGTTCTCATGTTTTCTTTCTCGCTCTTATAATTTCTCTCTTTCTTTCTTTCTCTCTCTCTCTCTGTCTGTCTATGTCTCTTTCTCTCTGTCTCTCTTTCTGTCTCTCTCTCTCTCTGTATCCATCTATCTTACTCCCCCTCACCCTCTCTCTCTCTCTGTATCCCCTCTCCCCTCTCTGTCTGTATCTGTCTCTCCCGCTCTTCGCTCTCTTTCTCTCTCTCTCTTGTTTTTCCTCTCCCTGTCCCTCTCTCCTATCCTTAACTCTTCTCGCCTTTTCTCTCATTTCCTTTTCAATGACAATCATTCAATCTCCCTTCTCATCCCTGCTGTACAATATTTAAAGAAGAAGAGAGTGCGATATAATTTTGCTTGTCATGCTTTTTATTGAGCGATTGATTACGTCATCTAACAATGTGTACATCCAACAACTGGGAAATCAGTTTAGATTTAAAAGTTCACATGGAACGGTTTACACTAAAGAACCAAGGAGCTGTTAAAATGCCACATCACCCTGGTTGAACCAAACATTTCCCTTGATAACACCAAAGAACTTAGAGAGCTCCAAATTAAATATAATGTTAGCCTTTTTTATGCAGTCTAAGTAGGGAGCTGTAAAAAGTCAAAGCTTCCTGGTCTTAGCAACAAGATTCTTACAAACTAATCATGTTTTAAAATAATTATGTCCCATTAGCAGGCCGAAAAAATGAAAAAGTTAGATTCTAACGGCATTTGAAAGACAATACTAACTTAGAACTTCCCTTAAAACGAAAGGGCTTGGAAATAAGTTTAAGGGGAAAAATAACAACCAATAGTTGTCGAATCAACTTAAGTGATTGCAATCACCTAAGTTATAGTCTGATTTTCAGACCCTTTTACCGAATGGTTGTACGTTTTGTGCCGCACAAAAATTCAATCAGTTTGAATTTGGCCATTACAAGTAGTGGGTTATTGATGTAGACAAATGCTCATGTACCTGGTACAGCTCATTTTATATTATGTTATTACCAAAGAAAAGAGATATCAGACAGTCACTCATAGTGTCTGACAATGAAATCTAGAAGGTAAACGAGTTTCCTTGTATAAATTGAATACTAGGACACTGCTTATGTTTAAATTCCAAAGAGATTCATAAATGTTACATATTTTTCATTTTAATCTCAATACGATTACAAGGAGCTTATCGCTGTGCTTTTCTTGGCATGACGTTGTACCATAGTTACGCATTTTACTGGCAGTAAGGACTATTCGCGTTGGTCTCAAGATAGAATGCCCCCTGCCCCTTGCTAAGGTCCGCCTTGTACCCCATCTGAGGGCAGGTGGAGCTCGTGCACGATGTCCAGAGACCATCGTCGAGGTCGTCCCAGGTTGAACCTTTCTTCGTAGCGGTGAATGAACACGCTGATGAGATGCTCTCGATAAAGTATTCGACGGCCTTGCTGTGATCACAAGATGGTGAAATTCCTCCACAACCAGGCATTTCTTGACCGTTATTGGGATAGAAGTCCTGATGTCCAAGCTGCGATTAAAAAATGATTATAAAATAAAATACATATATAATTTGTTTCTTTTTGTTTAAAGCCCCACTGTACTACTTGTAGCTGCTTGCTCCCTCTACATAGACAACAATGCATAAACGGTGACCATTGGTCCCCCATGATCCTCTTTTTCTCATGTTAATTGAGAGCTGAGTTGATGAGATAACCACCTGTCTGTGACCACCCTAGGTGGTCTAATCCCTCCTGGCCAAACTAGTACAGACGGGCTTTAATTTTTTCATCTTCTTACTCTATAACTTAGAGTCAATTCAATTCAATTTAATTCTTTTTATTCATCCAAATTCACAGGAATACATGGAAATTTGTTTTTGTCACACATTGTAAAAATACATAAGATGTATATGAAAAACTATATCGTTGTGTTTATAATCACAGAAGAACCATCAAAATAAAAGATAGACAACATAGCAGTATTCTTATTAATACACATTGAAAATGATAAAAAGGATTGAACATCGGTGTCATTGTTTGTGTTCTGTTAATATCCTTGCTGACGACCCCCTTTTTGTTTAACCGAGTCAGTACACGGTCAAAAAAAAAAATTCAAACACAAACCAGTAGAAGAAATAAATAACGTTTTTTGTAGGTGACAGAACTGAAATGTTTGCTGGGTAATACTGATTATGATTTGTCTATATCTGGTCAAAATAAGGTAGGGAATTCTAGATAAATAACAATGGCGACCCAGTTCTCTCTTTCTCTCTCTCTAACACACACACACACCAACAGATACACACACACACACACACACATTCTCTCTCTCTCTCTCCTTTCCTCTCTCCGATTTTTGGTAATTGTCATAACATATTGAAAATACGTCCCAAAGATTATAAAGACCACAAACATTTAACATTCAAAATGACATACCTCATCCATTAGTCCAAGCCCGCCGCCTATCAGGATTTCACCGTCTGTGTGCATGACATCGACAAAGCTGGCGTCTGTGTTATCCAGACGACAGGATTTGTCAATATCACCAGCGAATTCTGGACCTGCGGGATCCAGTCCTATTTAGGTAGAGAAGGGAGAGAGATAGAGAGAGAGAGATACATATAGAAACAGAAATATAGACAGGGAGAGAGAGACAGACAGACAGGCAGACAGTCACAGAGAGAAAGTGAAATAATAGCAATTGCACCTCCTTTATTAAAAACTTTTGTCTAAAGAAAACAAGTTCATACCTCCTTTTCTTCTTCTTTAATGTACAGACCCCTCTCCCATGGCCCTGGGAAGCGGGGGTGCTGGGGGTGCTGCAGCACCCCCTGCAAAACAAAATTTGTCTGATATATTTAATGTATATCATTATGCTTCGTGTACGAAATTGTCACACAGCCGACAGCCACAAATGACGCTTTTTTTTTTTTTTTTTAAATCGTTACCAGGGCCCTGCCCTCTCCCACATAATTACATAATGAAACTGAAATGTGTTTCCATCATCCATATCATAATTGTTGCATACATATCATGGAATGATAGACGTATTAAGTTGGGATAACTGTTATCATGATTTTATACCCGTATTAAATACATTTCATGACGGAAAACTTTAGTTTAATATTCAAGATTTAGAATGTTTTGGAATCTCTGTCTGTTTATATAGGAGTTTGCTTTTAAATGTCTCACTATAACAATTTTAACCTCAGGAAGGGGGTCAAAACATAATTTGTTAAGGGGTGATGAGATTTGCCAACAAAGATATTTCCAAGGGAGAAGAAACGATGTAATGACTGCTCACCAACATGATATCATTCCTATTTTCTCGTTCGTGTACTAATGTTCTTTATTCAGTCTTCCCCTGGTATAATTATTTATATGCTCCATGTCTTATGATGACAAAATGCATACGCATCATTTCTAAGGAAAAAAGTTTTATTTCATAAAAGTCTCTTTTTCACTCTATGGGATACATAACATAAATTATTTTAAAGGTATAGACCAGTTTTGGAAACGCCCCCTCTCATAAATTGAAATGGAAGCTCTTATTATCAATCATGTGAAAGAATGTTTTGACTAATACGTGATGATACAAAATATAACGGGAAACCGCCTACTAATTGATATATTTGATAAATTTTCGTATCCATCCGGCCTGGATAGATATCGAGAATGCACTTCAACATTGAACATTTGGGGATATATTTCTGCTTTTTTTGAGAATTTAGGTTGAAATATTACCATCTAAACCTCTGGATAACAATATTGAATGGATATTTTGCACCCAAAACCCTTAAGCCACAATTTTACCACTACCGGTGTATATATTTAAGATAGTGATGACCTGACAAAAATGATTGATATAAAACATATACCTGATACTCGGCCAATGGTGCCCGTGCATGCCTCTCCGGCGTAACCACCGATGTGAGCGCCCAGGCTGTGACCAATGATGTGCATGGAGCCGAAGGTAGCACCCGTAGCAGCGTTGAGAGCCTCAATGAGCTTAGCGATCTCCCTGCCGACCACGCGAGTATTAGCTCTGCTCGTCGTGTAGAGCATATCGGCACCGTCGGACCAGTCAACCATTACGACGTTGATGTCGTACTGTTAATTAAATAACGTTGATTTTATTCTCTTTTCATTTTTATGTACATTATACACTTCATC
The DNA here is from genome assembly GCA_035222895.1 of Strongylocentrotus droebachiensis. Classification (NCBI taxonomy): domain Eukaryota; kingdom Metazoa; phylum Echinodermata; class Echinoidea; order Camarodonta; family Strongylocentrotidae; genus Strongylocentrotus; species Strongylocentrotus droebachiensis. The sequence goes on along the minus strand of JAVYIG010000341.1, from coordinate 397,371 downwards.
CGATGAAGTATTATCTGCCTATATTGTCTGTCTAAGCAAATAAACTCTTTGTTATTATCCCATGTATACTGTCAATGATCTTTAATGATTACGACACATTTTCGGTAAAGGCAATGAGTAACATTTGGCTGAGCAAAACCACATAATAAGGTAACTTTGAAATCAGTCTAATTAAGAAAATAGTAGAAGAAAAACACATTATTTCAACAGTTTTAGTATTGTCACAAATACTAAGCATAAGAATAAACCAACATCAAGGGCAAAGGTGCCCACTTTTTGTGATATTTTTTTTACCAAGATTATGGATGGACCGATTATTGGATGATATTTTTTATTCATACTTGGTGAAAAGCCCAAACAGCATTAAGACTGGTTTCCATTTAGTGGAAATGTATTAAACCATTATGAAAACCAGTGACTGTATTAAAGAGAAGGTTGAGTTCTGGGAAGAGGTGAAAAATAAATTGTGAGCGTTATCATTCTTATTATGCAAGTGTGGAAGTAAAGATATGTTCCCTGAAAAGCATGGCTCTTCAAATGCCTTCATATTCTAAATATGTCATGTACATCGTAAAACTCGGGGGGGGGGGGGGTAGGTTTTTTACGCCACGTGTTCGTGTAGTCCCATATACATCTTTCTGTGTACAGTGTTTGTAACTTTACCAAGACTTGGCCAATTTCTTATCATTTTGATGATTCCAGAACCTTGCAATACACACAAATTCTTATATGCTAGATGATCAACCTTTTCTGGTCGATTCCACACCGTTTCTTTCACAATGCAATCGCATGACTAGAACTCAACTTCATCTTTGAACAGTATATCACTTAGCGCTTTATAATAGCGGAATATTATTATAAATATTGCAAATCTGATTAGACTACAATCGTGAAGTATTATTAATGTAAAACGAATGACATTGGAGCGTATTAGAAGTGGGCTCTGATCTTTTCTATAACAGTTTTAACTATACAAACAACACTAGAAAATCAAAGTCATGATAGTTGCGAGACAAGAGTTGGGATAATATGGATAATAATAATAATATTGGATATTTTATATAGCGCATATATCCACCCTGCAAGGTGCTCCGATCCATAGTAACTAAATTCTGAAAATGATATGTTGTTCTTACAGTGTCAAGTAGGGCATCCCTCATGTCGACCCAGCTATCTCCAGTCATACTATCAGTCCAACCGTGGACGATGAGTTTGGTATCTCGACTCGACCCGAAATTCGATGAAGTGATCGTAGCGTCGTCCGTACGATCGAGGACATCGCCTGAGTATCTATTCTGTCTGGTATAGAGCTTGAAAGTGGTTCCTATGTCGGCAGGAGAGCTAGGGTTTTTCCAATGGCACTCCATCGAAGTGTCGAAACATCCAAGATCATCGTAACAAACACTACATGAAACTGATCATCATCATTGAGAAAAAGTAACAAAATTATACAAATCGTTGATTGATGTGTTCCGATTTCGGCTGGGGTGTTTGCTTTCCGATCATGGCATGATAACGACGTCTCGAAGCAGCCGAGATCGTCGTAACATAATTCACATGATACTGACGTTGAATGCGACGAAAAAAACAAACAATGAACCATGGTGTGTTATTTGTAATTTCTTGGATTATAATATCAATTATCTGTGATTATGATGATGGTTAATTAAGATATTATATTTCAAAAAACCCTCGGATGATCGCTTCATGGTTTTTTTTCTTGTGTCTGGAGTTTCACGCCACCATTGCCAATTTTGATGTATTTGGTGCTATTTGAAATTATTCAATGATTAGTCTTTTTTTTTCATTTCCTCTCTCTATTACCTGCTTATCATTTTAGAATTTAAAATCTTTGACTATAATAAGGTCGAACTTCTCATTCCTAACCAATTTTTTTTCTCCATCAAATTCAATACCGTTTTCAGATCCAACCAAGTCAGCTTAATTTAAATGAGATGCAAAATATCATGCAAGAAGTTGTACGGAAAGATATTATATTATTTCATAAAAAACGTTATGTTTTGACAGGAACAAGAAATATTAGAATTTCCTATATACCTACTCAAATACGTAACCAAAACGACGACAATTACACGATGAATGGAAAATGTTCAATACGTCGATCGGATTATTCTTTTTATACAAAATGACTTTTTTTTTTGCGTTTTGACAATTTCGTTTAAAGTGTTATTTAACAAAACTGTATTATAAAAACTAAACTGCCAAGTTCTTAAAAAAGAAAAAAAAAATGATTTTGATTCAATTAGAAGCAACGATACCTGCTAGCAGAAGACATGCGAAGACCAGTAGCTGGACTAAAGTTGCCATGGTACTTGAGAACGTCGGTCCGAGTTTTCAACGATCTGCTTCAAAAGTCCTGTCGGATAGGAAGTATACTCACCAGCAAAAATATCCCCCTTTTTATAAAGAAATTGGTAAGTCATTTACAGCTGGATATTAATAATGTATTTCGGCACTTGGCTTTAATGGTCCTAAAACAAGCTATGGGGGTAATTACGATAATTTTTACGACCTGATAAGTAAACTGTAAAGAAATAAAGAGAAAAGAGTTTTGATTGGTGCCAGAGAGCTAGCTTTATACGTTAAAGGGCTATCCAATCTTTGTAATGATTTAATTTGTATGAAAGCACTGGAAAAGGTTGGCAAGATAAAAATCGGTCGGTATTTTATCAAATATTCTTTACTCTTGCTTTTATTATAAAGGGACGACTTAAGCACTATTTTATTGCTCTGATATTTGACCATCATGTCGGTACATCGTATAATTCGAATGGTTTACCAGAAATCATTCCAGTGAGCAAAATTTGTCAAATTGAATGTTGACGCAAAGTTGTATTCTTGGAAATTTAGATTACGAATTTAGCCTAAAAATATAAAAATATTTGAACTAAACACTTTAATAATTCTAAGCGGGCGCGAAATTATGCTTATTGCACGAAGTTTGGTTTATACGTTAGGACCCAGTTGGCTCTTCCAAGAGGCTAGGGGTGGTATTCTCATAGTCGTTATTTCTGTAAACTCACGCACGCCAGCTATTGCCCCACTCCTGACTCGTTATCTCCGCTATCTTAAATTGTTTTAATCTACAAACATGTGTTTTTTATTGGTTCCTGACCCAGCTACGCCATTTCGTCTCAACATGTTGATACCTACATAAAGATCAATATCTACTCGTTCCAGAGATATACACTTTTTGTTGACGCAAAAGTAATTTAATGGTGAAAATTAGCACTGAATTGCCAAAAAATGGAATCTCTATTAGCCAATAGCCGAACCTAAATATCACTTCCAATCACCTCGCCAACATGATTTTCATACATTGTCAAAAGAAACTTTAAAATCTCATCTTTCAATTAGTGAGACCAAAGTCATGCAAAATGAGCGATTCTAAGAATCAAAATTAAAGATCTAAACAGACCCATAGATCGGTTATTACGTATGCACGCACCATTTTGTTTTAAATGAATAAAAATGAATAAATGGACGCGAATTATATCACGTGCTGTGGATTGACAGAACCTGTTTATAAAGGCTATACTTTCTATATGTTTCCCTTGGATGGCCACAACGCACAGGTTCGACGTATAGTCGTCAAAATCCAGCAATCTACTGAGAGCAAGAAAGACATTAAAGAGGTGTTAACGCCTTTGACCATCTGAATAAATGGTATACAAAAGGAGAAGTTGCAAGAATGGATTAAAAAAGGGAGTCTTGATTTCTTATCTGAGGTAGTCTTAAAGCGTTCTCTTTGCCACGAAGCAAAATAAAAGCACAAACACAAATATTTGCTACCTACTCTAGAAATGTTCTTGGAAAAGTATGGGAGTATGGGCCTTCATAGAAAATGAGGTTAGATTAAAGAGCGCTTTCGCAAACACGACGGAAGGTAAAGACGAGGGTAACCTAGCGAAACAATCGCTCTGCGCATGCACGAAACAACATCTTCTCAGTCTTGTTGATTTTCACGACAGTTCGTCGGCCATACTAGCGTTTGTTCCCTAGGCACGACGAAAGAGCTGTATCGCCGTTCAATAGGCGATTTTCGGAATATAACCAAATTCAATACATAAGTCTGTGTGAAGTGCCTCAATACAAATTATTTCATTCACCTGATAAGAATAATAGTATTTCAATAGACCGAATTCGAACTGCATACATTAATTAATCTCGGTTGGGGTCATTCTCCCGTCTTCTTTGCTTCCGTCGTGTTTGCGAAAGCGCTCTATTATTGATGCCGAACGAACGTCCGACGTAGCCTACAAACAATATTTCGTAAGGGATTATAACCAATCGCTTTGTTTTCTGACTTTGATACCTTATCTAACACCGTCATAATGAACGTCATTGGCTGCTTTATCTTGGACAGATTAATATTAACTAATTATAGATGACCATAAACATTTATATAAAGGTGGTAGATTTTGTAAATCGGACGTTTTCGACTGCAGTATTACAAGAGATCGCTGAAGTTTGGAATATCAATTTCTAGTATCATGGAATCACTCGTTCATATACTGGTTTTCGCATGTTTTATAGCAGCAGGTAAACTATTTTTGTAAAGTATAAACTTCTATCTTTATATGTTTGTGTAAGTGCGTGTGATTTGATTTAATTTGATAATCATACAAAACTTGTCATTTACTCTCACTAAATACACAGTTGCCCATCACGTTGGAATAATCTGTATTTACATTTTCTCATGACATGATTGTAACAATTATGACTTATTCATGAATGACAAAGTTTGCACCATCTTAGAACTTTATCGATTAATCTAAAGTTTTATAGAGATTGATTGATCAATAATTTCTGACATATAAACTTTGTCTATTGAATATAAATCATACCGCCATATATAATGTCATGACAAGAGTTACGGAAAAATTATTCCAACTTAATTGGCAAGAGTGTATAATATATTATTGTCACTATATTGGCAAAGATCTTATAGGCCTATTTCAACGTTGTACCTTTCTCATTTTGAGGACACTCGTTTATTATCGACTCGATTTTTGCACTCTAGCAAACAATGCCTCCTGTTCATCCAAACGTGAACACATACCACACAAAAGTGATACCAAATGATTTGGGATGAAACACTCTTTCATGAGATGTATAATAATTTACTGTTCATAGATGATTTTTAAAATAATTTGTAATTTTCTAGGTGTAAACTTTTTTTTGACTCACACGGTAGTTTGTTTTATTTAAATTAAGAGACAGCTTATTACTTCTAAATCATTTTGATAATTTTGGTAATTCAGCGTTAATATTTCTTAAAAGGATCTGAAAATCTGAATTGGAACAAAATGCATTTGTGTCATCAGCGAATAAAATATACTGTAGTGCATTTGATGAATTATAAATATCACTCACATATATCAAAAATAACAAAGGGCCGAGGATTGACCCTTGTGGAACTCCACACGTTATAGATAATAATTCTGATTCATTAGAATCATAACATACATATTGTTTTCTATTTGTTAAATAATTTTTAAACCATTGTATAGCAATACCCCTCAATCCATATTATTCCAATTTACGTATAAGTATTGAATGGTCATGAGTGTTAAATGCCTTGCTCAGATCCATGAATACTCAAATAACATGCTTATGATCAGCTAAGGCGTTTGACACTCTATCAAATAATTGTAACAATACTAACTCATTTGAATGAACTTTTCTAAAACCATATTGATTTTCATACAACAGTTCATTTTTTGTTAGAAAATCATACAGTCTATTATAAATCAGTCTTTCTAAGACTTTAGAAATACTTGGTAAGATAGAAACAGGTCGGTAATTTGAAACTAGATAAGAGTCGTCTTTTTTTATATTGGAATTACTTTTGCTATTTTCAGTGAGTCCGGAAAGATTCCTGTTGTAAGTGATAAATTACAAATATGTACTAGAGGCGTTACAATACTTCTTGCTATTTGTTTTAAAAAGTGCGTACTCCTCTCATCATGACTTCAAGAATAACTTAATTTCAATGAATTGACAATATTCCAAAATTCAACACAGTTTGTAGGCATAAAGAAAAACGATTTATCACATGGATTTGAAAGGTATTGTAAATGATCTGAACCATTGGAATTTATTTTCGATGCATGAATAGGGCCTACATTTACGAAATACTTATTAAAACAATCTGCTATAATTATCTTAAGAGTCTGAAATTGTCTGACCATCTTTGTTAATATTATTTTTTGACTTAGTCTTTTGCTTTCGAAGAGTTTTTTATGACTTTCCAGGTAGATGCCATATTGCCGTTAGCATTTTTAAATTCTTTTACACAGTACATATTACGAGATAGTCTAATTATTGTTGTTAGTTTATTCCTATAACATTTATATTCGTAATTATTCTCGTTACTTGGATGTCGGATACTACGTTTGTACAATATATTTCGTTTCTTAATCGAACGAAAAATTCCCTTCGTTATCCATGGATTTTAAATAATAATAATAATAATTGTAACGAAAGTTTCAAAGCGCTGTATATGTACACAAATCAAAATTACTTAAAAAAAGAAAAAAAAAAATCAATTTTACTAATGGAATTAACATTACTCAAATTACAAAGAAAACTAAATATTACTAACATAACCTAACAAATTATCATTAATTAAATTAACAAGAAGATCAAATATTAATAGCATAACTTAACAAATTAAAATTACTTATTTTGTGGTTTTCTTTTATTTATAATTTGTTTCGTCTTTGGAATGCATCTATCAAAGTTGGCTTAAAATATATTCCCAAATAGTCCATATGCAGTATCAGTTTCACTACAAGATAGTACATCATTCCATGTTTCCATCATTAAATCATTATTTAAAGATAATATATTTTCTGTTTTAAATTTACGAGACATTCATATTTCCTTTTGTTTTGTACGAGACATGAGATCATTATTACAAATAAGAAATAAAGGAATGTGATCAGATATTTTACTGTTTACTAGACCAGCATTCATATCTTCAGTAAAACAACATTCGTAAAAATATTGTTCATTAAAGTTGATGTGTTCTGCGTAATTCTTGTAGGTTTATCAATGGCTCCAATGAAAGAATTCGCTTGTAAAATATTCACAAAAGTATTATAATAATTATTATCCGAGTTCAACAGGCCTATATTAAAATAACCCATCAAGTATACATCTTTATTTTCATGATTTATCCGTTCTAATAAAATGTTTAAATCTTCCAAAAATATATCAACGCTCGTATTTGGAGGCCGATAGACCGTACAAACAATAACATTTTTTTTATTATGCAAGTTAATTTCTACACTTTTTGAATCAATGAAATAATTGTTGAAGGTAAGATCTGGTCTTATTTTATACGACAACAAATAATATATATACATTGCAACTCCACCACCTCTACCAGATTATCTATCAGAGCGTATAAGTGAATAATCATTGATATTATATATAGGTGGTGAGTTGTCACTCAACCAAGTTTCAGTAACACCTATTACTGAAAAGTGTATAGTAAGAGAAGTCACGACTACGATCATTGGTATGAAATAGGCTGAATGACTGTTTATGATTCATAACATGTGAATTAAATTTATGAGGAAGGTAATACTTACAGGCTATGGCATCGTGTATACTTGCTTTATCTCTTCATCATCAACCATCGATATTGTACCTATGTCGTCCATGACCTGACAAGTATCATGCAATAGTGAGATTATTATTACCAACAAAGGAGGGGATAGAAAAAGAAAGTTGCAAGTCAAAGAGGGTGTACCAGCTGAGGTACAATGGGTACATTATAATACAACTTATAAGTGAAATAACAGTAAGTCACTTTAATCAACGATTTGTATAATTTTGTTTCTCTTTCTCAATGATAATGATCAGCTTCATGTCGTGTTTGTTACGATGATCTTGGATGTTTCGCCACTTCAATGGCGTGCCATTGGAGAAACCCTAGCTCTCCTGCCGAGATAGGAACCACTTTCAAGCTCTATACCAGACAGAATAGATACTCAGGCGATGTCCTGGATCGTACGGACTACGCTACGATCACATCATCGAGTTTTGGGGCGAGTAGAGATACCAAACTCATCGTCCACGGCTGGACTGATAGTATGAGAGGAAGTAGCTGGATCAATATGAGGGATGCCCTACTTGATAACGTAAGAAATGACGGACAACAAAAGCTATTAATCGAGATATCGAAAGAGATAGTTTTCCCGAGGGAAAATAAGTTATCGTGATTATTAATCTATTGATCACATCACATCACAATGATAATATACCGTTTTGTAAAGCTCATTTTGCGTTATGCTACAGAAGTGAAAACTATTCAGTGCACAATAATATTGAATTCAAGGAATAATTTATAACCGGGTAGCCACCGCGTAGATCTAGACTTGGGTCGAGAGTAGCAAATGGAGCTTAACTTGTCCTGCCAAAAGACAATATAGGTAGTGCCTTCCGTAAGCCCGACTTTTGCTGCTCCAGTCAAGAATTTTAAGAGCTCGAGATCTTCCTTTATACCCATAGAATAATAGGCCAAATGATAACAGCTACAGTCGCATAGTCATATAAAAGTTCCCAATAATGACGAACTAAAAATCTACAAAGTTAATCATTGTCGACGTGATAGAAGGAAAACCCTTTGTATGTTGATGCGTCCTTTTGATTTTCAGTACGACGTCAACGTCGTGATGGTTGACTGGTCGGACGGTGCTTTGATGGGGTACACTCGGAGTAGAGCTAACACTCGCGTGGTCGGCAGGGAGATCGCTAAGCTCATTGAGGCTCTAAACGCTGCTACCGGTGCTACCTTCGGCTCCATGCACATCATTGGTCACAGCCTGGGCGCTCACATCGGTGGTTACGCTGGAGAGGCATGCTCGGGCACCATTGGTCGAGTATCAGGTATATACCTTACTTCTCAATCCTTTCTGTCAGGTCATCGCATTATAGAAACCCTGTTATTGAGAGAGATTTTTTAATTTTATTTGATTTATTTTTCCACTCAAATATCCACAAATTAAAATAACATATATACCACACAGTATTACAATTAAATAGATAAAATGAATGATACAAGTAGCGAAATAGTATGTACGTAATAAAAAAAGGTTTACAGAGTACATTTAAGTTTGAGAATAAGATAAAATATTTTATATTGCTTGATTTAACTGAAAGGGGAAAAAAGGGAATCTCAAAAAAGCTAGGCTTGTTGAGCGAGATTCCCAGGATAAATTAAGTACTAGACCGTCGTCTGCGAAAATCAAATCCTGCACATGTCTACACTAATATTATGAAATTCAGAGATGGGTAAAACAATACATAAAACATGAGAACATGATAACATAAACATAACAAATATATAAAAGCATCGAACAGTGTTGTATGGTTTCACAGGATAATTTAAGAAGAGATATTTAACAAATTTAAAGTAATCAATTTGTCGCTTGAGAAATATCCTTGTTTCGTTTTTTCAATGATGAAAGTTCTACATCAAAGCATAGTATAATTTCGATACACTTTGGAATGAAATTGATTGATAATTATTCTGTTTTTGTTTGCTCCTCAGGAATGGATCCCGCTGGTCCAGAGTTTAGTGGTGATCTTGAAAACGCCTGTAGACTGGATCGGTCTGACGCCCTCTTCGTCGATGCTATGCATACTGATGGTGAAATCCTTATTGGTGGTGGTGCCGGACTCATGGATGAGGTATGGCTTGTGAAAAAATTCTTAAAAAACAACTTTGTTGACAAACATCTGCTGTAGAAAACGGGGGGGGGGGGGGGGGGAGAACAATTATTCTCTGAAGCCACATAAGTTTAAATTGTATCATAATGTGAAAGAAAATGTAATTTAAGACACAATTCTGCAAAGATTTCTTCCCCAAAAATGTGTTTGAGGACAAATATTGAGAAAAGGATACATAATGTGGGTTTTCTGTTGTACGCGAAAAAACCTAACCTTTGTATTCTGTCATCAATATATGACTTCGACCAGATTTTTGAAAATACTTGCAGAAATGAGTTTTAAATTACATTTTCTTTCACATTATGAAACAATTTAAGTGAAATTTTGCCATCAGATTTTTTCTGGGCTCCCAACAATTTAGAGGGGCTTTAAACCTCTTACAAGATGGTTTCGAAGCAATATTTAAAAACAAAAACAAGTCACAGAACCCGCACATCAATTTTTAAGATTCAACGTACTCACAATGTTTCAAGTGTATCTAGTTTAAGAATGAAACTTCTATAACTTTTAATGGCCATATCTCTATTGTTTTTGATTGCGGTACAATTCAGCTTGCGATCATGTAAAATTGGCTCGATGGTTGAGCAATTGAGCAATAGAGGAATGTAGAAACACGCAGGCAAGAACAATGAAAGATATAAAGAAGAAGATAAAAGCTTAACATTTTTTTAACAAATACAATTTCAGATTTTATAAACTTTTCTTGCTTTTTGACTATTATATTCGTGTACTAAAAGCCAAAATGGGACCTATCCTGAAAGGATTTCACACAGGTTATTGCCCTTCAGAATGTCGTCTTGTGTAAATTATGTTGTCCTAATAACCCAAACTTGCAATTTGCATGATTACTTTCTGTCACAGCTTGGCCATCAAGACTTCTACCCGAACGGTGGCATGGAAATGCCTGGTTGCCCGCGACTCTCCGCCTCATGCGATCACAGCCGAGCCGTCGAGTATTACATCGAAAGCATCTCGTCATCTTGTACGTTTTCCTCCACGAGGACGGCGTCGACATGGGACGACATCGACGCTGAAAGATGGACGTCGTGCACCAGCTGGAGCTGCCCTCAGATGGGGTACAAGGCGGACCTCAACAAAGGGATAGGGGCATTCTATCTCGAGACCAACGGGGATAGTCCTTACTGCCAGGGGTAAAGAAGTTATAAAGGAGGGGCAAAGGAGGGGTAAGGAAAGGGTTAGGGAGGGGGTGAAGGAGGGCTAAAGGAAGGGTAAGAGTTATGTAATGGAGGTGTAAGGCACAAATTTAACATTGGTAGACTAACTGGTGTAATAGTCGTTGACTTTATTACTCGGTATGATATTCCATATTATAGGGAGACTCGAAACCATATGAAACTTTCCAACTATCAGAAGCTGTTTTTACTCCTTGTTTTACAGTTGTAAAGGCGGATATTATCATCAAATTTACTTGATATTGTATTTGAGAGTTTATTTTGTGAAGAAACAACATCTGCTGTACAAAACTGAATATAGATCTGAGATCTATGTATCAAAAAAAGATTTTGTTCCAACTTTACTTGATCTACTCATGGACAAAATGTTTAACTGTACGAATGTTGTAGATATTATAACGTATTCAACGTAGAAAGAAATTTTTGACTCTTAAAATAAGCCATTTAATCAAAGCTTTTATACAGAATTATTAACAATTGATATTGTGGAATTAGGATTGGGATTCTAGTGAATCTATTGAAGATGTTGAACGTTGTAATGTTATTGGGCTTTATACTTCAAAAGGAGAGTACTTCTTGTTATTTTCGCTCCATGTAACCAGAAATGAAACAATGAATCGGTGGAAATACGCATTTTAGAATTTATTGAGTGTTTTCTTTCTCAGAAAGCTTTTGTTGTGCTGGCACATATAGTTTTTCAACATAATCAAGTTGTCATTTATAAAGTTGTCCTCCCAAATTCCCTTATAACAGAAATGTCATAAATTTGCACGAATTTTTCCCGACCTGGGCAGGCTAGCAAAAAAGCGAAAAAGTATATGTGACAAAAGAGTGATTTTTAGTGATTTAATTTATTTCACTTTTATACTTTGACAAAGATAATTTCTCCATGAATAATCGATAAAACATATCTAACGCTTATTATGCAAATTCAAATAATGATATTGATTATAACACAGACGATGGCGTTCACGGGATTTGGGAAAAGAATGAATTGGAATAAACAATAACACCAGCTCACATAATGTAAAATAGGATTTTCTTGTGTTCTAGTTAGGCTAAACAAAGGAGCAAGTAACAGAGAAATAAGTATAGAACGAGAGAGAGTGAGAGAGGGTGAAGGAGTGAGAGAGAAAGGAGAGTAGAGGAGAGGAGAGAGAGAGAGAGAGAGAGAGAGGGGAAGGTGAGAGGGGGAGTGAGAAAGGGGAGAAAAGGGGAGGGAGGGATTTTTTTTAAAATAGTGTTCTTTTTTATTTTTATTAGTTAACTATCCACAACAATACGATTTCATAATGTTATTTCTAATATTGTTTGCATGATAACAAATATTATACAAAGAGTCACAGTCTTTCTTTAGTGATGCTATAATGTTTTATTTTCTTCTGTTGTATACATTTAAATGTATCTTAACATCTTGGCAAACTAATATTCCAAACAAGGTCGAAGTTTTCTCTTTATTTGAGGTTTTTCTAAAAGTCTTATTCATGTCTAAGTTTAAAGGCTATCTATAAAACACAGGCCATTTGTTTCCCTATATACCGAAACGCTGGCACTGATGTTTCTTATTTCTTATTGTGACTAAAGAATGTTTGTCATTTCATGCCATGTTACCTCCAGACAAATTACTATCCCGGATGCGAATATTTATATCGTATAAGGATTTAGGATTGAAAGATTTTAATGAAAGCTTCGTGTGTAGTCAGTTTGACCAATAAAGAACAATAGCCTTGCTCGTATGGAATTGTCGCTAATTGCTCAACTCGCAAGCTAAATCTTAATCTTGATCCTAACCTTAGCCCTAAATCCTAAACCCCAAATGTAACCCGAACATAAGGTTAGTGAACAAAATTGATTCATTATAAATAGATAAAAGCCGTTCACGATGACGTGTCTTCTTAGCGAGTATTATAGCAAAAAAGCTTGTATCTCTGATCCTGACAACGAACGAATGACCTCAAATTGAGAAAAGTGTCCACCAAATGTCCAAATGATATCCACCAGTACACTCACAATCGTGTATATTCAGTAGAGTAGATGACTGCTAATGATTATGAAATTATTTTAAAAAAATCAGGGATGAGAATGGAAATGAGAAAGTGTCATTTGAGATAGGGATTCCATGCTTTAACCATCACTTTTGAAACTTCACACTATAATGTACCTATGCACATACCCCTCTCATACATAAATGGTATGGTCGTCTATAATCAGTGATAATACGAATTAACCTAAATTAACTAAAGCTGATTGTGACGTTTATAATGAATATGTTAAATAGATAAGATAATTCACAAAATCTTAATAATCCTTTAAAACAAACATTAATTTATTGGCTGCGTTAGAAGTATACTCGCTATCCAGGACAAAATTCAGGAATTACTTCGAGCGCGAAGCAGCTTGATAACATCGTGTACAATCCTTACACAACATGATACACACTAATGATGATTAAAGCATTCATACGTGTACGATAGAAGGGTGGCTAACAATAAGCCATATACGTGATTGTGTAGGGGAAAAAACATAGGCCAAAGATGGAACGACCCGTGCGTTACTTATTTAGGTAAGATATGCCCGCTTTTGTTCAGGGGCACTGCTGCTGGGGGTCATCCTAAAGCATAACAAGATATGATTCCACCGATAATTAAAAGTAAACAGACATGTGCCTAGCCGCCCTTGAATAAAAGCGGGAATATCTTACCATAATTTAGAATTCTCGATGGCCCCTAGTAATGGCGGCAGACACATCCATGTTCAGCTCTCTGAATAGGTGTGTGCGGTTCCTGGACAGCTACCACCTGGACATCCACCCCCGGATAACCACCCCCAGTCAACTACCCCCAAAGACAACTACCCCCTATGACAACCACCTTCTAGGACGACTACCCCCGGGACAACAACCCCCGGACAACTACCCCCAGATAACTACCCCCAGACAACTAGCACCCAGTCAACTACCCCCTAGGACAACTACCCTCCGGATAACCACCTCCAGTCAACTACCCCCTAGACAACTACCCCCTGGACAACTACGCCAGGACATCTATCCCGTAGGACAACTACCCCCGGACAATTACTACCCGGCCGACTACCCCCAGATGACTACCCCCTACGACAACCATCCTCTAGGACAACTACCCCCGGATAACTAACCCAGGGGATAGTTGTATGGGGGTAGTTGTCCGTGGGTAGTTGTCCCGGGGGGTAGTCATCCTGGAGGTTGGTTGCCCTAGGGGGTAGTTGTCCTAGGAGGTAGTTGACCGGGAACGGGTGTATGCATGTCACATATCGTACTTTCAAGGTTACACTTTTAACTTGCTCATTATTGTATGTACCTGAGTCATTAATGGTACAGTGAACGATACTTTAAAGCTACTGTCCAATGTGAAAGATGCAGTAAAACATCTCTAATATATAGTAAGAAGGAAATAAAGAAGTATCGACGATTTCTCAATTATTCTTGTTATTCTCCCCCCCCCCTCTTTCTCTCTCTCTCTTTTCACACTCCCTGCGAGTTGGGAATACATATGATTTAGGCATAACAGAAAATAAAATACATTCAGTAACAAATGTCCAGGAGATATTCTTATATTTTTTCTTGCGATAAAGGAATTTGTGGAGAAATGAAAGCTAGAAGTGAAAACCTAGACTTTATTCCCATTCACATTTTGATTACTAAAATTAATGCGATTTTTTTAATGTACATTTTCTTATGAGGTGTTTTTTAACATCAAAATAAAGACTCACAAAGCCGTCTGTAATTTTGAGTTGCCTATTAAAAATGTTAAAACTCTTTGGCCCGAATTCACAACGGAGGTCTGAGGACAGACCCGGTTTGATCAGACCAAGGTTTATACAGACCTTGGTCTGAGCTCAAACCTTGCTTTGTGAATTCGGGCCAAAGGTTTTGGGTTTTAAATAAATTCCCCTTTAGACTTTTATCAACTGTTAGCTCCCCGATGATGCATTTACCCCTCAATTCTCTCCGTTTCCGTAATTGTATTACTTATGAACATGGGATGTATTATGGTACATTATATTATTACTTTGTGCATTATATGTCATGTTATTACAAAAGAATAAAGAGTGTTTCTGCTTTATATAATTTTCCTTCTGTTTTGCTATATACACTGCATTGTAAATTGATTTATATGATGCTTACAAACAGAATATTGATCCGTTACATGTTATTGCAAACTAATTTATATGATGTATATGTTTACAAACATAATATTTTATTTTGTTACATTGCGTTGTAAATTGATGTATATGTGTATATTGATGTATTGAATATTGATGTACATCAATGAAGTTTAATAACTACAATACAATACATGTTCACTTCACCCGGTAGGATGCGAAAGCTAATGTGCTTAGATTAACAAGAGTACGCTTGTCAAAATGACGACTGGCTGGAATGATCCCAAGGGAGTGGAGAATGTGCATACATTCTGTGCGGGTAAGTCTGAATCCGATGACTGGGGTAATTAGGGACTTTTAGATTTGCACGTAGATAATGTGGATTGCTACGGTCGACGTCCTTTTAATGCACTGCCTTGAATGGACGTCACACGTATCAGTCCACGCAAATCTAAAAGTCCCTATTATATGATTGCAGAGCCCTAGGGAAAATAGTATGAATACTGATGAGGTTACCCTGGGTAAACAAGACATAGCCTATTATTATTTATTTTTATTGTTATTATTCAATTTAACTCTTCCTTATTCTGAATTGTCATTTCCACTTTCCAAAAGAATTTTATAATAAATATGAAGAAGAGTTCGATTTTAGTATAATACAGTGCAATGACAGAAGCTTATCTAAAAATCGTGAACATGAGTTGATATGCCTACTTCTTTCTTCTATACAATTCTTTTTCCGTGATGGGAATTACTGAAACTGGGATTTTTGATTATCATTCTCCCTCAAAAATATATGTATATATTTGTAAATTACTCATGTTAAATATTCGATTTAACATTAGACGCACAAGTTCAATATGCGTCTATTGTAGCATGTACCAGGGTTTACTAACATTCATATTTTATGGATACTTTTTAAACAAAGGATGTTCTTGACAACCTAAAGGCTTGCCCGAGGCTTGACCGAAGTAACAATGAGTAATGTATTCTCATGGATTTGCAGGTACTGTAGTTCATTCATTATTAACATGTTAATGAATACCTCGTCACGCATAGGCAGATAAAAGTTAATTCGTTCCAAAACTGTAAAACCATCGAGACGATATACTGGTATCGTGCTCATTACAATTACGTAATCAGGATTCAATTATGCACCGACAGTACATGTATCTGATACACAGGTGGAAGTATTCTTCTCAAGAGGCAAACAGAATATATTCCATGAAACACCTCCACCACTTCGGCCATGATTATTCTAAATTGCACAAATGGGACGTATCCATGTGTAACAGATCTGTGGATATTTGTTTGGGTCATGCATTCCGAAGCTATTTAGGAACTGGATTATTCATACGAGGCAATACATTATGACAAGTACAAAACTCCGACATTTGGTATTGGAGAAAGATAATGCATTTTTTTTTAAATATCCAATTGATTTCAAAATGAATCGTTTTGTAAGCGCCGACGGAGATTGACAGGGGATGAAGGGTAAAATCGCTCATGATTTAAGACATTGATTTACTCTTTCCCCAGTTGGGTACTTCTTCCACGAAATATTATTTCTCCATAGGCTCATACATGAAATTGATTTTCACTTTGATATTATGTATAGCCCCTGTAGCCAGCGGTGTGATGACAGGAGGGGGGCAGATGCCCCCACTCGAATGACAAAGGGGAAATAAGAAAAGAAAGAAAAAAAAGTAATAATATATATAGCGCCTTTACGAAGTATCGTCTCGATTTATAAAAGAGATACAAAGATAGAAAAAGAGAGAGATAAAGAGAGAAATAGAAAGAGACACAGATAAAGAGAGAGAGAGAGAGAGAGAAAGAGAGAGAGGGGGAAAGAAAAATGGGAAAAGGGGTGAGAAAATGAGACGATAAGATCCCCTCCTTTACCACAGGCAAGGAAAGAAATCATTATCAGAGTGCGACCGGTACATTTTCCCATTAGGTACCCCAATCCTAAAAAAAAAACTTAACAAAAAAGTGTATTCAACCATTCGTCGTGGCACAACAAATTCCATAACCTTTCATGACATTCACTATGATGAACATATGGTATGTAGAAATAAACAAATCAATTTCATGCTGAATTGGTGATGGATTGCACTCATGTTGGGTTGAGAGGGAAGATGGGATATCAGAGAGATGGTTGTTGAATACGATTTAACCCCACACCCCCCCCCCCCCTCCATCCCTGGGAATAGACGCTACATAAATTCTACGGCACATCCATGTGAAACTCGAGGGATAATTTTGTATTTGAAGTAGACTTCTAGTTAGATCTTCTGTATATACGGTTAGAAACATAAATGTACAGGACCAATTTTTTTTTATTAGAGAAATTTAAACCTCATAATTATCATCTTTCACATGAATCGACACAAAGTGAAATAATCTATGCAATCTAGAAACAAATCTGAAGATTATCTGGACACGCATGATTTAGGATCGCGCTGTCTACATTTGTGGCATAATACGGAACAAACTTCTTTACTAACCAATGTATACATGATATCAATAATATCTTGGTAAACAAATAGTATCATTCAATTGTAAAACGTCAATACCTATCTTTAACAACTAAGGTGTATTCATACGTAAAGCGCTTCAAAACAGAACCAGGTATATACTTTTTTTTTCTCACTGATCATCCTATTTGGGAAGACTATAATAATCAATCTGTCTATAATGTTTAATGCTCGGCTTAAGCGGCCTCATTGTAAGCTTTTGATACATGCAGTGCATAAGTTTTGCTTGACCGAGTCTAGTATGCTTTTAAATTTGTATAAACGGATATATAGTATAAATACTCCATCATGTCTATGCAATAATATACTTAATATTTAACATAAAGTATGTTACTTTGTTTAATGCTAATCATTAAATTGAAATGTCAAGATTGCAGTGTCGAAAGTTGTCTTTACATGTTTCCCTATGGAAACGAAAAAAATCAAATTCTCCATAGGCCCATACATGAAATTGATTATCATTTTGAGATTATGTATAGCCCCTGTAGCAAGTGGCGTAGCGACAGGAGAGAGGGGGGCAGACGCCCTCACTCGAATGACTGAGTGGAAAAGGAAAGGAAAGGAAGTAATATTAATAATGTATAGCGCCTATACGAAGTATCGTCTCGATTTATAAAAGAGACACGAAGAGAGAGAGAGAAAAATAGAAAAAAAGACAGAGAGAGAGATAGATAGAGAGAGAGGAGGGGGGATATGGAAAAAAGGGTTGAGAAAATGAGACGCTAAACCCCCTCCACTACCACAGGCAAGGAAAGAAATCATTATCAGAGTGCGACCAGTGCATTTCCCCATTATCTACCACTCCGTAATTCGAGTGGGGGCGTCAGTCCCCTCCCTCCTGTCGCTACGCCACTTGCTACAGGGGCTATACATAATCTCAACCCCCCTCTTAAAAAAACCTAAACAAATAAAAGTATATCCAACCGTTCTTTGTGGAACAACAGATTCCACTACATGTCGTGAAATTCACTATGATGAACATATGGTAAGTAGAAATAAACAAATCAATTCCATGGTGAATTGGTGATGGATTGCACTCATGTTAGGTTGAGGGGGGAGATGGGATATCAGAGAGATGGTTGTTGAATAAGATTTAACGTTGTCTTGTCATGTTTCCATATGGAAACGAAGAAATCAAATTAATAACATCAATACGTCAACACGTCTCAATTGGTATTTTGACAGCTAGAGATATCAATTAATTGTTATAGCCAGTCTATGATATTTAAACATATGGTCATACAACACAACATGTTTTTTGTTCTATATATCATCGTGACACGTTTGCAAGAGTTCATTCTCTCTTTCGACTTTGTGCAGCTCGGAATCCCTTTCAAAGCTTGGTTAGTCGTTGTTTTGAAATGATTATGAAAGATTTGAAATGTTTTCATGTTTACTATGGGTGTCGATTTGTATCCGAGGTAGGGGGGGGGGGAGGGGGGGGGGTGATAGGTGCCATAATATTTTCGGCAATAGATCAAAGCAACTAAGAGGAAGAAGCGTGTGGCAGGTTGCATCCCCTCCCTGCCAAGTTATTAACTTTTTCAAGTCACCCTCAATAAATATAACATTTCAGAGAATATAAGAGTGGTATTCAAATTAATATTGCTAAGTGTTAGTCCTGACTCTTGCCTGCAGTGTAGGCCTTCAAAACTGATATCATCTATTTTTAAACGAAATTTAGACATTACCCAACGCAAATCCAATGGTGAGAGATATCAAGTTGTGAAAGTATTATGTTACAAGTGGGCAAATGCATTAATAAGCATTCAGGAAGGGTTCATGTAGACAGAAAATTATTGATTTCCTGGTGATAGAAACATACATTTAATGAATATTGATGTCCCCAAACAACATTTATCGTAAAAAACCCATTACAACATTCTGTGTAAGGAGATCTCAAAAAAACATAGTTCTCATTAGTAAATGAAAAACATATTGCTTTTGCCTTTGGTTCTTCATTTGACTCTCTTCCTTCTTTAATTAAACCAACTGCGGGGAACTCAATTCAATACAACAGAATATCACTGATGCAAAATTTGGTTCGCAAAATGACAGAAAATTTCCACTCCTGATCTCATACAAACTGTCTGTTTCTTAAAAAAAAAAAAAAAAGAATTTACGTTCCAACTACCAAACAACAAACTTCCATTATCTCCTTCTTCACCCAGATATACTTATCATACCAGATACGCTCTAAAACATAAGCATAATATTCCCCTAAGACCCTGAGCAATGTTTTTTCTTCAAAAACTATAACCAGTCTTAGAAGGTGCATTATTATTTAAAGGGTGTTATAAACAAAAATTCAAACTTAATAACATTCTAATCTTCAAAAACACCTTAACTATCTTATGCTTGTTACGTTTGAATACAATACATAGGCCTAGTTCATCAGCTTTTCAATAAAACAAAAATAAGTTGTGACATAATAATCTTTCTCCAAAATATCGAACTGCAGTATTCTGTTGTATTTCTTGTTTATGTACATACACTGTCGCTCATAAAGGTGGAATATTTTAGTTTTACCCCAATTAATGGAATTATTTTAAAAATTATTTAAAAATAATAGATCTAGATAATAGTATACATTCTCAGATTTAATTGAATAATAATTTGCCAATGTTTTTTTTGCGGGACTGCTAAAGCATGTGTATGCTACTATGCTTATTAACTAGGGGACCTACGCCCTCAAGTCATAAATGACAGTAATGAGGATTAATGCCCCACAAAAGGGCACTAATATAGCACATCGACACGGTTTTGATCCTGGGGCCTCACAGTTACGAGGCCATTGTTTTGTCACTGAACCATGACTGTACGCAGCGGGGGCTAGGGTAAGGGGGCAGTTTCCATAAATATAAAAAACACATAAAATGCAATAAATTTTCGATAATTTATTGCATTTTACCCCGGTCCCCAACATAAAAAACAATCCTCTGGACGGCCATGCATTATGGCTCAAGGCATGTGCACACAGAGCACACAAAATAGCTCTTCAAATTTTTTACATGTGGAAATATAAAAAAACAAAGAAATGGATAAAATCAATTAAAAAAAAATAGTTACTGAGTATGAATCAGGGAACAAACTAAAAGTTTCGTCTCCTACATGCTGCCATTTGGACAAAACCGTCTTTCTCTTGTCTTTCTCTTCCCCCTTCCTTTTTTCTTCTGCCCGTTTCTTCCCCTTTTCCCTTTTTCCCAGGTAGCAAGCCCATATGGTGCCCATATGGGGACGATCTGGGTCACTTGTACCATCTGGGCCATATATGTTTTCCCATATGGGACCAATATTTAGTAACCCATATGGAATCTATCTGGGCCAGCCTTTATGGGTCCCAGATGGGAATGAGCTGGGCGTGCACATATGGGTAGAATATGAATATGCCCATATGGGTAACACAGAGGAAATATCTGGGTTAACCCACATGGGATATATCTGGGTTAACAAAAATGGGTACCATATGGGATTAAGCTGGGCATACCTATTTGGGCCCAGTTTGGTATGGGTCCCATCTGGGTCCCATCTGTCTTATATGGGTTCACCCATATGGGTCTCATATGCTTCTTGGGTGTAGATGCCTTAGGGCCCCAGATGGTTTTCCATATGGCGCCCATGTTTCAGAGAATATGGGACCCATGTGGATCCCACATGGGCTTGCTACCTGGGTTATTATCCTCTATGTCTCGCACTCTCTACTTCTTCTTTTTTTGCACTTTTGAGCTTTGCGCTTAAAGGGATAGTTGACTTCTGTTGCAGAGGGCGCTACACAAATTTCTTTTTTGTGAGATAATGAAAAACTGAGTGTCAAATTTAGAAGAACATAATATTTAAATGACAAAATCATCTTCGTTTGATCAAAATCGGTTCAGAGACGGCTGAAATATAACGATTTTTAATACTTGTGTACCACAACAAATATTAGATATTTTGAAAAATTTGAAAAAACCGTTGAAAAAAAACGAAATAACGCCTTTTACGTCGTATTTCAGCCAATGCCGATGTTGTTTTTTGTTGTTGGCATTTTCGTGTTGCTTATATTACGCACAACCAGCCGGCCCATGTATTGTTATATTTAATTAAATAATTAATTAACGGTCACCATGTTTTTTTTAAAGTGGAGCCGAATTGGTATGCTCGTATTGGCTAAATTTCACACATTTTGGGGTCTAAAATTACCTTCCTAGCATTTTTAGGTTCTAAAAGAGGACTAGAAATATCATGGATAAGAATAAGAGCAATAACCATGCACTTTGAAGGCATTTGCGGTCTGAAAACAGAAATCAACTATCCCTTTAACATTTAGCTCGTTGCTTTTTAACCCTGCGGCTTTGCATTTGGCGCACTGCATTTCTATGATGATGCTGTTGATTGAATAAATTGAATAAATTCATCAATTCCTGATGAAGCCGTATGAGAGAGAATTCATTTATTCTTGTCTCATATACGGTTGTCTCATTTACTTCGTTTTCTATTTATATATGTAGGTATTATGAAAATGTGATAGCAAAATGTGTATATTGATGGTCATTTTGCGAGTAATAACCATTAACTACTCTCATCGGGCTCTCATCATTAATTTTTCTCTTCATTTGTATTAATGGTGAATTATTGGAGGGGGATGATTGTACAGGCCATCCCCAACCTGCAATATTGAGGGGGGGGGGGTGATATATCCCCCACCCCCCCCCCGGGATCGACACCCATGATGTTTACTATTATATTCCAATATTCAGGACCATGATGGAAAACAGCTTTGGTGATCACGTTTTTATCATGTATAACTTTGTTTCAAAGAATACAAATAAATAATTTCCTCCGACTTAGTTCCCTGATTCCCCCCCTTTTTTTTACCACATTAACTCTATATACATCTTCGTTTGAATCATTTGAATAATGCGCTTTCTATTTATTGCAACATCTATTCCTCCTTTTTATTTGAAATTGATTGATTGAAATGATAATGATATCAGTTTTATTTAACCAATGTAGACGTCTTACTATATGATTTCTAAAACGTAATTTATTCCGGTTAAAGATGGTTAACATGGCTCTTTTATAATTGTGAAATCAGTAAATCAATCTGGAATGAAACGGTGAAATGGATACATGAAGGTCCTCGAATACAGGCAGAGTTTGATTAAGAAAATGTAAATTTTGTTTATTGAAGACATAAGAATAAGTTTTATAGTGACTTTGATTAAGCATCAACTATTCGTACAAAAGCTATAATAAAAAAATAATAAAAAAAAAATTCTTTGAAGACACAAATTATTAAATATTATGAAGACGAGAGATATCCATTCTATATCTGGTATGTATAACCATTTTATTACTATGTGGCAGTCACTTCAACATTTGTTTGTATGATCAACAAGGAGAGAACTGTGGAAGTATTATGTTTTGTTTGAATTAAAGAAAGACTTGATTCCATTGAATTATGAAATGTTTTGTATGACTCAATACAATAGCCCATGGAGGGCTAAAACGTTTTAGACAAAAATGGTGATGATGGCAACGATTATCAAGATCTCGATGATTATGTTAATGATTATTTTGTCCCTAAATTATGACTGAAATGGCTGGATCGTTCTTTCTGTCTGAATTCTCACTTCCATTCAACATTTTCATTATTTTAAAAGGCACTTCTAGTTGTTTAAATCCAGGAAGATCTAAATTAGCTCGACAAATTGATTTTAAAATATTAACTTTATAGATAAGTTTAAAGCAGATATTCATTGATTTTAAAAACTAACTTTATTTTCATTATTGCAAAATTGAAACTTTGATTCGACAAGGTTATCAAAATTCAATGCTTGGAAACATTCGAAGTATTGATTATCATAAATTACAAAACGCTTAAATACAGCCCCGGCATAGCACCTGAAGAGCTCTCCGAACGCTGCTGAGATGTGTGAGATCACAGTATGGACATGACTTGCACAAGCAGACGATGTCCCATGACATCTCACACATTTTCAGTGCCTGTGTTTTCATCTTCTCTTGAGTTCTTTCTCTTACTTCACTACCGTCAGGCTAAATGTATAATCTATTGCCTCACTCTAAACCCCGCGCATGGTTTTATTTTGATGACAAATGCAGCGATACAAAAATAAAGGAATCTGTCGCCTGTAAACAAAATAAGACGCCATTGTATATTCAGCTGCACACACCGGGGTATGTTCGGCGTTTCAAGAGGGAACAAATGCCGTCCTTAATATCATTCCGGGGTTTTTTCAATTTGAAAGTCTGGTTTCTTTGATTGTTAATTAACCCCTATCCTGTGTATTTACAAGCAAAAGATTTTAGTTATCAGAATCGGGTCAAATCCCCTTTTGAATGGTTTGACATGCCATTACATTTATATACACTAAACTCATTATAATTTGAGAAATAATAGCTTTGCAATTATGTTCATTCTCTATGGGATGTCGTCTGCTTGGGCAGTGTTGGTCCATATAGTGACGTCATTAAAACATCGTTATTTTTTCCGGCATATCTCTCGTATATCCAAGGTGCTATGGAGGTGGTTGTATTTGTATTTTATAAATCACCCAATATGTAGTTGACTTAAAACTTGTCCGATGGCACTCTGTTAGCTTACCAGTTTCTAGTGATACATTAGTTGACATATTTGTGATCTTCTTTGAATTTCACGTTTAAATATCATAAGACATGTTGTCAAGATAAGAGTCACTAATTGTTATAATAATTTCCCCGTGTCGCTTTTTTCCATCAAAGTTCCAAGTATGCCGCCCTCTTATGAAACCTTTATGTTATCACATTCAGGAAAACTTTTAATATTTAAGCGAGTTCGTACTTAGATTTGCGCATGGGCAGATAAAGGTCATTCGTTCCAAAATTGTAAAACCACCGAGACGAATGTTGGTATCGTGCTCATGAAATTTATGTAATCAGGATTCATTTATGCACCGACACTACATTTATCTGATACACAGGTGGAAGTATTCTTCTCAAGAGGCAATGTATTCCATGAAGCATCTCCATCACTTCGGCAGTGATTATTCTAAATTGCAAAAACAGGACGCATCCATCATGTAAAAGATCTGTGGATATTTTGGGATCATGCATACCATATGATAAAATATTATTATAAAGGTTTCATAAGAGGGCGGAAATTAATGTAATCAGGATTCATTTATGCACCGACAGTACATTTATCTGATACAAGTTCGGTTCAGACGGAGAATTTATTTTTTCCTTTTTCTCTTCTCAGTCTTTCCCCTTTCTTCCTTTTCCGCCTTTTCTCCCCTCTCTCTCTCTACCCCTTTCTTCCTTTCCCCTCATTTTTTCCTCTTCTCTTTTCTCTTCTCCTTTTTTCTTCTTCTTTCTCTCTTCCCTTTTATTTTTTCCATCCTCCTTTTTCTTTCCCCTCCTGTTTCTCCTCTTCTCCCTTTTTCTTTCCCCTTCCCCCCTTTTTTCTACCGGGGGGGGGGGGGGCACATACCCCCTGTGCCCCCTGAATTCGCTACTGGTATAGTTGTATAGATGTACAGTTTCATGCGTTCTGATTGGCCGGCTGGATAGACGTATAGTCGAATAGTTGTATAGTTGTACGGATAGTGGCATGCTTTGCCCGCCATATACCCCGCCATATTTACCTCGATTAGCTCTTAACATGACCTTTACCCTGGGGTAACTTTTCTCCATCTGAACAAGACTACAAAGGTGGAAGTATTCTTCCCAAGAGGCAAACAAAAGGAAAACATGAAGCATCTCCATCACTTCGGCAGTGATTATTCTAAATTGCACAAACGGGACGTATCCATCGTGTAAAAGATCTGTGGATATTTTGGAGGCATGCATTCCGAAGCTATTTAGGAACTTGCTTATTCATACGTGGCTATACATTATGACAACTTCTACGGCCCCGAGATATGAAATTGGAGAAAGGCATTGCCCTTTCGTTAAAAATACAATTGATTTCAAAATGAATTATTTTGTAAGCGACGACTGAGGTTGACAGGGGGATGGAGGGTAAAATCGCTGATGATTTAAGACATTGATTTACCCTTTCTCCAGTTGGGTACTTCTACTACGAAATATTACTTCTCCATAGGCTCATACATGAAATTATCACTCTGATATTATGTATAGCCCCTGTAGCCAGTGGTGTAGCGACAGGAGGGGGTGCATATAAGATCAGTGTATATTTAGGGTCATGCATTCCGAAGTTATTTAGGAACTGGCTTATTCAAACGTGGCAATACATTTTGAAAAGTTCTACGGCTCCGATCAAGGAGGTGATAAAGAAGGAGTGGAACTTCTTGTAATTTATTCAAACGCATGCGTGAGTTCTAAAGCGTAACATTCCACTAGGCTTTGAAGTTCCATGCTGCGAGCCGCTCTTTCACTGCAGGGAATTTCGAAGGCCAGGCACTTTTATTTGTGATTAAGTTATGATAGAACATCGATACTTCTCGGTTTCGTTTTTTCTGGGACGCACTGTATAAGGATAATGCGCTTTTTCCCGCATGTTTTAATATCCCGTCATTCAATCCATGATTTACAATCTTCGATATCTTTCAGTTGGCTGAAGCGTATTTTCGCGTGTTCTTTGTATTTTTGCAGTTGGAAAAAAGGATGAAATTACACAAGTTTTTGTTCGCTTGTTCTACTCATTACACATTCAACATTTGATGAGAAATTATTGAAAGGGCAGCGAACATTTGCTGGGATACCATTTTCTGATGTAGGAATTCTAATTCCTTATATTTCATGCGCTCTTTTATCTCACCACCTGGACAAGAGTTGCAGATTAGCGCATAACTTTTCGGTGGCTTAGAGCATTAGGTCAAAGGAGAGCGGGTTGATTCCACTCCTTCTCTATCACCTCCCTGCTCCGATATATAGTATTGGATGAATAGTTTTGTAAGCGCCGACAGGATTAACAGGTGGATTGATGGCAAAATCGCTGATGATTAAAAAAAATGCTTTACCCTTTCCCAAGTTGGGTATTTCTTCTACGAAATATTACTTCTCCATAGGCCCATACATAAAATTGATTATCATTTTGAGATTATGTATAGCCCCTGTAGCAAGTGGCGTAGAGGCAGGAAGGAGGGGGCAGACGCCCCCACTCGAATGACGGAGTGGAAAAGGAAAGGAAATGAAGTAATATTAATAATGTATAGCGCCTATACGAAGTATCGTCTCGAATTATAAAAGAGACACGAAGAGAGAAAGAGATAGAGAGAGAGAGAGAAAAATAGAAAAAAGAGACAGAGACAGAGAGAGAGAGAGAGAGAAAAAAAAGAGAGGGGGGATATGGAAAAAGGGGTGAGAAAATGAGACGCTAAAATCCCCTCCTCTACCGCAGGCAAGGAAAGAAATCATTATCAGAGTGCGACCGGTGCATTTACCCATTAGCTACCCGGGCCCTCCTCCTAAAAAACACCTACAAAATAAAAGTGTATCAAACCATTTTTTGTGGAACAACAGATTTCACTATGTGTCTTGACATTTATTATGATGAACATATGGTAAGAAGAAATAAACACATCAAACCCATGGTGAATTGGTGATGGATTGCACTCATGTTGGGTTGAGGGGGCAGATGGGATATCAGAGAGATGGTTGTTGAATACGATTTAACGTTGTCTTTTCATGTTTCCTTATGGAAACGAAGAAATCAAATTGAATAACATCAATACGAAAACACGTCTCAATTGGTGTTTTGACAGCTAGAGATATTAATTAATTGTTATCGCCAGTCTATGATTTTTAAACATATGGTCATACAGTACAACATGTTTTTTTTCTATATATCATCGTGACACGTTTGCAAGAATTCATTCTCTCCGTCGACTTTGTGCAGCTCGGAGTCCCTTTCAAAGCTTGGTAAGTCGTTGTTGTATCACTATATATTTGAAATGTTTATATGTGTACTATCGTATTTCATTATTCAGGACCAAGATGGAAAACAGCTTTGGTGATCACGTTTTTATCATCTATATCTATGTTTCAATGAATCCAAATAAATACCTTCCCCCGACTTAGTTCCACGATTCCTGTGTCTATGTTTTTCGACATTAATTCTCTTCATATCTTCGTTTGAATCATTTGATTAATGCGCTTTCTATTTATCGCAACATTTATTCCTTCTTTTGATTTTTTGGAATTGATTGATATGAGTATTATTTAACCAATGTAGACGTCTTACTATATGATTTCTAAAATGTCATTTATTCAGGTTAAAGATGGTTAACATGGCTCGCTGGCTATTGTGTGTGGCGTACGTCTTATGTCTGTCTTCTCTTCACCTGACTGTGTGTACTCCGATAAAAGGTAATAATTGGTTCCAGTACGTTACTTTTTAACACAATACAAATGTTCATCAGTCAGAACTTAAGCTATGGTCACAACTCAGATCGGCGACCGACCGATTTGTAGCCTGCTTGGTCGCCGCTTGCATTTAAGCTATGGTCACAAATCAGAGCAGCGACCGACCGATTAGTAGCCTGCTCGGTTGACGCTGGAATTTATGCGTCGCCCAACTATTCTTTGGAGAAGTCGAGCAGGTTATAGAGCCCCAGTGATGCCTGGGCGGTGCCCTGTCGATTTCCCGTCGGTCGCCGGTCAATTTTAGGCAAAACTGGGCGAAATCGGAGAGCTTCTCCGGGCGGCGTCTCGGCAGTCACCGACCGATGACCCACCGATACCGGAGCGGTCTCCGACCAGCCACCGGCTAATTTTAAGGAAATTGCCCGGCATCCGGCCGGCATTCAGCGGGGCGCCAAAATACGCTCGGTGCCCGGGCGTCGCCGCCCGGACACAGACCTAATCGAGCGTTTGCCGTCGAGCGATTTAGGTCAAAAATCGAAGTTGCTAGGTCAAATGGACGGCGACCGCCCGGGCACCGAGCATACTTTGGGCGGCGAGTGAAAGTGAGCAGGCGCCGCCCGAATTTTAACTCCGCGCTAAAACTTCAGCTGCGACCGAGCGATGCCCTAAAAACAAGCGGTGCCCGGGCGAAATTGGCTCAAAACTCGCCGCCCGGCCGCCGAGCAGGCTACTTTTATGTGATGTGATCATAGCTTAATGCTACGGTCACAAATGTTCGTACGAACGATTCGTTCGTACGAATCTTTCTGTTCCTACGAATTTCAGAGTTCGTAGATATTCGTAGATGGGGCATAGCTTCTTACGTCTTTCTTACGGAGTTCGTACGAACGCCGTTTAATTCGCAAGAACAACTCAAAACCCACTTGAGAAACGAAATGATTTTCGGTTTACAATGGCCCTAGAATTCGCACGTTTTTCGTAAGAACGCCTTGAGTTCTTCTTACGTCAGACTTACGCCAATCTTAAGAGTCTTTGTTCTCCCAAGGTGGTCGTACGTGTAACTCACGGCATTCACAAGTCATTCGTAAAAAGATCTTGCCGGGTTGCAAAAAAAAACGCTGCCGTATACTGTCGAAAATTCTATGACTGTTGAAAGTTCGATGTTTCACGATGGCAGTATTGCCAAGAAGACTAAAACTGCAATTACAACTCCATCAAGTGTTTCTCGAACTTATTGTTAACATATCTGTTACTTCCTTTAACATAAAAGCAGTCATGTTCACCGAAGAAGTCAACAAGTTTTTGCGCTGGCATCAAAGTCATACTTCTCCTTTCTTAGTTTCCCTGTAAACCTCATCTTCCGATCTATACACCTCTAAAGGAAGAGAGAGATAGAGAGAAAGAGAGAGAGAGAGAGAGAGATCGGAGTAGATAGGTATGGAGAAAGACAGAGGTTATAATATAACGCACTTATATTGAGCCATATTGCTCCTGTCAATTATTTTGAGGCGCATGAATTATATTACCCTAGCTTTAGCCTGGCTACTATGATTAGGCGTAAATGGAGTTTGAAAGGTACCCATTTACTTCACCTGGGTTTAGTGTTCCATACAAACCATTTTTACTCCTTTACTCCTTTACTACCCCCCCCCCCCTGCCCCCGCCTCCCCCCCCCCCCACTTCCGTCGCCTTTGACTATAAACAGAGTGAAGATTTGAACTTCGCGCGCTTGGCTTTATAACCGCTAAAAACTCAAAATTTGTATAAATTGTGTACGTACAACTTACGAGCACCTTACGAACGCCTTACGAACGCCATAAGAATTTCCGCTCGTTGAGCCCTTTATGAACAACTTGAGGCGTTCTTACGGTCATCGTAATAATTTGAAGCTTCTAGAATTGTCCCTCGACCCTACGAAATGTACGAAAATCTTGCGTGGTTCTTACGGTGTAATTACGGCGTTCTTACGGCTGCCTTACGAAGAGTGGGTTTCGTACGATGTTAAAAAAAATCTTGGACAAGACCATCGACCAATCTGCGATCTTACGAACGGTCTACGAACGGTCTTCGAACGCTGGTTTCGTACGGCCTTCTTAAGAAGATCTTACGAAATGGTCTGAAAATCGTTCGTACGGCGTTCGTAGCAGCCCGTAAGGGTATTTGTGACCGAGGCATAAGGCATCGCCGAGCGATTTTTAAGGTAGTCGAGCAGAATGTAGAGCACCAGCGATGCCTGAGCGGTATGCTGTCGATTTCCTGTCGGACGTATGTCGATGTTTGGTAAAAACTGGGCGAAATCTAAAAGCTTTTACGGGCGGCGTCCCGGCAGTGACCGAATGATGACCCACTGATTCCCGAGCGGTCTCTGACCGGCCACCGGCTGATTTTAAAGAAATTGCCCGACGACCGGCTGCGTAATTTTTTTCCCACTTGAGCTCCAGACCCCCAGTATGAACTCATTTGCATTCAGTCAATCAGAGCTTATCTTGTCAATAACAAGCTTTAGGCGTGCTAAAGATGCGAAATTCAAAACGGTGCGAAGCTCTGGGCTTCACACACGTACGTACAGCGCCTTGCCTATATCAGCATGCATGGTGTGCGTGCATAGGCATAGGCTTGCAAATATTTCATTTTTGGTCTAGAATCTCTAGCTTTAGCAAATTTATTACAGCTCTACAAATATCAGCTTATCAAATTGCTGTGAAAAACTGTTACTTAGCACTAAGTTACAATTATGCCTAGTTCACACCGACGCCGAATGTCGCGCTTTAAATCGGCGATCAATTCGGCGTCATTTTTTCAAAAAATCTCACGATCTCCTGAGATATGTTATGCTAAGTTCACACCGACGCCGAATTGATGGCGCATTAACTCTTTGTTTGCTTTGTTCGCCGATTTGCACGGACGTAGGCGTGCCAACTTCGCATTTTTGCACAGATGTATACGAGTCAATTAGACATTCATAATACCGCTCGCAGTGTGTAGCCACGCGTTGCGTTTACTATTGTTTACATTGTATACATCGCACACTTTCCGGTAAACTGTTTTTCTTCATAGTGTTACATTCGAAATTACCGTGTATTTAGCGGTTTTCTTTGGATTTTTTTTACTGATGTTACGATGGCACCTGCTGGAAAACGTCAACGTGTGTTTAGTGTAGAGGAGGCTCGAGATCTTGTTACTATGGAAGCATGGAGCATGGACTCTGATTCCGACGAATCGAGCAGTGACGAAGACTCTAGTGATAAAAGTGTTCCCTGAGAGTAGACTGATAGAATAAGAATGAATAAAAATTAATGAAAGAGCTAGAGATGACAGCAAGAAAGAGAGTAGACTGATAGAATAAGAATGAATAAAAAAAATGAAAGAAGGAGATAGAGATGACAGCAAGAAAGAGAGTAGACAGTGATAGAATAAGAATGAATAAAAATAATGAAAGAAAGAGATAGAGATGACAGCAAGAAAGAGAGTAGACTGATAGAATAAGAATGAATAAAAATTAATGAAAGAGCTAGAGATGACAGCAAGAAAGAGAGTAGACAGTGATAGAATAAGAATGAATAAAACTAATGAAAGAAAGATGTATCCTGTCTTGCCGTCATCTTTATATCTTTCTTTTATTATCTTTATTCATTCTTATGCTATCAGTGTTTACTCTCTTTCTTTCCGTCATCTCTATCTTATTATTATTATCATTTTCCTATCTATATGTACCCTATGTCTTGCCGTCATCTGTATATCTTTTTCTTATTATCTTTATTCATTATTATGCTATGAGTGTAATACTCTCTTTCTTGCCGTCATCTCTATCTCATTATTATTATCATTTTCCTATCTATATGTACCCTATGTCTTGCCGTCATCTCTATATCTTTCTCTTATTATCTTTATTCATTCTTATGCTATCAGTGTTTACTCTCTTTCTTTCCGTCATCTCTATCTTATTATTATTATCATTTTCCTATCTATAATTATGTACCCTATGTCTTGCCGTCATCTCTATATCTTTCTCTTATTATCTTTATTCATTCTTATGCTATCAGTGTTTACTCTCTTTCTTGCCGTCATCTCTATCTTATTATTATTATCATTTTCCTATCTATATGTACCCTATGTCTTGCCGTCATCTGTATATCTTTCTCTTATTATCTTTATTCATTCTTATGCTATCAGTGTTTACTCTCTTTCTTGCCGTCATCTCTATCTTATTATTATTATTATTTTCCTATCAATATGTATCCTATGTCTTGCCGTCATCTCTATATATTTCTCTTATTATCTTTATTCATTCTTGTGCTATCAGTGTTTACTCTCTTTCTTTCCGTCATCTCTATCTTTTTATTATTATCATTTTCCTATCTATATGTACCCTATGTCTTGCCGTCATCTCTATATCTTTCTCTTATTATCTTTATTCATTCTTATGCTATCAGTGTTTACTCTCTTTCTTTCCGTCATCTCTATCTTATTATTATTATCATTTTCCTATCTATATGTACCCTATGTCTTGCCGTCATCTCTATATCTTTCTCTTATTATCTTTATTCATTCTTATGCTATCAGTGTTTACTCTCTTTCTTTCCGTCATCTCTATCTCATTATTATTGTTATTTTCGTATCAATATGTATCCTGTCTTGCCGTCATCTTTATCGCTTTCTCTTATAATCTTTATTCACAGTAAAGTCCTTTCATTTCATATCACTATTTCTCTCTCATAATGTCTCTCACGTCCGTTCTCCATATTTTATTCATTGCATACTCCACTCGTCAATCATTTCTGATAATAAGCTCTCTCACAATAAAGTAAATGGAAAACAATGCAATATAGTTTATATTTTAAGATTGATTCATTCTTTCTTTGTATATCTATGGCTGTGATAAATGTACTTGAAATCAATTTTATTGAGGGGTAAAGAAGGTGAGAGAACAGATGCGGTGAACATTCATAATGAGACATTTCAATAAGATGCTGATTATGTCATGTATATCACATATAATATATTATGCCTATACCATTTTTACATGCTCATACCAGTGGGCAAAATCAATAACATTCTCTTATTTCTTATTGACTTATCATGGCACAACAAAGAAAAACATCCCCACGACGTCCCTTTTCATGCCCCGCTAAACCGGACATTGACAATAACCTGGGGTAATAGGGATTTCAATGGGCAGATTAGCCCATTGTCAAGGGTGGCTGAGCGGGGTACTTTCAAGTCTCTCCCTATTGAACTTCTTTTCTTCAACAACCTAAATACTAACCTTCTGAATTGTTAGAATACTTGAGCAAGGTATGTAAAGAAAGGTAAGAAGTCCACCTTTCTAATAGATTCGATTTGAAGATGTCTTATCATTGCTAAATAAGAAATTCTAGAGGGATAAAAAACTGCCGTAAATAAGAAAAATTAAACATTATATAATTATGATTATTATAAAAATGATAATTCAAAATATAACAAATGACGGTTCATCGAAAAGCACGTTTTCCGGTCTACAACTTTGCTGCACAATATTTTTTATCATGATCATCCAGTGAAGAGTTATAGCCTCTTGATTCAGCAGAGTCAATAAAGATTCCCTCGAAATGTGTGACCCTAAAAGAATGTGGCACAGGGGTTTTTTTTAAGTGGCGCATAAAGAGTTAAATCGGCGAGCAAAGCGGCGGCAAAGCGTAACAAAGCTTAATTAAAGCGTAAAGACAGTAGAGCGTGAGAAAGCTTTGAGCAATTCGGGACATTCGGCAAGAGCGCCGAAAATTTAAACTCTGTTAAGCTTTCCTACGCTTTGAGCAAAACTTTGATAAGCTTTGTGACGCTTTGATAAGCTTTAATACGCTCTCCCCGCTTTACACAATTCGTGACAGATCGCCTCAATTTTTTAAACAGTTTAAACAAATTTGGCGCTCTTGCCGAATGTCCCGAATTGATCAAAGCTTTCTCACGCTCTATTACGGTCTTTACGCTTTAATTAAGCTTTGTTACGCTTTGCCGCCGCTTTGCTCGCCGATTTAATGCGCCATCAATTCGGCGTCGGTGTGAACTTAGCATTACTTTAGCAATCAAGGACAGACCTTTCTCGTCATCGAAGGCACTATATATATATATATATATGGACTCATTTCTAAAGATTTTACGGTTGAGAATTTATCATAGATCTATACACCTCTAAAGGAGGAGAGAGAGATAGAGAGAAAGAGAGAGAGAGAGATCGAAGTAGAGAAATATGGGTATGGAGAAAGACAGAGGTTATAATATAACGCACTTATATTGAGCCATATTGCTCCAGTCAATTATTTTGAGGCGCATGAATTATATTACCCTAGCTTTAGCCTGGCTATTATGATAAGGCGTAAATGGAGTTTGAAAGGTACCCATTCACTTCACCTGTGTTTAGTGTTCCGTACATGCATGTCTTGCCAAAGGAGTGGCACGGACTTGCACACGCACGTTGTGATCCACAGTCCGGAGACTTATCCATTATACCACATGTAGACATATCAATAATTCTATGTCCATGGGAGGAGAGGTAAACATTGCATATAGTACCTGGGCTGAATGACTGGAATATAAACGTCCAGGAAAGATGCTAGCATCATAGAAATGGGACGATTTGATATAGTACGAGCCTTCGGAGATTGACCCTATATATTTTTAATACACGACAAGACATCAGATTTTTCATAGGGTTATACGCAAACTATTCGCCTATAGATATGACACGCAAAATATGGCTTTTATTACATTTTTTGTGATTGAATATGATATGATAGTCAAAGAAGTTTATATAACCAAATGTAAAACGGAACCTAAAAACAAAAAAATTGACCCACCGGGAATCGAACGTGGGTCGCCGGAATGGGACGCAAGTGCCATAACCACTATACCAAACTACTCCACATAAACATTCTCAAATCCCATCTTGTAGATAAAATATCGCCATGATCCCAACATCTGTTTTAAAAATAAATGTCACCTTCCGTATAAAAAAAATTCTCTGGTCAACATATCCGAAAAACAAAGCAAACAAGACTGAAATATGCAATCTAGATTTAAAAAAAAGTCATCTCTAATAGAGAATACACGCAACAATTGGGAAATTTGACATGCCCCACTGCACTACTTATAGTTACTTTCGCCCTCTACATATCAAACAATGCATAATCGGTGACTATTGGTCCCCTTTTTTTCTTATGTTAATTGAGAGCTGATTTGATGAGATAACCACCTGTGAGCTACCATGCGGGGAGGTATAATCCCTGCTGGCCAAACTAGTGCAGATGGGCTTTTATCGAAAGAATGCGCCATGATGCATTGTAATAATATTGTCAAAATGTCACTTACCGTTTGGAGAATCGTCTCAGCTACAACATACCAAATATTGGGAGCAAAATAATCAATATATTACAGAGATACATATGCACGCAGTATCCCCAAATATGCTGATGTCATAACATGCAAATTCATATTTTGAGTTCCAAGGCCATAATTATGACGTCACGACGTACCTAATGGCCAAATGAGACATGAAGTCATATCTTCGACTATACTTTACTATTACTAGGGCTTATCTTCAAGTATCTAAATCCAACAAAAGGGTACAGGTTTGGCGAGACACGATGGATCTATAGCCAGAGAAAAAATAGACAATTCCAAGAACATTAGAGGGCGCTTTTTAATTTTGGCATAGCAATTGGAGCGTGAAAATTCATGGCTATGTTGGATACTGCGAGATTTCGAGATGAAACGGAATCAGAAAGGTAGTAAAACAAAATTGAAACACTAAAAAGATTGAGAGAGGAATCACATGAACAAAGATAGAACGCTTTTCCTATTCTTTTTCATTTTTTATTTTTGTCTTTCCGTATGCTATTCTTTGTTTCTTCCTTCTTTTACCTTCTTTTATGTTATTCTTTGTTTCTTCCTTCATTTACCTTCTTTTATGTTATTCTTTGTTTCTTCCTTCATTTACCTTCTTTTATGTTATTCTTTGTTTCTTCTTTATATCACCCTTTCTTATGTTATTCTTTGTTTTAATCATTCTATAACTTTCCCCCTCTGTCTTTCCTTATGTTATTCTTGTTTCTTCCTTCTATCATTTTTCTTCCTATCATTCCTTATGTTATTCTTTGTTTTCCGTCTTTAATCTTCTCTTCTTTCTTTCCATCATCTTTTTTCTAATAATTTTCTCTTTCTGTCTTTGTTTCTTCCTTCTATTCTGATGTTATTCTTTGTTTTTATTATTCTTTGTTTCTTTCTTCTATCACCTTCTCTTATGTCATTCTTTGTTTTTATCATTCTATCACTTTCTTTTTCTGTCTTCCTTATGTTATTCTTTGTTTCTTCCTTCTACCACCTTCTTTTATGTTATTCTTTGTTTTTTTATAATTCTATGAATTCCTCTTTCTGCATATCCTTACTGATTTACGCGGTGATATTATCAAGATGACGTAATTTCGACGACATTGTACAAGTTTTCTGACGAAACTCAAATCGTGGATGAACGCGATCTTAAATTTGGTCTGACGACGTGCGCGACCCGACGCATGCACAAATCACCGAAATGACGTCACATCTTTGACGTCGTCTATGTGGACGTGACAAACGAAAATGCCCTATAGCTAGCGTCATGACGCGTGCTGTGGCACAAACAGCCGTCCATATTAACAGAATCATGCAGAGTACAAAATGGCCCCCTTGACATACTTTAAAAATCAGGCCTCGAGTTACCCCGCATATTGCAACTCGGAATGTCACTGCCAAATTTCAAGGAAAAAAAGGAAGGAAAGGGGGCGAAAAGCAATCGGGGAAAATGACGTCAAAGCCGATACGTGTTATAATAAGGCGGAAACTCAGCGGAATTCGTATATTGACTCTTGTTCAAACGCGATTTACTGAAATTTTCCTGTGTGTTTATATACAATATTTGGTATCATTCGAAAGGGCATATAATTGCGGCTAGTTTGACATAATTATCATCTGCGCGTAATCCAATGCACGCATTTAACGGGCTCTTACGTAATGCATAGTAAATTCATCATTTTTAGCGATATCTTTGCGGTAACGTCATCACATTGTACTAAACTTAGCAAACAGTGGTCCCTGTATGTATACATAATCTACCAAGTTTCATTGGCGTAGGTATTAGGATCGTCATTTTAGAGCAAGTTGAAGTTAATTCGCAATTTTCTTGAAAAGAGCAAATTTGGAGGGCA
This sequence comes from Strongylocentrotus droebachiensis, assembly GCA_035222895.1. Lineage (NCBI taxonomy): Eukaryota > Metazoa > Echinodermata > Echinoidea > Camarodonta > Strongylocentrotidae > Strongylocentrotus > Strongylocentrotus droebachiensis. Next base: position 360,210 of record JAVYIG010000341.1, on the reverse strand, counting down.
ATTTCTTTTATTTCCATAACTTCCATTTATATGTAATTTAGAATGTATATTTAACAGGTTAATGACTTTAAAGCTCTTTATGGAATAACACATATTTGGTCAGAAAATATCAAGATTTCGACATTACAAATTATTTAGAATTTCGAGCCAAAAGTTACTTATTATTGCGTGTTCCGCCCACCCATATCTTATTCCTCGGGAGTTTTGCCAAGCGTTTTATATCATGCATGTTATGCATTATCCGTCGAAATGCCGCCCAAAGTATTAAACAAAAAAAGTCAAGTCTGGGCTGGTCTACTATTATGTCCAATTTTATTCAACATTACAAATTTATTAACATTATGCCAAATTTCATACTTTTATGTGAACAAATACAAAATGATACGACCGTTTACGGCAAGGTGGTTACACTTTGGGGTCTAAATATGGTTTGGTGATAGTTGTTTGGTCTATTACTAGTTTGTCTAATAATCATTGAATCATTATTATTATTAATGGTCAAATTATTATTAGACCGTACAAGTATTTAAAAACTGCGGGTTGAAAAAATGTTGATTAAAAAACACTCGACCATGGTTACAAATGTAGTGTTGATTAAAATTTACTTTTAATCTTGCGTTGGTTAAAAACAGTGTTGATCAAAACTATTCCTTTTAACCTATGTTGGTTAAGTCCAAGTCGTTGGCAAACATTGTAACCCAGCATGGATTAAAACAAAATTCCGACGGTAATGATAGCCCCCTTCTAAAGTATAATCAATGTTGATTAAAGTACTGGTCACGTGACCCAACGGAACGATATCGAAGCGCGAAGCTAGCGATCGCTCGACATAATACACTAGCTATAAGTACACAAAGTACACGCTACGCGTGCGACAAAATTAACAATGGAGGTCAGGGGCGGATCTAGCTTTTTGCTAAGGGGGGGGTTTGACCAAAATAATGACGATGCGGAGCATCGTCCACGAGCCGCGAAGCGGCGAGCCGATTTTTTTTGTGGGTGTTTATTTGAACCCCGTAAGTGATGTTTTCCTGGCATCTATTAACACAATGGAGACCATAAAAAGCAGTGCATGATAACGTCTTTTTAAATCAAGTAACAGTTAAATACACAGTTATATCCAGAGTTATCATGTGTTTGGTTAAGTTACCAGATGAGTTGAATATCTTCTCACAATATTTGCACTTGAAAGGGTTTCTCTCCAGCGTGCGTTCTTTTTTCTTTCTTTTTTTCTTTTTTTTCTCTTTTTTTTCCCTTTTTTTTTTTTTTTTTTTTTTTTTTTGGGCCGCCCAAGGGGGGGGGGGGGTTTAAACCCCCTAAACCCCCCCCCCGTAGATCCGCGCCTGGAGGTTGTCGCGAGGACGCTAAGGAAATGGGGTTTGGACGGTCTTATCTCCGTTTTTTCAGGTAAGAAATTATTTTGATATTATCATCATCAATCCTAAGATTGTAAGGAAGAGGTGAAATAAGGTTCTTGCTCAAATCAAAAACGAACGATATGTGTCCCGTTAGGCTGTACATAGCTCAACCAGTAACTTTTTACTTGCACCATGATGTGAGCATTGCACAATGCACCTGGCTCTCGTAAGCACACACACACTCGTCAGTCTGCAAGAATCTTCAACTATGAAGGAGGCACGGACCCAAAGAAAGAGGAGTGTATTACGGATTACCTACCCAAATTACATGCATGAATGATGGCTAGACCTATGTTTTAAAACAAAAATCTAATTATCATCATGAAGTGAAACGTCTTGAATATGCATGCAATTTGGGTAGATATCTAGGTCATCCGTTACACTTACTGAATACTGATTGAGCTACAACCTACGGGCCCGGGACACAAAACGTTTTTAATTTGACCAAGAACCTTATTTCACTTCTTACTTACAATTTTAGCATTGATGATAATCATATTAAAACAATTTCCTACCTGCAAACACGAGGATAAGACCTCCAAACCCCCGTAAGTTTAACCAAAAGTGATTAAAAACTGTAACCAACAACCCAATAAAGTTTAATCAAAAACGTGTGAATTAATCAAAGCAGAATTAACCTACAATGGTTACAATTTTAACCACAACGAGCCATGTAAGTTTAACCAACGTCATGTGAATCAGCCCTGAACAAAGCATAAATAACCAACCAAAGGTTAAAGTTTTAATCAACAAATGGTTAAAGTTTAATCAACACCATTTTAACCAACATTGAGCAAATTTGTTTAACCAATAATTGATTAAAATTGTTAATCAACCACGGTTAAAGTTTAACCAACGATTGTGTGATTCATATGGTAATCCGTGGTTGATTATAATTTTAACCAAGTTGATTACAAATTGTAATACTTGTTCTAACAGTGTAGTACACACAATTGGCATTATTCTAACTACAATTAGACCGACTGGCAATTAGATGAAATGAGTGATACACGAAAAGGGTAGTAGCCGTTTTGGACACTAGACCAAATAAAAATTTGACCAAATGACCATTAGCTTTAATGGTCATTATACCAAATTATAGATATCTACGAAATGATAATGAAACCATGTTGATAGTAGACGGGCTGGGTGTAGACCAAATAGTAATGGGTAGTAGACGAACTTGTAGACCAAATGGCAATACACCTAAAAAAGTGCATGTTAGTTTCCTTTTCCTAGCGACTCTCATAGCATGGTGAAAGCTTCTTGCAGCACAGTCTCCTAAATGTATAGAGTTTTGGCTTTAGAACTAACGTTTGGCATATGGCTCTCCTGTCAAATCTGAAAAGCAGAGCAATGAGTTTAGATCGTTACGTTAAAACGGTTCTAGGACAATTAATCCCTGGGATATACCCACCCCTTTAAATTATCCCTCGGAAAATTACTGCCCGGAAAAAACTACCCCCATGACAATTACCCCCCCCCCTCTCCGGACAACCAAGGACAACCACCACCGAAGACAATTACCCCCTCCCTGAAAGTTACCCCCTGTTCATTAAGTTTGACGTTATATAGAGTGGTGAAGTGTGACGTCATCAAAAATCTAATTTTAGAATTTCTCAATTTTTTTTTTCTTCATTTACCGAGAGAGCATCAAAAATAATGTCCAAACGTCGAAAACCAATTGAATATGTTAAGTATTGGCTGAGATATGACTACTTGAATAATATATGCTCTGGCTTCTAATGGTAGTGAATGTGAATTACTTGCATGAATTTAATGAGGATCTGAGGTTACAGTCGTTAACTTCACGCACGCGTGTGCGCCGACACCCTATCGTCGTTATGCACTTGTATTGTGCAGCGGTTTGCCGTGAAACCTGTGACAAAGTGCATGCATTTTGTCTTCGTTTTTAGGAAAAATACTCAAAAAAATATTAGAAAATTGACACGAAACAGGCAAGAAAGGTAACGACTTTTAAATCATGACCATTATTTGAAAAATTGTTGAAGATTTAGCTGATTTTTGGTATATTTTATAGAACTTATACTACGGTATCTCCATTATAGTGCTATGTTACGTTGAGTATATATGCCACTGTTGTCTCCTGTAGTGACGGCATATGCTATTGCGCAATACAGCTCCAACCGTACTAAGACCTCAAATAGCCCGGCCTTTTCAGGGTTAAATCATGACGGTGGTAACAATTTAGTGGTTCGTCCAGTTGCTTTACAATGCGAACTTTCAGCTAATTGTAATCTCAATATCGATAGACTAATGAATGGTTGAATTCACTTGCCCAAAGGCTATACGAAAGTAATTTTTCAATTATTATCTCTTCGCTACCGGTCGATCCGAGCAGCAATTGCTCCGTTTTCATCAAGACACAAAGTCTTTTATGCTTCATAATAGCATCAAATTCAACTCACGTTTTGCATCTCCACTCAATCAACAGTGGAAAGTCACAATGTGAATTTAGTTTTTAAGGCCTTTTTAGTCGATTTCCAGCGACATCCTGACTTACAAATTTCATGAATTATTCTATCTTCCAATCTTCCAAAAGTGTGAATCAAGCTACAGTGTCGTACATAAATGAACAGGTTGACAAATTGTAAGTCTACCCTGGTTCCAATCGCTACAAAAGATGAATCTGTTAAAAGGGAAATTACTTTTCTAGTCACTTGCTTTCCATTCACTGTCTTTGAAACTCAATTTGCACAGCTTTCGACGAATGTGCTTTCACACCGTGTTTGGTTAATGAAGAATGTACTAATGGATTGACATGTATACTTGTGCCTGCTCTGCTGGTTTTACTGGGACTCCGTGCGCAGGTAAGCTATCAAGTCAAAGCAGATTACAGTGCTGTTCTGTCATCATCGGCAGTACGATGATATAAAAGGTATCATTAGACACGGTTTTAATTTTTTTTTAAAATAAAAAAGTAACATAAGTTAGAAGGTTTAAATCTAAAAAACCCAAAGTTGGGTACACTTTTTTTTAAATACGCAATGTAGTTCATAATGGCCAAGGACTCGACCCTGTTCCTCTGGGCCTTTAGGGTAATGTCATCCAAGATTCAAATCTGACAGCTTTCAGTTAGTTTAAAGCCTAAGTCCACTCGAAAAATAACTTGCCTTCAATAAAAGCAGAAAAATCAGACAGACCAATCAAAAAAGTTTGAGCAAATTCGGATAACTAATAAGAAAGTTATGAATTTTTTGAAAAGTATGTAAAACTATGGAACAATGAGAATCAAAACACAAATTGCCAAAATGGTTATCAGTTTGTGACGTCATGTCCTCACTATTTATCAATTGCTCTATATGATTTAATCCTATTAATTTCCCTTTTTATTCCCCAAAACTTGAATTGCCCATGCCTTTGCCCAGGTTATATGATTTATATCATATTGCGTGCATGACTTTTCACAAAATCTTTTATGAACTTTTAAAAATTTATACTATTTTCTGAATATTGTATATTCATAATTATTGATTTTTCTATAAATTAGCTGATCAAAATTCACTTTTTTCATGATTTAACTGGAAAAAATTACTCTATATTAGTGCATCCACACAAAAACATATTACCATTAATCTAACTTGGATGCTGGTGTGAAGAAATAAGATTCTTAAGGAGAAAATAGGAAATTTATATCATCAATATAAAGAAAATAATTAGTGGATAGTGCGGACATGACGTCACAGACTCATGAGTGAGTTGCCAATTTGTCTAGTGATTTTCAAAGTTTTTAATGTCATTAAAAATTCATAACTTTGTTATTAGTTATCCAATTTTGCTCAGACTTTTTTTGATTGGTTAGTCTGATTTTTCTGCTTCTATTGAAAGTAAGTTATTTTTGGAGTGGACTTAGGCTTTAATGCTGAACATGGCGCAAAGAGATGTCGTCTTAAACTGGCGGGGTTCTTGTGTGAATGTAGAACATTCACTTGCGAAAGAATGTCTGAAATATTCGTGGCATAATGTCATGTGTTCTACGACCACATGGTTATTTTAATGCGGTTTGTAATAAAACCATTCAAGGAATGGCCGCACTGACTACTATAAGATGTTTGATACATGTTTGATTCCCCTTTTCAAAGGAATACATCTACCTGTAAAACAGTTTTAAAACAGGTTTATGGTGACGACGAACTAAGGGAACACTCAAAGGACTCTAGTTTTTATTTAAGTTTTCAATCAAGAGGACTAAAAATTGCACATTTAAACATTTGTAGTTTGTTTCCAAAGTGTGATCACTTGCGGGAGAAATTTGTAAATAAACCATTTTATATACTGACTTTCTCTGAAACTTACTTGGACAGTACAATACGTGATGCCGAAATACAACTAGATGGATACTCGGTTGAAAGAAATGATAGAAACCGCCGATGTGGTGGTATGGCAGCCTTTGTTTAAAATACTATTAGCTACATACGGAAATATGAATTTGAACATCCTGATATTGAAAGTGTATGGGTTGAGATTAATCTGACTAATTCCAGGCCTATAGTGATTGGCACTTTCTATCGTCCTCCCAAATCAGGGTTGGATTACTATGAGGTTATAGATGATACCATTTCAAAAGCCATACATACAGGCAATGTGTGTTACATATTGGGGGATTTTAACTATTACTTGTATTGTAAGAGGGACTTTCGTGTTGTCCGCCAGTTGTGTAATGACCATCCAACAAGAGTTACAGAGAATAGTTCAACTCTGATTTATCTCATTCTAACAAACCGCCCATGTATCATACGTGAGAAGAATGTAATTTCTCATGGCTTGAGTGACCATAGACTGGTTGATGTAGTGTGTAAGCATTTCAGACCAAAAGCACCACCAAGAGTTGTACGGACAAGGGCTTTTAAACGTTTGAATGTCGAATTATTTCGCCTGGCATTACAAAATGCCCATTTAGAATCTGAAGTTCAGGAAGCAGATGTAGAATCAGAGTGGAATAGGTGGAAAAATACATTTACTGACATATGTGGCAGGCACGCCCCTGTTGTTTCATTGAGAGCCTATTATCACACCCTGGGTTACCCCCGAGTTTGTGAGATTGTCTTATGAGCGAGACAAACTCAGAAAAAGGGCCGAAAACTCTAGTCACCCACAAGATTGGAGATACTGTAGAGCTTGTCGAAATCATATAAACAACCTAAGAACTACCCTCAAGAAAGCATACTGCCATCAGCAGATTGTATCTAACAAGAATAATCCTTCTGAATTATGGAAAGTTCTCAAGAGTCTGGCCCCAAACTCAACATTATAGTGTCCCCACTAGCTTAAACCTAGAAGATTGTCCTGAGACCGAACCTCTCAAATTGGCTAATGCATTTAATCAGTTCTTTGTGTCGATCGGAAGTGAACTTGCTTCCAGATACCCCCTACAGAATGTACACCCACTTCTGATGATGGACCCGAATCATGTCATAATTGCTTTTCATTTGTTGATGTGCAAGAAGATTCTGTGCTTAAACAGTTAAAATTAAAATCCATTAACATTGATAATGCAACCGGCTTAGATGGAATCAGTGCCAGGCTACTGAAGCTAGCTGCTCCTATCATTAGCAAACCAATTACCAGATTGTTTAATCTATCTCTATACCCTTTTCTAACTGCACTGATTTTCATCGGATGCATCCGGACGCATCCGATGAAACGGCCAGTATGAAAGCAACAGAGGAGAAAAGGGCGATTAAATAGCCGATGAAATAAAAAAGAAATATACGATTAAATTCCCCTGCTCAAGAGCAGGAGAAAGTCTCATTCTATCGGTGTGACACCGATGAAACGGCCAGTATGAAAGTGTTCGGGAGAAAAAGGCGATTAAAACAGCGATTAAAATGGTCAAAGGTCGTAACCAGCTATGTTTGATGACTTATGGTTGAACATGCTGCATGCTAGCTAGATGGAGCGCGGGCTTAATAATTACGCAATAATTCTTCACTTCCGGCATTGGCTCGCCACAGCGAGAGAATTTCATCGGCAGTTAGAAAGCGACAGGGGTAAAACTGCGGTTTCACCTTTGTTTACATAAGGAAAATTCAATCGGTATTTTCATCGGTGTGACTCCGATAGAAGCCAGCTTGAAAGCAGTATAAGATTGGGAGAAGTCCCACAAGAATGGAAACAAGCAAGGGTTACCCCCATCCATAAAGGCGGGGACAAGGACAATGTGAACAACTATCGCCCAATATCGATCCTACCAACAATCATGAAGGTACTGGAAAAGGGCTGTGCACTCCCAGCTTCATGATCATTTGTTAGAGTTTGACTTCCTTAATGCTCAACAGTCGGGTTTCCGAAAAGGTTACTCAACGAATACCTTATTGACATATGTTAGCGATAACCTGCACAGGAATATTGATAGTGGTAAATTAACAGGGATTGTATTGTTAGATATACGAAAGGCCTTTGATTCCGTTGACCATAGCAAGGTACTCGAGAAGTTATACACATATGGTGTAGGGGTAATACACTATCGTGGTTTGAATCGTACTTATTAAAGAGGTCGTTATAAGTGCACATGGTGCAAAGGGCAAGATCTGATCTACAGGTTTTCCAGTCAGGAGTACCTCATTGTTCTATACTCGTACCCCTGCTGTTCACCCTCTTTATGAATGATCTGCCCAATAGTGTTGAACATAGTAAGGTGATGTTGTATGCCGATGATACGGCGATTACGTTCAGTGCCTTAAACCCAAAGGAGATAGAGAGTACAGTGAATAGTGATCTAGAAAGGGTTAAATCATGGCTTTGCCATAATAAACTATCCCTTAATACGGACAAGACCAACTTCTTACTTGTAGGGACACCCCAAAAACTACGACTTATCGAGGCACCAATCGACATAAAGATAGATGGTCTGCAAATGAGACATGTAGAAAATGTGAAATATCTTTGGGTGTGGTTGGACCAGCACCTTAACTGGAATGAACACATGAAGCATACTTCCAGCAAAATTGCTTCAAGGTTGGCACTATTGAGACGTGTCAGAAAATATCTAACAATAGACAGTGCCAAGTTATTAGCAAATGCACTGGTATTACCATATTTTGATTATTGCTGCACCTCATGGTCAAATTGTAATCAAGGTCCTCGGGATACACTGATTAAGTTGCATAAACAGATGGCTAGGGTTGTTCTCCAAATGAATTTACTTACACCAAGTTCAGAAATGTTCTCAAAACTCAAGTGGATGAACATGGAAAACGTTGGCAATTCCAGAAATGTAAACTTATGTTCGATATTGTAAACGGTATTTCTCCTTCATATCTTCAAGATATGTTTACTCAGTCAGCAGCAACACATCGTTATAGCACTAGAATCGCTGATACTCGTGGATTAGTCATCCCCAAAGTTAAAACTGAAAATGGTAGAAGGGCCTTTTCTTTTGAGGGTGCAATGACAAAGAACAACCTCCCTAGTGAGGTACGAAATGCCCAAAACAAGCAGTCCTTTTGCACCAGTTATTTTAGAAAAATGTAAATATAACCAAGTGCACGCAAATAAGTAGCCTCTATCACAAACTTCAATATTTAGTAATTACCAATTGCAGATCACTGTATTTCCCATAATTATCCTACAAATTACAAATAATTATGTTTAGACACACTGTCACTACAATATAATATTTGTTCTTCTTCAAAATTTGTTTATGTATGATTTTCTTGATGACTTGATTTTTTGTTGTTGATTTTTTTTGTTTACTTCCTGAGTTTAAATTTACATTTGAGATTTAATTTGTATTCTTTCTGGTATGTTTACTACTCACCATGTGATGATGTTTTCATGCATATGTATGTCTTTATATGTATTTTATGTTATGCAGGGCCCCCAAGAATAACAGTATTGTAACTACTGATGGGGCTACCCTGTTGAAATAAAACGAAATAAATAAATAAAAATAAATAAAACATAGAATGCTTTGCTTGTGTATTAATGAGCAAACATCAAGTAGTTGTCTCGATGAGGGCCTTAAAATTCCTACAAATAACCTTTTTCTGCTTATGCCCAGATTGCAACTACGGACTGACTTTATATTTGATGTCCATCTGATCGTACCATTCACTCATATTTGCCTATTGAAACCACCAATTTCTACATTTTTCTTCACATTCTCACGCATTAACTTACAGCCATCTTGAATGACTCTGTTCCCCTGGGCCTTGAGAGTTATGGCATCCCAGATTCAAGTCTGACAGCTTCCAGTACGTATAGAGCTAAGTACTATGGTGCAAGGAGAGGTCGTCTTAACCTGGCCCGAGTAGGGAACCTGCGTGGAGCCTGGTGTGTACGAGTAAACAATGCAAACCAGTGGATCCAGGTAAGAAATTTTTCTTAAGGTCAATTCAGACACTAAACATTTAGGCAAACCTTATTTCTAGGGCATGTGTTCATATCCCACTGCTGCCATCGTATCAATAATGTTAGGGTCAACAGTCAATTGTTAGGTATGGTTTAATTTGTTTTCATACACTACCATGATGTCGGTAATAAGAGTCACCAGTCAATTATATTGCATATGGGTTCATATCCCACCGCTGCCACAATGTCAGTAGTGAAAACGTCACCAGGCATTTCTATGGCACCATTCACTTACACAAACACTGTTAACATCGTTTTTATTTGCCACTTTTTGAGGTGACTTATGGGTTCGTAGATTGTTGTCCCCGCTCTTTAGGTAAAGCTACTATAAGATTTGCCAGAGTTAAATGATTATTCACATCCAAGTCAGCTTTTGTTTACTTTTTAATGAAGTTAATATTAATTATTGTTCGATATTACTCAGAAATGAGATCGTTAATGAAGGCAACAAATGTTGTGAACTTCTAATTTAGATATTGACCTCGGAGGAGCAGAGCTGTTTTAAAGCGAGGTAATAGGATTGATATGTGCAAAGAAAGTAGCCGTTATAATTATTTTTTTGAAAATCATATAGATTTGACACATTTTGGAACCTGCTCATTTCATAGTTAAAATTTTGGTCATAGAAATTTAAAAGAGTTACATGATTATGAGGATGAACATCAAGAATTCTTCCTTCGATTCTTTTATTTTTACAAGGTGGATATTTTGAAACCTTACCGTATCACTTCAGTTGCGACTCAAGGGCGAGAAGGTGTAGACCAGTGGGTAACAAGCTACAAGCTTGCTTGTAGTACTGATGGCACGACCTTTCACACAGTACAGGGCATCACTACAAACCCTGGTGCTGACATGGTGAGTTTTCTTATCTGATTATTCATTTATTTAAAATCATTACATTGACTCTATTCTTGTAGAACTTTAAAGGCATTTAAAATCTAATTGAAAACAATTAAAATATTTTCATGTAAGGATAATTTCTTTTAAAAAGAAAGGCAACCGTTACATGTTTGGTGTAATATTACTAAAAAGAAAAGTTATTAGGTAGGATTAAAGAACTGTCTACATTTCTAATATATTAGAGCTAGAAATGCACTTAATTAAACAAATCTTCAATCCATTTCATTTGTTATATATTTTGTATTAGTACGTCTTTAAAACTAGAAATCGATGTCATCAGAATATAAATTCAAATAGAAACAAATGAAGAAGCACGGTAAATGCAACAATATTCTTTTATCCAGCATCTCTTTCAGATTCTTTTGATTCGATTGCAATTAACTGCAGAATCATTTGAAACTTAGTTATTAAAACTTGGATTGATTTTCCTTTATTATTAAAGATCTTCACCGGTAATGTTGACCGCAACACCATCGTGAGCAATACTCTGCCTGTGCCCATGATTTGCCGCTATGTCCGCTTGATGCCTGTCAGCTGGTTCGACTACATCTGTCTTCGTATGGAGATCTATGGCGAAGGTCCTCCCACAGGTCAGTTTTAAAACTAGTGTTCATGCAGAGTTAGAGGTAGGTATAGTTCTTGTTCAAGGATTGAAGCTAATATTTCGGTAAGCATTTAATATGAGGCATTTGGTGTGGAGGGTTATTGTACCTAATAATTAGTTGTATAGAAATTAATTGACCTAAGGCAGGTCTCCTACACATTATTCATTCTAGAGAGGGTTGAAATTGAATTGTTAAGGATCTCTTTGTATGTACCCAGTCCCGTGGGGTAAATGTCTAAAGTGTAGTTGTCCAGAGTTAAACTTTTAGGCCAGTGTGTACAGGACACCTTTTAAGTTCGAGTTCACCCAGGGTCTATTATCCTAGATATCTGATGGGGATGGGGGTAGGGGTACAATGTCATAGGAGGTAGAAATCCTAAAGAGATAGATGGCCAGGGAGAAACGTTCTAGGGATATTGACTTAGGGGGATGACAGAGTAGTCTGTGGGTATTCATGTCCTAGGGTGCGTTCCCCTAGTGGGAAGGTTGTCAGTGGATGGAGTTTTTTGTATGAATGTAGAACATTCATTTCTGAAAGAACTTTTGATCTACCGCCAATCATAGCCGTATTCTTCTTTGTAGTTTAACTGTAGTAAAGACCTCTCTTTACAGTCCAGACAGTTCGTGGTCAATCTAGTTCATTAATCTATCATTCATCTATTTGTAAACATTGAGAGGTACTGAAGGTTTTATGAAACTTGCTCTCGTGAAAATATCTCTTTGATCACCCAAAGTCCTAACTTCAAACCTAAAAATAACCGAGCACTTAATACCTAGCATTCAGTATAAGCTCGAACACTGTCTTTTATGGCATAATACCATGTGTTCCCAGACCAAAAGGGCATTTTAACGTGGTTTGTTTAAAACACCATATTTAAGGAATGACCGCATTTACCACTAGAAGGAAAATGCCTCCATATATATCCACAGATGGTTGTATAATTCTCTTACGATTATAACTTTGAAATTGTCCAAGGCTTTGGAAATAAAACTTTGTATTAAATGAAAATTATCTCTTTTATTTTTGTCACAATTGAAAGCTACTTGAAAATATATTGCTTGCTTTTTTGCAATAAATACATTACTGCTTTCAATATAGATCATTTTGCGTTGTATTATTAAGGGCATATTGCCCACGCATAGTACGTAAACGTAATTTGAAACATCTCCTGTTATTCTGTTATATTTCTATCCACAAACGTGCCTGAATAACTTCGTATCAAAGGACTACACTGTCGCTAATAAAGTTGGAATATTTTAGTTTTACCCCAATTTACGGAATTATTTAAAAAATAATTTAAAAATAATAGATCTAGATAATAGTTTACATTCTCAGATTTTATTGAATTTAATTTGCCAATGTGTGTTTTGCGTGACTGCTAAAGCATGTTTATGCTACTATGCTTATCAACTAGGAGACCTACGCCCTTAAGTCATAAATGACAGTAATGAGGATTAATGCCCCACAAAAGGGCACTAATATAGCACATCGACACGGTTTTTGTCCTGGGGCCTCGCAGTTACGAGGCCATTGCTTTGTCACTCAACCATGATTGTACGCAGCGGGGGCTAGGGTAGGAGACAGTTTCCATAGATATAAAAAACACAGAAAATGCAATCAATTTTCATTAATTTATTGCATATTACCCCGGTCCCCAACATAAACAATTCCTCTGGACGGCCATGCATTATGGCTCAAGGCATGGGCACACAGATTTTTTTTTTATGTTGGGGACCGGGGTAAAATGCAATAAATTATTGAAAATTTATTGCATTTTCTGTTTTTTTATTTATTTATGGAAACTGCCCCCTACCCTAGCCCCCGCTGCGTACAGTCATGGTTGAGTGACAAAGCAATGGCCTCGTAACTGTGAGGCCCCAGGACCAAAACCGTGTCGATGTGCTATAATAGTGCCCTTTTTGTGGGGCATTAATCCTCATTACTGTCATTTATGACTTAAGGGCCCCTAGTTGATAAGCATAGTAGCATACACATGCTTTAGCAATCGCGCAAAACACACATTGGCAAATTATTATTTAATAAAATCTGAGAATGCATACTATTATCTAGATCTATTATTTTTAAATTATTTTTAAAATAATTCCATAAATTGGGGTAAAAAAAAAAAATCCACCGTTATGAGCGACAGTGTATTTATGAAGATGGGGTATATCTTTCAACAAGTCCCATTTTCGTTTATAATCCTTTTTTATTCTTGCAAAGGCTTGCGATTAAAATGTGCCCGTGTGATAGCAAATTACTATTTTTTCATGAATCATACAATTTAGGATATTTCATAAACTTTTGAGTCGCTTTATTTGCCCTCTCTCATCTTCTAAATAGGCGGACCAAATTGTTCGGCAGTTAAAACTTAATATGCATGATTAGAAGATGTTAACCATTCAAAATTTAAAATGATGCCGTAAATATAATTATGTACTACGGTATGATACAGTGGCGGATCCAGGCCAGGGGGGGGGGGGGACCCGGGCCCGCCCCCCCCCCCCTTGAGAAAAAAAATCATGTAAAATCACGTGATTTTTACCTCAAGGGGGGGGGGGGGTGCAAATGAAAAAAAAATCGAGGACCAAAAAAAAAAATGTGCTCACTACCCCCCCCCCCCCCCCACTGAGCGACTTTTCGGCCGGCGCGATTTTCAGGAGCAAAAAAAAAAAAAAATGGGCCCCCTCCCTTAAGAAATCCTGGATCCGCGCCTGGTATGATATACATTTCCTTTGAATTGTACATTACTTCAAAGAAAGAGACATTTCGTGTTTAGGAACGAGTGTGAAGATTTCATTCCTTGCCTGAATACATTCAATCCACACATCGTTAATCTAAACAAAAACAGGTGAGCGTGATGTTTTCACGCCAGTAGCCCGGCTGCCAAGTACCAAATGGTCGTACGTTTTGTGCTGCGCAAAGATTCAATCAGCTGAATTTTGGCAATAACAAGAAGTGGGTTATTGATGTAGACAAATGCTCATGTACCCTTTACAGCTCATTTTATGGATGTTATTACCAAAGAAGAAAAAGGCCAGTCAGTCAATCAATAGTGTCTGACAGTGAATTCTAGCAAGTAAACGGGTTTCCTTGCATAATTTGAATATTAGGACACTTCTAACGTTTAAATTTCGGAGATAGGACATACATGACATATTCATAATTCCTGCAAAGTTCAACAAAATTTGATGTTGGCTACAAACGGGACATGGTAACTTTTAAGGACCCTAAATCACAATTTATATTCTTAGTTCCAGTACAAGAGACACAAGTATTAGATATAATTATTAACATTAAAAACAAAAAGAGTGCTGAATATCATGGTATATCAAATAGTCTTTTAAGACATGTAAGTGAACACATTGCCAAACCTGTAACATATATATTTCATTTATCACTAGTTTGTGGCAAGTTCCCTTCAAAAATGAAAATAGCTTAGGTTGTTCCAGTTTTAAAAAAAGGGTGATAGACGAGAACAAGGTAATAATAGGCCAATATCTCTATTGACCCCCTTTTGAAAATAATGGATTTTTTGTTATACCTGTGTGTTTATACCCAAATAATACACAACAGTGAGGGCATTAGTAAGAATTATCCACACAAGGTACCTAATTCGGAACAGTCTAACACGCACGAGGCGATAGCCGAGGGTGTTCGGACTGTTTTTAAGGTACCGAGTGTGGGTAGTTTTACTAATGCCCGAACGAAATGATGTGTATTATTTGTTTTATAAGATTATGTTTTATTTGTTTTATAAAATGATGTTTTACAACATGATTTTTATAATGACCGGTCATTAGCATTTGATAATGACCGGTCACGTGTACGCTCACAACCAATCTATTGATTAGGATCCACGTCATCATTTTATATCTTTCTTTGACGACTGCGATCTGTTTAGTAATTCACAATTTGGTTTTCGTAAAAAACATACGACAACACATGCTATGCTCTTATTTGTAGACAAAGTCGCTATATCAATAGAAAATTTCTCCCATACAGTTGGAATCTTCCTGGACCTCTCCAGGGCCTCCGACACGTTTAATCATGATATACTACAAACTATCACACTACGGTGTACGATGAAGGGCCTTGGAGTGGTTCAGGAACTACTTTTCAAACCGAACTCAGTTTGTTTCCTTTGATAATCCTGTCAGCCTCAAAAGCGTTACAGTGTGGGGTTCCTCAAGGTTCTCTCCTTGGTCCCCTTCCTGTCCTTATATACATAAATGATTAAAATAATTCCTCTGAAATCTTATCTTTTATCCTTTTTGCTGATGATTTTAACACTTTCTATTCACAACGTGACCCTCACACTGTGATACTATCAAATAGAATTACATTATGTGAACGACTGGATCCAAGCAAATAATTATCACTCAATGTAGGGAAAACTAATTTCATGCTTTTTAGTGATACAATTACCCAATTACCTGACGATAGCCTTTTCAATAATACAAAACTGGTCTGTATTGATTGCACGAAATTTCTTGGGCTATCCATAGATAATAAATTAGCATGGAAAAAACATATTGATAATATATATGTGTAAACTCGAAATCTCGAAAAATTGGGGTGATCAACAAAGTAAAGTTTTCCTTGCCTTCCCGTATTTTATTTACCCTCTTCTCTACCCACAGTCTTCCCTATTTAAACCATGGTATTCTTGCGCGGGAAAACGCAAACTTTATTACGCAAATGTATCACTATGCACGGATTTGCTTTTTTAATTCTATCCGGTCTTCTTAGTCATGCCTTCCAACTCCTCCCAGAGAGTTTCTTTGTTTCCTCTCTAGGATTTTTTTCATTTCATTTCATTTATTTTCCACATTAAAAACCCTAAAAATATACAAGGTAACAGAATACATTGTACACATTTGACACATAGAGCAAATTAAAAACAGATACATAAGCATAAAGGAACAATGAAAATCTACATCAGTTAACAAACATCAACATTAAATCATAAAAAGGTAAGCAATGTAGATGGGGCTATAAAAAGCGAAGCTTATCGAGTATAGCCCCGGTAGCAGTGAAGGGGAAGTCCACCCTGAGAATGTGTGTGGCCACTAACAAGTGAAGGCGGAGTAAACCCATCCTCAGGGTGGACTCTCCCTTCAAATGTCTGGTTTTATAATTAGATTAAATTGACCCGATGAAAACATAATTGCGATTTGAAACATAATAATAATTTTTTTATTTTTATTTATATGACTATTTAGAATTGCAAAGATATTTTTTATATTTCAACTTAAATTGTCGTAATGATGCAGATTGTTTGAGACTGTCATCTAAAGCAGACCATGTAAGGTAACCCTGATACTTAACACTTCTTTGGCCAGTAGCAGTTCTGTGATAAATGCTATGCAAATTCTTGGAGTTTCGGGTGTTAATTACAAATAGACTACCTTTTACGTAGCCCTACTTCACTTTATCATCTGTTTTGTTTTTCTATCATTCATAATGATATACGGTTGTACAAAATTCCATTGGACCATTTTCAGCGTGTTTTCTGGTTTGTGCGTGTTTGTTCCCGAAAAGTCTTCGGACGCGCGGGTTCGGTCGCCTATGCTGGGTCTTTGTGTATATTTTGTCGGGGCTTGTTCGGTTTACAATAGTTTATATTGCTGGTTGCTAGGTCGGACAAACCTTGAGCTCGTTCGCCCTGGCAACGGCAGATTGATGTACGCGGAATGGGCCATGGCGGGGGAGGCCCGGGGATCAGATTATACGTGGGGGCAGAAATGTGCAGGTTTTGATGCACACTGACGATGGTCTAGTACTTAATTTATATTTGGAATCTCGCTCGATAAGCCTAGCTTTTCTGAGATTCTGAGATTTCTCACTCAGCTGAATCAAGCAATATAAAATATGTTGTCTTATTATCAAACTTATATGAGCATTGTAAACTTTTTTGTATTACGTACATACTTATCAGTATTTTGTTACTTATGTAATTCTTTTTTTAAAGTACTTAAAATAATACGGCATGGTTTATATATGTCGTTTTAATTTGTGGATATTTGAGTTAAAAAATGAATAAAATCAAGCATGGACAGGTCTCCCCGAATATATATTGGATTCCCCCTTTTCCCAGGAACATATCTCCCTGTAAAACATAGAAGGCTTTACTTCTGTATCAATGAGCAAACATCAAGAAGTTGTCTCGATAAGGTCCTTAAGATGTCCTACAAATATCCTTATTTTGCCCATGCCCAGATTGTTACTATAGACTGGCTTTTTATTTGATGTCCATCTGATTGGACCATTCACTCATATTTTTCTATTTGACCACCGTTTCCTACATTTTGCTTTACATTCCCACGCATTAACTTACAGCCATCTTGAATAACCCTCCTCTGGGCCTTGAGAGTTATGCCATCCCAGATTCAAGTCTGACAGCTTCCAGTACGTATAGAGCTAAGTACTATGGTGCAAAGAGAGGTCGTCTTAACCTGGCCCGAGTATGGAACCTGCGTGGAGCCTGGTGTGTACGAGTAAACAATGCCAACCAGTGGATCCAGGTAAGAAATGTTTCTTAAGGTCAATTCAGACACTAAACATTTAGGTAACCATTATATGACTTGGGTTCATATCTCACTGCTGTCACCGTATCAGTACGGTTAGGGTAAACAGTCACTTGTTGGGCCATAGTTTAATTTGTTTCCATACACTGCCACAATGTCTGTAATAGGAACTACCGGTCACTTCTATTGCATATTGGTTCATATCCCACCGCTGCCACCATGTCAGTAATGAAAGAGTCACCAGTCATTTCTATGGCACCATTCACTTACACTTACACTGTTAACATTGTTATTCGTAGATTTGTTTGTCTCCTCTCTTTTATAGGTAAAGCTACTATAAGATTGCCAGAGTTAAATGATTATTCACATCCAAGACAGCACTTGTTTCCTTTTTAAGGACGCTAATGCAATTGTTCGATAAGCTCATAAATGAGATCGGTAATTAAAGCAACAATTAGAGAGTTTCTAATTTAGATATTGACCTTGGAGGAGCATAGCTGTTGAATTGCTAGGTAATACCATTAAAGTTAATATTCTAAGACAATCCCAAATATTGAGATAATTACATCAATAGAAAGCTTTTAACCCCCAGAATAACAGTAAATGGTGTCCAACTGACAAAAACAAGTTTAAAATGGTGAATTTATGCGAGTAAACTCTATCAAACTATCTAGTCTGAAACCCGTTAGTGCATGTGGAGTCGGGCCTCTATCCGTGACGTCATGAACGGGACTCATGGGCTCAGTGAGAGTGAATGGCAGTGATATCCCTACGTAAATGCTATCCTGTCAGAGCTTAGTTTGTTGTTATTAAGGAGTATATTTCATGAATTTTTTTTGTTTTCATTTGAATGAAGAATAACGAAGCAACATTTTCCAGTCGCTGATTTATTTCTATATCCTCATATTCACCTATTTGGTGGAGATTTAAAACGAGTTTACTGCTTGGGAAACAAGGTTAAATCATGCACGTATGAATAGGCGGATGCATTATCTTGTCACCAGATAAGGTACAGGAGCAGTTTTGTAAAACGAATATGCCTAGAACTATAATAGTACTTATCATAGATGTGTGTGACTGCCTCAAAAAGGATACAGTACCAGTTAAACATTTCATGTTGTAAAATATCAAACTTGAACGAGATCATGCAAACGCGCTTCCTCTATAATATTTTGACAACGTCTAGTGATCGAACGATCTTTATCCGCGAGTGATGCGGCTCTTGCACGAACGTTCGTAAAGCGAGCAGAATCGGGAGGTAAGACCAGGCCGCTGCTCTAGGCGCTGCTTGCTTGTGATGGAACGTACGTGCGCTAGTTATATGTTTATCGGCAATTGCAAGATAATGAAAGCGACGTTACCAGTGTCAGAATTGGTAGATGAAGGATCTTCAAGGCCAAGGAAGGCGAAAGACATGGGAAAAAGGAAGAAGAAACCATCGGGAGATCGCTGTATGGTAATGAACTGTTCATGGGTCCACTTACCAGACAGCTACTGTTCACTCCGTGCGTGGGCCGATTTCAACACCAAAACAAAATTACATGGTGAAAATATCGAATAATAGCACATCTTTGGCATGTATATGTCATAATTTTTAACAGGGGAATTGATATTAATATTATGAAATATTAGGGGAAGGTAAAGAATTGTACATAGTATTATGATTTATTAGACTTTTCAGCCTTTGAAAAAAAAATAAGCAGAAAATCGTATCACTCTGCACATGCTTTCGATGGAACGTCCGGGTACGTGAATATACTCTTTCCCGGACGTGATGTCATAATAGTAGACCAGCGCCGTGACTGATTTTCAATGCAAAGAGATGCGGATATTTTCGACATTTCAATTAAGGATTTCGAGTAGCCAGAATTTGTTATGATATACTATGTGATTGAAAATCTTATAAATAACATATGCTTGCCGTAGGTACCAAATTAAGGGACAATTAATGCTTAGAATATCAGCTCTAATATGTGCAACGAAAGTAGCCGTTATTATTTTTGTTGTGAAAATTATATAGATTTGACATATTTTGGAACCTGCTTACTGGTTAAAAGTTTTGTTATGGAGATACAAAAAAATAGATGATTATGAGGATGATCATCAAGAAATCTTCCTCTGATTATTTTATTTCTACAGGTGGATCTTTTGGACCTTTACCCTATCACTTCAGTTGCGACTCAAGGGCGACAAGATGTAAGCCAGTGGGTAACAAGCTACAAGCTTGCTTGCAGTACTGATGGCACGACTTTTCACACAGTGCAGGACATCACTACAAACACTGGAGCTGACAGGGTAAGTTTATTCTCTGAGTATTCTTTTTTTTTTATTACATTGACTCTCTTCTTGTAGAACTTTAAGGCATTTAAAATATAATTGAAAACAATTAACATATTTTCATGTAAGGATAATTTCTTTTAAAAAGAAAGGCAACCGTTACATGTTTGGTGTACTATTATTATTTCGCATACACAAAGTATTAGAGGAGAAAGTTATTAGGTAGGATTAAAGAACTGTCTATATTTCTAATATATTAGAGTAAGAAATGCACTTAAGTAAACAAATCTTAAATTCATTTCATTGTTTTTATTTTTTTATTACGAGGTCTTTAAAACTAGAAATTTATGTCATCAGAATATATATTTAAATAGAAACAGATGAAGAGGCACTGTACATGCAAACCTATTCTTTTACTCAGCATGCTACATCATATCTCTTTGGTTCGATTGCAAATAACTGCAGAATCATATGAAACATAGTTATTAAAAAGTGGATTGATTTCCTTTATTATTAAAGATCTTCACCGGTAATGTTGACCGCAACACCATCGTGAGCAATACTCTGCCTGTGCCCCAGGTCTGCCGCTATGTCCGCTTGATGCCTGTCAGCTGGTTTGAACACATTTGTCTTCGTATGGAGATCTATGGTGAACGCCCTCCCACAGGTCAGTTTTAAAAATAGTGTTCATGCAGGGTTAGGGGTAGGTATAGTTCTTGTTTAAGGATTGAAACTAAGATTTCGGTAAGCATTTAATATGAGGCATTTGGTGAGGAGGGTTATTGTACTTACGAATTTGTTGTATAGAAGGCAATTGACCTAAGGCAGGTCTCCTGCACGTTATTCTTTTTAGAAAGAGTGTGTGTGTATTGGGTTTTTACAGATGTGTGAGCACATTTTTTTTGTTTTGGTCCTCGAAAATTTAAAAATGTGCACCCCCCCCCCCTTGAGCGCCAGGGGGGGGGGGGGGCAACTCCCCCAAAAGGTAAAATTAACGTGTTTTTACACGTTTTTTTCCAGGGGGGGGGGGCTTGGATCAGCCACTGCACTCAGGGTCTATTGTCCTAGATAGCTGATGGGCATGGGGGTAGGGGTAGATTGTCCAAGGAGGTAGAAATCCTAAAGAGGTAGATGTCGAGGGGAAATCGTTCTAGGGATATTGACCTAGGGGGTGGCAGAGTAGTCTGTGGGTATTCATGTCCAAGGGTGCATTCTCCTAGTGGGTAGGTTGTCAGTGGATGGTAGATGGAGGAGTTCTTGTGTAAATGTAGAACATTCACTTCCGATTTCGTTTTGATCTACTGTCAGTCATAGCCGTATTCTACTTTGTATTTTAAATATAGTAAAGACTACTGTTTACAGTCCAAATAGTCTGTGGTCAGTCTAGTTCATTAATCTATCATTCATCTATATGTAAACACTGAGAGGAACTGAAGGTTTTTATAAAACATGCTCTCGTGAAATTAGAAAAAGAGAGAGGGGGAGACGGGGTATAGTCATGTAAAAAATAAATGAGTTGAAAAGAGGGATAAAGAGAAATCAGAATGCATGCACGTGGCAGGTAGCAGGACAGCAAGGAAACGTGGTATGGGTGAAATGAGAATACAAACGGCAAAGGGTAGCGCAAGAGAAAATTAAGAACGTCTGAAGACATAAAAGATGGAGACCGAGAGCCAGAGGCGGGAAATGGAGTGATAGAGATGGTAAGAGAGAGTGAGGCAGGGACACAGGGCAACAAAGCAAGAGAAGAAGAAAGTGAAAGAGCAAGAGCGAGAGAGGGAGAGGGTCAGAGTATAGAGAGAGGGGAAGGGAAACAGACCAAAAAGAGGAGAGAGAGAGAGAGAGAAAGACATGCAATGGAGAACGATGCATTAAATATTTCCTGCATATACAGTGCGTCCCAAAAAAACTATACACTTTAGGAATGGCTGCCGAATGAAAAATATATGATTCTGTGGGAATGTATGGAAAGCTCATTAACTCAACTTTCGTATGACACCGGAAAGTCCGAAAATAATTCATGCTTGGGTGAGCACTGCTCACTTTTGTAAAGGGTATGAAAATTAGGTTGCGCAAAAAAGAACCATTCCAATTTGTGAGAGGTAAATTCCTTACAAAATTGAAGGTGATAATTATGATACATTCATGATTTGCTGAATGAATTTCATGGATTACGAAACCAAACTTGTATGCATGAGTGAACAGGAATTGCATTTCTTATTTTAGCATTGTAACTTTCCCTGGTAGACTCAGTGATGTGTTCATGGGAGTCAGGATGGGGTGATGGTACATGTTGTAATGTCCATGTTACAAACTGTTATTTTTTTACATCTGTGACTTTGAAGAGGACATTTTTTTTTTCGGTCCCAAAATTTGAAAATTTGCCGGGTCGACATTTTGTTCTGTTTGGGGGGGGGGGGGAGGTGGGTGGGGGGGGGGGGGTTAAGGTCACCTTTTTTAAGATCAACCATTATAAAAAAAGGAGTGGGTTTAACTCCCCCCCGCGCTCGAGTACGCGCCTGATATTAACCATTATTCTAATTTATGGTTATTTAACAGATTGTTTAACTTGTGGGCGAAATGTTTTTATATTTTGTGGATGTTTTGGCATTTGCGTGTGCAATATTTGTATAATTGTTGTTATTAATGTGTTGGATTTATACATTTGTGGGCTTTACAGAGATAACCATGTCAGGGTTCGCTGCGTGCATTACGTGACAAACATGTACTTGCTTCCTGAACATTATGTGAAGGGACCAAAGGACAGACTTGTCATCTTTCCAAACTACGGGGGGGGGGGATAGGTGGTGATGTTACCCCATTCACATAACGCTTGGGGCACATTCCAGAATTGCACCCGTGTTAAAATTATCAGATCAAAATACAAACCAGATCGAATCTTATCTTCCATTGATTTATCATTGCATTACTGGAAAAAGGATTTTGATGCACCTAGGATTGATTGGTAGCTAATGTTGATAAGTCCAGGAACATACTCCGAGATTATAATAAAACAAGACAATGTATCAAAATGGCTTCAAATGGTAGAAACCTCGGCGAATCGCAAGTCGGTTTGGTTTTGTGGCTAAGCGGTGTGGATATGTAATAAGCATCCAGATAACCAGATAACCATATACGGCTAAACACCCGTTTTTTTCTTCTTTTGAATGCTGGTAAAGAGGGGGAAGTCCGCCTTGTTGACGGTCCCACTGCAAACATTGATATTGTGATTCCCACAAAGATCTCTATTAATTAAGACAACATTAAGAGTACTATAAGTAGTGCTGTGTAGCGCCTGATCGTTGCTCTCACAGGCTCTCCCCTTTTTCCTGATTTTCACACTTGAATTGTCAATTTCATCGAGTGATTTTTATATCAGATGGAAGGGAATATCCCATAGACAAAAACTATGGATACAGCTGTAACGAAGAAGTTTGCAATCTCCTTCAATTTTTGCTTGATTTTGGTTGTGATTTTGTTCCAGAGTACTCAATTTCTACATTGGACTTCTACATACAGATATTCATCATCATCATCTTCAATCCAGCCCATTAGACCCTTTCAGACTATCTATCCAACCAAGCCTTTCACTGGAGAGACAGATTATGCCAGCCCTTCTTTTGATACTTTTGTTGCTAATCTTCACTCCTTTGATCTGAAACCAAAGTCATTGCGTTCAGGCATGACATTGGGTCTGAGACTAATCCAGTACTCAGCGTTGTATCTTCATGGATTGTGTCCCTATTACTACCCTGAGGACGAATGTAGTTTAGACAGTGACGTCTGCTTCAGTTTACAGTCCTTAGATTTGTTACGGAAAACTTGCTTTGTTCACATACAGCACCAATATTCTGTTCCCAGCTCGCGATATTGGAAATATAGCAAACGGAAAAGATGGAGAAGACGTGGAAAGAGAAAAGGCAAAGTCAGTCTTTTTCAACCGATTCCAGTAATAGTCTCGATTCAAGACACACGACATCAATCACCAGCTCGTAGCACTAGGGCAAATACATACCTCATACATCTGACACAGTCAAGCAGAAAGTCCAGTGACATCAGATCTCACTCACAGCCCCATTCTCTACTGAGAATCGTCCAGTGGAATGCTCGATCAATGAACAATAAAACAACAGTTATATGTGATCTTGTTCTAAGCAATGACCTGGACATTCTGGTATTGACCGAATCATGGCTTTCGGGAGATTTTCGCGATCATTCCATCATTGCAGATATTAACAGTACTCTACTGAACTACAATGTACTACACGAACATCGTCTGACGCGGGGTGGAGGCATATGCATCATATATCGATCATGTCTCCAATTGACACAAAATACCTCTACCAAATTTGCATCTTTTGAACATATGGACATGTCAGTTCGTGTCTCTTCTTCCATTCTCTTCAGAATGTGTGCATTTTATCGGCCACCTCCATCATCAAAGAACAAACTCACGTATAAAATGTTTGTTCGAGACTTTTCATCCTTCTTGGAATCGGTGACAATTTCTGAGCATCCACCAGTCTTGTTGGGAGATTTCAACATACACGTTGATAATGGCAGGGATAGAGATTCCAAGACATTTCTTGATATTCTGTATTCAGCAGATCTCTTTCAGCAAGTGAAAGGATCTACTCACCGGGCTGGGCATACACTAGATCTTTTGATTTCCAGGAAGGAGGACGACAACTTTGTTCTCAATACTAATATAATTTCTGGATTACCATCTGATCATTTAGCTGTTTCCTGTACCCTCAACTTTGATCGTCCTGCACCAACTAAGAAGCGAATCGCATGCAGGAAGTTTCGGAGCATTGACCTGGATCAACCCCGGAATGACATCCAGAACTCATCTCTTGCAGCAACAAATGACACAAATGCATCTGATATGGCGGACAGATACAACTTGGTGCTCAAAGATTTACTTGACAAACATGCACCTGAAAACCTGACACTAATCTCACTCAGGCCGAACGCTCCTTGGTATAACGAGACGGTCCGCGAAGCTAAGCGGATGAGACGGCGTGCTGAGCGCAAATCTGCCAAATCTGGCCTGGAGATTGACAAACAGATTTACGACGTGCAATGTAAATCTTACAGTGATATCCTGTGTGCTTCGAAATCGCAATATCTAACGAATGAGATAGCACAGAGTGACAC
This sequence comes from Strongylocentrotus droebachiensis, assembly GCA_035222895.1. NCBI lineage: Eukaryota > Metazoa > Echinodermata > Echinoidea > Camarodonta > Strongylocentrotidae > Strongylocentrotus > Strongylocentrotus droebachiensis. The sequence goes on along the minus strand of JAVYIG010000341.1, from coordinate 334,947 downwards.
TAAGGGTCTGTTCCAGATTGTACAGAAGTTATCCTGTCCAAAATCACAGCAGGTCCTACCAAACCGAGACTCCAATGAGGATTTGGCAGACGAATTTGGAGAGTTCTTTCATGATAAGATTGGCGATCTTGTCAATAGTCTTGAAGTATCCTGTAATAAATACGATGGACTTCGAGAGTCAGCCTACCTCAAAAGCAATATCTCAGTTTGAACAGGTGTCTGAAAGTACTGTTCGAAAGGTAGTATGGGAGAGTCCTTCAAAATCATGTCAACTAGACCCCGTGCCTACCTGGTTGATGAAAGAGTGTTTAGATGAGTTCCTGCCATTCATAACTAAACTTATAAATCTATCCTTGTCGTCCGGAATAGTACCCGCAGCATACAAGAAATCTCACGTGATTCCACTTCTGAAGAAGAAGCAATTGGATCCAGATGAATTCAGGCATTACAGGCCAATATCCAACTTGATGTTCATTTCAAAGGTCATTGATAGGATTGTCACTGCTCAACTTCGTGCATACCTAGAGACGAACGACCTGTTCCCGTGTATGCAGTCTGCGTACAGACAGTTCCATTCAACAGAGACGTCCCTCATCAAAGTCTACAATGATCTGCTACTGGCTGTCGATAGAGGGCTAGAGGCTGTTCTGGTTTTGCTTGATTTCCCGGCTGCTTTTGAAACCATAGATCATGCCAAATTGATGTGTCGTCTGCGTCATGATTATGGATTTGATGGAAAGGTACTGCAGTGGCTTGCTTCTTACCTGGAGGACCGTCATCAAGTTATTGTTGTCAACAGAGTTCCTTCTAAAGCATTCCCACTCCCCTGGGGTGTCCCCCAAGGATCCGTTCTAGGACCTCTGCTCTTTTCACTTACACGGGTCCGCTCAGTGAGGTCATCCATGCTCATGATGGCGTCATGCATATGATGTATGCCGACGATACGCAACTGTACATAGTGCTCAAGCAAAGTGATGCTTCCAGTTGCATTTCCAAGCTCAGCAGATGCGTCAGTGACGTGAAAAGCTGGTCCTGCGGCAATAATCTTGTGTTCAACGGCACAAAAACAGAAGTTATGCATATAACTTCCATGTTTCGCAATTCCAGTGTGCTACCTGATCTTGACATGAATGGCACAACAATCACTCTTTCCCAATCTGCCAAGGATCTGGGAGTCACGGTGGACAACGTGCTAAATGTGAACCAGCATATACGCAACGTGTGTCGTATCGCAGCTTTCGGGATCCACAAAGTTGGAAAACTGCGAAAATTTCTGGATCAAAGTTCTACTCATCGTCTTGTTAATGCCCTTGTAACTTCCCACCTTGATTACTGTAATTGATTATTAATCAATCTCACTAGCTCTCATTTAGCCCCTCTTCAACATATTCAGAACACAGCAGCACGCCTCATCACATGTACAAGAAAACATGAACACATCACACCGATCATTCGTTCTCTACACTGGCTCCCCCTCCAACAACGTATCAAATTCAAGATTCTCATGCTGACATACAAGGCCTTTCACAAACTTGCTACCTCATATCTCTCGGCACTCATCACTCCTAAAACTCGTACTTCATCTATGCGTCTCAGATCATCATCCACAGCACATCTTCATCTTGCCCCAGGGCCTCGCACCAACACCCGCTATGGAAATCGTGCCTTTTCTGTCTGTGCCCCCCAACTTTGGAACAATCTTCCCCATGAAATACGCGAGTCCCCAACCTTAGAGACATTCAAAAGTTGACTTAAGACTTATCTGTTTAATAATGTAATGTAATGTAATCATATTTTGTTTGTTTAACTATAAAGCGTTATGTAAATATTAACTATTATTATTGTATGATTGTTATTATGAATTTGTTATTATAATTATGTATCATGTATTATATTCTTGTAATTTGTAGGTTAACACTACTTTAATTTATTTTTTGTTAACCGCTTAGAAACTTTGTATTAAGCGCTATATAAATGTAATTTATTATTATTATTATAAGAATAGCATATTTCATCCTTATAATACAGATTCATCTTTTTGCCTTTAGGTGTTTATAAACTAAGACCATCTATAGGACGATTTTTTATCTCAAAATGAAAAAAATTGTTGCATTTCTTTTTTTCTTGCAGGGGCACATGAAGCTTTATTAGAGATTGAGATTTTATTCGGAAGATATTCCCTCTCTAAGGCTACGATTTTGGAGCAAATACGAATAGAAGAAAGATATCCAGTTAATTGACCTTATTTCATATAGTTAATTAATGCGAATTTAATATAAATTAACGTATTCATCATTATTCGATATTTTGAATTTAGAATAACAGATTCAACTTCATTTTCTTGTGTTATCCGAAAAAAAGAAATTGTCAAAATGAAAAATATTTTCTCAAAACTTCAATCAAATTCATTGTCTTTAGATTCCTTTTCGCACAGATATCAACGAATGTGCTAGCCAGCCTTGTATGAATGGAGGAACTTGCGCTGATGAAGTTAACTCCTTTACTTGTGCTTGTGTTGATGGCTATACTGGGACTATGTGTGCAACAGGTAAACTATACAGTCGAATCAGATCACATGCATAGATACATACAAACACTTTTTAAGTAATCAAACACCTCCTTGCGTATTCATTAATTATGAATTAAGGGTGAACATAGAAATAAAAAGAAAAAACGTCGAGTAAATGCATAGAAAAATTGTTGACCATCTTCCTAACTTGGAGTCAACAGAAGTGAGAGTTCATGCAAATGGTTGTTTGTTTAAATTTGGAGTAGTAATGAGAGTAGCTACTCCCTTTTTTATTTCGAGTAGACACATGTATTATAGGAGTGCATGCTTAATAAAAGACCAGCATTGATATTGTGATTCTCACAAAGATCTCTATTAATTAAGACAACATTAAGAGTACTATAAGAGTAGCATATTTCATCCTTATAATACAGATTCATCTTTTTGCCTTTAGGTGTTTATAAACTAAGACCATCTATAGGACGATTTTTTATCTCAAAATGAAAAAAATTGTTGAATTTCTTTTTTTCTTGCAGGGGCACATGAAGCTTTATTAGAGATTGAGATTTTATTAGGAAGATATTCTCTCTCTAAGGCTACAATTTTGGAGGAAATATGAATATGAGAATGATATATCCAGTTAACTAACCTTATTTGATATAGTTATTAATGCGATTTTAATATAAAGTAACGTATCCCTCATTAATCGATATTTTGAATTTAGAATAACAGATTCAACTTCATTCTCTTGTGTTATCCGAAAAAAAGAAATTGTCAAAATGATTTTTTTTTTCTCAAACTTCAATCAAATTCATTGTCTTTGGATTTCTTTTCGCACAGATATCAACGAATGTGCTAGCCAGCCTTGTATGAATGGAGGAACTTGCGCTGATGAAGTTAACTCCTTTACTTGTGCTTGTGTTGCTGGCTATACTGGGACTATGTGTAGAACAGGTAAGCTATAAAGTCGAATCAGATTACATGCCTACATACATACATACACTTTTCCAGTAATCCAATACATCCTTGCACATTCATTAATTATAAATTAAAAGTGAACAAAGAAATAAAAAAAAACGTCAAGTAAATGCAGAGAAAGATCTTTGAACATTTTCCTAACTTGGAGTCAACAGAAGGGAGAGATCATGCAAAAGACAATTAGTTGTTTGTTTAAATTTCGGAGCAGTAATAAGAGTAGCTACTCCCTTTTTTATTTCGAGTAGACACATGTATTATAGGAGTGCATGCTTAATAAAAGACCAGCATTGATATTGTGATTCCCACAAAGATCTCTATGAATTAAGACAACATTAAGAGTACTATAAGAGTAGCATATTTCATCCTTATAATACAGATTCATCTTTTTGCATTTAGGTGTTTATAAACTAAGACCATCTATAGGACGATTTTTTATCTCAAAATGAAAAAAATTGTTGCATTTCTTTTTTTCTTGCAGGGGCACATGAAGCTTTATTAGAGATTGAGATTTTATTCGGAAGATATTCCCTCTCTAAGGCTACAATTTTGGAGCAAATACGAATATAAGAAAGATATCCAGTTAATTGACCTTATTTCATATAGTTAATTAATGCGAATTTAATATAAAGTAACGTATTCATCATTAATCGATATTTTGAACTTAGAATAACAGATTCAACTTCATTTTCTTGTGTTATCCGAAAAAAAGAAATTGTCAAAATGAAAAATATTTTCTCAAAACTTCAATCAAATTCATTGTCTTTGGATTTCTTTTCGCACAGATATCAACGAATGTGCTAGCCAGCTTTGTATGAATGGAGGAACTTGCGCTGATGAAGTTAACTCCTTTACTTGTGCTTGTGTTGATGGCTATACTGGGACTATGTGTGCAACAGGTAAACTATACAGTCGAATCAGATTAAATGCTTACATACATACATACACTTTTCCAGTAATCCAATACATCCTTGCACATTCATTAATTATTAATTAAAAGTGAACAAAGAAATAAAAAGAAAAACGTCGAGTAAATGCAGAGAAAGATCTTTGACCATTTTCCTAACTTGGAGTCAACAGAAGTGAGAGTTCATGCAAAAGACAATTAGTTGTTTGTTTAAATTTCGGAGCAGTACTGAGAGTAGCTACTCCCTTTTTTATTTCGAGTAGACACATGTATTATAGGAGTGCATGCTTAATAAAAGACCAGCATTGATATTGTGATTCCCACAAAGATCTCTATGAATTAAGACAACATTAAGAGTACTATAAGTGTAGCATATTTCATCCTTATAATACAGATTCATCTTTTTGCATTTAGGTGTTTATAAACTAAGACCATCTATAGGACGATTTTTTATCTCAAAATGAAAAAAATTGTTGCATTTCTTTTTTTCTTGCAGGGGCACATGAAGCTTTATTAGAGATTGAGATTTTATTCGGAAGATATTCCCTCTCTAAGGCTACGATTTTGGAGCAAATACGAATATAAGAAAGATATCCAGTTAATTGACCTTATTTCATATAGTTAATTAATGCGAATTCAATATAAAGTAACGTATTCATCATTAATCGATATTTTGAATTTAGAATAACAGATTCAACTTCATTTTCTTGTGTTATCCGAAAAAAAGAAATTGTCAAAATGAAAAATATTTTCTCAAAACTTCAATCAAATTCATTGTCTTTGGATTTCTTTTCGCACAGATATCAACGAATGTGCTAGCCAGCCTTGTATGAATGGAGGAACTTGCGCTGATGAAGTTAACTCCTTTACTTGTGCTTGTGTTGATGGCTATACTGGGACTATGTGTGCAACAGGTAAACTATACAGTCGAATCGGATTACATGCATAGATACATACAAACACTTTTTAAGTAATCAAACACCTCCTTGCGTATTCATTAATTATGAATTAAGGGTGAACATAGAAATAAAAAGAAAAAACGTCGAGTAAATGCATAGAAAAATTGTTGACCATTTTCCTAACTTGGAGTCAACATAAGTGAGAGTTCATGCAAAAGACGATTGGTTGTTTGTTTAAATTGTGGAGTAGTAATGAGAGTAGCTACTCCCTTTTTTATTTCGAGTAGACACATGTATTATAGGAGTGCATGCTTAATAAAAGACCAGCATTGATATTGTGATTCTCACAAAGATCTCTATTAATTAAGACAACATTAAGAGTACTATAAGAGTAGCATATTTCATCCTTATAATACAGATTCATCTTTTTGCCTTTAGGTGTTTATAAACTAAGACCATCTATAGGACGATTTTTTATCTCAAAATGAAAAAAATTGTTGAATTTCTTTTTTTCTTGCAGGGGCACATGAAGCTTTATTAGAGATTGAGATTTTATTAGGAAGATATTCTCTCTCTAAGGCTACAATTTTGGAGGAAATATGAATATGAGAATGATATATCCAGTTAACTAACCTTATTTGATATAGTTATTAATGCGATTTTAATATAAAGTAACGTATCCCTCATTAATCGATATTTTGAATTTAGAATAACAGATTCAACTTCATTCTCTTGTGTTATCCGAAAAAAAGAAATTGTCAAAATGATTTTTTTTTTCTCAAACTTCAATCAAATTCATTGTCTTTGGATTTCTTTTCGCACAGATATCAACGAATGTGCTAGCCAGCCTTGTATGAATGGAGGAACTTGCGCTGATGAACTTAACTCCTTTACTTGTGCTTGTGTTGCTGGCTATACTGAGACTATGTGTAGAACAGGTAAGCTATAAAGTCGAATCAGATTACATGCCTACATACATACATACACTTTTCCAGTAATCCAATACATCCTTGCACATTCATTAATTATAAATTAAAAGTTAACAAAGAAATAAAAAGAAAAACGTCGAGTAAATGCATAGAAAAATCTTTGAACATTTTCCTAACTTGGAGTCAACAGAAGGGAGAGTTCATGCAAAAGACGATTAGTTGTTTGTTTAAATTTCGGAGCAGTAATAAGAGTAGCTACTCCCTTTTTTATTTCGAGTAGACACATGTATTATAGGAGTGCATGCTTAATAAAAGACCAGCATTGATATTGTGATTCCCACAAAGATCTCTATGAATTAAGACAACATTAAGAGTACTATAAGAGTAGCATATTTCATCCTTATAATACAGATTCATATTTTTGCATTTAGGTGTTTATAAACTAAGACCATCTATAGGACGATTTTTTATCTCAAAATGAAAAAAATTGTTGCATTTCTTTTTTTCTTGCAGGGGCACATGAAGCTTTATTAGAGATTGAGATTTTATTCGGAAGATATTCCCTCTCTAAGGCTACGATTTTGGAGCAAATACGAATATAAGAAAGATATCCAGTTAATTGACCTTATTTCATATAGTTAATTAATGCGAATTTAATATAAAGTAACGTATTCATCATTAATCGATATTTTGAACTTAGAATAACAGATTCAACTTCATTTTCTTGTGTTATCCGAAAAAAAGAAATTGTCAAAATGAAAAATATTTTCTCAAAACTTCAATCAAATTTATTGTCTTTGGATTTCTTTTCGCACAGATATCAACGAATGTGCTAGCCAGCTTTGTATGAATGGAGGAACTTGCGCTGATGAAGTTAACTCCTTTACTTGTGCTTGTGTTGATGGCTATACTGGGACTATGTGTGCAACAGGTAAACTATACAGTCGAATCAGATTAAATGCTTACATACATACATACACTTTTCCAGTAATCCAATACATCCTTGCACATTCATTAATTATTAATTAAAAGTGAACAAAGAAATAAAAAGAAAAACGTCGAGTAAATGCAGAGAAAGATCTTTGACCATTTTCCTAACTTGGAGTCAACAGAAGTGAGAGTTCATGCAAAAGACAATTAGTTGTTTGTTTAAATTTCGGAGCAGTACTGAGAGTAGCTACTCTCTGTTTTATTTCGAGTAGACACATGTATTATAGGAGTGCATGCTTAATAAAAGACCAGCATTGATATTGTGATTCCCACAAAGATCTCTATGAATTAAGACAACATTAAGAGTACTATAAGAGTAGCATATTTCATCCTTATAATACAGATTCATCTTTTTGCATTTAGGTGTTTATAAACTAAGACCATCTATAGGACGATTTTTTTATCTCAAAATGAAAAAAATTGAGATTTTAATCAAAAGATATTTCCTCTCTAAGGCTACAATTTTGGAGCAAATACGATAATATCGGCCAGTTAACTGACCTTATTTGATATAGTTATTAATGCGATTTTAATATAAATTAACGAATCCCTCCTTTATCAATATTTTGAATTTAAAATAACAGATTCAACTTTATTCTCCTGTTATCCGCAAAAAGAAATTGTCAAAATGAAAAATAATTTCTCAAAACTTCAATCAAATTCATTGTTTTTGGATTTCTTTTCGCACAGATATCAACGAATGTGCTAGCCAGCCTTGTATGAATGGAGGAACTTGCGCTGATGAAGTTAACTCCTTTACTTGTGCTTGTGTTGCTGGCTATACTGGGACTATGTGTGCAACAGGTAAACTATACAGTCGAATCAGATCACAAACATAGATACATACAAACACTTTTTAAGTAATCAAACACCTCCTTGCGTATTCATTAATTATGAATTAAGGGTGAACATAGAAATAAAAAGAAAAAACGTCGAGTAAATGCATAGAAAAATTGTTGACCATTTTCCTAACTTGGAGTCAACAGAAGTGAGAGTTCATGCAAAAGACGATTGGTTGTTTGTTTAAATTGTGGAGTAGTAATGAGAGTAGCTACTCCCTTTTTTATTTCGAGTAGACACATGTATTATAGGAGTGCATGCTTAATAAAAGACCAGCATTGATATTGTGATTCTCACAAAGATCTCTATTAATTAAGACAACATTAAGAGTACTATAAGAGTAGCACATTTCATCCTTATAATACAGATTCATCTTTTTGCCTTTAGGTGTTTATAAACTAAGACCATCTATAGGACGATTTTTTATCTCAAAATGAAAAAAATTGTTGCATTTCTTTTTTTTCTTGCAGGGGCACATGAAGCTTTATTAGAGATTGAGATTTTATTCGGAAGATATTCCCTCTCTAAGGCTACGATTTTGGAGCAAATACGAATATAAGAAAGATATCCAGTTAATTGACCTTATTTCATATAGTTAATTAATGCGAATTTAATATAAAGTAACGTATTCATCATTAATCGATATTTTGAATTTAGAATAACAGATTCAACTTCATTTTCTTGTGTTATCCGAAAAAAAGAAATTGTCAAAATGAAAAATATTTTCTCAAAACTTCAATCAAATTCATTGTCTTTGGATTTCTTTTCGCACAGATATCAACGAATGTGCTAGCCAGCCTTGTATGAATGGAGGAACTTGCGCTGATGAAGTTAACTCCTTTACTTGTGCTTGTGTTGATGGCTATACTGGGACTATGTGTGCAACAGGTAAACTATACAGTCGAATCAGATCACATGCATAGATACATACAAACACTTTTTAAGTAATCAAACACCTCCTTGCGTATTCATTAATTATGAATTAAGGGTGAACATAGAAATAAAAAGAAAAAACGTCGAGTAAATGCATAGAAAAATTGTTGACCATTTTCCTAACTTGGAGTCAACAGAAGTGAGAGTTCATGCAAAAGACGATTGGTTGTTTGTTAAAATTGTGGAGTAGTAATGAGAGTAGCTACTCCCTTTTTTATTTCGAGTAGACACATGTATTATAGGAGTGCATGCTTAATAAAAGACCAGCATTGATATTGTGATTCCCACAAAGATCTCTATGAATTAAGACAACATTAAGAGTACTATAAGAGTAGCATATTTCATCCTTATAATACAGATTCATATTTTTGCATTTAGGTGTTTATAAACTAAGACCATCTATAGGACGATTTTTTATCTCAAAATGAAAAAAATTGTTGCATTTCTTTTTTTCTTGCAGGGGCACATGAAGCTTTATTAGAGATTGAGATTTTATTCGGAAGATATTCCCTCTCTAAGGCTACGATTTTGGAGCAAATACGAATATAAGAAAGATATCCAGTTAATTGACCTTATTTCATATAGTTAATTAATGCGAATTTAATATAAAGTAACGTATTCATCATTAATCGATATTTTGAACTTAGAATAACAGATTCAACTTCATTTTCTTGTGTTATCCGAAAAAAAGAAATTGTCAAAATGAAAAATATTTTCTCAAAACTTCAATCAAATTTATTGTCTTTGGATTTCTTTTCGCACAGATATCAACGAATGTGCTAGCCAGCTTTGTATGAATGGAGGAACTTGCGCTGATGAAGTTAACTCCTTTACTTGTGCTTGTGTTGATGGCTATACTGGGACTATGTGTGCAACAGGTAAACTATACAGTCGAATCAGATTAAATGCTTACATACATACATACACTTTTCCAGTAATCCAATACATCCTTGCACATTCATTAATTATTAATTAAAAGTGAACAAAGAAATAAAAAGAAAAACGTCGAGTAAATGCAGAGAAAGATCTTTGACCATTTTCCTAACTTGGAGTCAACAGAAGTGAGAGTTCATGCAAAAGACAATTAGTTGTTTGTTTAAATTTCGGAGCAGTACTGAGAGTAGCTACTCTCTGTTTTATTTCGAGTAGACACATGTATTATAGGAGTGCATGCTTAATAAAAGACCAGCATTGATATTGTGATTCCCACAAAGATCTCTATGAATTAAGACAACATTAAGAGTACTATAAGAGTAGCATATTTCATCCTTATAATACAGATTCATCTTTTTGCATTTAGGTGTTTATAAACTAAGACCATCTATAGGACGATTTTTTTATCTCAAAATGAAAAAAATTGAGATTTTAATCAAAAGATATTTCCTCTCTAAGGCTACAATTTTGGAGCAAATACGATAATATCGGCCAGTTAACTGACCTTATTTGATATAGTTATTAATGCGATTTTAATATAAATTAACGAATCCCTCCTTTATCAATATTTTGAATTTAAAATAACAGATTCAACTTTATTCTCCTGTTATCCGCAAAAAGAAATTGTCAAAATGAAAAATAATTTCTCAAAACTTCAATCAAATTCATTGTTTTTGGATTTCTTTTCGCACAGATATCAACGAATGTGCTAGCCAGCCTTGTATGAATGGAGGAACTTGCGCTGATGAAGTTAACTCCTTTACTTGTGCTTGTGTTGCTGGCTATACTGGGACTATGTGTGCAACAGGTAAACTATACAGTCGAATCAGATCACAAACATAGATACATACAAACACTTTTTAAGTAATCAAACACCTCCTTGCGTATTCATTAATTATGAATTAAGGGTGAACATAGAAATAAAAAGAAAAAACGTCGAGTAAATGCATAGAAAAATTGTTGACCATTTTCCTAACTTGGAGTCAACAGAAGTGAGAGTTCATGCAAAAGACGATTGGTTGTTTGTTTAAATTGTGGAGTAGTAATGAGAGTAGCTACTCCCTTTTTTATTTCGAGTAGACACATGTATTATAGGAGTGCATGCTTAATAAAAGACCAGCATTGATATTGTGATTCTCACAAAGATCTCTATTAATTAAGACAACATTAAGAGTACTATAAGAGTAGCACATTTCATCCTTATAATACAGATTCATCTTTTTGCCTTTAGGTGTTTATAAACTAAGACCATCTATAGGACGATTTTTTATCTCAAAATGAAAAAAATTGTTGCATTTCTTTTTTTTCTTGCAGGGGCACATGAAGCTTTATTAGAGATTGAGATTTTATTCGGAAGATATTCCCTCTCTAAGGCTACGATTTTGGAGCAAATACGAATATAAGAAAGATATCCAGTTAATTGACCTTATTTCATATAGTTAATTAATGCGAATTTAATATAAAGTAACGTATTCATCATTAATCGATATTTTGAATTTAGAATAACAGATTCAACTTCATTTTCTTGTGTTATCCGAAAAAAAGAAATTGTCAAAATGAAAAATATTTTCTCAAAACTTCAATCAAATTCATTGTCTTTGGATTTCTTTTCGCACAGATATCAACGAATGTGCTAGCCAGCCTTGTATGAATGGAGGAACTTGCGCTGATGAAGTTAACTCCTTTACTTGTGCTTGTGTTGATGGCTATACTGGGACTATGTGTGCAACAGGTAAACTATACAGTCGAATCAGATCACATGCATAGATACATACAAACACTTTTTAAGTAATCAAACACCTCCTTGCGTATTCATTAATTATGAATTAAGGGTGAACATAGAAATAAAAAGAAAAAACGTCGAGTAAATGCATAGAAAAATTGTTGACCATTTTCCTAACTTGGAGTCAACAGAAGTGAGAGTTCATGCAAAAGACGATTGGTTGTTTGTTAAAATTGTGGAGTAGTAATGAGAGTAGCTACTCCCTTTTTTATTTCGAGTAGACACATGTATTATAGGAGTGCATGCTTAATAAAAGACCAGCATTGTTATTGTGATTCTTACAAAGATCTCTATTAATTAAGACAACATTAAGAGTACTATAAGAGTAGCATATTTCATCCTTATAATACAGATTCATCTTTTTGCATTTAGGTGTTTATAAACTAAGACCATCTATAGGACGATTTTTTATCTCAAAATGAAAAAAATTGTTGCATTTCTTTTTTTCTTGCAGGGGCACATGAAGCTTTATTAGAGATTGAGATTTTATTCGGAAGATATTCCCTCTCTAAGGCTACGATTTTGGAGCAAATACGAATATAAGAAAGATATCCAGTTAATTGACCTTATTTCATATAGTTAATTAATGCGAATTTAATATAAAGTAACGTATTCATCATTAATCGATATTTTGAATTTAGAATAACAGATTCAACTTCATTTTCTTGTGTTATCCGAAAAAAAGAAATTGTCAAAATGAAAAATATTTTCTCAAAACTTCAATCAAATTCATTGTCTTTGGATTTCTTTTCGCACAGATATCAACGAATGTGCTAGCCAGCTTTGTATGAATGGAGGAACTTGCGCTGATGAAGTTAACTCCTTTACTTGTGCTTGTGTTGATGGCTATACTGGGACTATGTGTGCAACAGGTAAACTATACAGTCGAATCAGATTAAATGCTTACATACATACATACACTTTTCCAGTAATCCAATACATCCTTGCACATTCATTAATTATGAATTAAGGGTGAACATAGAAATTAAAAGAAAAAACGTCGAGTAAATGCATAGAAAAATTGTTGACCATTTTCCTAACTTGGAGTCAACAGAAGTGAGAGTTCATGCAAAAGACGATTGGTTGTTTGTTTAAATTGTGGAGTAGTAATGAGAGTAGCTACTCCCTTTTTTATTTCAAGTAGACACATGTATTATAGGAGTGCATGCTTAATAAAAGACCAGCATTGATATTGTGATTCTCACAAAGATCTCTATTAATTAAGACAACATTAAGAGTACTATAAGAGTAGCATATTTCATCCTTATAATACAGATTCATCTTTTTGCCTTTAGGTGTTTATAAATTAAGACCATCTATAGGACGATTTTTTATCTCAAAATGAAAAAAATTGTTGCATTTCTTTTTTTCTTGCAGGGGCACATGAAGCTTTATTAGAGATTGAGATTTTATTAGGAAGATATTCCCTCTCTAAGGCTACGATTTTGGAGCAAATACGAATATGAGAAAGATATATCCAGTTAACTAACCTTATTTGATATAGTTATTAATGCGATTTTAATATAAAGTAACGTATCCCTCATTAATCGATATTTTGAATTTAGAATAACAGATTCAACTTCATTCTCTTGTGTTATCCGAAAAAAAGAAATTGTCAAAATGAAAAATATTTTCTCAAACTTCAATCAAATTCATTGTCTTTGGATTTCTTTTCGCACAGATATCAACGAATGTGCTAGCCAGCCTTGTATGAATGGAGGAACTTGCGCTGATGAAGTTAACTCCTTTACTTGTGCTTGTGTTGCTGGCTATAATGGGACTATGTGTAGAACAGGTAAGCTATAAAGTCGAATCAGATTACATGCCTACATACATACATACACTTTTCCAGTAATCCAATACATCCTTGCACATTCATTAATTATAAATTAAAAGTGAACAAAGAAATAAAAAGAAAAACGTCGAGTAAATGCAGAGAAAGATCTTTGAACATTTTCCTAACTTGGAGTCAACAGAAGTGAGAGTTCATGCAAAAGACAATTAGTTGTTTGTTTAAATTTCGGAGCAGTAATGAGAGTAGCTACTCGCTTTTTTATTTCGAGTAGACAGATGTATTATAGGAGTGCATGCTTAATAAAAGACCAGCATTGATATTGTGATTCCCACAAAGATCTCTATGAATTAAGACAACATTAAGAGTACTATAAGAGTAGCATATTTCATCCTTATAATACAGATTCATCTTTTTGCCTTTAGGTGTTTACAAACTAAGACCATCTATAGGACGATTCTTTATCTCAAAATGAAAAAAATTGAGATTTTAATCAGAAGATATTTCCTCTCTAAGGCTACAATTTTGGAGCAAATACGATTATATCGGCCAGTTAACTGACCTCATTTGATATAGTTATTAATGCGATTTTAATATAAATTAACGAATCCCTCCTTTATCGATATTTTGAATTTAAAATAACAGATTCAACTTTATTCTCCTGTTATCCGCAAAAAGAAATTGTCAAAATGAAAAATAATTTCTCAAAACTTCAATCAAATTCATTGTTTTTGGATTTCTTCTCGCACAGATATCAACGAATGTGCTAGCCAGCCTTGTATGAATGGAGGAACTTGCGCTGATGAAGTTAACTCCTTTACTTGTGCTTGTGTTGCTGGCTATAATGGGACTTTGTGTAGAACAGGTAAGCTATAAAGTCGAATCAGATTACATGCCTACATACATACATACACTTTTCCAGTAATCCAATACATCCTTGCACATTCATTAATTATAAATTAAAAGTGAACAAAGAAATAAAAAGAAAAACGTCGAGTAAATGCAGAGAAAGATCTTTGAACATTTTCCTAACTTGGAGTCAACAGAAGTGAGAGTTCATGCAAAAGACAATTAGTTGTTTGTTTAAATTTCGGAGCAGTAATGAGAGTAGCTACTCGCTTTTTTATTTCGAGTAGACAGATGTATTATAGGAGTGCATGCTTAATAAAAGACCAGCATTGATATTGTGATTCCCACAAAGATCTCTATGAATTAAGACAACATTAAGAGTACTATAAGAGTAGCATATTTCATCCTTATAATACAGATTCATCTTTTTGCCTTTAGGTGTTTACAAACTAAGACCATCTATAGGACGATTCTTTATCTCAAAATGAAAAAAATTGAGATTTTAATCAGAAGATATTTCCTCTCTAAGGCTACAATTTTGGAGCAAATACGATTATATCGGCCAGTTAACTGACCTCATTTGATATACGGTAGTTATTAATGCGATTTTAATATAAATTAACGAATCCCTCCTTTATCGATATTTTGAATTTAAAATAACAGATTCAACTTTATTCTCCTGTTATCCGCAAAAAGAAATTGTCAAAATGAAAAATAATTTCTCAAAACTTCAATCAAATTCATTGTTTTTGGATTTCTTCTCGCACAGATATCAACGAATGTGCTAGCCAGCCTTGTATGAATGGAGGAACTTGCGCTGATGAAGTTAACTCCTTTACTTGTGCTTGTGTTGCTGGCTATAATGGGACTATGTGTAGAACAGGTAAGCTATAAAGTCGAATCAGATTACATGCCTACATACATACATACACTTTTCCAGTAATCCAATACATCCTTGTACATTCATTAATTATAAATTAAAAGTGAACAAAGAAATAAAAAGAAAAACGTCGAGTAAATGCAGAGAAAGATCTTTGAACATTTTCCTAACTTGGAGTCAATAGAAGTGAGAGTTCATGCAAAAGACAATTAGTTGTTTGATGCTGCTTGTAAGTGTCGGCTTGCATGGTGATGTAGATATACAGTAGGTTTGCGGTTGCACCATGTGTGTGAGAGAGAGAGAGGTTTGAGGAGTCCTGAACAGGACTCTGACTCGGTAATCTTTCTTGGAGGAGTGTAGTCCTGAAAAGGACTGTTTGTTATCTTTCTTGGCATATAGTTCTCAGGAGAACTATAGCGCTTGGAGAGGATGAGTGGCTCGACGTTTCGAACAGGTTGACTATCCGTCGTCAGGAGTGGGGAATAGCTGGCGTGCGTGAGCTTAAGTCACCGGTGTGCGGACGTCAGGGAAAAATAGGTGACCGTATGTCGGCTTGAGTCATCGGGTGGGCATGGATGGTCGGCTGGTAATTCGTCTGACTATCCGTCTGGGCTGGAGTCTCCGGGTTGCGGACTTAGGAGAGTTTCGAGTTGATGAGTGGGGTGTGTTGTCGGCGAGACGCTGTGTGTGTCCCCGACGTAGGCGGCATTGTAGTCTGTTGTCGTCTGCTGTGCAGTGTAGCTGCGAGGCTGGCGGCTGCTTTGAGGGTTCGGCGGGTGGCGGTGGTTGATGTACGGGTGTCTGTCGGGGTGGTGAGGGCGGTGCTGGAGGCGGTGCTGGAGGCGGTGGTGGAGGAGGAGGAGGAGTGACCGGGTACTTGTTGATGAGAGGTTTCCAGATGTCGTTGATGTATAGTCCTGAGTCTTGGGGCACGGTGTGAAGGAAACTCAACCAGCGACTCCTCTCTCTTCACAGAACAGAAGTCATATCCAAGCCACTCTACTTCAAACTTCGCTCATCTTCAGCTACCTGCCCCATCCTGTTTGGCCAGCCGAAGATACATAAACCTACCATTCCACTTCGCCCCATCATTTCAACCCGAGGATCGCCTTGCTATGACACAGCCAAACACCTGACCAAGATTCTCCAACCACTCGTAGGACAATCGCAGCACCACATCAATAACTCCAAGCATTTCGTCGATATCCTCTCCAAGACCACCATACACGATACAGACATCATGGTCAGTTTCGATGTTGATCTCTCTTCACCAATGTTCCTGTCACCGAATCCTGCCGAATCGTCAAAGAACGCCTCGAAGCTGACGACACTCTCCCCGACAGAACCCCCTGACACCGGATGAAATACATGACCTCATGTACTTCTGTCTCAACTCAACTTCCTTCAAATGGCGAGACAATTACTACCAGCAACTTCAAGGCGCAGCCATGGGATCGCCTCTTTCACCGGTTATAGCCAATATCTTCATGGAGCACTTCGAAACAACGGCACTCCAGACTCTCTCACAACGCCCTTCTCTCTGGCTCCGATATGTCGACGACACATTCGTCATCTGGCCACATAGCAGACCTGACTTAGACCACTTTCTCGCCCACATCAACCAGCATCACCCGAGCATCAAATTCACCATGGAGACCGAGCAAAACAACAGCATCCCCTTCCTAGACGTTCTCGTTACCAAATCACCATCCGGCAAGCCCGCTCATCAAGTCTACAGGAAACCCACACACACCGATAGATATCTTCACTACAGATCCTTCCACCATCCATCCGTACTACAATCAGTCCCCAACGCCCTCATCCGCCGAGCCCATCAACTCAGCGATGCAGACCATCTAGACCAGGAAATCCAGCATGTCACCACAGCCCTAACTAGCATCAACGAATACCCAAGACATAAGATCAAATCCAAGACTCCCGCCAACAAGCCCGTAGCTAACTCCACCCCTGAAGAGAACCAACCCGCAGCTACACCACCGAAGCAAACTATTGTTCTTCCCTATATCGGTCAAGCCTCTCACAAGATTCAACGTATCCTTCAAGCAGCAGACATCCAAGTTCGACACAGTTCCTCCAACAAACTCCATTCGATACTCTACTCCCACAAAGACAAGCATCCAAACCACAAGAAAGCTGGAGTCTACAAAATACCATGCGAATGTGGAAAAGTCTACATTGGTGAAACGGGGAGAAATCTGGAAACAAGACTCAAGGAGCACAGAACCAGCTTCAGACTCAGCGATTGGGATAAGTCCGCCATCGTCAAACACGCCCAGCAACACGAACACACCATCGAATGGGATAACAGTCATCTCATCTCCATAATGAAACACTGGCATACACGCCGAATCCGAGAAGCCATCGAAATTCACCGCCACAACACCGTGCCCCAAGACTCAGGACTATACATCAACGACATCTGGAAACCTCTCATCAACAAGTACCCGGTCACTCCTCCTCCTCCTCCACCACCGCCTCCAGCACCGCCTCCAGCACCGCCCTCACCACCCCGACAGACACCCGTACATCAACCACCGCCACCCGCCGAACCCTCGAAGCAGCCGCCAGCCTCGCAGCTACACTGCACAGCAGACGACTACAGACTACAACGCCGCCTACGTCGGGGACACACACAGCGTCTCGCCGACAACACACCCCACTCATCAACTCGAAACTCTCCTAAGTCCGCAACCCGGAGACTCCAGCCCAGACGGATAGTCAGACGAATTACCAGCCGACCATCCATGCCCACCCGATGACTCAAGCCGACATACGGTCACCTATTTTTCCCTGACGTCCGCACACCGGTGACTTAAGCTCACGCACGCCAGCTATTCCCCACTCCTGACGACGGATAGTCAACCTGTTCGAAACGTCGAGCCACTCATCCTCTCCAAGCGCTATAGTTCTCCTGAGAACTATATGCCAAGAAAGATAACAAACAGTCCTTTTCAGGACTACACTCCTCCAAGAAAGATTACCGAGTCAGAGTCCTGTTCAGGACTCCTCAAACCTCTCTCTCTCTCACACACATGGTGCAACCGAAAACCTACTGTATAAATTAGTTGTTTGTTTAAATTTCGGAGCAGTAATGAGAGTAGCTACTCCCTTTTTTATTTCGAGTAGACAGATGTATTATAGGAGTGCATGCTTAATAAAAGACCAGCATTGATATTGTGATTCCCACAAAGATCTCTATGAATTAAGACAACATTAAGAGTACTATAAGAGTAGCATATTTCATCCTTATAATACAGATTCATCTTTTTGCCTTTAGGTGTTTATAAACTAAGACCATCTATAGGACGATTTTTTATCTCAAAATGAAAAAAATTGAGATTTTAATCAGAAGATATTTCCTCTCTAAGGCTACAATTTTGGAGCAAATACGATTATATCGGCCAGTTAACTGACCTCATTTGATATAGTTATTAATGCGATTTTAATATAAATTAACGAATCCCTCCTTTATCGATATTTTGAATTTAAAATAACAGATTCAACTTTATTCTCCTGTTATCCGAAAAAAAGAAATTGTCAAAATGAAAAATATTTTCTCAAACTTCAATCAAATTCATTGTCTTTGGATTTCTTTTCGCACAGATATCAACGAATGTGCTAGCCAGCCTTGTATGAATGGAGGAACTTGCGCTGATGAAGTTAACTCCTTTACTTGTGCTTGTGTTGCTGGCTATACTGGGACTATGTGTAGAACAGGTAAGCTATAAAGTCGAATCAGATTACATGCCTACATACATACACTTTTCCAGTAATCCAATACATCCTTGCACATTCATTAATTATAAATTAAAAGTGAACAAAGAAATAAAAAGAAAAACGTCGAGTAAATGTAGAGAAAAATCTTTGAACATTTTCCTAACTTGGATTCAACAGAAGGGAGAGATCATGCAAAAGACAATTAGTTGTTTGTTTAAATTTCGGAGCAGTACTGAGAGTAGCTACTCCCTTTTTTATTTCGAGTAGACACATGTATTATAGGAGTGCATGCTTAATAAAAGACCAGCATTAATATTGTGATTCCCACAAAGATCTCTATGAATTAAGACAACATTAAGAGTACTATAAGTGTAGCATATTTCATCCTTATAATACAGATTCATCTTTTTGCATTTAGGTGTTTATAAACTAAGACCATCTATAGGACGATTTTTTATCTCAAAATGAAAAAAATTGTTGCATTTCTTTTTTTCTTGCAGGGGCACATGAAGCTTTATTAAAGATTGAGATTTTATTCGGAAGATATTCCCTCTCTAAGGCTACGATTTTGGAGCAAATACGAATATAAGAAAGATATCCTGTTAATTGACCTTATTTCATATAGTTAACTAATGCGAATTTAATATAAAGTAACGTATTCATCATTAATCGATATTTTGAATTTAGAATCACAGATTCAACTTCATTTTCTTGTGTTATCCGAAAAAAAGAAATTGTCAAAATGAAAAATATTTTCTCAAAACTTCAATCAAATTCATTGTCTTTGGATTTCTTTTCGCACAGATATCAACGAATGTGCTAGCCAGCCTTGTATGAATGGAGGAACTTGCGCTGATGAAGTTAACTCCTTTACTTGTGCTTGTGTTGATGGCTATACTGGGACTATGTGTGCAACAGGTAAACTATACAGTCGAATCAGATCACATGCATAGATACATACAAACACTTTTTAAGTAATCAAACACCTCCTTGCGTATTCATTAATTATGAATTAAGGGTTAACAAAGAAATAAAAAGAAAAACGTCGAGTAAATGCAGAGAAAAATCTTTGAACATTTTCCTAACTTGGAGTCAACAGAAGGGAGAGATCATGCACAAGACAATTAGTTGTTTGTTTAAATTTCGGAGCAGTAATGAGAGTAGCTACTCCCTTTTTTATTTCGAGTAGACACATGTATTATAGGAGTGCATGCTTAATAAAAGACCAGCATTGATATTGTGATTCCCACAAAGATCTCTATGAATTAAGACAACATTAAGAATACTATAAGAGTAGCATATTTCATCCTCATAATACAGATTCATCTTTTTGCCTTTAGGTGTTTATAAACTAAGACCATCTATAGGACGATTTGTTATCTCAAAATGAAAAAAATTGAGATTTTAATCAGAAGATATTTCCTCTCTAAGGCTACAATTTTGGAGCAAATACGATTATATCGGCCAGTTAACTGACCTCATTTGATATAGTTATTAATGCGATTTTAATATAAATTAACGAATCCCTCCTTTATCGATATTTTGAATTTAAAATAACAGATTCAACTTTATTCTCCTGTTATCCGAAAAAAAGAAATTGTCAAAATGAAAAATATTTTCTCAAACTTCAATCAAATTCATTGTCTTTGGATTTCTTTTCGCACAGATATCAACGAATGTGCTAGCCAGCCTTGTATGAATGGAGGAACTTGCGCTGATGAAGTTAACTCCTTTACTTGTGCTTGTGTTGCTGGCTATACTGGGACTATGTGTAGAACAGGTAAGCTATAAAGTCGAATCAGATTACATGCCTACATACATACACTTTTCCAGTAATCCAATACATCCTTGCACATTCATTAATTATAAATTAAAAGTGAACAAAGAAATAAAAAGAAAAACGTCGAGTAAATGTAGAGAAAAATCTTTGAACATTTTCCTAACTTGGATTCAACAGAAGGGAGAGATCATGCAAAAGACAATTAGTTGTTTGTTTAAATTTCGGAGCAGTACTGAGAGTAGCTACTCCCTTTTTTATTTCGAGTAGACACATGTATTATAGGAGTGCATGCTTAATAAAAGACCAGCATTAATATTGTGATTCCCACAAAGATCTCTATGAATTAAGACAACATTAAGAGTACTATAAGTGTAGCATATTTCATCCTTATAATACAGATTCATCTTTTTGCATTTAGGTGTTTATAAACTAAGACCATCTATAGGACGATTTTTTATCTCAAAATGAAAAAAATTGTTGCATTTCTTTTTTTCTTGCAGGGGCACATGAAGCTTTATTAAAGATTGAGATTTTATTCGGAAGATATTCCCTCTCTAAGGCTACGATTTTGGAGCAAATACGAATATAAGAAAGATATCCAGTTAATTGACCTTATTTCATATAGTTAACTAATGCGAATTTAATATAAAGTAACGTATTCATCATTAATCGATATTTTGAATTTAGAATCACAGATTCAACTTCATTTTCTTGTGTTATCCGAAAAAAAGAAATTGTCAAAATGAAAAATATTTTCTCAAAACTTCAATCAAATTCATTGTCTTTGGATTTCTTTTCGCACAGATATCAACGAATGTGCTAGCCAGCCTTGTATGAATGGAGGAACTTGCGCTGATGAAGTTAACTCCTTTACTTGTGCTTGTGTTGATGGCTATACTGGGACTATGTGTGCAACAGGTAAACTATACAGTCGAATCAGATCACATGCATAGATACATACAAACACTTTTTAAGTAATCAAACACCTCCTTGCGTATTCATTAATTATGAATTAAGGGTTAACAAAGAAATAAAAAGAAAAACGTCGAGTAAATGCAGAGAAAAATCTTTGAACATTTTCCTAACTTGGAGTCAACAGAAGGGAGAGATCATGCACAAGACAATTAGTTGTTTGTTTAAATTTCGGAGCAGTAATGAGAGTAGCTACTCCCTTTTTTATTTCGAGTAGACACATGTATTATAGGAGTGCATGCTTAATAAAAGACCAGCATTGATATTGTGATTCCCACAAAGATCTCTATGAATTAAGACAACATTAAGAATACTATAAGAGTAGCATATTTCATCCTCATAATACAGATTCATCTTTTTGCCTTTAGGTGTTTATAAACTAAGACCATCTATAGGACGATTTGTTATCTCAAAATGAAAAAAATTGAGATTTTAATCAGAAGATATTTCCTCTCTAAGGCTACAATTTTGGAGCAAATACGATTATATCGGCCAGTTAACTGACCTCATTTGATATAGTTATTAATGCGATTTTAATATAAATTAACGAATCCCTCCTTTATCGATATTTTGAATTTAAAATAACAGATTCAACTTTATTCTCCTGTTATCCGAAAAAAAGAAATTGTCAAAATGAAAAATATTTTCTCAAACTTCAATCAAATTCATTGTCTTTGGATTTCTTTTCGCACAGATATCAACGAATGTGCTAGCCAGCCTTGTATGAATGGAGGAACTTGCGCTGATGAAGTTAACTCCTTTACTTGTGCTTGTGTTGCTGGCTATACTGGGACTATGTGTAGAACAGGTAAGCTATAAAGTCGAATCAGATTACATGCCTACATACATACACTTTTCCAGTAATCCAATACATCCTTGCACATTCATTAATTATAAATTAAAAGTGAACAAAGAAATAAAAAGAAAAACGTCGAGTAAATGTAGAGAAAAATCTTTGAACATTTTCCTAACTTGGATTCAACAGAAGGGAGAGATCATGCAAAAGACAATTAGTTGTTTGTTTAAATTTCGGAGCAGTACTGAGAGTAGCTACTCCCTTTTTTATTTCGAGTAGACACATGTATTATAGGAGTGCATGCTTAATAAAAGACCAGCATTAATATTGTGATTCCCACAAAGATCTCTATGAATTAAGACAACATTAAGAGTACTATAAGTGTAGCATATTTCATCCTTATAATACAGATTCATCTTTTTGCATTTAGGTGTTTATAAACTAAGACCATCTATAGGACGATTTTTTATCTCAAAATGAAAAAAATTGTTGCATTTCTTTTTTTCTTGCAGGGGCACATGAAGCTTTATTAAAGATTGAGATTTTATTCGGAAGATATTCCCTCTCTAAGGCTACGATTTTGGAGCAAATACGAATATAAGAAAGATATCCAGTTAATTGACCTTATTTCATATAGTTAACTAATGCGAATTTAATATAAAGTAACGTATTCATCATTAATCGATATTTTGAATTTAGAATCACAGATTCAACTTCATTTTCTTGTGTTATCCGAAAAAAAGAAATTGTCAAAATGAAAAATATTTTCTCAAAACTTCAATCAAATTCATTGTCTTTGGATTTTTTTTCGCACAGATATCAACGAATGTGCTAGCCAGCCTTGTATGAATGGAGGAACTTGCGCTGATGAAGTTAACTCCTTTACTTGTGCTTGTGTTGATGGCTATACTGGGACTATGTGTGCAACAGGTAAACTATACAGTCGAATCAGATCACATGCATAGATACATACAAACACTTTTTAAGTAATCAAACACCTCCTTGCGTATTCATTAATTATGAATTAAGGGTTAACAAAGAAATAAAAAGAAAAACGTCGAGTAAATGCAGAGAAAAATCTTTGAACATTTTCCTAACTTGGAGTCAACAGAAGGGAGAGATCATGCACAAGACAATTAGTTGTTTGTTTAAATTTCGGAGCAGTAATGAGAGTAGCTACTCCCTTTTTTATTTCGAGTAGACACATGTATTATAGGAGTGCATGCTTAATAAAAGACCAGCATTGATATTGTGATTCCCACAAAGATCTCTATGAATTAAGACAACATTAAGAATACTATAAGAGTAGCATATTTCATCCTCATAATACAGATTCATCTTTTTGCCTTTAGGTGTTTATAAACTAAGACCATCTATAGGACGATTTGTTATCTCAAAATGAAAAAAATTGAGATTTTAATCAGAAGATATTTCCTCTCTAAGGCTACAATTTTGGAGCAAATACGATTATATCGGCCAGTTAACTGACCTCATTTGATATAGTTATTAATGCGATTTTAATATAAATTAACGAATCCCTCCTTTATCGATATTTTGAATTTAAAATAACAGATTCAACTTTATTCTCCTGTTATCCGAAAAAAAGAAATTGTCAAAATGAAAAATATTTTCTCAAACTTCAATCAAATTCATTGTCTTTGGATTTCTTTTCGCACAGATATCAACGAATGTGCTAGCCAGCCTTGTATGAATGGAGGAACTTGCGCTGATGAAGTTAACTCCTTTACTTGTGCTTGTGTTGCTGGCTATACTGGGACTATGTGTAGAACAGGTAAGCTATAAAGTCGAATCAGATTACATGCCTACATACATACACTTTTCCAGTAATCCAATACATCCTTGCACATTCATTAATTATAAATTAAAAGTGAACAAAGAAATAAAAAGAAAAACGTCGAGTAAATGTAGAGAAAAATCTTTGAACATTTTCCTAACTTGGATTCAACAGAAGGGAGAGATCATGCAAAAGACAATTAGTTGTTTGTTTAAATTTCGGAGCAGTACTGAGAGTAGCTACTCCCTTTTTTATTTCGAGTAGACACATGTATTATAGGAGTGCATGCTTAATAAAAGACCAGCATTAATATTGTGATTCCCACAAAGATCTCTATGAATTAAGACAACATTAAGAGTACTATAAGTGTAGCATATTTCATCCTTATAATACAGATTCATCTTTTTGCATTTAGGTGTTTATAAACTAAGACCATCTATAGGACGATTTTTTATCTCAAAATGAAAAAAATTGTTGCATTTCTTTTTTTCTTGCAGGGGCACATGAAGCTTTATTAAAGATTGAGATTTTATTCGGAAGATATTCCCTCTCTAAGGCTACGATTTTGGAGCAAATACGAATATAAGAAAGATATCCAGTTAATTGACCTTATTTCATATAGTTAACTAATGCGAATTTAATATAAAGTAACGTATTCATCATTAATCGATATTTTGAATTTAGAATCACAGATTCAACTTCATTTTCTTGTGTTATCCGAAAAAAAGAAATTGTCAAAATGAAAAATATTTTCTCAAAACTTCAATCAAATTCATTGTCTTTGGATTTTTTTTCGCACAGATATCAACGAATGTGCTAGCCAGCCTTGTATGAATGGAGGAACTTGCGCTGATGAAGTTAACTCCTTTACTTGTGCTTGTGTTGATGGCTATACTGGGACTATGTGTGCAACAGGTAAACTATACAGTCGAATCAGATCACATGCATAGATACATACAAACACTTTTTAAGTAATCAAACACCTCCTTGCGTATTCATTAATTATGAATTAAGGGTTAACAAAGAAATAAAAAGAAAAACGTCGAGTAAATGCAGAGAAAAATCTTTGAACATTTTCCTAACTTGGAGTCAACAGAAGGGAGAGATCATGCACAAGACAATTAGTTGTTTGTTTAAATTTCGGAGCAGTAATGAGAGTAGCTACTCCCTTTTTTATTTCGAGTAGACACATGTATTATAGGAGTGCATGCTTAATAAAAGACCAGCATTGATATTGTGATTCCCACAAAGATCTCTATGAATTAAGACAACATTAAGAGTACTATAAGAGTAGCATATTTCATCCTTATAATACAGATTCATCTTTTTGCCTTTAGGTGTTTATAAACTAAGACCATCTATAGGACGATTTGTTATCTCAAAATGAAAAAAATTGAGATTTTAATCAGAAGATATTTCCTCTCAAAGGCTACCATTTTGGAACAAATACGATTATATCGGCCAGTTAACTGACCTCATTTGATATAGTTATTAATGCGATTTTAATATAAAGTAACGTATCCCTCATTAATCGATATTTTGAATTTAAAATAACAGATTCAACTTTATTCTCCTGTTATCCGCAAGAAGAAATTGTCAAAATGAAAAATAATTTCTCAAAACTTCAATCAAATTCATTGTTTTTGGATTTCTTCTCGCACAGATATCAACGAATGTGCTAGCCAGCCTTGTTGGAATGGAGGAACTTGCGCTGATGAAGTTAACTCCTTTACTTGTGCTTGTGTTGCTGGCTATACTGGGACTATGTGTAGAACAGGTAAGCTATAAAGTCGAATCAGATTAAATGCTTACATACATACATACACTTTTCCAGTAATCCAATACATCCTTGCACATTCATTAATTATAAATTAAAAGTGAACAAAGAAATAAAAAGAAAAACGTCGAGTAAATGCAGAGAAAGATCTTTGAACATTTTCCTAACTTGGAGTCAACAGAAGTGAGAGTTCATGCAAAAGACAATTAGTTGTTTGTTTAAATTTCGGAGCAGTACTGAGAGTAGCTACTCCCTTTTTTATTTCGAGTAGACACATGTATTATAGGAGTGCATGCTTAATAAAAGACCAGCATTGATATTGTGATTCCCACAAAGATCTCTATGAATTAAGACAACATTAAGAGTACTATAAGAGTAGCATATTTCATCCTTATAATACAGATTCATCTTTTTGCCTTTAGGTGTTTATAAACTAAGACCATCTATAGGACGATTTTTTTATCTCAAAATGAAAAAAATTGAGATTTTAATCAGAAGATATTTCCTCTCTAAGGCTACATTTTTGGAGCAAATACGATAATATCGGCCAGCTAACTGACCTTATTTGATATAGTTATTAATGCGATTTTAATATAAATTAACGAATCCCTCCTTTATCAATATTTTGAATTTAAAATAACAGATTCAACTTTATTCTCCTGTTATTCGCAAAAAGAAATTGTCAAAATGAAAAATAATTTCTCAAAACTTCAATCAAATTCATTGTTTTTGGATTTCTTCTCGCACAGATATCAACGAATGTGCTAGCCAGCCTTGTATGAATGGAGGAACTTGCGCTGATGAAGTTAACTCCTTTACTTGTGCTTGTGTTGCTGGCTATAATGGGACTATGTGTAGAACAGGTAAGCTATCAAGTCGAATCAGATTACATGCCTACATACATACATACACTTTTCCAGTAATCCAATACATCCTTGCACATTCATTAATTATAAATTAAAAGTGAACAAAGAAATAAAAAGAAAAACGTCGAGTAAATGCAGAGAAAGATCTTTGAACATTTTCCTAACTTGGAGTCAACAGAAGTGAGAGTTCATGCAAAAGACAATTAGTTGTTTGTTTAAATTTCGGAGCAGTAATGAGAGTAGCTACTCCCTTTTTTATTTCGAGTAGACAGATGTATTATAGGAGTGCATGCTTAATAAAAGACCAGCATTGATATTGTGATTCCCACAAAGATCTATATGAATTAAGACAACATTAAGAGTACTATAAGAGTAGCATATTTCATCCTTATAATACAGATTCATCTTTTTGCCTTTAGGTGTTTATAAACTAAGACCATCTATAGGACGATTTTTTATCTCAAAATGAAAAAAATTGAGATTTTAATCAGAAGATATTTCCTCTCTAAGGCTACAATTTTGGAACAAATACGATTATATCGGCCAGTTAACTGACCTCATTTGATATAGTTATTAATGCGATTTTAATATAAAGTAACGTATCCCTCATTAATCGATATTTTGAATTTAGAATAACAGATTCAACTTCATTCTCTTGTGTTATCCGAAAAAAAGAAATTGTCAAAATGAAAAATATTTTCTCAAACTTCAATCAAATTCATTGTCTTTGGATTTCTTTTCGCACAGATATCAACGAATGTGCTAGCCAGCCTTGTATGAATGGAGGAACTTGCGCTGATGAAGTTAACTCCTTCACTTGTGCTTGTGTTGCTGGCTATACTGGGACTATGTGTAGAACAGGTAAGCTATAAAGTCGAATCAGATTACATGCCTACATACATACATACATACACTTTTCCAGTAATCCAATACATCCTTGCACATTCATTAATTATAAATTAAAATTGAACAAAGAAATAAAAAGAAAAACGTCGAGTAAATGCAGAGAAAAATCTTTGAACATTTTCCTAACTTGGAGTCAACAGAAGTGAGAGTTCATGCAAAAAACAATTAGTTGTTTGTTTACAAGTTTTGAAGCAGTAATGAGAGTAGCTACCCCCTTTTTTATTTCGAGTAGACACATGTATAATAGAAGTGCATGGTTAGTAAAAGACCAGTATTGATATTGTGATTCCCACAAGAATCTCTAATATTAAAGACAACATTAAGAATACTATGAGAGTAGCATATTTCATCCTTATAATACAAATTCAACTTTTTGCCTCTAGGTGTTTATGAACTAAGGCTATCCATAGGACGATTTTCCATCTCGAAATGAAAAAATTGTTGCATTTCTTTTTTTCTTGCAGGGGCACATGAAGCTTTATTAGAAATTGAGATTTTAATCAGAAGATATTTCCTCTCTAAGGCTACAATTTTGGAGCAAATACGATTATATCGGCCTGTTAACTGACCTTATTTGATATAGTTATTAATGCGATTTTAATATAAATTAACGAATCCCTCCTTTATCGATATTTTGAATTTAAAATAACAGATTCAACTTTATTCTCCTGTTATCCGCAAAAAGAAATTGTCAAAATGAAAAATAATTTCTCAAAACTTCAATCAAATTCATTGTTTTTGGATTTCTTCTCGCACAGATATCAACGAATGTGCTAGCCAGCCTTGTATGAATGGAGGAACTTGCGCTGATGAAGTTAACTCCTTTACTTGTGCTTGTGTTGCTGGCTATATTGGAACTATGTGTGCATCACTCAGTATGATTGATTGATTGATTTTTATTCGACAAGCTTCCAACATACAACAATATACAATAATAACAGATCAAAAATAAGTCAGCTTGAACAGGATAACCCACGAAAGCTCGAGAGCTTATTTCCAGTGGGGTCCCTTACAGTTACAGACATGTATAAAAAATAATAAGTTAAAATAGTAATATTTACAGACAGATAAGAAAATTAAAAGAACTACTTATTAAAGATAATAATAATAATAACAACATTAAACTGATGATAGAAATGATATTAAGTACAAGAAGAAAAAGAAGAAGGAGAAGAAGAAAAAGAGGAGAAGGAAGAAGAGGAAAATAATGATGAATTTGTAGAATTTCCATAACGTACGAAAACATAAGTATATACAACATGAAAAAGTATGAACCGACAGAAGAATAAAAATTTCAATCATATAACATGTCATTCACTTCTCTTCTCTGACTGTCAAGTATTAGGTATTCCTTTAATTTCCTCTTAAAATGATCATAGTTTTCTATTTCTTTTACACCATTGGGAAGGGAATTCCAATGTTTTATGGCATTGTAATAAAACGAATTTCCAATACTACCTACTCTTTCTGGTAAGTTAAAGTTGAATCGTCTATTTCTTGTATTATAATCATGTACGTCAGTAACAGGATCGAAGTTGGATCGAATATAATGATTCGACCTAGCATGATATATTTTATGCACGTGATGCAATACGAGTTGTTTTGATCTTTGGTCGACTTCAAGAAAACCAGCTTTAGAAAGTTCGCTGTAGCCAACATGAATTCTTGGACCAAAACAGTTGATAAATCTCACCATTTTGTTCTGTATAATCTTCAACTTCTTTTGATCTGACTTGTTTATGTTACTATACCATGCAGGGTTAGCATAGTCAAATAAACATTGAATAAGAGCAAAACAGAGTGTACGTCTTGCTTTGTATCTGTACAAAAATTTCAGACGAGAATTTGCTTTTTTTACAACTGATTCTACTAAAGATGAAAATGAAATTGCGCTAGCCAACTCAATGCCTAAATACTTCACAGACTCTTTTCTCTTGATTGCTTGATTATTGTGTGTCACTTTGAATTCAAATGACTTTTTAGAACTACTTTTAGAACAAAATAAAATGCTTTCTGTTTTTCCCAAGTGTAAAGAAAGCTTATTATCAGTCATCCAATCGACACACGTAGACAGCTGTTCACTGAGCTTTTCCTCAATATATTTAGGATCAGGATTTGAATAGAGTAGTACGCTGTCATCTGCGTACAATAATAGTTTGAA
The DNA here is from genome assembly GCA_035222895.1 of Strongylocentrotus droebachiensis. Classification (NCBI taxonomy): domain Eukaryota; kingdom Metazoa; phylum Echinodermata; class Echinoidea; order Camarodonta; family Strongylocentrotidae; genus Strongylocentrotus; species Strongylocentrotus droebachiensis. The sequence goes on along the minus strand of JAVYIG010000341.1, from coordinate 304,937 downwards.
GTCTTTTATACAATTACACATATCATTTATATAACTTAAAAATAGAATTGGGCCTAAAATGCTTCCCTGAGGAACACCGCATGTTATAGGCATTAGTTTGGAACGAATATCATGAATGGCCACTACTTGGTGCCGATTAGATAAGTAGGATCTGAACCAATCTAAACTTGCCTTATCAAAACCCATTAGTTGTAACTTCTTCAATAAGACGCAATGATTAACTGTATCAAAAGCTTTTTGCAGATCAAGGAGCACCATACCAACAAAGCACCCTTGGGAAGTTTCTCTCCTCAAATAATCAGTCAAATGAATTAGACATGTTTCAGTCGAATAATCATGTCGAAAACCAGATTGAAATTCATAAATTATATCATTTCTTTGAAGTATCTTTCAATTTGAACACAGACCGATTTTTCTAGAATCTTTGATGCTACGCTTAAAACACTAATAGGTCTATAGTTGCTAACATCAGTTTTATCTTTCTTTTTATAAAGTGGAGTCACTTTTGCTATTTTCATATCCTCTGGAAAAGTACTCGTCAAGATAGATAGGTTCATTAAGTAACTTAGAGGCTTAAATAAAACCTTCGCACCATCTTTTAGAAATTTAGCTGGAATCAAGTCTAACCCAGTACTATTTGATACATTCAACTTACGTAACTCTTTGAAAACAAATTGTTCACTGATTGGTAATAACTCGAAGCTGTTTTCACGTACACCTTTTCTTTCACAAAAGTCACGAATACAATCATTGTCTGCGCTGAAAAAGTCTTTGGAAGGGGGGAGTTTGTCTACTAATTTGGCAGCAACATTTGTGAAATGAGAATTGAATTCATCAGCGATGGCCATCTTATCATGACATAATTCCCCATCAATTTTAATGACAGATTCTTGTTCTTTTCGCTTCTTATTTGTCAATCCTAAGTTTTTTAGATTCTGCCAAAGTTTTTTCGAATCTTGTTTATTTTCTTCTATCTTGTTTTGTAAGTAATCGAGTTTAGCCCTTTTCACCTCTCTTTGGACCATATTTCTTAATACTCTGTATCTTTTATAGAGCTTCCTCCATTTTTTGTATACTATATTTCTCTCTTGAATTAGGGAAAGAATATCTTTAGTCACCCAAGTTTCTGATCTTTGTTTTATTCTTATCCGTTTCAGTGGCGCTATCATATTCAAATTTGAGATAAAAACATGTTGAAATATTGACCATGCCTCATTTACATCTGTACAGTCAGTTATTCGTGACCAATCAACAACAGATAGTTGAAGATTGAAAGACTCTTCTGTATATTTTTTCATGGATCTGATATCATTAGTCCTGTGATGACCTATAGCCAGTCTAACATTTTTCCGTGTACAGAAAGTAAAAAAATGGTCGCTAATACCTAGATCAATGACACCACTTTGACTTATTTTATTTTCTTTGGTACAACCAACATGATCCAATAGAGAAGAACATGTAGGTGTAACGCGTGTTGCCTCTTTAATGAGTTGACTAAACCCATGAAGACTCAACAAGTCAATATATTTTTTAGCCAGTGGCGATTTGCGAAGAAGACAAATATTCATGTCTCCTAAAAGAATTATTTCGTCATCCTTCTTTAATGTATCAAGAATATTGGACAATTTCTCGATAAACAAATTGTTTTTCGGAGGTCGATACAGAACGCCAACAACAATTGGTTTTGATCTTGGTATAAGCAAATTTATCCACAGGGATTCCGTATCTCCAGTACTTATAGCATCCATAATATTAAATGCAATATCATTTCTGATATAGAAACATACACCACCTCCAGAGCCAGAGGATCGATCATGACGTATGATTTTATATCCGTCTATTTCAATTTCTTCATCATTTATGGAATTGTTTAACCATGTTTCAGTGAAAGCAATAATAGACAGCCTTTTTCTTTTAAAAAGAATTCTAAGTTCCGATATCTTGTTTAGAATAGACCTCACATTAAGGTGTACAAAATGAAGGCCTTTAACTTTAAACTTTTCTTCAAATTCTTGATAAAGAGAAGTGTTTTCATCTCTGAGGTTTGGCTGAATTACTCTTGCTATCGCTTGCTTTTCAGGTGTAACGCGCGTTACCTTAAAATAGTTTTCTTTTAGTCTATCCTCGTTTTGGCTTTCTTTCTCTAAACAATCGTCAGTAAATAATGAGTCACAGAAAGATGGCAGACAACATGTTAAACAATTCCACTTCTCATCAGGGCATTCATAATATAACCTGCGGTACTCTGAAAAACTGATAGCTTGACAATTAGTGTGAAACCATTTTTTACAATAAGAACACAGAAGGCCGTGTTGATTACATTTGACTGGCTTATCACAGTTCCCACAAGGGAACTTATATTTTCGACCGTCAACTATAATTTTCGTATCATCACTAGATTTTGTCAAACTTTCACCTAATTCAATACCCTTCTTACAAACTGAAGATATTTCGCCCAGTCTTTCATGTCCACCTTGGATGGTCTGAAGGCTGGTTTCAGTCGTGACCTCTGATTGACTGCACTGAAATCCAAAGATGTCCCAGAAACAGATTCGGCGTAGGACTTTACGGGGCTGCTTTTTTCCTCATCAGAATGAAGACTCTGGTTTTCTCGGTAGTTGGCTTGATGCCGCCTTGCTCCAGGCTCACTGCCTGTAACTTGATCGGACGACCGTTGAGTCCATCCGTGGCCTCCTGTTGTCGGTTGGTCAGCACTGTTGATGAGGCGTTTCAGGTTGCTTGCCAAAATTCGTTGACCGGCTCTGTTGAGGTGAACGCCATCACGCCCGAGATGCTGCTCGCTGATATCATTGTTGATGATGAGGCCCCATCTGTTCTCGCTGGCTGCCAACTCCATCAGATAGTTGATCTCATCAACCCGCTTCTTGTCCGCTTCACTCTCCCATCTACGATGGATGATCGTAGAGACTGAGACGTTAAACCCCTCGGCAGCAACAGACTTGCCGAGGTCTGTGATTTGGTGGCAAACTTCACCAGCACCCTCAGAGATGTTGTTGGTGCCAGCGTGGATGATCAGTTCTCCCCCTGGCTTGAGAAACTCGCAAGGTGAAGAGGTGAAGATGTCTCTCACTTTTGCACCGGGAAAAGAGACGCACTTCACGTTCTTGCTGCGGGAGAGATGTCTTCCGTCGATGTGTTTTATCATGGAATCACCGACCACAACTACATCTCGTTTGTTGCGGATCACACTATGTCGGTGGCGGTATCCCTCTAGCTGCTCATGGTATGGTGGTGAAGTAGAAGTAGTTCGTTCGTTCGTGTCTCCTTAGATCAAGATAGTTATGTAAAGTTCCTTAATTAGAAGTAAATTAAATTAAATTAAGTTCTTCCATCGCTCGATTGCTGCAATGGCCGTTTCATTAACAAGAGACAGGTCTTCATCTGTGCAACCCGTTCCGCCGCACTGCAAGAGGTGGTCCATCGTCTGAGTCTCTCCGCAGTCGCAGAGAGTATCTCCTTCATGGGCATAGCCCCATCTTGCCATATTAACCTTACACCGCCCCATTCTCGTCCGCATTCGATTTAGGCATTGCCACTCCGGCCACTTCAGGTTAAGACCTCTGATGAGTACGGGCTTGGCTGATGGTGGAGGATTCTGTTCAGGTGGTGGGACAGAATCGAGGAAGCTGTGTCGGGATATAAGTCGTTTGTGGGGTTGTAAGTATCCGTGTAGCATGTGTCTGTCATCTGTCGCCTGCTTCATCCGTTCCTTTAGGCAGGTGTTAGTGCGCCTTTGGTTAGGAGATCCAATGCCAGCGAGGTGATATATCTCCTCAACTTTTGTTGGTTTCAGGCAGCCTGTTATCTTTCGATATGTGTTATTGAGTGTGGTGTCAAGCTTCTTCACATGGGCTGATCTGCTCCAAACTGGGCAAGCATATTCTGCGGATGACATGCATAGAGCAACAGCTGCACTTTGTACAGTTTTGGGGTCAGCGCCATAGTGTGAAGATGCTAGCTTCCCGATGATGGCATTTCGAGATTCTATTTTGCCTATTGTCTTCTCGATATGTTTCTTGAATGATAAAGTACGATCGAGTTTTACTCCTAAATACACTGGATGCTCGCAGTGGTTAAGTTGCACATTGTTCCACTTTAGCTTCAGTTCTCTCTTTGCCTCCCTGTTCTTCAAGTGGAAAACACACACCTAAGTCTTGGATGGGTTTGCCCGTAGGTAGTTTGCTCTGTAGTACTCCGAAAGGCTTGCGAGCGCTGTGTTGAGATGGAGTTCAACAGCTTCGAAGGTACTATGCTGGGCTGTGATGCAGGTGTCATCTGCATAGATGAAGTTTCGAGTGTTCTCTGTTGAAGGGATGTCAGCAGTGTAGATGTTGTAGAGTGTTGGCGCCAGGACGCCACCCTGGGGGAGACCGTTTTTCTGTTTCCGCCATCTGCTCTTCTGCCCATCAAGTTCGACAAAGAAGCGTCTGTTCTGCATCATCTTCTGAATGAATCTGGTGAGTTTGAGGTCATTTGTGATGTCATGAAGTTTTGTCTGTAGCCTTTGGTGATTGACAGTGTCATAAGCCGCAGATAAATCCACAAATACTGCACCTGTGATGAGGTTGTTCTGAAAACCGTCTTCGATGTGTTGGGTCAGGTTGAGAAGTTGTCCCGTGGTGGATTTTCCTGGCCGGAAACCTGCCTGCTCACAGTTCAGTTGGCTGTCAACGTGAGGCCCAATTCTGTTGAGAATAAGGCGTTCAAGCAGCTTGTATGTTTGGCACAGGAGCGAGATCGGTCGAAAGTTCTTGGCTTCGTTCGAGTCCTTTCCTGGCTTGAGGATAGCGACGACTTTGGTTCGGAGCCACTGTTTTGAGACACAGGTGTTCTCGATGCAGTTGTTAAACATGTCTAGCAGCCATTTCTGTGCTACAGAGCCCATGTGTTTGATCTGCTCCGATCTGATGTCATCGATGCCTGCCGCCTTGTTGACGTGTAGCGTGGAGATACCTTTCTGTAGTTCTTCTTCAGAAATAGGTCTTGTGAAAAGAGACATGTTCTGGTCAACTCCAGGTAGTTTGTGCCTGTGTGAATTAGTCGTCTTGGGGGCCTTTCCATTTTTCAACAGCTGATTTGCTATTTCGTCAGCCGTAACATTATAATGCTGTTGAGCTCTGGTGCTGTCAATTCCGAGCTTGCGTATGGTGGCCCACGCTTTCCTGCTGCTGTGTCTTAGGTCTGTTGTTTCAATCATGTGCTGCCACATCTGCCTATGTCGTTGAGATATCCTTGATATAAGCTCTTCTCCAAGATTGATGGTATCCTCTGAGAAGGCATCTGTGTCGTAGGCTGTGGTGTAGTTTGCCAGAAGCTGACTTGATTCCTCATCGATGCCTGGAATGTATGTCGTGCGGCAGCCTCTTGGGATATGTCTACGTGACACCTTCTTGACTATATCTATGAAGGATTCATAGTTCTTTGGATCTGCAGGGAGATGTGTTAGGGCATGATCAAGGTGTTCGGTGAAAGCAGGCCAGTCTGCCTTAGCAAAGTTGAACCTGCGCTTGAACGGGGTCTTGTTTGGTGTGATAACTGCAGTCAGTTGAATGCCGATGGGTCGGTGTTGGGATCTTGGAATCGGCTCAGCTACAAACTTACGACTGGTGGGAGCAAGCAGCCTCATGGTATCCCTCTAGCTGCTCATGGTATGGTGGTGAAGTAGAAGTAGTACTAGGTGTTGACAAAGATCGGCCTGAGCTGTCATCAGTTGCGTCGCTGTCAACAGTTGCGTCGCTGTCATCAGTTGCGTCATCAGAGAGAACTTCAGGATGGGTGATGTTGGTTTTGGAGAACAACTTCAGGTGCTTGGCCTTGTATTCATGAAGTTGATCTTTCATTGGCATTGATACACTCTTGGCACTGTTGTCTGATTCCGTGTTCTCGGATAATATTTCAAACCGGTTATGCGTAGCAATTGTCGGGAAATATTTGGTGGTAGGCCTAGATACTTGTTGTGCCCTCATATTCCCTAGCTCCTTCTCCGTCTCCTTCTCCTTCTCCCTCTCCTTCTCCTTCTCCCTTGCACTACATCCTGACTTATGGATCCTGCTGAGTATCGTCGTAGAAGTAGAAGTATGCTGTTCGAATAGATTGTTGAACTTCTTCTCGATAGTATCTAGCCTACTGTTCAAGCCTTTCATTTCACTCAGTACATTTTGCAGTAGTTGTCGGCAGTCTGCGTCATCATTGAAGACATCATCTGGCTTTTCATGTTTATCTTCATCTACATCACCAGCGGCATTAGTGTTCCTTATTTCGTCTAGGCCTACTGCATTTTCTAGTCTTTCAAGAAGGATCGCCTTTACTCCGTTTGTATGCATACCTCTTTTCTGTAACTCAGCACGTAGTTGCTTCACGCGGAGTCCACGTAAATTTGTTGGCAAAGTTTCCATGGTTACGTTGCTGCGTTGGTATCTGCTGGTCCTTTGCGTAACTCAACTAGTATGGCGCAATATTTTGCGCACAATTGTTTTGATGCTACGCCGATTGTTCAAATTTGAAATATAAATTCGCTAAAAAACTGGATTAAAATTGACGAAAAACGAATATATCTCGGAAAATGTTCACATACCGTCGAAAAGAGTGAAATGTCCACAATCACAGGAAAATTTCCAAGACGTAGATGTATAACAGTCAAAAGAAAGTGCACTATAAACGCACAAAATATGGGAATTTACGGAGCACCACAAACACACGTCTGCCTCTGTCAGAATTAAACGCGATCACATGAATCAGATCACATGCCTGCATACATACATACACGTTTTGAGTAATCAAATACCTCCTTGCTCATTTAAAAATTATAGATAAAGGGTGAACAAAGAAATAAAAAGAAACGAGAATTTTATTTCGTCATTTAACGATTTAGGTGGTCTAATATTTATCTGAATAACTGGAAAACTAGAAAAGAAAATGTGGGTCAACAAGCATCTTTAAGAGCTATAATAATCGATTATTTATATACATGTTTATTCCCATATACGCTATGTATTACAAGAGCTTACGCGCACGGACCTTTATCTTGAACGGGCTGTCATTCCCTTATTGATAATCATAAAGAGAAAATCATGGTATCAAATTGTTTGGAGAAAATGGGGAATATCATGAAAGATAAAGTTATGGTGATTCTTTGTTGCATACGGCAATGAAGAACAAAAGTCGCTTGCATGAGCGTGTGCGTGTTTATTTTCAAAGAAATGCTCGAAATTGCTTGAAACCTATGCATAATGAATTTGAGATGATTTTGGAGCATTTTGAAATTTTGCGCGCGGACGTACGCGTACGCGCGTTTATTGACCTGGAATTGACCGGACGGATATTGATCTTGATCACTATAAATATGAATGAGAAATGACTTGCTATTATAAAGATATGATCTTGAGTTTATTTTAACGAGATGGCGTCTGGAAAGGAGAGAAACATCATAGAAATGGGACGATAAGTAATTGAAGCAGACCTTGGAAATAAACCCTATGGCCTGTACTTTGGTTTAAGTTAGGTGTAACTTTCGAAATTGTACAGATATTTAAACCGGTTCTAGGACAATTACCCCCTGGGCAATCACCCCCCGGAAAATTACCCCCCGGAAAACTACCCCCCAAGGACAATTACCCCCCGGAAAATTACCCCCCGGAGAATTACCCCCCGAGGACAATAACCCCCTAAGGACAATTACCCCCCAGAAAATTACCCCCCGGAGAATTACCCCCCGAGGACAATTACCCCCCAAGGACAATTACCCCCCGGAAAATTACCCCCTGAGGACAACTACCCCCCGAGGACAATTACCCCCAAGGACAATTACCCCCCGGAAAACTACCCCCCGAGGACAATTACCCCCCGAGGACAACTACCCCCGAGGACAATCACCCCCCGGAAAACTACCCCCCGAGGACAATTACCCCCCGAGGACAACTACCCCCCGAGGACAACTACCCCCGAGAACCCCCGAAGGACAATTACTCCCCGGAAAACTACCCCCCCCCCCGAGGACAACTACCCCCCTTGGAAAATTACCCCCCGAGGACAATTACCCGCCCCGAGGATAACTAATGTACCCCCGAGGACAACTACCCCCACCCCCTTGAGGACAATCAGGATTCAATAGCAAAAGACGATCTGACACATTGAGAGATGTTGTGAAGGCTACGAGCCCATACAATCCCGTGCATGAACCCACATTCGTTCAAATACTTACGCGTGATCATCCTCATTACTACACATTTTCCTTTAACTATAATGTATGCAACACCTGGTAGTTGCTGTTTTCTACGAAGAATGTAAGTTTTAGGAAATTGTCCAGCGCGTCTCAAAATGCATAAAAATACGTTTCTCTTGAGCAGCGTTATTTCAACTTTTTGTTAGACACAGTGCCCTCTTAAATGAAAACTATTTATTTTGCATCACTCTGGTACTCGTCAAGTGCTATGTACACACGTATGGGCACATTTGATTCTTGATTTATCGAACGAGCAAGAAAAAAAAAGGACAAGATTTTTTCAAAATGGTAAAACATAATGTTGTAATCAACACACTAGAAAAGATTTAAGATACTGTATGCGGGCACCTCGCCGCCGAATGTACACGAATATGAAGTGATATATTCGGTCATGACCTTGACACACGAATATGAGGATATTCGGGCCTCTCGTTGCCTTGATTTATCATGTTTATAAATATAATGAGAGTGTGGTAACAATTTAATTTCGAAATAAAAGATATATATTCGCAAAATATTGTCAGCGAGCGAGGAAGAAAGACATTTTATTATTTTTGTTACATTTTTTTTTCTCATGAAAATAAATACTCTTACCGTTTCTGATATTTTTTTCCTCACAAAATCAACGTTTTCCAAAAAAAATGTTGTTATGTAACTAACATTCTCTTGCGGCACCCTAGTTGAAAAACGCTGCTCTGGAATTACAAAATCATTGAGATGAATGTACCAGAGAGCGGATACTTATTTTCTTTTAATATGGCACCGTGCATACCATATATTTAACTTGACTGCAATTTTTATTTCAAAATAAATTACAGTACAAGAAAACATATTTTAGTTCACCATGACAACAGAAATATATATATATATATATATATATATATATAATTATGTATACATTACATTACATCTATAAACATGAAGAAAACCTTAATTTTGGAATAGATCATGGATGATGGCCCATTATACATACAAAGACAAATATACGATCAGCTGATTAGAAAAGTTACAGAGGATGCATAAATAATGAAATCTTACATCCTAATTTCTTTGTTGTGCCATTTTGGGGGAGACTGGCTGTAACGCGTACTCATCTGCGCGCAATGTATTGTTAAATTTCTAAGAAATGTAAATTCCGTACTTTGATTTGATACATGCGTCTTCTGGCAATTGACTTTGATTCAATACATGTGGCATATTAAGTCAAACTTCACAAGGATGGAATGGAGGTAGTGGATGTTTCTAGCTTTCATATGGCCTAGAGCAGGCCTTCTCAACTGGCGGCGCGCGCGCCACTCGTGGCGCTTGCGGTCAGTCAGAGTGGCGCGCGGCTGTTCCAAAAAACTAATAAAAAATTAATTAAAATTAAAAATTAAAAATTTAAGAAAGAAAAAAATTAAAAATTATATTTTAAAATAAAAAAACTCAGCAAAATCAAAAAGTTGCAGTCGAAGTTGAGCCCAAAGTGTAAGCAAGCCATTTTGTGTGTGATTTTCACTTCATTTTGACATTTTCCGTGTTTATTGCACCAAAATAACTACATATAAAATAACTTCAAGTGTAGATATTAGCCAGTATTTCAATATAAAATTATGATTGATGTTTTATGGAACAAAAAGGTGTTAGAAATGCCACATCTGGGCCTTAAAAAGAGCCCTTAAAAAGGCCCAATAGCTTGCGGGAGCTTCGCCCCCTGGACCCCTCCCGATATCGGCTCGGACGCTACGCTCCCTCGCCACACAGTCACCAAACATACAGGTTGGCACTTCAACCTCAATACATTTTTGTTTTGGCGCTTCTAATAAACTAGTTGAGAAGGCCTGGCCTAGAGTTTGAAGAAGTTTCACCAATTAAAAATTAGAAAATTATGATTTGTTGAAGGTGCAAACACAAATATGCAACTCCGTGACGTGTCTTGTGAGCTCCCCGCCTACTTGCACTGTAGTACTAGAAAACTCTTCCTTAACAATTTTTTTCTCATACATTCACATAAAATATAATTAAATATGATTATTGCAAATATGTTTATACACAACCCCTGTACGAAACAAATCTATTCCGTCATAAATAAATTAAAATCCTCGGGGGTAATTGTCCTCGGGGGGTAGTTGTCCTCGGGGGGTAATTCTCCGGGGGGTAATTTTCCGGGGGGTAGTTGTCCTCGGGGGGGGTAATTGTCCTCGGGGGGTAGTTGTCCTCGGGGGGTAGTTGTCCTCAGGGGGTAATTCTCCGGGGGGTAATTTTCCGGGGGGTAATTGTCCTTGGGGGTAATTGTCCTCGGGGGGTAATTCTCCGGGGGGTAATTTTCCGGGGGGTAATTGTCCTTGGGGGGTAATTGTCCTTGGGGGGTAATTCTCCGGGGGGTAAATTTCCAGGGGGTAATTGTCCGTGGGGGGTAGTTTTCCGGGGGGTAATTTTCCGGGGGGTGATTGCCCAGGGGGTAATTGTCCTGATACGATTTAAACCAGGGTTACACCTAGTTTAAGTCTGGCTCAAGTCAGGTCTAACTATTTGTCGACATGGCTTATTCATTAGATATCGAGAGAAGAAAAACCGTCAAGACCAATTACTGCAAATAATTAGACCCGAGAGACCTCTTGTTGTAAGAAAATATCCCTTCCACATATACGGTGACGAGGATTTTTTTGCGTCGCTGTCGTTTTACCAAAAAACGGCGATTTACAGACCATAGCTAGCTGACTCCAGCACTGGAGAGCTGAGAAACACATATCGTGTGCGGATGCAAGTGCTGACCGCCTTGCGGTTTTATGCCGTCAGTAAGTTTGAACATAAATTTTGATACTTTATTTGCTTATTGAATCTTTATTCCTAATATTTTTTAATCTTAAGGATTCATATTAAATATAAGTTAATTTGTATAGTACGACAATACTTTAAACTTAAAATTTGCCAAAGTAAATCGACAGGTATCACTTTGTTGCAGAGGGAAACAAATATAGTAGTCTCACACCTTCAGTTTGACGTTATGTTTACGTAGTTTAAAGCTGTGAATGCATTTGTTTACATCGTTATTGGTCAACGTTGTAAAGACTGAGGACTGCAGCTCAGAAAAGGAACACACTGTGGGTAATTCCACTTAGAATACCAACTGTTAGGCCTCGAGATTTACAGTTTAGACAACCCGTTTTCACTTCGATATGCACTTTCAAATTCACTGTACGTGCGGCTGAACTGGAGTACCCCTTACAAAAAAATGTTCAATGTTATACCAATGGTATACCATTCGGAAGTATCACTGTCAATACCATACAGATACCATTCACAAACACCATTTAAATACCATTCGGATACCATTGGCATTATGCTCCCAACGTACCATTCATCTACCAGTAAAATACCATTCCACCTTTTTTTTGGACGCTCACATGCATAATCACCAATGGTAGATGAATGGTACTATTCACAAAATTGAAAATTTGAATATGAAATATGCAAATTTTGTACCATTAATCTACCATTCATTTTATGAAACGGACCTATATTTGTTCTCAGGACCATGTTTTGAGAGGGTAACGGGGTTGATTTTTTCCCCAATGAAGATGAGCGCAGCGATTCCTTCAGGTTCTTCTACTCTCCTTCAATATTTGAATATTCTTACAGGTGAATATAGAAACATAATAAAAATGTATTCACTCACCAAGGATTCTGCTTGTTTGTAGCATCAGAATTAGAAGTTCAGCCGTAGGTCTGAGCCTACATTAGTTGAAGTTGTACAGTGTTTCTGCACATGGTACCGTGGTATGCCATGCCGTCTGCTATAGCGCTGAATTGACATTTTTACCGAAATCCAGTTGTTTTGCATACCATGATAATTTGCATAATCATGAATATTTACTCGCAAAAAAATCAATCACGGAACCTGTCTCATGAAAAATGCCTCTGTATAGAAAATGAATAGGACAAAAATGTGTCGGATTAAAGTGTGTCAGGTAGGTCAGAAAGAAGTGGTACAGTAAATGGAAACACCCTTTCAAACACCACTGTACAAGACTCAACTCATTTCACTAAAAATCGGTACTTTAATGACAATTGATGACACCTACATTGCAGTAAATATAAAATAAAAAATAACTTACCAATGGTAGAAACAAATATTAAACATTCAAGTTGTAAGTCTGCTGTAAAACTTGCCGATCAGCCACATCGTCTTCATTGTGTGCATTGGTGTGCAATTGATTATTCATGTGTGCAATTACTGCCACTTTAGCAGCGCTCGAGGTCAATACGTATTAGCATTGACTCTTTATGCTTTGCTGGAGTGGAGTACAAGTGGCGTAGTCTAGACTAACGCTAGATCTGGTCGTCATTTTTAAAGCTAAATTCCAGAATTATTAATGATTTCTAAGAAAAATCATTGTCATGTCCGGAATATCTGTCAAATATTATTCTACATGTCTTTTTTTCATTTTTGTGTCCGTTTTGTTTAGAGTGGCCCTTTAAAGGCCAATTACACCCTAGGCCTAGATTCAAACTTTAGCAGCAGTTTAACAATAAAACAAAAGGTAAACAAAAACAAACGATAAACGTCATAACGTTCAACGGTTGCTTCGAAAGATATTTTTGGGGGTCAAATATTTGAATTGAAATTATTACATTTGTAGCACGAAATCCAGCTAGGATCTACTAGTACCCTGTGAGATGGGTGGTGGGCTGTACTGAGTATGTACAGTAGAGGCAGACTACATCTCCATGGTAGTTAAACATTGGCTTAACTTTAAACCTGGGTTTAAGTTTAGACTAGACTTAAACTCGGGTTTAACTAAACCTTGCTCTCAGAAACTGAAATGAAACGACAAGGAATCAGATTTCCCATAGGGTTGTACACAAACTGACATTCCTCTCCCAAAGAAATAACACTCAAAATTAGGCATTTTACATTGTTTGTAATTGTACATGTTATGATAGGAGAAGAAGGTGATACAAAATTGACCCACCGAGAATCGGACCTCCGAACCTGGGCCGATTGAATGGGAGGCTAATGCTTTAACCAATGGACCAAAATATTTCTCGTAGACTAAACATGTAAAGCTGAAAAACGGCCTTGGCATATTCGCAATTTCAACGTTCAATTAAAAATGTCGACATAATCTAACATCTGATCAAAATACGGAAGATGATGTTACAATACATCTAACAGCAAAACGAGACCTGAAATCATATCTCCGACTCATAATCTATCCTTACATGGGAAAAGAGAGGTTTCTAGGCATCCTAAAAAGCTATGTGTATAGGGATGTTTTGAGGCTATGTATAACGAGAGATCGCGCGCACTCACAATTATGTTGAACGGACGCTCATTCCGATATTAATGGTCATAAAGAGATGAACATGGTATCAAATTTGTTCTGAAAGAAATGAAAAATATGATGAGAGAAGAAAAAATGCCGATACTACGTTGCGAATGGCAATGACGAACGAAAACGTGTGCGCGGTTGTGCGGGTGCCCAACATTTTGAAATACTTAAAATGGCCTGAAACGTAATTGAATTTAATTAAAAAACTGAGTTTGAGCATTTATAAATTCCGCACAAGCAGACGTACGCGTATCTGCGTGTTTATTGACCTAAAATTGACCGGACGGATATTTACCTTGATCATGATGAATATGAATGAGAAATGACTGTCCGTAATGAAGCTATGACCATAAGTCTAATTTTAGAAAACCATAGAAAACAAAATGGCACCTAAGTGACGTCGTGAAGACCTGATGAACTTGACCGGTAATGTTGACCGCAACACCATCGTGACCAACAGTATGCCTGTAACCAAGGTTTGCCGCTATGTCCGATTGATGCCTGTCAGCTGGTACGGTCTGATTAGGCTTCGTATGGAGATCTATGGTGAAGGCCCTGTCACAGGTGCAGTTTGAAAACTAGTGATACTCCAATTTTGTTTTGCTGCATCTTCATTTTTTCCGTCAGCATCCCTATCACCATCGTCATGATCATCAATGTTTATTGCCACATCAATTCGTCCCATATGATTCCACTCTCCTTAAAAGATGTTTATAGTCTTCCAGTTATTGTTGATATGTTGTAGCTAAGACAATTCTCTACAAGATCAGTTTCATCATTTTCATTTTGATGACGTCATCATATTGAAAATTTCATTTGAAGGCGACTTGTCAGAATTGTCTTAATTTGCGTTTTATTTTCATTTTCATTTATTTATTTCACTCTTTTTTTAAAAACATCAAAAGTATATACATGTTCGGTCATTATCAACATAAGATAAAAGGAAGTGGGGAATCATGAAAGCCAAAATTGGCTTGATGAGAATGATCCCCAAATAACACTAAGCATAAACAAGATGCAAACTTATTTTATATAAAAAACATATACATTTACAACAACAGAGGACAGAGGAAAGATAAAGATAACACGGTAAAGATAGTGACAGGAAGACAAGAAGAGAGAGAAGATAAGAAGAAAGAAGTTACAGCTTGAGTGTTACATTTTACATAATAAATTACAATTTCATTTTGTTTCGCTGAAATAACCCTTGTACATGTATTTGAAGCGTTTTAAAGTATTGCATTGTTTTAAGACATCTGGCAGACTATTCCAAATTAATGGGCCATGAAAAAATATGGAATATTTAGAGGTTGAAGTACGATGTAAAGGTAAATGAAAATCAAGAGCGTGTCTGGTACTATATTCATGGATTTGACAATTTATTGTGAAACATTCCCTAAATGAGTCTGGTAGAGGTATATTTTTCAATAGCATGTACATAAAAGTGACAACATTTAATAATATAATGTCATGGATTGGCAAAATTTGCAACTGTTTAAAAAGTGGATCACTATGATAAAGGAAATTTGAATGAGTTATTATACGTACTACTACTATTACAGTAATTCAAGTGTGAACATACAAGGGAGTAGTACAATAGTTTTAATATTTTTTGTGGTAGAAACTGTAACCTATAGAGTACACCAATATTCTTTGAAAGTTTTTTACGGAGATCATTTATATGGTAGTTCCATGACAGTTTATCGTATAAGTAGATGCCCAAAAATTTAATATTTTGAACCTTTATTATTTCTTCATTCCTATAATGTAATTTAAAATCAATATTTCCAATGATCATGTTATTTGTTTTTCCAGTATTCAAAATCAACTTATTAGCATCCATCCATTGACTTATATTATTTAATTGCATGTTTACCAATTGGTACAGTGAATTAAAAATTTTACCTGATGAGAAAATACTTGTATCGTCTGCAAATAAAATAAAGTTAATCGACTGAGTGCAAAATATGATGTCATTTAATAAATAAGAAATAAAATTGGTTCTTAAATGGATCCCTGGGGCACTCCATATCTAACTGTTTTATATTCAAATTTATATTATTAATTTCAGTAAGTTGTTTTCTTGAATCTAGATAGCTGCTATTAAAACCACTTCAGCGGTATACCTCTAATCCCATAGTAATATAATTTTTGTAATAGTATTGAGTGATCTATTACATCAAACGCCTTTGATAAATCAATAAAAACTTCTAGGGTAAATTTACCTTTGTCAATTGCTCGATTTATTTTATGTATTAATTCTAAAATTTCTGTAGATGTGGAGTACCCCTCTCTGAATTCAAACTGCTTTGTATACAATATATCATGTTTCTTTGACAAAATCTGATAATCGTCTATATATGCATCTTTCTAAGATTTTCGAGAAAATATTCAAAACAGATATTGGTCGATAGTTATTTACATCATCGGTTCTTCCTTTCTTATGAATTGGAGTAATTCTTGCAACTTTCATATCGTTTGGTACTGTTCCACTTGAAAGGCTTTGATTGAATATAGTACATAGTGGTTCACTGATTAAAAATATAACATGTTTAATAGCTTTGATATTAATCTAGTCAACACCTGCATTCGTTTCATTTGTCATGTCATAAACTATTTTCAGTATTTCAGAAACAGTGATAGGTTTAAAAAAGACTGTATGATTATTAGGACTTGTAAAGTAAGAATAAAATGAGTTATTAGAAGCACCTGGTTGTTTTTGCCATAATGTTCCACCGACACTCACACAGAAGTTATAAAAGGCATTTGTGATGTCTGCAGTATTAGAAAAAGTATTATCATTCACACATATAGTATCAATATTCTTTGCTTTCTTATTCTTTTTTTAATATCATATTTATCAAATTCCAGGTAGATTTAGAATTATTTTTAACATCTGTGAACTTTTTATAATAAAATTCTCTCTTAGACTGCCGTAGTTTAGATGTTACAAAATTACGATATTTTTACATTTTTACACGTGAATTTGAAGGTTTCTTAAGGTATTTCTTATATAATTTCGATCTTTTAAAACATAATTTAAGTAAATCTCGAGTGATCCACTGTTTTTCATTACGTGATCTCTTCCGAACAGATTTAATAGGGAAACAATCGTTATACTTTTTCATAAATATCGCAATAAAATTATCATATGTCTGATTAACATTGTCATAAACATAATCATTCAACGATAATTCGCTTAATCTTGAAGAAAACAAATGCAAGTTACAATCAGTTATATAACGTTTGTGAAAATTAGATGGTTGTTCAAGATTTTCCTGAATATTGAGGGAAGTCAAAATAGTAAATATTGGTAAATAATCACGGATGTCACTAACTGAAATTCCAGAACTCATATGGTTTCCATAATTTGTAAAAAATATTATCAATAAGTGATGCAGATGATGATGTAATACGTGTAGGACTTTCTATCGTCGAAAAGAATGAAAAGCTATACAAAAGATCAACAAAATTGTCAACTTGTATGTTTGAACCTACCCAATAAACAAAACACTAAAAAGTAACCTCTTTTGGGAGTGTATTTTAAGTGATTTTAAAGTATGGTGCCTTTTGAACTAAATTTAAACGTTATCGACACGTGCTTTCATTTAAACAAAAAAGGTACTCCTGTTCACGTTTTCATCTAACCTAAAAACCACCAATTTATCACGCGACTGGAGTAACGTGATTCCACTTACCTCTGTAAATCACGTGTTTATGACCAAATAACCACTTGACCAAGCAACGAGTTTTTTGTCCGTTAATTGATGGTGGTGATAAATAAGTAATTATTTGGTCTTGTAAGCACCTTAATCGATTGGTTTCACAGGTTATCCAAGGTTGATGGTAATAATCACGTTACTTACACCGGCTAATCGTCTTATTGTTCTGTCCGTGAATCTCTGGTTATATTAAATTAGTAATTCTGAGGTGTCTTACACACCTCTTTAAATGGTTTCAAAGTTGCCATAACTTCCTTGGTTATGATCACGTAGCTAAAACTGATTACTAATCTAAGCTGTGAATCCGTGATATTTAGGTGTGAAAAATTAGTAATTATTAGGTGTCTTAAAACACCTATTTAAATGGTAGTCAAAGTTGCCAGCAGTTCCGCGGTGATGATCTCGTGACTCAAACCGATTATTAATCTAAGCTGGGCATAAGTGACTTTTAGGTGTGAAAAATTAGTAATTATTAGGTGTCTTAAAACACCTTTTTAAATGGTTTCAAAGTTACCATAACTTTATTGGTGATGATCACGTAGCTAAAACTGATTACTAATCTAAGCTGTGAATTCGTGATATTTAGGTGTGAAAAATTAGTAATTATTAGGTGTCTTAAAACACCTATGTAAATGGTATTCAAAATTGCCAGCAGTTCCGCGGTGATGATTTCGTGACTCAAACGGATTATTAATCTAAGCTGGGTATTCCGTGATTTCCAGGTGTGAAAAATGAGTTATTCTTGGGTGTCTTGATGGTTTCACAGTTACCAATTAAGTTCCGTGGTGATAATCCCGTGTCTGTTGGCATATTTCTATTTTCACCAGTTGATAACTGACTGTTGGCATCTTTTCATTGCACCAGTTGATAACCGGTCTGTGTGCATACTTCCAGTTGCACCAGTCGATGACTGCTGGCTGACTGTTGGCATGTTTCCAGTTGAACCAGCTGACACAAATTAATTTGCATATTGAATATGGGGTGCGTGCAGATCTATGTTTTTTAAACAGTTTATCTGAATTTACAGCATATTTCTTAATTACTGATGATTTAGTTATATGCAATTCATTTCGAAAATACTACAAATATAAATTACCAGTTATTAGGACATTTCGCTACTTCGTATAAATTACATTTAATTAAACATGAATAAGGAAAACATTAACTAGAACTTAAATAATTTCAATAAAATACAAGTATATAAAAAAAAATCGATTAAATTAAATTATGTAAGTCTACTTATTACCAATGCCTTTAAATTGGAAATACAGACGTACCAGTATTGAAGTGTTGTTGCCGTTCAACTGTTTGGTAGTTTTACCAAATGGTTCTAATGGCTCAGCTAGACCAGTTGAATTCTAACTGGTCTGGATCAACTGGATCATTTAGCCCATTTCAATTTCCGGGGTTACCAGTTGAGATTAACTGGTTCATCAACTGGACCAGTTGCAACTAGCCTTCTCCTCTGGGATGTTTGCAACCACCTCCCCCCCCCCCCCCCCCACCCCCTCTTATCCCAAACTGCTTCCGGCACGCCTGGACGTAATTATGGAAGATCCAAAACACGATGTTCAGAAACGGGATGAGAACGTCATTATTTTGGTTTATTTATTGTGTAACATTTGCGTAATTGTTGGGTTGAACGCGGGTTACAGTAATATATTTCCTCTTCGACGTAATATTCACGTGAATTTCACGCAGATATTTTGACTAAAACTATCACTTACGCTTCACGTGTTTCTGTGACGCGATAATTTCGTTTATGAAGATGTAATTTCATAACCAAAAAAACACGGGAGTATTAGGTTTCCAAACCATGGTCTCCAAGGTAGGGATAATCACGTCATTATAATGGTGATATTGCAGTGACAATTGCGTGATTTAGTGTACGTGTGTTTTAAGTGACCTAGTGCAATAAACGTATTAACACATTTACGTAAATGTCCGGTGTTTGAAGAACGTAACTCTCCTCAAGTCGATACCTTGATATTGACGTGATTTTCACGTGATTTTGTTTATTGGGTAGTTTCAATAAATCCAAATTAAAATCACCCATGATGAAGCAGTTATGAGAACTTGCATTGATTTTGTACCACCAGTACCACCACCACGTTTGTTTTGTCGATTATTGTATATAAAATCATAATCTGCTAAGTCATACATATTTATTGATGATGTATCACACAACCAGGTTTCAGTTAGACCAATTATTTTAAATTTATGTTTAAGGTTGTTCAAAACAAAATTAAAAATGTTCAAAGTTTTTAGAAAGACTTCTACAATTAAAATGAGCTAAGAATTTACACTTGTAGGTTGATTCTCCATATTTTGGATTGAAGGCATTTGTATCAAAATAATCATTTACAAATTCGTTTTCTTTTAAAACATTATCAAGGGTACAATTATCGTGCACGTGAGATTCCAATGGAACTTCTGCCATGTAAATTCACTATTTGACAAATGTAAGAGACGTAGTATACAGCATGGTTTTAGGATGAAGAATAGAAGAATGAAGAAAAGGATGTAGAGGAAGGAGAAATAACACATTGAAATATTACCATGCGGCGAAACAAACAGCAAAATATGTAAAAAAAAGGTACAATATATTATATATATACATAACAAATCAGGTATGAAACGGTATCAATTAGGAGTAGGTGGATTACAGTCAAATCATTGTTATTATAGTCACGAGTGTAGGATGACGTCATTTGTCAGTGAGTTATAATATGTTGAAGGTCATTATCAATAATATATACATGATGTAGGCAGCTCTCCAAATGTGCTCTGATATTCGGACACTTTTCACCGTAAGAGGGAATCAATCTTGTGTAACAATTAATATCATCTTATGAGGTATTCGCTATTGAACAATCTGGAGCATTCAGAAGTAATTTTGGGTGAGTCATTTTGATAAAATTAACTGATTTCTCTTGTGAAAGTACACTGAGTTTACTCATGATCATGACACGGAGCAAGCGTTCAAGCCAAGCAGGGAAGTATCTCCCCTCATCAGGTAGGGAGAGTACAGAAACAAAACAGCAAGCATCCCCCAGACGCCCATTTGCAGCTGATGTGGTCACTGACCGCAAGGTCGCTGCCCAACACGGAATGGCGGCTGCAGCCCATGCCCCGGAAAAGGGGATGTTCATCAATTTTGACATTAATGAACACTTGCAAGATTTGCAAATAGGTGAAAAGGAGAGGATGGGAGATATTGTGGAAAGGGTAGTTAGGGCCACGGTGGAGGCAGCTGTTCCAGCCATCATCAAGGCTGTAAAAGATGTATGTCTCACTGCAGTGAAGGAGGAGGTGAATCCCCATCTCCTCCGTCTGCAGTACAAGACCGACCACCTAGAACAAATAAGCAGGAGAGACAACCTTCGAATAACAGGCATTGTGGAAGAGGGAAAAGAGGATGAATCTGAGGAGCAGCTTGCAAACAAAGTTTGCAAAGTGGCAATGCAGGCAGGGGTGGATCTAAAAGAGGCCGACATTTCATCTTGCCATCGCTTTGGGAAGAAATCAGCAGATAGAACGCGTCAGACTTTTATTCGTCTGAACAACAGGAGGCAGCGAGATCGCTTTTACGATGCCCGCTTCGCACTAAAAGGAAAGGATGGATGTGAGGGAGTCTACATCAATGAGGACCTCACTCCGATGCGATACGCTGTCCTGAGGGCAGCAAAAAGTTCTTCGTCTGTGAAGCGTGTTTCTACGAAGAACGGAAACATAGTATGCAAGAAAAAAGATGATGAATACGTAACGATTGCTTCACCAGATGACCTCTTTGAAATTGGCTTCAACGATATTAATTACAAGGACTTCAAACTACATTTCATGGAATAAAGCATTTTTTAACCACCCCATGTGGGCACACTTTAAAGCATCCTCAAAATGAACGATACGCTAATCTCTCATAAATTGACTCCTAATTCATTTGATACTGCTCTTAAATTTGATAAGTCAAACTCTTTAAAATTATCTCACATTAATGTTCGTTCTTTGTCTAAAAATTTTGAATCGTTTAAATTATTGTTTGAAGAATGCATTTGTACAAAGTTTGATATTATTGGTATGTCTGAGGTATGGAATGTAACCAACAAGTCAATATTCAGTTTGGAAGGATATTCGTTGGAAGTAAATTGCCGCCCCGGTGATTCAAGAGGGGGAGGAGTTGGAGCATATATTAATACATCCTTAAAGTACACGCGTCTTGAATATCGCGTCATTCATGCAGAATCCCTTTGGTTGCATATTGATATTACAGATAATGTAAAAGTTACAGTTGGAATAATCTATAGAAAACCTAATACAAATGTTAAGGAATTCCAAGATGATCTGTTGAGTGTGTTACAAGAAATGAGAGTAGATAAACATAAATGTGTACTTTTGGGTGACTTCAATGTTAATTCTTTGAGTGAAGAAGACACAGTAGAAGAGTTTCTAACATCATTACAATGTATAGGCTTGGATCAATTGATTCAATCACCGACAAGGGTAACAAAAGAGTCTGCTACTTTAATAGATCATATATATTCAAATATTAATATATCTGAAATTCATTCAGGTATTATACAATCTGATGTGTCCGATCATTTCACAGTTTTTGCAATCTTCAAGAACTTAGCAAAAGTGCAGTCTAGTAAAAAAATAATTCAATATAGATGTTACAAGAAATATGATATAAATGTATTTAGAGAAGATCTTGCTGCCTATAACTGGGAAATGGTATATAATTCAAAAGATGTCAACACAGCTTATCTCAATTTTTGTAGTTCTTTCTCAAACCTTTGTAATAAACATGCACCATTGGTTACTAAGCAGTTAGGAAAGAAGAAATCTGCCAAAAAACCATGGATATCTCGAGGGATCATGAAATCTATTCGTGTAAAATATACAATGTATTCAAAAGTTATAAAATCAAATCATCGACAGGATCTTGTTGATAAGTACAAAAAATACAGAAATGTACTGACCACTCTACTAAGAAATGCAAAAAGAAATTACTATTGCGATTTGTTACAAAATAATATGAAGGATACAAATAAAACATGGGCCATTATCAATGAATTGTTAGCTGGAAAAAACAGATCACCGAGAAGCACTGAAGTGGACAGACTAATTAAGAAGGTTCATGGAGAAAATATGCAACTTACATCTCAATCTGATATTGTGAATGGATTTAATGACTTTTTTGTAAATATTGGACCGAATTTAGCAGATGAATTGCCGAATACAGATGTAGCATATGGTGATTTTTTGGGGCAGAATATAGAGCAATCTTTATTTTGGAAACCAATAACTGCAGTTGAAATTAAGAGTCAAGTTCTGCTACTTGATACCAAAAAGGCTTGTGGTCACGATAACATGCCAGTGCAATTAATTAGAGATAGTGCTCCATATATTTCACATCCACTGGCATATATATTTAACTTGTCATTAGAAACTGGCAAGGTTCCAGATGAAATAAAGATTGCAAAGGTTACTCCCCTACACAAAAAAGGGCCAAGAGAAGATCCAGGTAATTATAGACCAATATCGGTTTTACCTGTAATCGGTAAAGTTTTAGAAAAATTGATAAATATCAGATTAATACAATTTCTAGAAAAAAATGATATATTCTATTACCATCAATATGGATTCCGAAAGAAATATAGCACTAAATTATCTTTGATCAACTTGATAAATTCAACTTTGAAATCTATAGATCAGGGAAAAGTAACTCTGGGTATGTTCATCGACTTTAAAAAAGCATTTGACACAATTAATCATAATATATTACTAGGTAAACTATCTAGTTATGGCATTCGAGGGTTACCTCTAGAATGGGTTAAGGATTATCTCAGTAACCGATTTCAGTTTGTCCAGTGTGGTCAAACGTTATCAGAAAGGAAAAAGATAAGATGTGGTGTTCCACAAGGATCAGTATTAGGGCCAACTCTGTTTTTAATCTATATAAATGATTTGCCAACTGTTACTGATTATTTCAATTTTCGGCTGTTTGCCGATGACTCCAATCTATTTCATACTTTTTCTGCTGACCAGGGTGAAATTGATGTAAATGAAGTGAATGACAACATACAGAAGATACATAAGTGGTGCACTGCTAACAAACTTACAATTAATTCAATGAAAACTAATTTCATGTTAATATGTAGTAGGAGGAAAAAAATAGGTATAAATGGTAAACTAAAAATCGCTGGCGAGGAAATTAAAGAGGTTGATGTTGCCACTTTTGTTGGGGTTCAAATTGATAGACATTTGTCTTGGAAGAGTCATATTCGTTTTGTAAATCAGTGTATTAGAAAGAAAGTTGGAGTGCTATTTAGATTGCGACATTTTGTTCCTAGCCGTACTCTGATATTATTATATAAAGCATTTATACAACCACACATTTCTTACGGAATAGAGGTGTGGGGAAGCACTTATAAGACTAGTCTAAGAAGTATATTATATTCACAGAAAATGGCAGTTCGTGCCATAACATTTAGTGAATGGAGAACTCCTTCAGATCCATTATTTAAAAGATTGCGAATCCTAAATGTGTATAATTTACATGATTTATCCATTTCTACTTTCATGTTTGATCTAGTCAATGGCAATTTGCCTCATATTTTGATAGAGTACTGTGACATTATAGAACATAGCTATTCCACAAGACAAAAAGAACATGGACAATTACGTCTTCCAAAATTAAGAACGACACAAGGTCAATTTTCATTGTCTTTTGTGGGCAGTGAATTTTGGAATAGATTACCTGTTGATGTCAGATTGACAAGGTCTAGAAATAGGTTTCGGAATTCTGTTACAAGTCATTTGTTGAACAAGTCATGAATGAAATATCAAGTGTACACAATTCATAATTCATATTTTACATTATTAGTTTGTATATTGTAAGACATTGTTGAGTACTTATTCTTATTTTTTTTTTTAAAGCATCGATTGTAAAAGTAAATTCATTATTTTTTGTTTTGTTACATTCTCTAAACTGATTTTTACAAAATACTATGTATAGCTGCTTAAGGGGTTAGGCTCGACTAGCACATGTGCTATTATCTGGCCCCTTTTACCAACCAATAGTTTCTCTTCCTGTATATTTAATTATTGTATAAAATGTATGAAATGTATGAAATGTTTTGCTGTTGGTAAATAAATCAAATCAAATCAAATCAAATCAATTATCACAGGTGATGAGTTTTGTGATACTTTTCCCTCTACTTGCAGGAATCAAGGCAATTATTCGTCCATCCGAAGACTATGCAGATTGTACCCCTTGGGTGCTGCGTGTAGCTGCAAGCAGTTTCTGATTCTTTGTCGTCAAATCTTCCACAATTGATATTCCTGTATTTTGGGGCTTCCTTCTTTTTTCTAATGTTTCCTTCCTCTTTCTGTAGCTTGTGAACTTCATAATTATTGATCTTGGTCGAGGCTTCATTGTTTCCTGTCGAGGCTCGGATGATGCAGTATAAGCTGGAAGTGCTGCTGCTGCTGAGACTACTTTTCCAACGCGGTGAGAACGATCAGTCTGTCCTATAATCTCACATATTATTTCGTCTGTCATCCCTCTTGACTTCCAATACACACAAATAACACAATAATACACTTCAATTATTGTGGAATAGCCTGACAACGACTACTGAGAGCCGGCCGTTTATTCAGTATGAATGTTTAACAAACATTTATTCTCGTTTCCTTCACTGGAAACCGTTTCCTTCACTGGAAACCGGACCTATCATGGTCCAGGATAAAAAAACCAGAGATAAAACTCAACGAGCATAAAAACTCTGGAAAACCTTATTCAAACACAGTCATGTAACAGTACATGACACAACGCACTTTTATTGTAAATAAAAGTTGTCTCGTTGAAAGCTCAAGCTAGAATGATTCAATTACACACTAATTCATGCCACGCCCTGGACTCCGTGGCAGAATTAGCTCGCACACCTGTACGAGCTGCCTATGCAAATTACATTCCATCGGGGCACAGCCCCGGACCCAACATAAGTATGCATTCATTAACGATACAAACAACATTTGTCTGCTATACAATCGTACCGCAGACAAATAATAGTCTGTCCTATAATCTCACATATTATTTCGTCTGTCATCCCTCTTGACTTCCAATACACACAAATAACACAATAATACACTTCAATTATTGTGGAATAGCCTGACAACGACTAGAATTTAAAGAACGGGAGCAAAAGCGAACAGAAGAGAAATAAGCAATCTAAATTTAATTCATGCCAAATAGACTCCTAGTTAAATATATTTTAACATTGTTGAATAATAATGGCATTTCTATAGCGCCGTCTATCAAGAAATCCTATTCTGAGGCGCATTAATTATTACCCCGGCTTTACTCTTGCTACCGTATATTAAAGAGCCTCCACCATCTCCAGGAACTAATTCATGCAAGGTACCCATTTATTTCACCTGGATTTACTATAATGAAATTTGAAAGTTAGTACCCAGCTGACAAACGAGTCCAATTTGGACTAAAACCACAAGCTTGTTCGTTTAAACTTGTTACCTTGTTTGAATACAACCGATTCTAAAGTCTTAGAATATGTTTCAGGAACTTGCCTTTCCCACTTAATACATATGCGTACAGAACACTGTCATTGAATAATTTGATTCATAACCATGACATTCTAGATCCGAAACGTTCTCTTTCAAGAAAAAGTTGAAATTCGAACAAAAGCTCGTTATATTCAAATATGAACAGGCAAACCTGTGTACGAGACAAGACCTCGTTTTCTTTTGCCCTTCTTTTGATAATTTTTAAAATCATGCCCGTAAGGTGAAAACACCATCCATGCCAATAACATGTCATTAAATTCAATTGACACAACTCTTTATTCCGGCAACACTTTGTTGGTGGTAAATAAAACAGCGACAACAAGAACGAGTGTTAAATCTGCCCAAAACATATTCATCTATTGACAAAGAGAAACGATACATGTATGTATAAATCTACTGCTGTTACAAATCCTCACGAATAATTGAAGATTCCTTGTAAAATAAAAACACGAATTTCACTTCCTACGTATATTTGCGGTCTTCTTTAAACCAGCTCTGTGGAAAAATATATTTTGTAATTTCTCCCAATCAAAGCTTATGGAATAAATTTTATCACTTACATCCAAATGAATATCATGCATTTTTGCGTACCTACGCTCACTTGCAGGTCAATCCAATTTTTGCCCAAGGCACAAACATGTTCTGAGAATGAACAAAGCAAAAATTATGGTTATCTTATATTTATTTAGCTGCACGACACTCTGTGCTATTTCTCAAATCTAACAGAAAAAGCCCCTTTCACAATTTCAAAGACTTAACGACCAATAATTTGTGCTCCAAACTATCGTCAACATTGCCATCTTTTGACTTCTCACTGCTCCTTCGCCCGTGCCTCTTCCAAAGCCTATTTGACACGGAAGCTCTGGCCTCGGCGGTAGCCCCTCCTGCTCTGAGGGAGTAGGCCCAAATTAAACTAGCCTCTTCCACGCATACCTTCCACAAACGAGCAAACAACTGCCTCATATGCACTGGTATAACTTGACTGTTTGCTTTCTATGACAAACTCTTATTACCTTTGTTCCAATAAACTGGTCTGAATTGAATTTGTCAGATTTCTTGGAAATACCTTCCTTTGCCACATATGTTCTCGGAGAATTTCTACTGGACAATTAAGTACTTCATTAACTATTACTCATCAAGATGGTATTGCGCCTGCGATACTGATCTGACTTTCACTTCTCCGCCAACATATTACGGATAAATATGAGCTTTCAAACACAATGTCAGAAACGCGAATATAAACGAGATCTCTTAAAAATTCAAACATCATCGCAACCTCCGTACTTATTGCATAAATCACTGAAAAAAACACTGCGTCCTTCTTGACGGCGAGTCCTGGACGTCCCTTCTCCCCTTCGCTTCGGCTCCGAAGATTGTCAAGCAATGACGATAAGATTCTCAGATCAAACCCTCGCTTTGTCCACCGCACCATGTATGGCCTTCTTGACTCCTAAACCTGGAGAGTGTAAATAAAAATAACATGGTACAACTAAAAGTCTTCAATGCGACAAGCATAAATCTGCTTCGAGGGCTTCCAAAATTTCAGTTTTGGCCCTGCATCCTCCTCACCAGAGGGCAATATTTGAAATTCTTCAATAAAATGAATAGAACTTATCACCATCCCAAATCATGGGCCCAAATGAAGCAGACTTCAAATATGGGACTATATCAGTGAGCCCTTGCTTTTAATATCCGGCACCAATTTATCAATAGTTTTGGCAATGAATCGGGGTGGTGGTACCTACCCACCAGTCGATATCTCATTCTCAACTCTGAGAAAAAACATCAATACAACTCCCATTACACCATCTGGAATTAAACTTCCTACTTTTGGTATTATAATGACAAACAATAATTATTCTGTCAAACACATGAGTCCCCCACTTGTGATCAAGCCTATGTTACAAGCTTCAGTTTACATATGCCAGTCGTCACTGTCTGACGTCCTACTCAATCTATCAACCTGCCTGGTCTCACGTCTAGATATCCAAGCCGGATAAATTTTTACATTGTTTTCTTCACAAACAATTCGTATTTCCAAAGCCTTTTCTTGGCAGGCGGAGTTATCACTCCATTTTATTACGATGTCCACAACATTCTTGTTGTCCGTGTACCAGCGTACACTTCGCCCTTCCAGGCGATGCTCGAACAATACTTGCCGTTCTCACGACGGCTTCGAGCACTCTCCACGAGGAGCTTTGAATCTTCTCAGACTCGGACCTAACTCCCATGAGTTCTATGTTACTATTTAACTTGTCTACACTCAATCTATCAACCTGCTTGTTCTCACGTCTAGATACCCAAGCCGGATCAATTTTTACATCGTTTTCTTCACAAACAATTCGTATTTCCAAAGCCTTTTCTTGGCAGGCGGAGTTACTACTCCATTTTATCACGATGTCCACAACATTCTTGTTGTCCGTGTACCAGCGTACACTTCGCCCTTCCAGGCGATGCTCGAACAACACTCGTCGTTCTCACGACGGCTTCGGGCACTCTCCACGAGGAGCTTTGAATCTTCTCAGACTCAGACCAAACTCCCATGAGTTCTGTGTTACTATTTAACTTGTCTACATTTCCCCTGCAAAAAACCGAACCCTGCCAGCATATCTCATGTTTACCGAGATAGGAGCATTCCAACTCTTTCTGTTCACACACTTGAACAACTCCCTTGTCTTTAATAGACCAGTTCACGGTTATCCACGGATCCTCAAAAAATGAAGAGTTCCCACTTAGTACACTTTGAAATAATCACTCCAATAGCGATGGAGGTACTATATAAATAGCCTTTGTGTCCCCTTTTCAAAGAATTCTTCCACTTGTGAATCGTGGAGTGCACTGCTTGTGCATAAAATGAATAATGATGACATCACTTTCATGAACACTATCCAGTATTTTGTCTCCGTGTATTTCACAATTTGGTCTGCAATGACCTTTATCTACTCATGCTCGGACTGCAGCTATGAATTGACACACCGATTATCCAAACACGATGTGCATTGACACTATCTTTCCAACTACCTTCGCTAGAGACCTAACGAGCCAAACAAAATACCAGACCTTCGATCTTTAGAAATTATAGTGGAAATAGAAACCTTAAAATCGGTTAATGCGTTTCTTTGCGATTCGCACTCGTTCGTTCAGAAAATCCCAATTTAGTCCTAGCCAGGAAGTATCGCCCACTGACATTTTTCTTCAGCAAGAAGAAGACCTAGACCTCAGGTTCCTTTAGCACTGAGACACGTAGATAATCAGCCCCTTTTCTGCTGTCATGCCCTGCAATTCCGTGTTCAAGGAACATGATTGCATTATGACCATGACCACGCCAATAACTGACAACAAATCTCATCACTTTTAATGGTGAACACATACCCCGAGGTAGAAATGCCTAAAAGTAAAACGTTGAAAACGTGATACCTTATTTCACCGAAACCCCAGGCAAAGCCTAACATATGGCTTTCCACATTGACCATACCGATGTGAAGGTATTAATGCCAACTTTAGGCCGAACGTAAACACATAGTCACCCTTTTTATCTTTCACAATTAAACATCTTCATGAAGGTATTAATGCCAACTTTAGGCCGAACGTAAACACATAGTCACCCTTTTTATCTTTCACATTAAACATATGCATGTTTCTCTTTGTATTAATTGAGATTGACGCTCCTTCAATCTCGAACTTATCTGCACTGTCCTTTGTAATCGGACACAGAATTTATTACAAGAAGCCTCTCTTCAACTTCGTTAATTCATTTTCTACTCTATTAATACCTAAATGAGATGTAAAGGGAACTCGTACCCTTGATCTACTATCACAGACGTATCTATCAGCAATTTTCTTTTTTCTCCCCGAAAACAATTTCCTTCTTCTCTCGTAGTCTCCCTACAGGAAATGGTATATGCCAGCTACGAAACTCGTTTCACACTCCAATGCACGGTGATCTTTACTTTCCTTCAACCTCCTCCTCTTATTCAGTTATACAATCCTTCTACCAATTTACCCATCTCTCTCTCGACAAATTTCGAATGGTCTTTGGCAGAAAGATTATAGGGCAAATTAATCCCTAAAGGAGTTGAATGTAAGAGTAATTTGTACCCTTGTTCGATTATATCAGACATAATTATCAGCATGTATATATATATCAATACATTTTCCAACATCCCTTCTTAATTTTCTCGTACTCTCCTACAGGAGGTGCCATTTTGACAGTTACGAAACTCATTTAACACACCGTTTTAGTACATGGAGAATCTTTCCTTTTCGTATTACCTATAGTCTTCTTCTTTACCAATTTACCTATCTCTCTCTATCGAGACAAACCTTTCCAGAAAGATTATTGGGTAAATTAACCCCTATAAACGGGTGAATGTAAGGACAATTTTACTTAGCTCTGTATTGTAAAGAAGATAAATGAAGACCTCTCTGTCGTCAACTCTCCAATGCCCTGCTTTTCCACACGAAAAACACGATCCCGGCTTTCTGATTGCTATTAATATAGCTGCTGAAAAAAAACTTCTAAGAAGTCAACGAATCGGGCTGGCCTGGCAGCCCCGTTCGGTTGTCTCGCATGTCCGCGTTCACGAGAACGACAACCTCGGTCGGCTCCACGGTAGTTGTCTCGTTGAAAGCTCAAGCTAGAATGATTCAATTACACACTAATTCATGCCACGCCCTGGACTCCGTGGCAGAATTAGCTCGCACACCTGTACGAGCTGCCTATGCAAATTACATTCCATCGGGGCACAGCCCCGGACCCAACATAAGTATGCATTCATTAACGATACAAACAACATTTGTCTGCTATACAATCGTACCGCAGACAAATAATAATATCACGCTCCACATCAAGGGGGATACCAAGCGTTTCTGTGACAACCTTAGCTACCTCTGCATCTGTGTTCTCCCCTTTCACTTCTTTTACACCAAATATTCGGATACATGCTCGTCTTGAATATTGTTCCATGGTATTTAATGCATTTTCCAGTTTGGCGGTGGTGTTGTCACAGAGTGAAACCTTTCCAACTAATTTGTCAAATTCTTTGTTTTTCATTTCCAGTTTGCTTTGTAGGTCAAAGACGTCACCCTCAACTCGATTTAATCTTGTCAATATCTCATTCATCTTCTTGTCTATAGCATTACTCACAACAGATGCAAGAAGGTCATTGAACTCTTTATATTCTTCAATAGGTCTTTTATAACCAGACAAGTTAAAGCTGCAGTTTGTTTGGTGTTCACAGACGGGCTAACATTAGACATCTTGAACGATGAATATAATTAGAATGACAATATAATTGCACTTTAAATGAATGTCTTGGGAGTCAATGCTGATACCGGTGACCAGAACAGTGAAGAAGAAACACGAATTGTCATATGTAGGGCTGAACGTAAATACAGTCAATTATTACACAAACTTGCCTTTCTGCGTAGATCCAACTACTCCACAATATAAGTTTACAAGTATTCTATATACATCCTGATGATGGCTGGCTAGAATATGATGGTAAAACAAGGTCTAAAAACCGCTAAAAAAAAATCACTATAAGCATTAAACACAAAAATTAGTTTGCCGTTTTCTTCATTGCATTGATTATGACTTTTGGAAGGAGAATTCCGTTGACATCATGAATCTACTTGACATTGTTCTCTGAGCAGTATCTTGCGTTTTTTTGCTCTATTTTCTCCCAAATGTTGGTATGTTGTAGTTATGATAATTGTTAACAAGATCAGCGTCCACACTATTTAATAACAGACCACTTAAATCGTCCTAATGACGAATTAAATGCATCGTTATTCTTCAATTTCATTTATTTCACCCAACTGTATTGTGTAGAGGATAACTCAAGATCAGTAAAGTCAATTTCTTTCAATTTTGAGAAATTCATAGGTGATTGTTATAAGACGTGACAGTAACCTTTGCAAGGTCATCAGGTCATCGTGACGTCATCCCAGCACCATTTTGTGAATTTTTCTGAAAATCAACTCATGGTCATATCTTTATTATAGAAAGTCATTTCTCATTCATATTTTTCATGATTAAGGTCAATATCCATCTAGTCAATTTCAGGTCAATAAACGCACGCGTACGTCCGCGCGTCTGCGTGCGTGCAATATTCTAAAATGCCCCAAAACACTTTTTAATCAAATTAATGTACGTTTCAGCCCATTTTAAGCATTTCACAATTTTGCGCGCGCGTCTTAGTTCGTCATGGCTGTACGCAACATAGAATTTTGTTTTTCTCCACGATATTCGTCATATTTCTCCAAACAATTTGATACCATATTTATCTCTTTATGACCATTAATAACGGAATGGGTGCCCGTTCAAAATAAATGTCCGTGGGTGCGAGCTCTTGTAATACATAGCATAACAGGACAAAAACATGCGTATACAACAAGTTGACCCCAACTTTTTTAAAATATATGTATAGAGTATACGTCTTAGATATGATTTCATCCCTCATTAAGTATATCGTGACATTATTATAATTGCCTTGGAACTCAAGATACCAATTTGCATATTATGACGTTAGCATATTTATGGAAAGTTGATTGTATCTCTGCAGATATTGATCGATTTAATTCCAAATTTTGATATGTTGTAGCTATGAATTTTTTTAACAAGGTCAGTTTGCATCAGATTTAAAAACATACCACGTAAATCGTTCCAATGGCGAAATCAATTTCTTGTTTCTTTTTAAATGGTCTGTCATCGACAGACCACCTATCGAATCCTTTCTTAATTTTGATTTATTTGTCCAAGTTTTTGTGCAGACCTTTACTCAAAATCCATTCAGTCAATTTCTTTGAATGTTGGCACAGTCATAGGTCGTCATCATGAGACGTGACAGGAACATTTTCAATTCCATCAAATTATCGTGACGTCATCCAGGCGCCATTTTGTGAAATCTTCTGAAAATCAGCTTATGATCATAACTTCATAACAAAAATTCATTTCTCATACGTATTTATCATGATAAAGTCCAATATCCGTCCGGTCGATTTCAGGTCGATTAACGCGCGCTTACGCGTACGTCCGTGCATCAGTACGTGTGCAAATTTGTATGCTCAAAATTATTTTTAAAACCAAATTAAAGTACGTTTCAGTCCATTTTAAGCATTTCAAAACGCAGGAATGTAGCCACAGGATTGTTTGCACATATCAATATATGATGAATTGATAATTACTTGCCTCGACTTGAATTTTCGGAAGTGTCTGCGTTCAAGATTCTATGTGTTCATTTTCCCGTACTTTAACGATTCAGATTCTCCGACAAAAGCTTTAAACTTCCACAATATCACTTTGAAACCAAGTTTTTGGAAGAATTTTTTTCTTCTAGTATATTGTATTTTTATTTCAAATATCAATATCTTGCATCTGCCAATTTTTTCAAATTCAATGATTTATGTTTGAGGATATTGGTTGCCAAGCGTGCTGTTCGACATACACAATAGGAAGCAGAAGAAAGGTTAGCTGACTATTTTCTTGCTACAGTATCTCAAGATCATATGACTACCTTTTATACTTAAACTAGTGTAATATCGACTCTTCCCAAAGTCAAATTACCCAGGAAATCTCGAAAACGTATTTGTCGGAACTTTTCTTTCATTATAAAGATGTAAAAAATGAGGAGCTAATATTGATTTCAACCTTTATTAATTGAAAATCAACAGAAATCTGCAGTTGTGACTTTGACTGCGACCTGTGCACCTTTACCCAAGCTACTACTGATGATTTTGATTGGACGAGGCATCGACGTAGAACGGGCACAGGTGGAACCGGCCCACCAAATGACCATACATTTGGCAACGGTACATGTATTTTGTTTAACCTGCTGACTACTGAATTCTCGTTTTTCTAATTGGTCTCATACAGGACCTATCGGTTCCGGCTTATGCCGAAAGGGTGGGTAGCGTCGCGTCTCGTTTACTTTAACGCTACAATTCGTCCAAAGCCCCCCCCCCCCCTCCTCGGTTGTGCCGAAAGGGTGCGTTGGGAGTGTCGCGTTGACTGGAACCCGACCATTCGTCCAAAGCTCCCCCCCGGTTTTACCAAAAGGGTGCGTTGACTAGTTTTCCACATCGGTCGTTTATAATAGAATATAAAGAATACAATTTAAGTCGTTTTAATTCAAACAATCAAAATAGAAACATATTAAAAATTCAATAAAACTAGTTTTTACGTAGTCTTGCAGATTTATTTATTTATTTATTTATTTATTATATTTATACAGAGTGGCACATATCACCAATTTGGTGGTCTTCCATGAGGCCCTGTTTGGTAATAATAAAAACAAATAACAGCATCAAAAACAAAATAGATAAATACACAAGAATATAAACAGGTAAAATACAAATTAATTGGTATCCCCTTGAAATAACTGATCATTCAAGAATCATCCTTGATCATTTACAAGAAATAGGTGAATGGAATTTTCAAATTAAATACAATTTTTAAAAACGTTAATTTAATAATCTGATATAGCTTAACGCACGGGATACCAAAATTGTTATATACATATTTACATTCAATTGCTCTTTAACTAATACACTAAGGTTGTTTACAAGATAGCTAAAAATTGATACATTACATGTATGAATACATGATATAACGATAACCATGTCAAACAAATTTCATAATTTTGCGAATAGGAAAAAAATTGTTACCTTCGCACAAAACCACCAAAAGATCCCTTACACGTCATCTACAGATAACAGCGATTTTAGAGCGTGTTTAAAACTGTTCAAAGTAGGTGAAATTTTGACAGGACTTTTAAGTTGGTTCCATACTCTAATTCCAGAAATTAGAGGACTATTTTTATAAGTGTCCGTCCTAAATTTGGGTACACACAATGCATCCCTTACAGCATGCCGTGTGTTGTGATCATGTAGTGAACTAACATGATGTAAATCTTGTCTCAAGTATGTTGGTGCCATGTCATGCTTTGATTTATACATCATCACTGCACGTCCAAACTGGAAACGTGTCTGAATAGGCATCCACCCTAAGCGACTAAATATATCATTTGAAGATACTTCAAATCCTTCTCCCAGCACAACACGTGCAGCTCGTTTTTGAACCTTTTGTAATTTAATCGTTTGTCTTTGAAATCGCTCAGACCACACCGAGGAACAATAATCAAAATGAGGAAGTACAATGGCATTATACAGAAGTTTTAGAGATCTTGTTGAAACATAACTTTTGGCTCGCTTAATTACAATGATATTTCTTGGAGCAGTTTTAATAACTTTTTCCACATGCTCCGTCCAACGTAACTCCTCGTCAATCATGACACCCAGGCATTTTGCCACTTTTACTCTTTTCAAACAGCTGCCGTTTAGTGTGACAGAAAAATCATTTACTCAGTTAAGAACTGATCGTGATCCAATAAGCATCACTTTTGTCTTATCCGCATTAAGAACTAGACGGTTTGTTGTTACCCATGAAAATATGTTTCCATACCTTTGGTTAGCTTTTGTTCTACTTCTGTGACATTACTCCCGCTGACTGTTAGAGTTGTGTCGTCAGCATACATATCAACAATTCCATCATGAATACATTTGGGTAAACTATTTATGTAAATAGAAAAAAGGAGTGGCCCTAGAATCGAACCTTGTGGGACTCCCATCATAACTTTTGAGAAACTCGAAGTAGCCCCTTTAAAACAAACCATCTGTTATCGGTTGGACAGATATGATACAAACCACTAAATATACTATTATAAGAACATCCAATAGCTGTCAATTTATATAACAGAATATCGTGATCGACAGTGTCAAATGCTTTCCTCAAATCAATGAAAGCAACACTTGTTAACTTATTGTTATCTAAATTCAAAGCCCATTGGTTTACAATTTTCATTAGAGCTGTTGCAGTAGAGAGAAGAGGACGAAAGCCTGACTGATTAAGGATACAATATTTCATTTTTGTTTAGAAAACCACATAGCTGAAAATGTACAGCTTTCTCTAGAATCTTGTTCACAACGGATAATACCGAAATTGGTCTGTAATTACCGTCTTATAAATTGGAATCACCCTTGCTTTTTTCAAGCCTTTTGGTACATGTCCTGTTGTAATTGACTTATTGATAAGACATGTTAAGGAGTCCACAATGATATGCTTTGACATTTTTAAAAGACGGCAACTTATTCCATCATCTCCGGTTGCTTTATCATCACTCATGTTTTCAATTTCTTTGAAAACAAATTCGCTCGTGACTTGCTGTAGCTCAAATTTGCCTCTGTATTAATAGTCTCAGTGTCATCTAAAATTATTTCAGAATTTTTTGGGATACCACTTGTTATATTTTGAGCACATGTAACAAAATATACATTAAAATTTTGAGCAATACCTTTATCATCTATAATTTTAGCCCCATTCACTCCAATGCTGCAGGGTAAGACCTGATTAGATTTAGGAATAATATGTTTGACACTCTGCCACATTTTTTTGCTATTTCCTTTACTGTCATCTATCTGAGCACTGTGATAATTTCTTTTCTCAGAAGATGATTTACCTTGTTCTTTAGTTCTTTGTACCTTTTCCATGATGCGTCGTCAACTCTCTTCAACGCCACATCGTGGGCATGATCTCTTTCGCGCACCGTTTCAATAATCGCCTCATTAGTCCAAGGGCACGCATTATTTCGTATTATTTTCTCACAGAGCGGCATATGTTTATCAACAACGTCCATGAATAATCTAAGCCACGTCTTCCCATGCTTTGTCAATATCATTGCAATTTATGCATGATCTCCAAGGAACTCTTTGTAGATCTAATAAGAAGTCATTCACAACGAGGTTTTTAAATGAACGAAATTTAGAAGATTTGCCCTTAGCGGATTTTTGGTTGTTATTGAAACCTCTCACAGTATAAACTAAGTAATGGTCACTAATGCTAGTCTTAAAGACGCCAGTCTCAGAGTACAACTCTGGATCGGTGACGAAAGGTCGATATCTAAAGTAACTGAATCATACCAAGAGGTCTTTGTGCTTGGTGACTTTAATTATAATATGCTTAGTAAGAATGACAGTAAGGTCATCGATAAACTTTGTAGACAAAATAACATGCAACAATTGATAAAATTACATACTAGTATTACAGAGACAAGTAGTACCTTGATTGATTTAGTTCTGACAACTGTACCTAGGAATATATGCCATAGTGATGTTGTTGCCCTTGGTCTGAGTGACCACAACATTGTGTATACTGTACGGAAGTTATATAGACCAAAAGTCCCCCTAGAGTAATTACCTATAGAAGATATAGACACTTCAATGAAAACACTTTTATAAGTGAACTTGATGAGCTGGATTGGTCAAATTCTTTAGTAGTGAATGATATTAAACTTGCTTGGTCCACCTGGAAGTCTCAATTTATGAAAATATGTGATAAACATGCCCCCCTTGTCACTCACAGAGTGAAAGGTAGGAAAACACAATGGGTATCTGATGAATATGTAAATCTTACCCGGATGAGAGATAGGTTAAAGAAAAAAGCAGATAAAGAGAATGCTAATGAGGACTGGGTACGGTATCGATCAGTTCGCCGTCAAGTAAATAATTTTGGTAAATTGCTAAAGAGGCGCTTTTATCATGAAAGTGTCTCTGAAAATCGTAAAAATCCAAGGATACTATGGAAAGTGTTACGAGAAGTGGCTCCTAACGACAGGACGTCTTCACAGCATTTAAATGGCCTTGATATTAATGGTGTTATTGAGACCGATTTAACGAAAATTGTAAATGAAATGAATAACTATTTTGTGTCAATCGGCTCAATTGTAAGTACCGATTTGGGAAACTGTAATTTGACATTAATGTGTTCAACAATAAGTGATTGGAATTCATATTTGTCTATTTCAAGTGAAACATTTACCTTTGAGGAAATTAATGAGGATTTTTTAAGGAATGAACTTAGAAAATTACAGACCACTAAGTCCACAGGTCTTGACACAATAAGTGCTCGGCTACTGAAAGCTGCAGCACCTGTAATTAGTAAACACTTTACTCACTTCTTCAACTTGGCTATACAGTTGGGAAAAATACCAAATGAGTGGAAAGAGAGTAATGTTACCCCAGTGTTTAAAGGAGGTGATAGAAAAGATCAGAATAACTGCAGACCCATCTCTGTTATACCTTTAATAATGAAACTTATGGAACGTGCTGTACATGAACAGTTGCAATCCTTCTTTGTAGAACATAATATGCTAGTACCACAGCAGTCTGGGTTCCGTAAGGGACACATTACAGATACAGTACTAACGTACTTCACTGATAATATCCTCAGGAGAATGGATGGAGGATGCCTTACCGGTGTGATCTTTATAGATTTTCGCAAAGCGTTTGACTCTGTATATCATAAAATATTGCTTGGCAAATTAAAATACTATGGTGTAAAAAATGTTGAACTGGCTTGGTTTGAGGATTACCTGATAAATTGTAGGCAGAGAACTGTCAAAGGGGAAAATAAATCTGAATGGGGCCAAGTAAAATCAGGGGTTCCCCAAGGATCTATCTTAGGCCCCCTACTTTTTACTATCATGGTCAACGATCTCCCACATGTTATAACTAAATCTCAAATCATGCTTTATGCCGATGATGCAATTATTTTCTACAGTAGCAGAAGCCCACTATAAATTGAGAGTATTCTAAACTCAGAACTCAAAAAGATGCAAGCCTGGGTGCAGTCAAACAAATTAGCTATAAATCCGGTTAAAACACAGTTTATGCTCTTTGGATCATCACAGAAACTAGCTACTCTCTCACAACCAATCAAATTATTTTTAGACAATCAACAACTTACTCAAGTAGACACCTACAAATATTTGGGTGTCTGGTTAGACCCAACTTTAAGTTGGAAAGAACATGTCAGACATACAAGCAAGAAGATTGTATCAAGATTGCACTTCTAAGTCGCGCTAAAAGATGTTTGCCTCTAGACAGTTTGAAGCTACTTGCGAACTCATTGGTAATGCCTCTGTTTGATTACTGCTCCACTGCTTGGTCAAACTGTCCACACAATACAAAAGTCATATTCATAAACCAACACAAAAGGATGGCCAGAATTATTCTTGGGGCACATCAACTCACACCCACTGTTCAAGTCTTCCGCCGACTTCACTGGGTATCGGTAGAAAAGCGGTGGACGTTTCATAAATGCAAAATGATGTATCATGTACTGAATATCTTTGACCATTCTTACCTGTCGAACATACTTTTTGGACTAGCATTACCTCTGTCACGAACAAAGATGGGTAAACTAGCTTTTTCTCATGAAGGCGCAGCATTGTGGAACCAACTCCCTTTTTGTGTTAGACAGGCCCAATCAAAACATTCATTTGCAAATCTATATTGGAGAACATTGCGTTTGTGATTATTTCTATTTCATTTTTTGGTACTAAGTGTAAAAAATTAGTGAGAGTGGCTCCTATTAATGTATTCCACTCTCATAAAAATTTGTCCTTTCCCTTGTATGTAAAAGTTTATTCCTGATGTGTATATGCTTACATTATTATTGATCTATTTGATAGGATAAGCATAAACTCACATTGTATCAGCTGGACAAATATTGCTTTGTTGTATATTATCGGGTTATATAATAACTATAAACAAAACAAACAAATAACCCTGATATATAAAAAAATCATGTATACGTCTTTTAACACTGTTTGTTATTTCATGTATTTGTAACCATTTTTTGTGTACAGGGCCTCTCAGAAAAACAGTATTAAAACTGAGAGAGTTACCCTGTCTAAATAAAACAAATACATAAATAAAAAAATATTAAAAAAAAAAAGTCAATAATTAAGCATGTATTTTGAGTGATACGAGTAGGTAGGTTAACCAATTGCTTAAGACCATATAACTCGAATAGGAAGTGTAATTTATCTGCATTTATATCTCTTTTATCACTCATGAAGTTACAGTTAAAGTCTCCAAAAATAGCACAGCTGATGTTTTCAGACATTGAGTTTGCAAGGCATATATCAAGCTTCTCAAAATAGTCTGATGTCGAATTCGGTGGTCTATAAATTGAACCTACCAAAATAGGAGGTTTGTGAGGATGATAGAGCTCCAGCCACACACATTCCAAATCATTACAATTCAAATCATGTCTTTATAAGAATTAATTCATTTAATAACAAGAAACATAATCAAATAATTCACTTTGATATTTAAAAATGTCAAATAAAGGTATTTACCAAGTCTTACATATCAGGCATTTATTTATTAAAATAACAAAATATAATGTCCATTTCTTTCTATGCGTTAACACACTCACAACAGTGCATTTTTTGTATACTAGTTTACATCAAAAAATGAATTCCATACATTGAAAGATGTGGATTATTATAGTATTAATGACTGCTTTGAGGACGCCTCGGGCAATAGCACAATTGTAACCTTCCCTTGAGCGTATAAAAACAACTATTTCTCGAATATCAAAGCAGTCATTAATACTTTTATATACCGAAGAGTCAACTTACCAATCAACTGGTAGAACAGGTACTCAGGTAGAACTCAAAACTCCGTAGAAAATAACTCAACCGTAGAACTCCGTAGAAAATAACTCAACTGGTAGAACTCTGTAGAAAATAACTCAACTGGTAGAAATCCGTAGAAAATAACTCTATTTGTAGAACTCTGTAGAATATAACTCAACTGGTAGAAAATAACTATATTTGTTAAAAATGTTTACAGTACAATTGTGAAAATGATATGTGGGGGCTTGCACCTGCTGACTAGTAGAAACATGGGCATGGCTACTTGTAGTGATGTTGCATGTGCGTGGGAAGTTCTCTGAGTTATTTGTGATCTCATTGAAAATGTCATTTAGTTCCCGCAGTTCCTGGCTTTCACTACGCTGACCACCAGTAGATGTTGTTGATGACGATGGTACTGATTTCGGATCAACAGCTGCCGCGATACCATGACCTATGTTTGATGAGGATGGTACTGATTTCGGATCAACGGCTTCCGCGATAGCATGACTCATGTTTTCTTTGGCTGTACTGCTGGTCATAGCATAGTGTTTGAGACTGGTCTCCGCCTTGTGTCTGGAGACACTCATGATTTCGCTGTCTCTGAACCCAGCATTTTGTAGGGTACTGATGCTGGTTGCCCTTAGGCAATGGTTGGTGTAAGCCTTAGTACCTGCACGAGATGAAATTGTTTTCATTTTGTCTCCGATGCTGTTTTTCCCTAGGGGTGCATTACAGTACCATTGATCAGAAGAAGATGGATTGAATTTGAACTCACGCTTGGCCTGTGCATTTGCCGGTCTCTGCCAAAAACTCTTACATCGTGGATTCAATTTATCTTTGTAGCGTAAGAAGGAGGCAACATGACATCGTGGACCATTAGTTGGAATCATGACACCACCTTGGCTTTTCTCTAGTTTATCTGCACGGTTGTTTTTTGTGAGTGTATCTTTCAGAGTTATGGAGCATTTTCCCCCTTCATCACAAATGTCAAAGCTGTCAAGTGTCATTTCACGCAAATTCTCTCTACCCCGATTGCAAAAGTACAACATTACGTCCATAAATACCTTATCCTGAAGACCCACAGGATCATCCAAATCAAGCGAACCTTGGATTTTGTCCATGTCTTCTGCTGAGATAGCTGGTTTGTGAGTTACAACTCCCTTTCCTTCCTGTTTAAGCATTGCTGAAAAACACTTAAAAACTCTCGTCGAGTTGGAAAAATCTTCATGCTTGATGATATCTATCTTATTACAGTTGAGGAAATGACGCTGAAGTCCGAATCTAATAGCTAACATTGACTTCTTCATGTAATAACTTCCGTTCTTCCGTCTGGCACCAGCGTAAAACGTTTGCAGTACATTGTCCAGCTCCGAATTTGAAAGCTTGTTTACGCTATCGAGGTCTGTGTTGATAACTTGCAGGAAGTCTTCGAATATTTTCATGGAGCATTTAACGGAATTTTTCGGGTTCTTGCTGTCAGCAGAATCAATTAAGTCTCTCATTTGATCATCATCAAGAAGCTGAAATCTTTGGGGCGTTTCTAATTCCGCCATTTTGGCCTAGTACAGTCGGTCGTCTGCGCTGGCAACTACTAGGGAGTCGGGCTAACTCGCCCCACGGGACATCTCGCCCCAGCGAGATATCCCGACATGATTTATCGATCGAGAGATACCAGTAGTCTGCTAATTAACGGCCAGGACGAAAGAATGTGAACAAATATCAGCCATATCGTCTAAAATGTACAATGAGCACAAACATATACACATTGGTATCTCTCGATCGATGAATCGTGTCGGAACATTTCGACCCAGTCTTTGATGCTGGGGCGAGATGTCCCGTGGGGCGAGTTAGCCCGGATTCGCTGCTAGTTGTATTACAAAATTGGTAAAATATAGCGACCAATTCTTCGCACACGTACGGTATCCTCGATCGCTCAAACTATTTTTAACATGTAAACCTATGGGGTAACCATGGAGACTGAACTATTTCCCCGGTAACCATGGTTATTGGGATTTTAGAACTGTTTTAACCATGGTTACCGGGAATTTTACAGGAACAGTTAAAGTTTATGAATGCAATTTCGACCAATCAGATGGCTAGTTTTCTTAAGTGAGGTATATACATTTTTTGATATTTATTAAGTTTATTAATTGATTTAATTCTTATAAACGCCTGATCAGCAAGACTACGTAAAACAAAATATATATATATATATATATATATATTGTTTTGTTGTTGTTGGTATCTCCTTCTATTTTGTTTTTTTCAATTTAAACGACTAAGATTTCTAGCCCTTAAATTATATTAAAACGACTGATGTGGAAAACTTATCAACGCACCCTTTCGAGAAAAGCCGCCTACGTAAAAACTGGTTTATCTATTTTTGTATCTGTTTCTTTTTTGATTATTTGAATTTAAACGACTTAAGTCTATTATAAACAACTCATGTGGAAGACGCGATACTCCCAACGGACCCTTTCGGCACAACCGCGGTGGGGGGGGGGGGGGCTTTGGACGAATGGTCGCGTTCAAGTCAACGCGACACAACGCGACGCTACCCACCTTTTCTGCATAAGCCATCGGTTCCAGTAGGCAATGGGTTAAATTGGCCACAACATTTGTTTTATTGACCAAAACAAAATAAGGTAATAATGTTATATTATTATGTTCTAATGCTATATTCTTGTTATACATTGCAATGATTCTGAAGAAATAAACATGAGTAGGAGTGGAACAAATAGAAACTTTTACAAATTCAACTTTAATGTAAAAGAAATTAAATCGAAGTTATCAATTTGTTGTCCATTTATGGATTTCAAATCATATTTCCTTTTCTTTTCTTTCAAATCCCTAGTTAAAATTGGTACCCGACAATAATTACTGGTTTAACACAAATTGCTGGGCCCTCGGGACAACAACAAAATTGATGCTGATGAGCCTTCCATGGGTGAACTAGTAATTTTAGATCATTAAAGTTTAATATGAAACAATGGTCCTTTGCCTATATATATAAATACTTGAAGTAGATAACAGTACGGAAAATTATGTTGGCATCGTATTTATTCCCACTGGCATTGAATAATCGTTCTTCTTTCCATTAATAGCGGCTGGGTACTACATCTACACAGAATCCTCGGGTAATTATAACAAAGTTGCCTGGCTGGAATCGGAACTCATCCTTGCATCGTCCGGGCGACTGTGCGCCGTTTTTTGGTACTACATGTGGGGAGCTCAAGTTGGTAGAATCAGCGTCTATGCCCAGACTGGGACCACGATGGGCCAGGCCCTGTGGACCCGAAGTGGTGATCTTGG
The DNA here is from genome assembly GCA_035222895.1 of Strongylocentrotus droebachiensis. Taxonomy (NCBI): domain Eukaryota; kingdom Metazoa; phylum Echinodermata; class Echinoidea; order Camarodonta; family Strongylocentrotidae; genus Strongylocentrotus; species Strongylocentrotus droebachiensis. Next base: position 261,277 of record JAVYIG010000341.1, on the reverse strand, counting down.
ATATAAGTGGTTTGAGGCCCAGATTGATGTTATCCCCTCTGCTGATTTTAAAGTTAGAAATATTGTCATATAGTTTTGTTCCTTCTATTAAAAATATTTTCAGGTTTCGTATGACAACATTAAATCGAAATGAAACGTGTTTAGTAGTCTCATACTTTTCTCCTTGTATACAAAATACACGTCCGACATCACTTGACATTGTTTAAATGGGTACCTGGCAATGGTTAAAGCAATGCCATATATAAGGGCAGCAGGAATAGCAGTATCAATACTGGTGTGGCTACCCTGGGTATTTCAGACCTATTTATTAAGTATACTATTAACTTGAAATTACTTTTTTCTTCCCTTCTATTAGTTCGTATTTGAGGGTATTACTGGGAATACTCACCGGAGTGACATGGCTCTCGATGACATTTTTATTGCAACAGGAGCATGCAATGGTAAACATCCAACATTGTTATTATTGTTGCTTTTCTTTTTGTTATTAATATTATTATTAGCAGTATTATTATTATTATTATTATTATTAGAAGTAGTAGTGGTAGTAGTAGTAGTAGTAGTATTGTTATTATTAGGTGGTCTGTGATCTACAGACCACCTATTGATTTCGTTAGAATTTTCTTTTTTATTACTTTTTTTTAATATTTTTATTTCACCCCCATTTTCTTGTGCAACAGATAGCTCAAGATCAATATGGTCAATTTCTTTCAATTTTAGAAAAGTCATGGGTCATTGTCATGAGACGTGACAGCAACATCTTGGAAGTCATCGGGTCTTCTTGACGTCATCCAGGCGCCATTTTGTGTAATTTCCTGAAAATCAACTCATGATCATATCTTTATTGCAAACACGAAAACGGAGAAGAAGAATATTAATGGGGCAGAATATGAACGAAAACAAAGCAATGACGATATTTCTCATTGCAATTAATTGGGCAGAATGTGAACGAAAACAAGGCAATGACGATATTCGTCATTGCAAATATCTAAATCTTTTTTTCAGAATATGTAACCACCCATGCCGGGGTTCCTCAAAGTACGATGTTAGGCCCAATTCTATTTCTAATTATGGTCAATTATGCTTGCCAAGTAGAATATGAATGAGACATGACTTTCCGTTATAAAGATTTGTTCATGGGTTGATTTTTAGAAAATTTCACAAGAAGGCGCATGGATCACGTCACGCCACCTGATAAATATTGCTGTCACATATTTCGACAATGACTTATGATTGTGCCAAAATTGAAAGAAATTGACCTCACCGATTTTGAGTTATCCTCTGGAAAACAAAAAGTGCGGAGAAATAAATGAACATGAATAAAGAAAAAAAAAATAATAAAGAAAAATAAATTCTGACGAAATCAATATAGGTGGTCTGTCGATAACAGACCACCTAATAATTATAACAAAGATAGACATTTCTGACGAATGCACTAGGTGTTTTGTTGATGACAGACTACCTAAAAAAATATCAAGTAATTGCAGAGAAAAATCAACAGAAGTGGGAGTAGAGGCAAAAGACGCAAGTTTTTTTTAAACAGATTTTGGAGCAGTAATTAGAGTAACTACTCTTCTTTTGATTTCGAGTAGACACTTGTATGATAGGAGTCCATGGTCATTTACAGTGCAACTTCATTTGCAACTTCATTTAGAGTCAACACTACTAAGAGTCTACTACTCACCTACTCACTACTCACCTACCGTTCACTAAATGGATCAGTCCCTGAATATATTTCCTCTCTTCTTAATATCTCTTTAAGTTCTCATGCAGGTCTTCGTTCCTCTAATTCAACAAATTTAACACAATTAAGAAAAAAGAGGAGTTGGGGAGACAGAGCTTTTACAGCTGCTGCACCCCGGTTATGGAACTTCTTACCCCATTCAACCAAAATGTCAGCCAATCAAAATGTGTTCCAAAAACAATTGAAAACCTATCTAATGTCTGAATTCCTTAGTTAAGACGTAGTGTATTTCACAATCTGATGTACTTAACGTTGTTGAATCATTAATTATGTTAAATTATTTTCGTTCAATGTACTTACCTTGTTAGGCGCCTTGCATGGGTGTCGATACTTACGTAATACCTATTCATCAGGGGGGATGAATGAATAGATCATCCCCCCCCCCTGATGAATAGGTATCAGTTACGGATCGACACCCATGGCGCCTTGAGCATCTTTTGGGTGGATATGTGCGCATTATAAATGTTATTATTATTATTATTATTATTATTAACAGAAGTGAGATTACAGGCAAAAGACGCTCCATCTTGCAGAGTCATCAACGAATGTGCTAGCCTGCCTTGTATGAATGGAGGAACTTGCGCTGATGAAGTTAACTCCTTTACTTGTGCTTGTGTTGATGGCTATACTGGGACTATGTGTGCAACAGGTAAACTATACAGTCGAATCAGATCACATGCCTACATACATACACACACTTGTTGAGTAATCAAATACCTCCTTGCGTATTCATAAATTATGAATTAAGGGTGAACAAAGAAATGAAAAGAAAAAAGCGTCAAGTAAATGCATAGAAAAGTCGTTGAACATTTTCCTAACTTGGAGTCAACAGAAGTGAGAGTGCATGCAAAATACGATTGGTTGTTTGTTTAAATTTTGGAGCAGTAATGAGAGTAGCTACTCCCTTTTTTATTTTGAGTAGACAAATGTATTATTGGAGTGCATGCTTAGTAAAAGACCAGCATTGACATTGTGATTCCCACGAGGATCTCTATTAACTAAGACAACATTAAGAGTACTATAAGAGTAGCATATTTTATCCTTATAATACAGATTCAACTTTTTGCCTTTATGGGTTTATAAACTAAGACCATCCATAGGACGATTTTCCATCTCAAAATGAAAAATTTGTTGCATTTCTTTTTTTTTTCTTGCAGGGGCACATGAAGCTTTATTAGAAATTGAGATTTTATTCGTAAGATATTTCTTATCTAAGGCTTCGATTTTGTAGCAAATACAAATATAAGAAGATATATCCAGTTAATTTACCTTTTTTGATATAATTATTACTCTGTTTTTATTAAAAAGTAAAGTATTCCTCATTTATCCATTTTGGAATTTAAAATATCAGATTAGACTTTATTTTCCTGTTATCCGAAAAAAGAAATTGTCAAAATGATAAATATATTCTCAAAACTTCAATCAAATTCATTGTCTTTGTATTTCTTTTCGCACAGATATCAACGAATGTGCTAGCCAGCCTTGTATGAATGGAGGAACTTGCGCTGATGAAGTTTACTCCTTTACTTGTGCTTGTGTTGATGGCTATACTGGGACTATGTGTGCAACACTCAGTAAGTCGAATCAGATCACATGCCTGCATACATACATACACGTTTTGAGTAATCAAATACCTCCTTGCTCATTTAAAAATTATAGATAAAGGGTGAACAAAGAAATAAAAAGAAACGAGAATTTTATTTCGTCATTTAACGATTTAGGTGGTCTAATATTTATCTGAATAACTGGAAAACTAGAAAAGAAAATGGGGGTCAACAAGCATCCTTAAGAGCTATAATAATAGATTATTTATATACATGTTTATTCCCATATACGCTATGTATTACAAGAGCTTACGCGCACGGACCTTTGTCTTGAACGGGCTGTCATTCCCTTATCATAAAGAGAAAATCATGGTATCAAATTGTTTGGAGAAAATGGGGAATATCATGAAAGAGAAAGTTATGGTGATTCTTTGTTGCGTACGGCGATGAAGAACAAAAGTCGCTTGCATGAGCGTGTGCGTGTTTATATTTAAAGAAAAAGTGCTCAAAATGGCTTGAAACCTATTCATAATGAATTTGAGATGATTTTGGAGCATTTTGAAATTTTGCGCGCGGAAGTACTCGTACGCGCGTTTATTGACCTGGAATTGACCGGACGGATATTGATCTTGATCATTATAAATATGAATGAGAAATGACTTGCTATTATGAAGATATGATCTTGAGTTTATTTTAACGAGATGGCGTCTGGAAAGGAGAGAAACATCATAGAAATGGGACGATAAGTAATTGAAGCAGACTTGGGATAGAAATCCTATGGCCTGTTCTTTCAAGATTCAAGATTCAAGATTTATTTATTTCTTTCCACTTGCATAACAAAAAACTTTTCATTCAGGAACAGTAGCAACAAGTACAAGTACACCGGAGTGTTGGCTCAGTCAGTAGAGCGTCCGCCTCACAACCGGGAGGTCGTGGGTTCGAACCCCGGCCGCGTCATACCAAAAGACGTTAAAAGATGGGAGTTGTTGTTACCTTGTTTGGCGTTGAACAATAAGGGATAGAGCAACGTCGATCTGGCGCTGCTCAGTGGCTGCCGGGCTCACGATCAATTGGGCAAAAAGGATTTCCGTTTCGGTTTAATAAAATTTGGAGTGGACTATTAGGCTATAATTATTATTATTATTATTATTATTATTATTATTACATCGTCAACTAGCATAAATACATTAACAATGAAACAGTTATAAAGACTTTAACAAATGTGGAAATATCAGATCTACCACTAACTTACAGAATTTGGTAGACTAAAAAAGAAAACAAAGTAATGATAATGGAATAGTAAAGAAATAGGGGAAGGAGGATAATGTTCAACACGGGGGGGGGGGGGGGAAGACAATGCTAATCCAGTTACCTATACTGAATATTAATAAATATCAGATCTATTCACTGTAGGTGTACAGTAGATGAAATTTCAGCTAACGTTTGAAGACAGAAGAGCTTACAGACTGCCTAATAGAACAGTCTAAAGAGTTCCAATACTTTGGTCCAGTATGTGCAAGTTTATTAATCCTAAGCTCAGTTCTAGCTGATGACATATGGTATGAGGCAGCCTGCCTAGTAGAGTATTTGTGTATTTGATTATTCTCCAACTGATACATAAGATATCCCAGATATAAAAAAAAGTATATATATCTTTTACCTTCAGCATTTTATTTTCGTAAAAAAGCTTTTCAGTGTGAGCGCGCCAATCAGCTGCCGAAATTATTCTCACTGTTCTCTTTTTAATGAGCAGAATTGTATTTAAGTAGGATTTGGCTGAGGCACCCCAGGCTAGCACACCATAGTTTAAGTATGGCAGAATTAAGGAACAGTACAACATGCTAAGTACATTTCTTGGGAATACAAACTTCAATTTTTTTATCATACCAACATTTCTAGAGAGCACTTTATTTAAATGAGTAGTATGCATCTTCCAAGTCAATTTATCATCAATGTGGAGACCTAAAAATTTAATAAATGAGACCTTTTCAATATTTACCTGATCAAAGACTACATTACCAGGCATTACTGTTTCACTATTACTGAATAACATATATTTAGTTTTTAATAAGTTAAGTGACAGTTTATTTGCATGAATCCATTTAGTCAATACACAAAGCTCTCTATTTACAGTTTCTAAAAGAGTATTTAAGTTGCTATGAGAACAGAATACACTTGTATCGTCTGCAAATAGCAAAAAAAAAACGTCTCTGAGGATTTTGGAAAATCATTTACATTTACATTTTGGAAAATCATAAAATAAAAAGCAAGGGACCCAAAAGGGAACATTGGGGTACTCCACACGTGACGGGTAACACATCTGAACAAGTTTCGCCGAGCTGCACAAATTGCTGTCTGTTACTAAGATAACTTATAAACCATTCAAGTGCAGGTCCTCTTACCCCATAATAAGAGAGCTTGTGCAACAAAATATTATGGTTCACCGTATCAAAAGCTTTGGAATAATCCAAAAGTATACCAACCGTATGGAGATGTTTATCAAGTGCCGAAGATATTTTGTCGAAAAGACAGAAAACAGCATGAGAAGTTGTGTGTTTCTTACGAAAACCAAACTGAGAATTTGAGAAAACTTGACATGCCATCAAAAACTTTATCAGTCTAATGTATACAAGCTTTTCCAAAATCTTAGAGAAGACAGTTAGTAGAGAAATTGGTCTATAATTACCCGTTTCTACAGGGTTCCCTTTTTCATACTAGGCACAACTTTAGCAATTTTCATTTTTGTAGGAACACTTCCATGCATTAAAGACAAGTTATAAATGTGAGTGAGAGGTATGACTACAAATGCAATTACTTTTTTTATCAAATCATTAGTTATACCATAATATCCAGGGCTTTGTTTCCTTTTCAAGCCACTTACAACATCTATAACCTCAGAATACACTACAGGAACAAAAAATTAAGTCTTTTCATTTGGACTGGCTAAATAATTTCCATAGGTTTCCTTTATATCAGGTATGGAACTAGACAGAGTAGCACCTATGTTAGAAAAATATTCATTAAATGCTTCACACATAAGTTTCTTGTCTTCAATAAGACCATCCTTCCAAGTGAGTTTTGTAATACTCTGTAGTTTAGGATTGGTTTTCAAGACATTTCGAATTCCTTTCCATGTTCCTTTAACATTGTTACACGTAGACTGGAATTGAAAATGATAATAGTCTTTCTTTGCTTGGCGCAGATCAGAAGTCAATATATTTCTATAGTTAGTATACTTAAAGATAAACTTGAGTTCTGGTAATGCGATTGCATTGTGAAAGAAAAGGTGTGGAATGGATCAGAAAAGTTGATCATATAGCATGTAAGTAATGGTGTGTAATGCAAGGTTCTGGAGTCATCAAAATCATCATAAATTTGGCAGAGTCTTGGTAAAGTAACAATCACTTACACAAAAAGTTGTATATGGGACAACACACATGGTGTCGGGGCTAGTACTACCCTGATTTCCTTATCTTTATATGCTCATTACTCAGCCAGTATACATTTTCTTCCAAAATTGTTTGGCACATGATATTTATTTGTAATCTTGAACATTCAGTGTTAGTTTCGTTAGATTCTGTGAGAATTCATTTTCTTTTTTTACCAGAACTCAAGTTTATCTTTAAACTTGGCTTCACCAGTCTGTTTTGCTTTGTATCTACAAAACAAACGATTCTTTTTATTTATTGACCTAAGTAAAAACTTAGTGACCCATGGCATTCGAGGTACTCTTTTATATTCTTGCTTACTTCTTTGCACCGAGGGATAGCATCTGTCATAAAATAACACTATTATATCCATGAATTTATCAAAAGACTTATCAACTTCTGTTTCACATAAAACTTTGTTCCATTCAACAGTTTCCAATTCTCTCTTAAATTTTGCTATATTTCCCTGAGTGAATTTCCGTGTTAACTTATCACAGGATTCATTGCAAGAACTCCTTAATGCTAAAGATGCTCTAGCAAATATAGGGAAATGATCTGATATGTCGGCCACTATTATACCAGCAGTGGGAATAGGGTGCAAATTGATGAAAATATTGTCAATTAAGGTTTGTGAGTTTTCTGCTACTCTAGTTGGTTTATTAATCAGAGGAATCAAAGAGAATGTACTTAAATTATCAACAAAATTATTAACAGAGTTATCGCGATCATAACAAAATAAATTTATATTAAAATCACCCATATTAATTATTCTTTTATTTCTGAACAATGGGCTTGAAAGAGTGTTAGACAATTCTGCAATAAATTCATTCACATCACCATTTGGTGGCCTGTAGACTACTCCCACTAACAAGTTTTTTTCTCCAGGAATTATAATCTCAACAAATAGAGATTCCAATGAATCATTCATAACGTACAATTCTGTTTTTGTATGGCACTCAAATGAAATGGGAATATACATTGCTACACCACCACCGGATCTGCTTTGTCGATCTTTAGTGACTAATTGATACCTAGGAAGATCGTACATGGCAGTTGGATGACTAGAAAACCAAGTTTCAGTGATTCCAATTATTAGGTACTTATCCTGAAAAGGGTCCAAAAACAAGGAAAGCCTGTCCAAATTTGCATTCATGCTACGCACATTAAAGTGCAAAAAGGACGTTTCATTGACAGAACAGTTATTTAAATGTTCAGAAAATTGTTTTTTTTTCAGTAAAATATATTGAGTCGTACACTGTAGTTTCAACCTCGTCATTCAACATATATTCATAATGTGTAGCATTCATATTCAACTCTGCAACAATATTCTCATCAGACTGAGTGTGGCTCAATTGAGAAGCATTAACCTGAGGCATCATAACCTTGACTATAATCTGCACATTGATCTGTGGTTATAAAGTAGGTATAAGGATTTAGCTATAGCACACAAGGGCAAAAAAAGACATACACACAATTGATTGAGATATTAAAAGCCATCCTTTCCGCATGGCCAGGCATCACGTATACAAAAATGTGATGTGTTAACATATTTACAAACTTCCTCAAAATGAGTAAGGAAAAAAGATTAATTTACAGAGGTTAAAATCTAACAAACAACAAACGTGGGTTGCTTCTGGGGCTCAGAATCAACCTAAGAAAAATAATGATTTTCTCTAGCGTACATAATACATGCACTGTAAACAAATAATAGTCGAAATAACTCAATAAAATTGAGGAAAAGAATTGCCTTATTTTTATTAATTAAATATTACCTACGGCATCTTAAGTAGAATTTACTTATTTTGCTGAAGAAATTTTTACTCAGTTAAATCGAGTTACATTAACGTAAATAATTTAAGTATTGTAATCATTTTAGATAATTAAAAAAAAATCTATGATAGGATTACATATTGCACGATTTGGTACCCATCTAATCTAACAAGTAACATCCACTAATCATTCACTACTTCTATTTAAGATTAATCACTAATCACTAACACATACGCTTCAATTCGACACATATTGAAAGGCTCCAAATTTTATATATACTTGATCGTAGCATCTTAAAAGGAAAATTGGTTGACAATTTCCTGAAATATCAAGTTTTGATTTGTTTTGAACTGGGTAACAATTAAAAATTGTCTTGTCTTTGCTTAGCCATGTTAAATGAATTAGTAAATGTTTTAAAGTCCTTAAATTTTCATTCAACCACAAACAAAAATTGTTTTATTTAAAAAAAGAGTTTAATTTGGTCTTAATGAATATTCATAAATTATGTAAATATTTCTATTACGCACTGCATCGGTCCTTACTTTAAAAAGATAAGAATAATCAACATAAATTGTTTGAGTAATACGTATAATTTCTGATTTTGAGTTAAAATTACTAAATTAATACAAGCTGAAATTACTTAAAGTTCTTATGTATTTGATTTTACTTAAATATTCCACGTATGTTCTACTAAATTGAAAGTTTGAGTTAGCAAGACTTAAATTTAGTGCGTAAGTGGCAAAATTAATGTTTTCAAGTAAATTCTACATGGAAAAAATACGTAAAAATTACCAATGAACAAGTTTTTGTTTACAGTGTGTAGAGGTCTACAGACTATTTAACATACATTCTTTATGGCTCACATCATTCACATGTGAAGAAATCAGATTCGTCGTTTTACTCACTGGTTAAATATCCAACCGAGTAGAAAAAGAGGTTAAAGAGGTACCTGGAAAATGCATAGAAATGCTATGAATTAGATGCAAAGAAATAAAACAATAAAGTTGAGATCACAGATAACACAGTCAAGCCTTATGAATCAATGCGCTCATGAATGACGGTCGTGACATTAAGATGCATGGGCAAGATCAGTGGCAGCTTGATCGAAAACAGCAGGGGCACCCCCTCGAGAACGCCACTTCCCTGCAGAAAAGTGAAGGAATGTTCCAGCGCGATATGCATCTGAAACTTTCTTCTTCCACTTATTTTTCTCATCCCTGTCCTGTTTTGTGTAGTCCTCAACGATGTAGAAGGGAGCATCCTTTAGCTTCTGGCTTCTTTAAGTTAGGTGTAACTTTAGAAATTGTACAGATATTTAAACCAGGGGTACACCTAGTTTAAGTCTGGCTCAAGTCAGGTCTAACTATTTTTCGACATGGCTTATTCATTAGATATCGAGAGAAGAAAAACCGTCAAGACTAATTACTGCAAATAATTAGACCCGAGAGACCTCTTGTTGTAAGAAAATATCCCTTCCACATATACGGTGACGAGGATTTTTTGCGTCGCTGTCGTTTTACCCCAAAAACGGCGATTTACAGATCAGCTAGCTAGCTGACTCCAGCACTGGAGAGCTGAGAAACACATATCGTGTGCAGATGCAAGTGCTGACCGCCTTGCGGTTTTATGCCATCAGCAAGTTTGAACATAAATTTTGATACTTTATTTGCTTATTGAATCTTTATTCCTAATATTTTTTAATCTTAAGGATTTATATTAATAAAAGTTAATTTGTATAGTACGACAATACTTTAAACTTAAAATTTGCCAAAGTAAATCGACGCGTATGGTGCAGAGGGAAACAAATATAGTACTAGTCCCGTACCTTCAGTTTGACGTTATGTTTACGTAGTTTAAAGCTGTGAATGCATTTGTTTACATCATTATTGGTCAACGATGTAAAAAATGAGGACTGCAGCTGAGAAGAGGAACACATTGAGGGTAATTCCACTAAGAATACCAACTGTTAGGCCTCTAGAGTTACAGTTTAGACAACCCTAGTCACTTCGATATGCACTTTCAATTTCACCGTACGTACGTGCGGCTGAACTGGAGTACGACACACATAGCTGCATTACTATCCTGGCTGTGTAATAAAAGCTGTGCTATTAATTATCAATATTTCAAACATTGTATTTCCATTTTGTACCACTTCTTTCTGACCTACCTGACACACTTTAATCTGACACATTTTTTTTCCTATTCATTTTCTACACAGAGGCATTTTCAAGAGCCAAGATCTGTGATCGGCATTTATGCTAGTGAATATTCATGATTATGCAAATCATTAAGATCGTAAAGTTCATATCTTTTGGTCTTGCGAAAAATACTGCAATATTGCAATTTTATGAACCGGACCAATATTTGTTCTCAGGACCATGTTTTGAGGGGGTAACGGGGTTGATTTTTCCCCAATGAAGGTGATCGCAGCGATTCCTTCATGTTCTTCTACTCTCCTTCAATATTTGAATATTCTTACAGGTGAATAGAAACAATATAAAAATGTATTCACTCACCAAGTATTCTGCTTGACGTTTGTAGCATCAGATTTGGAAGTTCAGCCGTAGGTCTGAGCCTACATTAGTTGAAGTTGTACAGTGTTTCTGCACATGGTACCGTGGTATGCCATGCCGTCTGCTATAGCGCTGAATTGACATTTTTACCGAAATCCAGTTGTTTTGCATACCATGCTAATTTGCATAATCATGAATATTTACTCACCAACAAACCAATCACGGAACCTGTTTCATGAAAATGCCTCTGTGTAGAAAATGAATAGTAAAAAAATATGTCAGATTAAAGTGTGTCAGGTAGGTCAGAAAGAAGTGGTACAGTAAATGGGAACACCCTTTCAAACACCACTGTACAAGACTCAACTCATTTCGCTAAAAATCGGTACTTTAATGACAATTGATGACAGCTAAATAGCAGTAAATATAAAATAAAAATAACTTATCAATGGTAGAAACGAATATTAAACATTCAAGTTGTAAGTCTACTGTCAAACTTGCCGATCAGCCACATCGTCTTCATTGTGTGCATTGGTTTGCAATAAGTATGTTGATTATTCATGTGTGCAATTACTGCCACTTTAGCAGCGCTCGAGGTCCATACGCTTTAGCATTGACTCTCTATGCTTTGCTGGAGTGGAGTACGAGTGGTTTAGTCTAGACTAATGCTAGATCTGGTCTATATTTTATCAGTCTCAGTCAGTTGACAATTTACATAAGGTCTACATCTATCGGTCTGCTTCTGCCTCAGCCTCAGGCTCCTCGTCGAGCTCTGGCTCTGGCTCGAACTGATAGTGATAGGGTTTGATGTTACTGTGGTCAATTTGCAGCGCTTGTTCAGAACTGTGAGTGTGTGACCATAATTTCGTCGTATCTCGACCCATGACTCCGGGGCGGCGTGGAGATACCCTACTATAACATACCAAAAATCAACTAAATCCTCATCAAATGTTCAAATAATGGTCATGATTTAAAAGTCATTATCTTTCTTACCTGTTTCGTGTCAATTATCGTATCTGTTTTGGAGTATTTTTCCTATATAAAAACGAAGAAATTAGTAGGCCCTATATGCATGCACTTTCTCACAGCTTTCACGTCAAACTCGGCGCTGCACAATACAAGTGCATACCGTACCGACAAGAAATAAACATATCACGTTTATAGACATTGATGAAATAAGGGTCAAATACATGCAAAATATAATGAAGCGACAAAACTGGTCATTGGTACTTCAAATCATGAGTTTCAGAATTGAGCATTGGTCATTGGTATTTCAAATCAAAATAGTTTCAGTATTAATTTCCGACGCTTAAGTTCAACGTTTAACCTGTGAGTTGAATGTATGAACAGAGGCGGGAACAAATGAATATCTGAATCGTGAAAGGCGGGTTGACGTGGAAGAAGTCGGATATCAGAACGATTAAATGAATAAAATGAATGAAGAGGATGGGTCCCGGGATGGGTATTGTCAACAATTGTCAACAATTTGTTCAGTACAATGACACTCGACAGAAGCTAATTCTACCCCAACTATGCGCTGTGCTATTTTACGTGGCTTCTCCAACTTATTCTTGTCTTTAACTAAAATCTAGCTCGTGCATCTTACGTCTGCACCCTAGCATTAACTTGAAGGGTTCTGCTGATTTTTTCTATGCAACCTCCTTTTTTTTCTTTCCTTGCCCGGGTCATTAATATCCAAATATCCAAGGTATGCAAGATATTTTTATTTATATATCAACAGGTTGCCAGATAATAATTAACGAAAGGAAACATTCAATAGAAGCATGCATTAACTAAAACCAGATTGACTCTGTGTCAAAAATGAAAATTTATGCAATAATGCATCATACACTGTACTACATCTAAATGACCTTTGAGTAGTACATTTCATGCCAGTTCTTAAAGAAAATAATTCCTTTCTCGTCTGGAAAAAATTCCTTTCATGACAGCTCATCATGATCTCATGTGCGAGGGAGGCATCCTGACACTGAGCTGTTCTTTGGGACAGACCATCTTGGTCCTGGAAGCTTTCTATGGTCGCATGGCACTGATGGCAGGCCCAGATATCTGTCCCAGCTCCAAAGTCCCTGACCAAAACTGTAGCTCGCCGCGCTGTCTGCCCATCGTTGAGGGTCAATGCAATGGCAAAACATCATGCTCTGTGAAAGCGGACTACGTTACCTTCGGAGAACCTTGCGGAGATATTCCCGAGTATCTCGAGGTCCTCTATGCATGTAAGTATTAAAGCCAACTGGGACATATTGGCTTAAGTGAAGAAATGAAACATTTTAAAGGGATCTAAAGTGTATATGAATGTACTGACGGACCCAGAGTAGACAGGAAGTACTAACAAAAAATCCAAGGCTGGCCAGGATAGTTGTTGCACGAACAGTTTTGATGCTTCAGACTAAGCATTGTCTCGACAATATAATTTATAAAATATGTTTAATGTATCAATTTTGGTTATTCTGAAGAATACATACAAAATTAATAAAATATAAAGTTGAATATTTAGCAAATTCTTCTTTCTTCGACTCGGTTATACAATTGTCGTTTATTTGTCTGTTCTCAACATTTTTGTTTTATTTAAAATTCATGTACGTGTCTTTATTACTAAAAATGTATTTTCTTGTATTCTCTTTTCTCCTCAACTTTATGTAGGTGCCTGAAGATTTTCGGCGGCAATGACTGAACTGAACAAGCAAGACGAGCCAAATTTCTATGAAATGGGAATTTTGAATTCGCTTTGTTCTTGGTCCGGCCCTCGCGTCAGACTATTTCTGGTGTTGGGTTATTATAATTATAAAGGCTAACGTTGAACGTAAGCTTTTTATCTATTATAATTTATATCGAATTTCAATAATCACTGATAATTATAACGTTTGCATGCAGCAATTTATATGGCGTAACGGTGATAGCCGGTTCATCGAAATTTACATAGGTAAGAGTGTTTTTTTTTGTGACGTGAAGATTATTTAGAAGAAAAACAAAAATCAAATTTAAATCCAATCCTTATATTTGGTAAATTGATTTTAGCTCTAATTTATTTATTTATCTATAGTTCTTCGATTCTGTTTCTACTATTTGATTAAGCCGCTACTGTGCAATTAATTATTATAACTCACATAAATTGTGTTGTATTTGGTGTAAAACATCGTGTGGGTAAAATCGAGTTATGAGATTTGGAATTTGGTGTTGGCTACAAGATTCTCAATATCAATTTGGTTGTGTTTATACTTATTGATACTATATTTCCTTTAAGAATTCAACGCACATTATCTTGTCAATGACTGTTTTCTTTACAAGATTTGTCAATCCTAAAATCCAAAAATAATGTAAAACATTTACATTATTTCACATTATAGAAAAGTTCATTCAATCTTCCTTCAAATAAATAGAACATTTATTGTAGAGAACAGTAATATTTTGAAACTTAACATACAAAGAAATCAATTCATTATTCTTCGAATATATCTCGTGGTGAATTACAAGGAATAAATGGGGATAAAAACGAAAAAAATTGCAACAGTGCGTTTTGTACATTTTGGTGTGTGTAGCCGTGCATGTTGTCTGTCAGTTATGCCTAGGTCACATTTGCTCTACGGCTAGGATACGGCGGCCGTACGCCCCCGAAATCGGCCGCAGAGAATCTGTGGTGGCCTCAGGATCACCCTAAGGCATATCCCTATCTTTACAGGCCGCACGGGTCGCTGTGGGATTATAACGGGGAGATATAAATGTTTTCATCTATAGGTTCGCCGTAGCGATTAGAGACACCTCGGCCGTATGGCATCGGCCGTACGGTGGCCTTGCGTTTATATACTCCAGGGGTGAATCGGTAGCATCAGTATGGCCGCACGGTCGCCGTATGGTCCCCCTTCGGCCGACTTGCGGCTACCTTGCGTCTGCCTTAGTATTTGTCAAAAAGCTACGGCCGACGCAGGGACGCCCTATGTCGACCGTGCGTCATCAGTTCAAAGGCCGTACGGCAGCCGCAGATTTTCTGTCTCCACAAATTCAAAATACGCCGTGCGGCTATCCTAACATAATGTGACCGCTACCGTAAGTGACTGTGGGATTGCTGCGGCAGTCCTATAATTGCATTTGGCCGTAGATATTTTAGACCGCATGGCCGCCGCGGCAAATGTGACCTAGGCATCAAGTTGGTGAATGTATGGGTGTATTCACAGACGTTTATCACACGTCGTGTACTCATGTATACATTTACGTATACATTGCTACTAATTTCTTTACCGAGATAAATCAAAACTCGGCCCTAAACTTTTCGTCCTGTTTTCTTTCTCGGCAAGGTTTTTGGGGGATTGTTTTGAAATTTTAACAAAATAGTAAATAATTCTTAGCATTTGCATTTGTTTACCATGCAATGTATTGTAGAATACAAAATCGTGTAACAAGGATTTTTACATGCAATACCAATTTAATTGATAATGAAACATTTCTTAATCATAACTCTACCAATAATGATTTTTCTCCGTTTCACAAACCTGTTTTTTTAACTGGATATGCGTGAGGGCTTCACAGATAGTTTGTGTAATAGTTACTCAAATGTTACTCAATTAGCTTATGCCTATACCTGTATTCCAGACTTTAAAAAAATAGCAAGAACACATTATTTTCTCCCGCTCTCTCTTTCGACCACCCTTTCTCATTTCCCCCCTCCTCTCTCACTCTCTTCCTCTATCATTCTCCCCCTTCTCTTACTGTCTCTATTTCTCTCTATATTCTTTACCTTCCCGCTTGTTTCTTCCTGCCCTATTTCCTTCCTTCTTTCACCTCCATGCTCTTTCTACACCACACAGTTTTCTCCCTTGTATCTCTCTTTCTTTGTCCAGCTTTCAAACATTTTTTTGAAATCTGACAGTCCCCCTTCTCGTACCCCTCTCTTTCCTTTTCAGTCTTAATTATTAACAAAATATAAACTGTTCTTATCCAAAAATGATGCACTTTTCTTCATCTCAAATTCTATACAAAAACATAATATTTACCTGGGCCTGGCTGGTCGCATTTTCTGAACAAATACTGTCTACTACACTATGCCCCCCAAAATTTTCCAAGATCGGTTGAACTTTTTTAGACCCCTTTTTGACCTCGATCGATTACATTTATGTGCCCCCCCCCCCCCCCCCGACATCAAACTCTGGCTACGTGCCTGCTCCGAAGTACACACTGAGTTTCCTTAAAGCGCATTCTCGATCGCTGACTGAGACGACGTAACGCATGCGCAGTGCCTTAAAATGACGTCATACGTTGCCGTCAAAGCTGTCGACGTGCAAATCTAAAACTCCTTTATAACAAAACGCTTAGATACAGCCCCAGCATAGCACCTGAAAAGCTCACCAATTGCTGCTCAGATATGTGACGTCACGTGTTGAACATGATGTGCACAAGCATCACTTACTTGCATAGAGCACTGCTGATGTAATAATCACTTTCAAGATAGACCCAGAGATATAGGTGTAGTAAAGGATTGGTAAACCAATAAGAAGTGTCCAACCACTCATAACATATAGAGATAGTCTTGGACGAGGGAGGCCATGCATTGTCCGCTCTGCATCAAAACCTTCAAAGGTGCCATGTTGAAGGAAGTAGTCAAAAAGGAACAATGTGTGAAGAAATGAGATAGTGAGATGTAGAGAGAGAAAGAGAAGAGAAAGGGAGAGAAAGATAGATATAAACAGAGAGGGAGAAAGTGTGTGTGCGTGGGTGTGGGTGTGTAGGTGAGCGAGAGATACATGGAGATAGATCAGGAAAGAGATATAGATAAAGTGAGAGAAAAGGATAGAATTACCACATGGACAGGCCCTAAAAGCATAAATTTAGTAGTAAAATCACAGTACTGATCACGATAAAGCAAACAACATAAGGAGCCTGTAGAACTCCCCTGGAGGGGTCGTACTTTTTTAACTTCACGATCTCACGAGGAATAAACCACACCATCAAACAATCTGGTTTTATAATTAATAACAATGATTATTAAAGATAATCGACACAAATCATCAACGGTCGTATAATCGGTCGTGTACACATAATAATCATATGTTTCTGGAGGGAAAAACGCCCTCAGACGGCAAATAATATACATAATAATAACAATGATCATAGTAAACGAAATCGTCTCCAGGGAACACCCCGGAGGTATAATCTCCGCCATGTTCAACATGTATGCAACAACATAATCAATAATCAAAATCAACAAATGTCAATCATCAAAAATCAAGTACAAAAATGAGGATCGTTAATTAGTTCAGCAAAGCGTTCAATGAAAACAAACGATCAAACCAAATCAGCATTACCGAGGTCAGGCGATGACGATGCTGATGATGGCGACGATACGATGATGATGATGAAGACGTAGTCGGCGATGATGAAGAAGACATAGACGGCGATGATGAGGAAGACAGAGACGATGATGAAGACGATGAAGAAGACGATGACGATGGTCTTGTTGATAAGACGACCAATCGATGGATGCGATGATGGTCATGAAGGTGATGTCAATGATGTGGTGATGACGATGCTGGCGATCATCGTGTCAACACAACACCATGGATCGTGATGGCAGTCGAAAAGATAATGAGTCGATGATATGATGATAAGGTGAGGTGCTGACGATGTCGTTCATCGTGTCAACACAACACAATAGATAATGACGAGGTGGTGACGATGGCGTTCATCGTGTCACTACAACGATAAGTGTCAGTGGAAAAGACAAATCTTAGAATATGCTAGCAAAAGCGATTCAAGTCTCTCCACAAATGAAAAGTCACCCGGGAGAGGTCCGGGGACGAAGTCGTCGAGTCCATGTTGGACGAAAATTCGACCGGCACAGTAAACAAAAACACAGTATCGACCTGTGTGTGCCGATATAAATATTCTCTCTGATTTCCACATGGAAATATCAGAAAAAGCCCCAATCGCTGGTGTAGCGCGATTGGTTTAAACAAGCGCACAGAATTAATATGCACGTATATGCGCTGTCCGTAACAATAACAAATCTGCATAACAATAGAATATATTAACGAACCAGACTGAACCGGCTGGGACATGTCTGAAAAACCAGACAGCGGACCACTCAAGGGAAATTAATTCTCTCTAGCCGCCATTTTGGAAATAGTAAAGCAATTTGTATTAAACATGTGCAAATCAATGCATAAAACGTTATTATACATATCAAAGTTTAAAATCGTGACATTTGGTCACCACAAGCCTTTACCTTTACCAAGCCTTAATCCTCTGATCCAGAAGGAACATCATCTACAGGGAATCTCCTGTTTAGATAGATCATTGAGAGGTAAATTAATCTTATTTTCACAACAACTTTTGTTTGCAATATAATAATGAGTATAACAATGGTGGTTTTTTTTAATGCCATGCACGTGTCTAGCACATTGTGATGCTCTTGGCGCTCCAACATTAGGGACTTTTAGATTTGCATGTAAACATAGTGGACTGCTACATGTGACTTGCTTAAAAGGACGTCACAGGTAGCAGTCCACTATGTCGACGTGCAAATCTAAAAGTCCCTATTATTACCCCGGTCATGGCTTTATTGGCCAAATATTTAGTGCTTTGGTACATAGGCTACCAAAGCACATCTGGATAGAGGGGGGTGTGGATTAGCGTCTTGCCAAAAAATGGAATTCCATTTTTATGCTACTTTACGATTCTTCTCTTGAGTCGGGATTGGAAAGAAAATCTGGGATCTTTTTAAAGGATGCATTGGGTACTATGCTGATTATACCACTATTAAGGGGAAATGTATGCTTTGTACTTTAAGTAGATATGGCAGTTGGGGGTTAGAATCAGTGCATGCTCCTGTGTTGGCATAATGGTGGAGCACAGAGCTCATGACCAGTAATTCCATATTTGAAACTAAGCTGATAAACTAGTGGTCTTTGATTTGGCACATGGCAATTAGCATCAACTTTTAAATATGAATTAACACATTTATAATAGCTCATAAAAAGGTAATGTCCCATTGACAATCAGCCATGCACAAAGAAGACGAAAGACCTGATGCATGGCTGATCTTCAACGACACAAAGTCTTTTGTCAACTCTGTTTGTTACAGCGGCAGGCAGCCAGTGAAAACGAACTCGTTTGATCAAATTATGGAAATGCAAGCATTTTTTAAACGAACAGAACTTTGTTATTCCTGGCTCTTTTTTCCTGTTTGAGGTGTTATATGAAAGGGCAGAAATTTAATTTTCTAGAAATGTGATTTTCTCCTTGAAATTCAGATACCGCCCGCCAAATGATTTTTTGGTTTCCTCTCTTCAAATTCCTCTAAATCACTCATGCGTGGAATATGAATCATATGAGTTGTATCAAATGAAAGAGGAGGATCTAAGCTTTCCAAATATGTGTCATTTATTAATTATAATTGTGATTAAGTTATGATAAAACATCGATAGTTCTCGGTTTCATTTTTTCTGGGACGCACTGTACTGTCTCTCGAGAGTATCTCAAAAGAGGGATCTGTGGTCTATTTTGATTATAGATTCTCCATGCACCTCCCACATGAGTGATTTGATAATTGGAAAACCGGAAATATTCCAAATCACTAATAATTGAGTGACATTACCAACTAACCATACATGTTAACATTGGTTAAAGGAAATTCATTCCCAAAAATGATAATATGCTGATAATTATGTTAATTATATCTCCACGACCAGGTACATTATCTTTAATGAGACCTTGTTCTTTCAACAAAGGCACATGAACTCATAAATCCTAAATTTCCAACTAATTACTTTATGATTGATGATCACATTTGAAATAAAAAAAAGAAATAATAACAACATGATGCCAAATGACGCATCGACCTCAGCGACCTTTGACCCAAATGTTATCAGGTTATCTGATAATGGAGATGCTTACATGTACACGTATGAAGGCTTTTACAGTTCACATGGTGCTTGAGATGTGAAAGCGAGGAAGGGGGTACATTTAATGTCATGTAAATTGACCTCGGCAACCATTGACCTCATCAAAATATTAAGTTGTTTTTTTTGGCAATGTTTACACCGCAACTCGAAATGAAGAAGAGTGATGACAATCTCAAGAAGAAGGTGAAGTCGCTGAAAATGGCGCTTGAGAAGCACGAGCAGTACTCTCGTCGACAGCGTCTCCGTGTGTACAGCGTCCCCCAGACTCCAAACGAGAAGACCGATACAGTTATTCTCGACCTCGCAAACAAGCTGTGCGTCATTCTTGTTGCCCATGACATCGACAGGAGCCACAGGATCACCCTGAGGCGTCCCAGCTACCAGCATCAGAAACACCATCCCAAAGCAATCATTGTCAAATTCTCAAGATACAACGCGCGAAGCATGATGTACGCTGCCAAGTGGCGACTGAAGAACCCAGGTGTAGTCATCCGCGAGGACCTGACACCAGAGCGACAACTAGACTTGTACTTCAAGACGCTATCGCACAAGAACACCTAATAGTCCAAGGCATACCCACATAGAGGATTTGTTTATGTTGAGGGTCTGGGCAAAATGCAATGAATTATTGATAATTTAATGCATTTTCTTTTCTTTTCTTTGTTGTATTTGTGAGGGCAGCGACGTACCCTAGCCCCCGTTGCGTTCAGGCATGATTCAGTTGGCTAAGCGATGGCCTCGTAACTGTGAGCCCCCAGGATCAAAACCGTGTAGATGTGCTATATTAGTGCACTTTTATGGGACATTAATCCTTATTACTGTCAGTTATGGCTTAAGGACGTAGGTCCCCTAGTTTATTAGCATAGTAGCATATATATGCTTTAGCAGTCATGCAAAACAAACACTCGCAAATTATTATTCAATAAAATCTGAGAATGTATACTATTATCTAGATCTATTAGGAATAAATCATTGTCCAAATCATTCCATAAATTGGGATACAAATATTTATTCCATCATTATGACCAACAGTATACTATTGCGATATGTAGTTTGCGAGGAAAATAGTAATTTTGTTCTTGTCCTCTTACCGAGGTATTTTATTTCACATATTTCACATTTCATATATATTTACATCAATTCACATTTTAAAGGTGAAATTCAAAGAAAATCACAAATATGTCAACTAATGTATGACTAGAAACTGGTAAGCTAACAGATGGCCATCGTACAAGTTTTAGGTCAACAACATATCGGGTGATTTATAAAAATACAAATACAACCACCTGCATAGCAGCTGGGATATACGAGAGATTCGCCGGAAAAATAACGATGTTTTAATGACGTCACTATATGGACCAATACTGCCCAAGCAGACGACATCCCATAAAGAATGAACATAATTGAAAAGCTTTTATTTGTCAAATAATAATAAGTTTCGTGTATATAAATGTGATGGCATGTCAAACCATTCAAAAGGGGATATGACCCGATTCCGATAACTTAAATCTTTTGCTTGTAAATACACAGGATAGGGGTTAATTAACAATAACAAAAAAACAGACTTTCGAATTGAAAACCCCTGGGAATGATATTAAGGACGACATTTGTTCCCTCTTGAAACGCCGAACATACCGCGGTGTGCACAGCTGAATATTCAATGGCGTCTTATTTTGTTTACAAGCGACAGATTCCTTTATTTTTGTATCGCTGCATTTGTCATCAAAATAAAACCATGTGCGGGGTTTAGAGTGAGGCAATAGATTATAAATTTAGCCTGACGGTAGTGAAGTAAGAGAAAGAACTCAAGAAAAAAAAAGGCACTGAAAATGTGTGAGATGTCATGGGACATCGTCTGCTTGTGCAAATCGTGTCCATACTGTGATCTCACACATCTCAGCAGCGTTCGGAGAGCTCTTCAGGTGCTATGCCGGGCTGTATTTAAGCGTTTTATAATTTATAATAATCATTACTTCGAACGTTTCCAAGCATTGAATTTTGATAACCTTGTCGAATCAAAGTTTCAACTTTGCAATAATGAAATTAAGTTAGTTTTTAAAAATCAATGAATATTTACTTTAACATAATGAAAAAAAGACAAAATCATTAAATTAATAGTTATAATCTTAAATTGTTTTTTATAATTTCTGTGTTTCGTCAATAAAAAAAAAATTGTTTATTTGCTATATCATATCGTAGTTTCAATCAGAAATTAATAAACATAATTTAACCATTGTACTCTTTACCATCACACCGATGTTGGATATACATTATGTATAGTATGTATTGGCCTAAAATTAACATGAAGTTTATCACAAAGTTTTCGCTTTTTTCAATAAGATAACCTATAACTAATGCTTTTTCATTAATATTTCTTTGTTCATTAAATTAATTATAATATAAGTTTTCAATAATATTCCAAAGGAAAATAGTAGATTGTAAACAGAAATCAGCTCATGTGTTATCACATGTACATTGTAAGAAGGCCAAAAGTCAGATTATTTTATATGCAAACATGGAGCACACAAATTGGGAAAGAGGATTGTTCAAGACTCAAATGATAGATTTCACATGCAATTTAAAATAATAATGCCACAAATTCATAAGCAGAACTACTACAGCATGGTAAGGCGTGGCAAATGTAGATACCGGTATGTCTTGCCAAAGGGTTATATTTATTTTCAGTTCAATTATTTAAGCAGGTTTGCCTCTTCAGATAATAAGGTGCTTGAAGGCCCAAACATACCAAGCACTTTTAGTGAAGTGAAGTGATGTTGTCCCGCATTGCACGAACGATACGAGGTCTTCGTGCTTCAGACTCTTAGAATGAAACATGACGTGCCCTATCTCCTATAGTCACACTTTGATATTATCTGACTATAAAGCATTTTAACGTGGGGGTAGCACACACTAAACCTATACACGATAAACTCTAATTACTGCAAATGAAATCACTCAGTCGTTCTTAAACTCCATCTACGAGCGCATACTGACATCTTATCTTTTGATAATCGGATATTACAAATAAGGGATTTGTACTTATTTCAATTAGGTCAGTTTATGTTTGATTATTGAACACCGTACTATATACCACTAGCCTACATAAATTTGTTGGTGACTTATTTTATAGGAATGACCACGTACATACGTATCACACTCGACGATCCAGTGAAACCATCTAAGAACCATTCACGCCCAAAATGCTTTTGTCTTTACTGGTCTTAAGCTTTGGAACAAACTAGACAATAACATTGAAGTCACAACTAGTCTCATTTAAAAACAAATCAAGAAAATTCTAAGTGGTCTACCCCCCCCCCCCCCCCCAAAAAAAAAAAAAAAAAACTCCCGCTCCCGCTCCCGCTTATTCACCTTCTGGCTGAGTCGCCACTAAATATTTCCTCAAAAATTGGACTACTAAATGAACAGAAGAAAAGTGGTCTACCCCCCCCCCCCCCCCCGCTCATTCAGCGACTGGCTGAGTCGCCGCTAAATATTTTCTCACGGATTGAGAATAAGTGTTCGAATATGTAGATATCCTTCAGCCACTTGTACTAATTAATGTATGGTATGATTATGGAGTTAATAGCCACATTAACGAGAGCTAATGACCCTCGTTAACCTGCACCAATTAATCACAATACAGACCATATGCTTGGTTCACAGTGAAAATGGGGTGATAGTCTGCAAGGTCAAGTTGAGGCTATAGATTAACCCTCTGATTACCGCATTCAATCATTACAATTGTTTAGCTGCATGGTGTACTTGCCTATGGAATGAAAATACTTAATTTTCTACTATACCGCTAGCATATAATTAATTTCAGCTTATTATCATTGTTATAATAGAATTACACTTTAGCCTTTCTTTTCTTTTATTAATAATAAACAAAAGAGTATTATAAACGTCCAAACTTTTCAAGTCAGAGACAACTTTGTTATTCTGTAAGAGAAATTGATTGATAGTTCAGTTAGTCATTATTAAAAACAAACCTATAGGAAAGAAAGATTGTTGGTTAATTTGAAATCTGCAGCGAATATTAAAAATGGCGTTTTAATGATGAAATCTTTTCGAAGTCTCATTTTAGCCAAAATGTCAGTCAAAACTATAGAATGAAAAGATATTTTATTCAAATCTTGATTTCAAAATACCACCCAAGGGTTAAATCTATTTTATACATGCGCTGACAAGATTATGTATTATGTGCTATCAGGATTATGCATAAGCAAACAAAAGTGATGTAAAGCACCACCATACTGTTGATAATGCCTTTGCTTAGACAACTCCAACTGTTTTTTGTTGACAATAGACATTCTTCTTCTTTTTCTTGTTCTACCTCTTCTTATTCGGGTTTTTTCTACCTCTTCTTATTCGTTCGTTCTTCTTTTTCTTGTTCTACCTCTTCTTATTCGGGTTTTTTCTACCTCTTCTTATTCGTTCGTTCTTCTCCTTCTCCTTCATATTCTTCTTCTTCTTCTTTTTTTTTCTTCTTTATCTTCTTCTTCTTCGTTTTCTTTTTCATGTTATTCTCTTTATTCTCCTCCTCCTTCACCTCCGCTTATTATTCCTATTCTTATGTCTAAATTATGGCATTTGTGTTTATCTTATTGCTTTTTTTTTTTAATACTAAAACGTTAAAGTTGTATTCCTTAAAAAAAATGAAAGTTTTGACAACTGAAAGTCTTCCTCTCTCCCTCAGTTAAATAGAAGTCAAAGGTAGCACAAAACGTAAAGATTGTGGAAAACTAGGAGATTCAAGAAGTCAACACCATTGCCACAGATGCTAGCCTTCCCAGAGCTTATCTTTCCTGTATCCTGATCGTCGACTTTATATTCATTTTCAAATCGAAATATAATCAAGCGAAATACTGCACAAGGGTATAACCATATAATCATGCATATTGAAAAACAATAAAATGTTTTTATATCCGAATTATCGTTAAAATGCAAGATAATTAATTTCCACGTTTAGGAGCTTGTTTTTTCTTCTGAATAACATATCAAATTTAAAACAAATTAATTATCCTCATTGACAAGTAGTTTACAGGCATGATTATAATCTTTAATTAATCACCCTGGAAACAGCAGTCATCGTCAGGTGTTGCCATTGGCTGTTTACATAAGGCTAGATATCACGGTTTTTAAGTGTATAAATAGGGGTGATTTGTGATTAAAATCACATTTCTGCTACGAGTAGGATCAGGTCATCTAGTATCTATTCATCAGCTACAAAGATGGGGAGCCTTTCCTTAGCCGTCGTGTTTCTGGCTGCTGCCATTATTCAAGGTAAGATTCACACTCTATTCGTGCTGAGTAGAGAAATCCACTTTATCAAAGGAGAATCTAACCTTAATAGCATATTAATCTAAAAGGAAAAAAATAAAATATTAAGGACTTAAGGGAAATCGGACTAAAATAAAGTTATGAATTTTCTAAAGTTGTATTCATTATACCTTTGGGTAATCAGCATTGGCTAAATCAGTAATTATCATTTGACGTAGTGCTGGAGAACTTTCTCATTTATTTCAACACACAAAATAAGACTCACGAAGGTCTTTTCTTTAGATGACTTATAATACCATAACATGCTAATCTTAACATATTTCTTCTAGTGCCCAATAGGAAGAAGGCGCTTGGAAGAAAAACAGAAAATAACGATATTTTTTACTCGACAAACAGGATAGTTTTCCGTGACTTCGTATTAACATACATTGACCAAATTGCCAATTTGAGATTCGCATACATTTAGCACCAACGGTTTGATTGCCCTTTAAGATTGATATAACTACATTTGGAGTTGAATCCAATCCATAATCTAGGTGGACTTTAAGAGTGCATTCCAAGCGCGATTAAAGGGATAGTTGAGTTCTGTTTTCAGACCGCAAATGCCTTCAAAGTGCATGGTTATTGCTCTTACCCTATCTATGACATTATGTCATAATGCTTCTTTGTATTTTGTTCCCAGGGTGTCAAGCTGACTCCGTAAAGTACGATGACCTAGACCGGTTATACTACGGCAGTGGTTCTCCGGCATGTCATCATTCTAAACCAGAGAGCCCTGATGCCATTGTGATTAGATACTGGCTCTATACAAAACAAAATAAGAACAGTGCAAAGGAACTGAAGAGAAAAGACTCTAGCTCCATCACCAAATCCAACTTTCAGGTATGTTTGTTACGCCAGGGGAGCGTTAACCCGTATCGCTTATCACAGAGTCGCGAGCAGTTCAAAATGTTCGTTGATTCGTTGTAACTCGACGTGAACTCACTTAACACTCGTAATATACTCGCATTACTCGTAACAAGCTCGCGCTGCACTCTTCATAACTCGTAGCAATTCGCCACATTATGAAGAGTGCAGAGCGAGCTTGTTACCAGTAATGCGAGTATATTACGAGTGTAATCGAGTTTACCTCGAGTAACAACGGATTCTACTCGAGTAACAACAAATTCACCTCGAGTAACAACGAATCAGTGAAAGTTGTGAACAAGTTCAAAATGTTCGTTGACTCGTTGTAACTCGACGTGAACTCACTTAACACTCGTACTATACTCGCATTACTCGTAACAAGCTCGCGCTGCACTCTTCATAACTCGTAGCAACTAGCCACCTTATGAAGAGTGCAGCGCGAGCTTGTTACGAGTAATGCGAGTATATTACGAGTGTAAGCGAGTTCACCTCGAGTTACAACGAATCAGTGAAAATGTTGAACATGTTCAAAATGTTGGAACTGCTCGCGACTTCAAGGAGAGTCGTGGAATGTTGTCAAGAGTTATGCCGAGCCATACCGAGTTGTCGCGAGTTATCCCGAGTAACAAGAAGAGCTTTCGCGAGTTATTGCCACCAGTGCCTCTTTGAGGCAACTCACCACAACTCACCTAAACTCGAACTCGCTTATACAACTCGGCTAAGTGGGAACCCTGCTTTAAGATATGTTGATATTAGGGGGTCATTTTGTACCAGTGTTATCTCCTGAATCGCCTATTGGTTTCGAACCTGAATATAGGTCTTATCTCAGCTACTGCCACATGTTATGCCTCCATTTCCCTACCAAGGCAAATTTAAACGATATCTGTACATCATTTTATACTTGTTTGGTGTATTTTGTTATCATTAGGAAATCAATTTATGTTAATCAATATATGCCGCAAAGCTCCGTCGTAAAGCAGGGGGTGTTTCACAAAGATCCTAAGTTGAACTTATCTCTAAATTTGACTTAACAGTTATGGAAAGCCGTTAGCATCTTTGAAAATATTTGTGTAAACATTATTTTAGAAGGCATAAAATGTTGCTTCAAATCATTCATATTTTCTATTATCAAGGAGATTTCATGTTCTTGATGTGGAATTTATGAAAAGTCTAAAATACTTGAATTTTTGCTTTTTAATATATTTTATTTTAAGGCTACAAATGGCTCTCCATAATGTTTAAGTCCAACTTAGAGTTAAGTTCGACTTAGGATCTTTGTGAAACGCCTCCCAGGTCTTCGCTGCGCTGAGCAGCACTACCTTGCCTCTAAAAAGGAAAAAACAAAATTAGTTCGTAGATGGACATGGTAGAGGGGAAGGACGGCTTAAAACAAAATTAGTTCGTAGATGGACATGGTAGAGGGGAAGGACGGCTTAAAACAAAATTAGTTCGTAGATGGACATGGTAGAGGGGAAGGACGGCTTAAAACAAAATTAGTTCGTAGATGGACATGGTAGAGGGGAAGAACGGCTTAAAACAAAATTAGTTCGTAGATGGACATGGTAGAGGGGAAGGACGGCTTAAAACAAAATTAGTTCGTAGATGGACATGGTAGAGGGGAAGGACGGCTTAAAACAAAATTAGTTCGTAGATGGACATGGTAGAGGGGAAGGACGGCTTAAAACAAAATTAGTTCGTAGATGGACATGGTAGAGGGGAAGGACGGCTTAAAACAAAATTAGTTCGTAGATGGACATGGTAGAGGGGAAGGACGGCTTAAAACAAAATTAGTTCGTAGATGGACATGGTAGAGGGGAAGGACGGCTTAAAACAAAATTAGTTCGTAGATGGACATGGTAGAGGGGAAGGACGGCTTAAAACAAAATTAGTTCGTAGATGGACATGGTAGAGGGGAAGGACGGCTTAAAACAAAATTAGTTCGTAGATGGACATGGTAGAGGGGAAGGACGGCTTAAAACAAAATTAGTTCGTAGATGGACATGGTAGAGGGGAAGGACGGCTTAAAACAAAATTAGTTCGTAGATGGACATGGTATAGGGGAAGGACGGCTTAAAACAAAATTAGTTCGTAGATGGACATGGTAGAGGGGAAGGACGGCTTAAAACAAAATTAGTTCGTAGATGGACATGGTAGAGGGGAAGGACGGCTTAAAACAAAATTAGTTCGTAGATGGACATGGTAGAGGGGAAGGACGGCTTAAAACAAAATTAGTTCGTAGCTGGACATGGTAGAGGGGAAGGACGGCTTAAAACAAAATTAGTTCGTAGATGGACATGGTAGAGGGGAAGGACGGCTTAAAAAAAATGATCTTCTGGGATGATATACAAAAATAAAGTTATTTCAAAATTTGATATAATGGTATTCCAAGAGAGTTATTAACGATTGATATCAACTGAATAAAAGTATGAATACGGCGTACCAGGATTTTAATCATCTGCAATGTTCGTAATGTAAACAAAATTGCATAAGTCTTTGTTATTGTGCAACGTTATGAATTATTTCATTTATATGTTACGACTTATTGTAATATCGATCGTAAGAATGCAAATTGCATACATTTCGTTTTGTTTGCTAGGCAAGGCAAGCCATAATGTTTATTTTACCTTGGAAAAACTACCATGACTAATATATGCAATATGAATACTGACGACTAAGATACAATGATATTTAACAGGGAAATTGAATAGCCCATTGCTAATTAAACGTGCATAAATTTGAACACATATTGAAAATATTCAAACACAGTATACCTCCGTCGCACCAACGAGACCAACACGAGACCGAAAACTTACCGAACTAAATTACATTACCCCGAATGGCTATGAATCGGTCAGTTTGGTGTCGGTCGTGACCGAGGTATCTATGGAACATGACACAATCTTAGAATTCTGCTCGACTTTGAGCAATGTGATGAAATATAAACATGTTGTTGTTTCGATGCTTGATGTTTTTAATAGATTGAACCGTTAGAGCTCCCTCTATGTCAGGGCAGTCAACTCTACCTTCTCCATGTTCTTTAATCCTATCCCAGAAATTACTAGAGAGTAGCCTGCAAATCAAATCCATTTCAACTTTCCTAATATTTTCCCCTTACGGATTGATAGGAAAAAATTGTAGAAATTATACATTTTGGTGTACTTAAAAAACAAATAAACAACATTTTGACGTCGCCAAAGCATGCCCTGTTAATTACCAATCTCGTCCACCCAACCTTGATATACATGCAATTTAAACATGCAATTTAAACATCAATGTAACTTAGGCTACTTACTTACTTGTCCTTTTAAACTATTATTCATGCAGTATATGCTCTTTATTTTTTCATATTTAACGAATGCCGTTTGACGTACGTACATGAAACTTTACTTTGTTATTTTGTACATAATTATAGTGAGTTTCATTGAACTTGGATAATGAATATTGGATCTGAACTATTGAATTTGGAAACTTGAATCTTGAATCTGGGCTCTTGGATCTTGGACCTTGGACCTTGGATCTGGAATCTTGGATCCTTGGTCTTGGACCTTAAATCTTGGATCCTGGATCTTGAATCTTGGATTTTGAGTGTTGGATCTTAGATCTTGGTTCTTGGATATTGAATTTTATATTTCGGGTCTTGGGTCTTGGATCTTGGACCTTGAATCTTAAAATTCTTGAGTTCCATGATCGCAAAGACCAACCTCGAGTCTTTTGCGTCACCTCATGAAATGAGTGAAGTTTACAATCACATATTACGTCATCTTTATATTGAATCTGTAGGCAATACAATATGATATTATAGGTTCACATGAGGTGATTTCTTGAAAGTCTGTGCGATCAATTTGAGTATGATTAATCTTTCTTTTAATTCAAATTTCCAGTCTAGTCGCGACACCAAGTTCATCATCCATGGCTACTCGAGCAACTACAAGACATCTTGGGCTCAATCGATGAAAAACGCCCTCGTTGATAAGGTAATACCATACTCAACAAGACAGATGACCAAACGTGTACATTACCATCTACGACCAATTATAGGTCAGGTAAGAGCCGTTGTGGATTCAGTTTGGCGGTGTGACTGACGTATAATTCCCTTTGAAAAAGAGAGAATTCGGTTCTTAAAAAATGGCAAGGTGTATTAAAGACGGGGTGGTTGTATGAAACTTGCTCCGGTAACCATTTCTCCGCGATCAATTCCAATACTAACCTCAGACAGTTTTCGTCATTAACCGAAATCCAAACTTCAACCATGAACCAAACACTTTATCTAACTTAAATCATAATCGTAAACCTAATCTAAAAACCTTATTGCAATAACAGCCAACCATTATCTAGTTCGACAGAATCCCTATATAGTTACACCTCTGCATTTCTAAATGCTGTGATGCTAGGAAATTTATCATTTGCGAAATAATCCAAAACAACGGAGAATTATTGCTTTAGATGTCCCCCTTTTTCTGTTTCTTTTATTTTTTTAAGTGTTTGCTTGTTTGTTTTATTTGTTTGTTTTGTTTTGTTTTTTTTTGTTGATATGTCAATTTGTCAGTCGCACTTTTTCCTCTCTCTCTCTCTTAGAACACGAACGTGATAATGGTTGACTGGGAAGAAGGAGCAGGTCGTTACAATTACGCTCAGAGTAGAGCTAATACTCGGGTAGTAGGTCTAGATATCGGTAAACTCATCGGCGTACTGAACAGCAAGGGAGCGTCTTATGGCAGCATGCACATCATCGGGCATAGTCTGGGGGCCCATACTGCTGGGTACGCTGGCGAGTCCTTGTCTGGCATTGGGCGACTAACTGGTAAGTTGTCAAAATTCGCGCGATGATTAATCAATAGTTTATACACTGTTGCCCATACACACAGAGAAAAGTAGGTGTAAATTGACTCCCTATAGGGAGTAACTGCTTGTAACATAAGTGACACCCCTCAGGGAGTAAGTTTACTCCCCAATGTAGGGAGTAATTTTGTGTAAGGTGTAAATTTGCACCCCAGGGTTATGATTGTACTCCCTTTAAGGAGTGAAATTTGCACCCTGGTGCTCATTTAACGCCTTTAATTCGGGGTCCATTTTCATGAAAAATGGGTTCAAATTTACACTCGTGGGGTTGAATTTTATACCCTTTATAATCGATTTCACACCCTGTGGGGAGTAAATCTACACCCTTTTTATACACAGCATCAACCAATTGATCATCTCTCGAGCAATCAATCATCCATGCTTCGTAATCACCCAACTGTCACTGATTCTCACCCTTTTGTCTACGTTTCACTGCTCTCAAGAAATCAGACCAGAATGTCGAGTTATATGTTGAAAGGCTTTAATGCTTACCTAAACAACAATTAGTGTAAACTCAACACAAGTGCAGACTGTAAGAACTAACTTATGGCTGGACGTATCGGTTCAAATGTAATGGAATTACCTAAATACACAATCCCACCTTACCTTGATGTTGTTGTTGGTGGGTTTTAAAGGGATCCGGTAACTTTGTCTCAGATTCTGAAACAAAATTCTGGATTTAGCTCATGATGCAATGATAATTATAAACCTTTAGGTCAGTCAGGAACCCCATGACTTTTACAAGCCGATCGCCTGTCTGATTATCAAGATATTTATGATTGGAATTACAAATTTTGAAAACCGTTCGCCTGACGGTTTTCATAACACTACAGTCTATTGGGGAAAACGAGTATGGTAAAACCGGTCACTCAATGATTTTTACTTTTTTGAGGCACTTCTTGATCATTTTGAAGCGGGATTTTTTTAGGGCTTCAATATTACCCCATATTACAGACACTGATAACACGTAGGGCCGTGTATCTCAGATTTAACATTGTTAAACGATCCCTTTAAGGCTGACCAATCTAAAAATATTATTTCTGCCTGGCTGTGCTTTTTTGTTTTAGTTGTTCATCACTGATGATTAGATGGCGCTGTTTCTTTTCCTCTTCAGTGGGTATTATGTACTGTGCAGCTTCCGTTTATTCGATGATGCGGATATCTTGCCTTTACTGACACGTATAAGAAGACAATTATGTTCTAGTTAGTAAAACAGCACTTTTGCTAATTTCATTAAATTATCAAATATAACCTTCGGTACAACCCCTTATTCTTGATCGGACAACTTTCACAAAAATAATATGCCCAAATGAAACATGATAACTCCCCTAACATGACTAAAATATGTGAATTATGCTAATTTTTCCTCATTTGGCAGTACCTATATTGACACGATGCGCCATTGCTGTAGCACATGCGCATATGCACTGACCAATCAGAGCTCGTCTGACTAAAATAGGGTGTAAAATTACATCTCTCAAATATACACCCTTGCGTATTTCCGCGTTTTACTCCCTAAAAGGAGTAATAGGGGGTGCCCTATTTTTCCAATTTCGTTTTACTCCCCAAGAACACCTTTTATTTCTCTGTGTGTACAATTAGAGTACAATTTGTTAACCTCTTTTCATAAAGTGAGTGTGACAATGTGATTTGATTTTGAAAGTTTTAATATTTTTTAATATTTTTATTTATCAATCTCTTTAATTCTTTAAATTGATCCAAACAAATTCTGAGAAGATATAAACTTTACAATTTAGGAATAAATCATATTGTCATAATCATTTCATGATGTTTTCCCAACTCGCCATTATATTGTCCATATAGGGTCAAAATATAGAATGATTACTTCATAATGGGCAAAATATTAACCGAATGGGGGAAGAAAAAACAGAATTTTAAGAGTGTAATATCATTTTCTTATGATGCGTTGATTATCAATGTTGAAACTAATTCTGTTATTATTATTATACCAACGGAAACAGACAAACTAAAGCTTTTCGTCTTACCCTCATCACATTAAATCCGAATTTGATTTACTCCAATGAGGGTGAGATGAAAGCTTTAGTATGTTTGTTTTCATTGCTATTTTTCGATTCTGCTGTACCGATCATCTCATTATTATCCTCAATCATCTCATGAAGCGGGTATCGATTGTGCCTTGTGACGTACTTTCTCTTAGAAACTTTTGTAAAGCTCCACCTTCGTAGCTTAAACGCTTTGACCTCGATACAGTTCGACTTAATGCTACCATGTCCCATTTGCAGGCCAAAAAAATGAAAAGGTTAAATTCCAACGGCATTTGAAAGATAATACTAATTTAGAACTTCCCTACAAAGAGGGGGGCTTGAATATGTCTTTAAGTGGGAAAATAACGACTATTAGTTGTTGAATCGACTGAAGAGCTATAGAGCCAGTAAGTAATAGTCTGATTTTCAGACCATTGTACCGAATGGTCGTACGTTTTATGCTGCGCAAAAATTCAATCAGTTTAACTTTGGCTATTACAAGAAGTGGGTTATTGATGTAGACAAATGCTCATGTACCCTTTAGCTCATTTTATGTATGTTATTACCAAAGAAGAAAAAAGCCAGTCACTCAATAGTGCCTGACAGTGAAGTTTATCAAGTAAATAATTCAATGCAATTTGCCCCGCCCCCAACATAAACAAATCGTCTATGTGGGCATGCATTGAACTATAATGTATGGCCCTTCAGAGGAATTTTTCCTGTTGGTGACCGGAGGAAAATGCAATGAATTATTGATAAGGTATTCCATTTTCTTTGTTTTTTGTTTTTTATTTGTGGGGGCGGTGACGTATCCTAGCCCCTGCTGCGTACATTCATGATTCAGTGGCTAAGCAATGGCCTCGTTACTGTGAGGCCCCAGAATAAAAACCGTGTCGATCAGCTATATTAGTGCCCTTTTGTGAGGCATTAATCCTCATTACTGTCAGTTATTACTTAAGGGCGTAGGTCTCCTAGTTGATTAGAATAGTAGCACATACACAGGCTTTAGCAGTCACGCAAAACAAACAATCGCAAATCTGAGAATGTATACTATTATTTAGATCTACTACGAATAAATCATTGTCAAAATCATTCCATAACTTGGGGTAAAAATAATTATTCCACCTTTATGACCAACAGTGTACATGACATATTAATAATTCTTGCATTATTCTACCGAATTTGATGTTGGCTGCAAAAGGGACATAGTGTTTTTAACGCTTTAAAGGGTGAAGAATCAAGGTGTAAAAGAGGATGATAAATATTGTAAAGGAAATGGAAGCTTGTAGGGATAGATCTATCTAAAAATAGCTCAAATATTTTTGGTCATGTGACGAGCTCTCAACCAATCAAAAGCCAACACATTTTGGATGCAGGATATAATAATTGATATTACTAGTAATTACTATTACTAGTAATAACTATTACTAGTAATTACTATTACTTCTAATTACTATTACTAGTAATTTCTGCTACTAGTAATTGCTACTACTAGTAATTATTATTAATAATAATATAATTATTTGTGTTGCTCCTACTATAAATATTGCTATTTATATTGCTATTGCTATATACTAATAAATATGGCGAAGAGTGTACCATTGTTTATTCAAATTTATTCACATTGTTTGTCTTTTTGTTTAATTTATGTGTACATAGGATTGGATCCAGCAGGACCCGAGTTTACTGGATATGGCAGTGAGTGTACCATTGACAAAACAGATGCAACCTTTGTCGATATCATACACACCGATGGAGAGTTTACAGGAGCTGGACTTCTTGATCAGGTACGAGGGGCGTTCAAAACGTTCAAGCCCGAGTGTCAAGGAGATTGTATATAATGATGTAATTATGTCTTATGATTATTTCATCTTTCCATTACATGTGACAAGATAATAAAAATGACAATATTTCTGCTTATATAGAGCTTAAAACATCGGCAATGTCCGAGTTTCTAAGCGCTTTACAGATATTTACCCCGGTCATCGGATTCTGGCTTTTCCGCACACAATGTATGTATCTAGGGAGCATTCCAGCAAGAGCTACTAGGCTCAAATTGCTACGCATACTACATTGTCGTTCGCATTTTACCTGGTACCCATTTAACACCTGGGTGGAGAGTGGCAAATGTAGATCAATGTATTGCGCAATGGCGGGACTCGAACCGTAGAACTTGTGATCGACAGTCTGGTGACGTATCCACTCGACCATGACACCTCTACAAGATGACTGCAATTTCCTGAACAACATCCATTGACATAGTGATTTTTTTTAAGCCCAATGTACTTCATTTTGAACGGCTGCTGTAATACCTAAGTACACACTAAAAAATAATGGTACAAATTTGCACCCTATAGGGTGCAGACCGCTGCTACAATAGCGGCCACCTATAGGGTGCAATTTTGCACCCCCAATTAGGGTGCAAAATTGCACCTTTATTTGGGGTGCAGACTTGCACCCTTAGAGGTGCAAAAAGAGTACTCTTAGAGGTGCAAACGAGCACCCTTAGGGGTGCAGACCGCTGCTACAATAGCAGCCACCTATAGGGTGCAATTTTGCACCCCCAATTGGGGTGCAAAATTGCACCCCTATTTGGGGTGCAGACTTGCACCCTATAGGTGGCTGCTATTGTAGCAGCGGTCTGCACCCCTAAGGGTGCTCGTTTGCACCCCAATTTGGGGTGCAGACTTGTCCCATATAGGGTGCAGGGGTTTAGGGTCCACAATTGTTCCCTGAAGGGTGCATACATACACCCATTGGGATGCAAGCAAGCACCTTTAGGGGTGCAGATTTGCAACCTTTATATGGTGTAGAATTGCACATTGCAGGGTGCACATGCACTCTTTACATCACATTATAACCAATTTAATTCATAAGATCAAACAATTTGTTTTCATATCAAAATAACATTTTATTGACAACATGAATGACCGGTTTCAGTTTCCACTATGCATAGTGGGTAAGAGAAAATAACCACATATGACACTGTTACCATATATATGCGGTTTACCTTCTGCAATATCTAGACAAAAGTAACAAGTAATATAAAGAAGTAATACAATGTGCGTGTAATATACCGTGTTGGGCTGTTGGCAAACATCAACATTCTAATTTGAGGTACAAAAAAGGTGAAATCTACAATTACACCTTTGAATACAGTATGCTTTTCTTGCATGAAGTAAAGGCAAGAGAACAAACTTTAACAGCTTTAGTCAGGGAATCAACACCAATTTATTCTTATAAATGAAGATGACTACTATAATAACATTTATTCCATCAATTCCACCAAATAATTTGGGGACAGCAAATATATTGTACAAAAACTAAATTAATACTACTCTACAGGACATACAAGAATACTAGAATGTACATCGATTGGAACTTATAGTAGTAAAAGAACAGTAATCACTTCTGGGCCCCGTTGCAGAAAGAGATACAATCGATTGTAAGTCCGATCACGTGTTCTACATGCAGAAATCTGATTTCGGCTTGGAGAAGAAAACCTCTCTCTGTCACTATTTACAACAGAAATATAAGATGAGAAATGTTACTATTCTCATGATCAATACATCTCTTTGAGCTGCATATCATATGTAGTTAGCTGCTTTATTATTGCATAAGGATACAACAATCCTATGTTCTGTCTTGATAAAAATATAAGCACACACAAAACATACAATACTTTGGTAAATAGCACACTTCAATTATTACAAAAAAAATGTATTCCTATAGCCCAAGAAAATACACCTGTAAATGTGTATAGAAAAACAGTAAATTTGTAATACTTTGGAACCCGACTTACATACATGTAGTTAGTCAACTTCGCATGTCCATGTTTTATTTATTTCATAAATGTTCAGCCCTGATACAAGATATAAAGAGGTACATTCAATATATGATATTCTAATAAATGTATCAAGTTAAGCTAGCCTCAAGACAGAAATAAACACTAACCAGTTCATACCCGTGCATTTGACTAGCACAATTACTGTATTCCTGCACAGCCTATGTTTGCTTCTCTTAATTAATATAGACATAGGGCTCCTTGGCTCCAATCAAATAGTTCAACAAATCACCAGAAACATTATGTCCCTTTCATCAGACGAATACAAGGAAAGGACATATTACTCGTGACTTTTTGGATTCAAATCCAGTGTACAATCTGACAGTTTTATCAGTTCTCGTGACAACAGTAGTCATATCAAAATCACCTTTCTATACCATGCTGTTTCTTTGTAGCTTTCAGCTTTGCCTGTAAATGACTATTCCTTTGTTGTAGATCTTCAATTTGTTTTTGCTTTGCAACACATCCAAGGCAGGTACATAATCTGTTATCACAATGTAGCCCATAATTGTGATCAGTGAGATGTGCACCAACAATATGATCAGATCTTTTCTCCTTATTACTTGAAGCTGTCTCATCAATTTCTTGGTGCTCATCAAGAGTAGAGGATCCATGAAAGTCAGGATCTCCTGTCAAGTCGACATCCTTTCTCTTCCGTTTACATGTTGATTTCCTCTTTTCTTTACTTGAAGCTGTCTCACTAACGTCTAGGTGCTCCTCAGCCGTAGAGGTTTCATGTGAGTCAGGATCTCCTGTCAAGTCGACTTTCTTTCTCTTCCGTTTACTTGTTGATTTCTTCTTTTCTGGGCACTGAGGTCTTTCTCTTGGAGGCAGACGAGGAGATTTAGGTGAAGACTTGTGTGCTGAGCTGTATCCCAGATTCATTGTTCGGTCTGGCCACGCTGTACTAGGTTGTCCATCTCGAAAGTGATATGAGCAAACCCTATCTCCATACGTTGGTTCCCAGTTTTTGCCATTTGGACGTTTTCGATTTATCGCCTTTATCCATCGTCGACGGCCGTGTGCATCTTTATTTTGCAAAGGAAAAGGGAATGGTACAAAAGGTGGTGTGCATACGCAGGCCCCATATTTCAGGCCATGTCTGTCACACAATTGTGAATACCATTTATCAAGCTTGAATGTACTGTTCGAGCACCCAATTAACAGCACAGATTCTCCCCATGATGATTGTCTGATTGTAAAAAGAGAGAAAAATATTTCATGTTAACACAAATTATAATGGTTTCTATTTGGGCAGGAAAATATTTCTTCTTTCTTGGGGAAAAAAAAGTTACAGCTGATAGTCTCAATCCCCTCCCCCCCCCCCCCCCCCCAAGAGAGGAAGAACATTAAATTAGTGCCTTAATTAAGGTTAAAATCTCAATGATCATACAAATTTACCAAATAAATCTGCCTTGTTCCCTGTAACACATGCTAGCTGTAATGGAATAAACAGCCCATTGGCATTGTCAAGAGGACATCAGCACTGCTTATGATGTAACTGGGCAAGCAGGACAGTGAAGGTGAATTTACAGCTGGCATGCACAGTGGCAGCATTCATTGTCATTGATTGAAAGAATTTTAACAGGAAGTGAAGTGAAACTACTTATTTTAGTCAATGGATAGGCATAACTAGAAGTCCAGTCCTTGTTATACGGTTTGTATACATTTTTTAAATTCAAATCGGTCTCAGTGTCTTTTGTTTCGATTACATAGACTAGAGATCTAGATCTAGTCTGAATTTAGTCACTCTTTTTCTTCACTTCAGTTCAATCAACATGATCAGGCAAAATAACAAACAAAATATGCGTAAGCAGGTAAATTTAGATCATGTAGGCCATAATTATTTAAAGTGATATACCGGCTGAACTAGCAGGGAAGAGCCTTCATATGAGTTATTCTTAACACCGGTTATTACATTTTAAAGTCAGAATCACGACCTTCTTTAACGATTGCTATGCGAAGCAGACGGCTTACACAAAATATACTGTATGGGGCAACAATCGGGACACGGCATACTTTCGCCTCTGTGGAGGCAACTGCCGATTGCAAAGAAGAAAAATACTAAATCATTTGCTGACCACGTACAAAACAAAAGGAAAAGAAGGAAAATATATCCAGTTACCTGCTCAAGATGATTTGTGGAAAAGGAATGATGTCATGATGTAAACAAATCGTATTTAGAACGTGACAAATGCTAACATTTGCCATTCACTGTTGTGTGTAAGCACAGCACCGACCAATATTTATCCCAATTGATCCAGCGGAAAGCTAAGGTCACGGAGGATTTTTCGCGCATGTGCAGAATCTAAACTCGGCAGTTGAACGGAATTAAAAGTCTCTGCAAAAGATCGACTGACTTAAACTTGTTTCATAAAACTTATAGTCCGTGATTTTTCATGGAATAATAATAACGATGCATACAAAAGGGTATAATTGTTTATTGTTGTGTTATGTTGTTCTTGAAATATATACACAGACTTGAGAACAGATCAATCTTCAAACTACAGTATAATTTCATAATGCTTTGATAAAGACTAGTGGGGTGCACATTCTGCACCCTCCAAATTCTTGCACCGCTCAGGGTGCACATTGTACGTTGAATGCACTGAGTGCGCCCTATATGGAGCAGATTAGTACCCTCGGCCAACTACGCGTAATCTGCACCCTAAATGTACCCCTATTTCTTAGTGTGTAGTGTTGCTGCTAAACTTAAATCTTGACATAAGTATAGGAGAGCAGCGCCTTGTAACCTTTTGAAAAGGCGCTATATAAATCCAATTATTATTATTATTATTATTATTATTAATTACGTCACCTGTTCCTTAAAAGTGGGGCTATGAACTTATTGAATAACCAACGTAAAATACAAAGTGCGTGGCCAAATAGGGACGAGATGACATGTGCCCCCATCGAATGGCGCAATAAGCAACAAAAAAAGAAAAACAAGCAAATATGAAAAGGTGAGAGGGGAAAGGAAAGTGAAAAAGAAGATTTGACAGCCCCCCACACACAACTAGATGAGGAGCGGTATTTATAAAACCTAATATTAATTCATGAACTTGTTATAAAACTAATTTCGTGTTGATCACCAACCTAATTTTAGTAGAAGGTATGTGAACTTGGGTTAAGGTTCAGGTTATATTGGGGTTTTTTTTATTAAGGGTTAATGTTAGCATTATGACAAAGTGTGAGCATCCGAACAACCAATAAAACGGAAATTCGATTCGAGCAACGTGATTTCCCATTGTTCAGACTGATTACACGCCTAGCTTGCATTTAAATATTTACTTGCCATCCTACGCTATAAATATTCGCGTGCCATCGCCCTCTTCCCGTTACACCGATATACCTTCAGTGAATGGACCCATGCAACTCAGAGACATGTTAGTTGATTAGTCCATGAGTTACGCGACCGATAAACACAACGAACTCAAAAAATATATTTACTAAAAGCCCAGTTTATT
This sequence comes from Strongylocentrotus droebachiensis, assembly GCA_035222895.1. NCBI lineage: Eukaryota > Metazoa > Echinodermata > Echinoidea > Camarodonta > Strongylocentrotidae > Strongylocentrotus > Strongylocentrotus droebachiensis. The sequence continues at coordinate 221,030 of JAVYIG010000341.1, read as the reverse complement.
CATTGTATTTCAAAATGCAAATTTAACTCAAACCAAATAAAAGTTCAAATGAGCTGAAATCAAATCAAATATAATCAAATCAAGTAAAACAAAAATAATTTTAAAAAAAATAAAAATTCTAATCTTATCGAGTCCAATCCTATCCAATCTAATAAATTCAAATCAAATGAAAACGAATCAAATCAAGAATAAAGAAATGAATTGAATAAATTCAAGTCAAATTAGTTCAACTCAAAATGATTGGAATGAAATCGAATCAAATCACCACAAATAAAATCGAATATTTCTTTTCTTTAACGTTGCAGCTAGGACACCAGGATTTCTACCCAAACGGAGGAGAATCCCAGCCAGGATGTGAGGGTACAAGCGTTGCGGAAGGCTGTGATCACTCGAGGGCATATTATTTCTTTACAGAGAGTATATTCTAGTTGTAACTTCTCACCTACCAAGAAATGTACTAATTGGAGCAGCTACCCCAACTGCAACAATTGTGGCACCTGTCCGGAGATGGGTTACGGTGCATTGAAGAGTAAGGGCCAAGGAGCCTACTATCTCACGACAAATAACAAATCTCCATACTGCAAATAAAGAAGGTGCATGAGCTTACCATCACCAAACAAACAAAAAATATTATCTTACTGCAAATATAAAATATCTATTCTGTTAGTAAATCCAGAATGAGAGGTCCAGAGCGTTGCAATGCATTGAAGAAGAGAGAAAGCGCACCGACACAAATTCGGGAACAATATACTACACTACTAATAAATTCACGATAGAAGTGTTTACAACCATTGAAACCTCCTTCAGTGTATGGGAAGCAGGCCAATGAAAATAAGACTAAATAGTACAAATAGAAGAGATTATATCTCATGTTACAAATCTTTGAAAGTAAAATAAATTAGCAGTAGATAGAAATATGCGCACACTTTAAGGGTTTTGATCACTTTTGATAGGCCATTTTAAAAGTCACATATCAACCGATAAGGGATTTTTAAATAAAACAAATAAAAAAGACAAATAGTTCAATTTCAGAATTAAAAATAATAGCAATATTGATAATAATAATAATAATAATAATAATTATAGTTATAGTTATAATAACAATAATAGTAGAAATAATGATAATAATAACAATACTTAAAATTGCTCATGTTGCATTAAACGCTAAATTGGTTAGTACACACAACATAAGAAAATGAAGCAAATCTATGGCTTTGTGGAAAACGGGAGTCATTGACAAACAGACATTGGGTTGTCGCTGTTTTATGGCAGATCTGAGTTAAAGAACTTATTCGTCACAAAAGCAAGCATCGAAACTTTGTATTGCCCGCAAAGTTTAAAAAGAAATCTTTATTTAGTGGATGATTCACAATATCAGAAACCAGAGCCATTTAAAATTGGCGCATATATTGTACACTTGTTTTTGTTTTCGTCTAGCTTTTTAATTTCATTTTTGTGATGAGGTTAAACAAAATTCTCGGTTATTTCATCTAATTGCCTTTTTCTTTGATTTGCTTTGATGTTTAAAGTAGTTTGTTCAGAAAGATTTGAATTCATTTGAATAATTTTAATTGACGCTAATAAAAACAAATATGTTGCACATTCTATTATGTCTCTGTTAATATCATGTTAAAAGTTGTCGTTTTTTCAGTATATGCTAATTGTTTGTGTAGTATTGTGAGATTTGTTGCCTCCTGTGGCTGGACCGGGTTTGGTGCAGGCAGTTGTTTAGTGTGCACTCATTCAGGCGCGGATCCAGGATTTCTTAGGAGAGGGGGCCCAACTTTTTTTTTTTTTTGCTCCCGAAAATTTGAAAATCGCGCCGGCCGAAAAGTCGCTCAGTGGGGGGGGGGGGGGGGGGGGGGGGTGTAAGCGGACACTTTTTTTCTTTTTTTTTTTGAGTCCCAAAAAAAATCGCAACGACTCAGCCAGCCGAAAAGTCGCTCAGTGGGTGGGGGGGGGGGGGGGGGGGGGGGGGGGTAGTGAGCACATTTTTTTTTTTTTTTTGGTCCTCGATAATTTTAAAATTTGCACCCCCCCCCCCCCCCCTTGAGCGCCAGGGGGGGGGGCCAACCCCCAAAAAAGGTAAAAATCGCGTGATTTTACATGATTTTGTGAGATTACATGCCCCCCCCCCCCCCCCTGGATCCGCCACTGCACTCATGCCTATCTTGCAATGGCTTGAGTGCACGCTGGACAATGACCTGGGCTTGGGTTCGGTTGCAGGAGGTGACAGCTTTGACATTACTGGAGAAGACATTACTGCAGAGAAATCACAAGTGGTGCACGTGCATAGTGGGCAATTGAGTTACATGTGAGTTAATCATTCGATTATCCTTATAAATTTTACATTTATTTATTTTTTATATGTAATACATGTATCCTACTTATATGCTCGTTAAACAATTATTGATGTTCCTATTGGCATAATTTGAGTGTGTAACGGGTTCTTGCAATGCGATCCTTTTTATAGTATTTGAGTGGCGTATGTGCATGTACACGAAGTGAAATCCTAAACTCACACTTGTTAATTTTATTGGTGGTACGATGTTTTACAATTTTATACAGATTAATGGTCTATTATAACTGAATTGTATGTACAATATATATATACCTTTGAATTTTGCTGTATGTTAATTGTAATGTATTACGTTTTATCCCTCATAGGACCACAAAGACTGTATTGCATGCATGTACAAGGGCGTACCTTGAAGTCAAGCCTTTTTTATATAGTGTGGGCGGTGAGTCTTATTGGTTTTTAATTTGTATTAAAAAGATATTGTTTGCATTATGTATTGAATGAATCTGTTATTAATTTTTACACTTCAACTGTAATTTAGGTTTTACTTAAGTGATGTAAGGCATTATATTGTGAAATGAAAAGTTAACTGTCCTTCAGCCGTTATATTAGACATGATATATTATTTATTTAACCTGTTCATTGAAGTCAAGAAAATAATAGTGATGATTATTTAGTTGATGCAATGTTTGAAGCTGGTCTATAATGGGCTTATTTACTGAACACCTTCTTTGTTGCTGATACAGATCATGATGTATATAATTATGTAATTGGTTATTTGAATATTATGATGTTTTTAATTTACATTTGCTTTTACTCTTGTGTTTCTACAGGGGCTGTTTTGTAGCCTTCAAAATAAAATAACCAAACTCCAATGCAAAGCGTCTGAGAGTGAATTCTTTGGCCTTTCTTTCACTGGTGTCAGAAGTGGGATAGGCGCTTTTGAAGTTCATCGGACGACCTGAGCGACACCACGACGAGCAAGGATCAGGAGCGAAAGTGGAATCGTCAGCTGAAAGTTGGCAGACTGAAGAGACAGCCTCGGCCCGCAGGAAAACAAAAAAAAACAGTATTAACGAATTGACAGAACTCATGTGCAATTTGTGTTTTTTTGAAATTTTCATTTAAAACTTCATGTTAATCTGTATTGTTATATTTAATTTGTGCACATATTTTTGTATTAGTGCCCTCCTTGTACCATGACTACCCCTTCAGGACAAGCACTGGATGCGGACATGATGACTCAGTTCTTCCGGCGATCAATGGGACTGCAAGGAATTTCGCAGAGCCACCTCTCCAAGTTTAAGGGGCTTCCTGAAAGTGTGAATGATCTTTCACTTCCAGAATGGTTTGAGGAATTTGATGAACTCACAGCTCAATTCAATCTGTCTAGTACAGAGAAGGCCAGATTACTCCTTGATCATCTAGCAGGTGCAGCACGGGAGGAGGTAATGTGCCTACAGGATGACAAACGGCATGATTTTGATGAGGTTGTCAGCACCCTTAAACTATGCTTCGGATATCAAGAGACAACCCAAACTCTCAGCAGCAAATTCCACAATCGCCAGCAACAAGAGGGAGAATCACTTTTTGATTTTAGTAGAGCACTTCTACGAACCTATTGCAGGATGATGAAATCTGCGGGAAAGGAAGATCAAGCTGCCCTTACACAATTGAAGGATCATGCGTTGTGTGACCAATTTGTAAATGGAGCACGGGATGCCTCGGTACGGCGTGAACTTCGACGTATCCAGCTTGACCATGGGAAGTCTGGCTTCAATGTAGTGCGAAGTGAGGCTCTGCGGTTGTTCCAAGAAGCACCAATATCCCACCTTAAACCTAAAGTTAGAGAGGTAGAGACAGAGTTTGCCCAGACAGCATTAGCTACAGCAAAGCCCGAACAAAACGTCCTCAAGGAGTTATTGGAACAACAGAGGACCCTTCTGTCTGAAGTCGAGAAACTGAAGACTGACATGACATCACTCAGTAAGACAGTGCGCCGATTGACAACTGGCAAGAGGAAAGCAATTGAAGATGTAGAATGTTACAAGTGCCATAAAATGGGACATTATATGAAGGACTGTCAACAAACTGCTACTGGACCACTCACCAAAACTTCGGGAAACTAGCTAGCTCCATTGTTGAGGGTGAAACAGTGGAGTTGAGAAACCAACGGCCCATAGCAAGTGACCAGTTCATGTGTGCAAACGCAGAGACTGAACGCTCTGGAAGAGGGATGGATAAAGACACTAGGGAGAAGAGCACCAAGTTGAACATTAAGGACATTTTGGTGTCACCTAGCCCCACAGTAATGGCTGACGTTGCTGGTGTTCAGATTGGATGCATTTTGGACACCGGGTCAGAAGTCTCGATCATCCCATCAGATTTGTTTCATTCTCAGTTCACAGCTTTACTTGGGTGTCCTGAGCAGCTAAAATTCTTAGTCAAAATTACAGGAATTTCAGGGACTGAAGTGCCGGTTGAAGGGTATGTACGTGCCCGAGTGTGCATTGGTGATCATGAAGCCATGGTAGGATTTCTGGTTGGGCAGAAGATGTCAACTGACGGTAAACGACAAGACTTTCCAATACTGATTGGCAGCAATGGTCTAAGACCACTTCTAGGGGAGGAGATCAGTGACCTTGAGTTAGCTAAGGCTTGTCTAGATCTGACAAGTGGGATGAAACAGAAGAGGGCACAGAACGTTGCGACCGGGTCACATCAAGAGGTAATCGCACCAAGGACAGTGCGACATGTGCAGTGTCATCTGGATCGCTCCCAGCTCGAGATCACAGAAGACGAGTCAGGAGTGTGGCTTGTGGAACAAGGTGACTGTTCAACATCGATTCCTTTCCTTCAAGTGATTGAAGGTTGCGTCTCTGGGGAGGGCGTAGTTGATATCCTTGTTCCTAATACCGGAGAGGTTGAAGTAGCCATCCCCCCTCATTCGAACTTGGCATCTGCAACTATGATGGAACCACGCAATGAAGTATGTGTGAAGTTAGTGGAGAGTTCTATTGAAGTGGATGTGCATGAGATATTAGTTTCAACTGGTGGCGAGGATAGCGACTTAGTCGAGCAGGAAGATGGGAAGCAGGCGCAGACATCGACTACCCAGCCCCGAGAAACAAATGGATTTAGATTCAAGGATGGAAGTGTAGCACGCCTGCCACTAGGTATTAGTTTAGATGGAATGCCTTACGAGGATGCAAGCCGAATTGCAACACTCCTGTCTAGCCATATTGATGCGTTTTCAGATGGAGAATTCGATCTTGGATATTGTGATCTTATCCCTCATGAGATCAGAGTGAATTCAGAGAAATCAATACGCATGCCCTATAGGAGGATTTCTCCTGGTGAAGCCGAAGAAGTTCGAAAACTATTGCAAGACATGTTAGATAGGAAGATTATCAAGCGTTCATTGAGCCCTTATGCCAGTCCTGTGGTGTTAGTGAGGAAGAAGTCGGGAGCAATCCGTCTCTGCATAGATTATCGTCAGCTAAATGCCATTACCATAAAGGATTCATTTCCTCTGCCTCGGATAGATGAGTCTTTGGAAGTAATGGAAGGCGCTAGATACTTCACATCACTTGATCTGACTCATGGATACTACCAAGTAGCCATGCATCCTGATTCAGTTCCCCTGACTGCATTTCGTGTACCCTGGGGGTTATTCGACTTTGAAAGGATGCCCCAATGCCTCTGCAACAGCCCTTGCACCTTCCAGCGCATCATGGAACTGATATTTGGAGACATGAACTTCAGACAGCTTATTTTGTACCTTGACGACATCCTAGTCTTCTCCAAAACATTTGAGGATCATTTGGTTAGATTGGAGGAAGTGTTCGACAGACTCATTAAGTATGGCCTTAAATTGAGAGGAGAAAAGTGTCAGTTCTTTCGGAAAGAGTTGACACACCTGGGACACATCGTCAGTGACAAGGGAGTAATGGTGGACACCAGGAAGGTGGAACGTGTTGCGAATTGGCCGACTCCCAAGACGTCATCCGAACTCCAATCTTTCTTAGGACTTGCGTCGTACTATAGGAGGTTCGTTCCCTATTTTGCTAAAATCGCTGCCCCCCTTCACTCTCTCATTGGAGGAAAGACATCCTCAAAAGCGGGGAAGAGACATCCTCAAAAGCGGGGAAGAGACATCCAAGAAATACATGTCAAGACGATACCAAGTTCAAATGGACAGAAGAGGCTGATGAATCATTTCAAGTGTTGAAGAACAGTCTAACTACTACACCTGTTCTTGCCTATCCACGATTTGGTGAGGAATTCACTTTAGAGGTAGATGCTTCTTTGAAGGGCCTCGGAGCATGCCTATCACAGGCAGGAGAGGATGGTCAACTCCATCCAATAGCATTTGCCAGTCGCAGTCTACGGGGAGCAGAAGCGAGATATCCAGATTTTTCTAGCTTCAAAATTGAACTTTTGGCCCTCAAGTGGGCAGTAGCAGAAAAATTCAAAGGTTATCTGATGGGTTCTAGATGCATTGTTCTAACTGATAACAATCCCCTTGTTCACCTACAGACGGCACAACTTGGAGCTGCAGAGCAGAGATGGGCTGCACAGCTCGCTCCTTTCAACCTCGAGATCAAGTACAGACCAGGGAGGCTTAACCGTTGCGCAGATGCGCTGAGTCGTTATCCTGGAAAGAATGAGGAAGAGGTGAAGGCGGTAATAGGCGAGGTAACTGCCAGCACCATTCTCCCTGAAAAGGTTGTGGGCAGCAATGACGAGGAACAAGAACTACTACCCAAACCAGTCCCATGTGTTTACCCCTCTTACTCACCGCAGCAGTTAGCAACTATGCAACAAGAAGATGACACATTATCTGTTCTTTGCGAGCATTGGCAATCAGGATGGAAGCCTGGAGATCCTCTTAGGACAGAGAATTCCGGAGTTAAATCCTGGTTTAAGGAATATTCCAACATAGTAGAGGAGAATGGGATACTCTATCGTCAATCTCCTAATGTCAGCGAGGCACCAACCAAGCAACTTCTCACTCCAAGAAGGTTGAGACGAAGAATGCTGGAGATGGCACATGACGAATGGGGTCACCAGGGGGTAGATAGAACTATTGGAGTGTTGCGCCGACGATGCTTCTGGCCGGGGCTATATCGGGATGTGAAGGAACATTTACGAAAGTGCTTCATATGTGTCAAATCAAAAGCGCCAACTCCTGTAGTTCGCACTCCAAGACGTCATCTAATCGCCTTCAAACCCATGGAGCTAGTGGCCATCGACTTCTTGAAACTCGACAAGGGAAAGAATGGATATGAAGATGTGCTAGTAGTCACAGATGCCTTTACAAAGTATGCACAGGCCATCCCATGTAAGGATCAGACAGCAACTACAGTAGCAAAAGCTCTTCGAACACACTGGTTTGCACACTACGGTGTTCCCCTGAGGATCCATTCTGACCAAGGGAGAAACTTTGAGAGTGGTCTCATTCGCGAACTATGTCAGTTGTATGGAATCACCAAATCTAGAACGACCCCATATCATCCTGAGGGGAATGGTCAAACAGAAAGATTTAATCGGACTCTCTGTGCTATGATCCGATCACTTCCTTTGTCTGAACGACTAAAGTGGCCCGATGTTATCGGTCACCTGGTGTTCCTGTACAACTGTACTCCGCACAAGGTGACACGTATTTCGCCCTTCCGTCTTCTGTATGGCAGAGAGCCATATACACCTCTAGATCAACTACTGGGAAACATCGAAGGTGACTGGGATGAAAATTTCGTAGAGGAGCAAGCCAAGTCACTTGGTTTTGCACACAAATTTGCAAAGGAAAATATCTCGGCAACTCATCTGACTGGGAAGAATGATGCCCTGCCCAAGAGTTGCCCCTTCACGATAGGGACTAGAGTCCTCCTTAAGAGATGTGCCTTCACTGGTAGGCATAAACTGGCAGATAAATTTCATAACAAACCCTATGTAGTTACCCATGTAAATCAGTCAGAGGATGTATATGAAATCCGTCCATTGTTGGGTGGTCGCCTGTCGAAAGTGCACCGTAAGCTTCTCATCCAGGACCCCAGGGACGATGGATTGCCTGTGGAGGTCGAGGGCTCCTTACATCGGCATGAAGACTTGCAAGACCCTGTAACGGTCCTAGCTGAACATTGTGACAGTGAGGAAGAACTCCCTTTCATCTTTGTATGGGGCTCAACCAACCCAGATGACCAGCCAGTAATACGACCCCAAGATGAATACGATGGACGTCGGCGTTCTACCAGAACGAATAAGGGGTTTCATAGTAACCCAGCACGTCTTCCTCGTTCTGTGTTAAGGTAGCAGAAAGACGAAGTTAACCCCATAAGGGGGGAACAGAGAAAATGTCTTTAATGTATACTGGTGTTATGTAGGAGAGATATATTAGTAATCGAGAACTTATTTTATCATAAAATACTTTCAGATTGTTGCTAGGTTGCTGGTATTTAGACCAACTTGTATTTTAACATTATGCATGTGTAGTAATGTGAGATTGTTGCCTCCATAAGGGGGGAACAGAGAAAATGTCTTTAATGTATTTTTTAGTGTGTTTTGCAATTTTGATTTTATTGCTAAATTAATGTATTACCAGGTAATGTCATTAATTGGGGGGAAATTGTAGTATTGTGAGATTTGTTGCCTCCTGTGGCTGGACCGGGTTTGGTGCAGGCAGTTGTTTAGTGTGCACTCATGCCTATCTTGCAATGGCTTGAGTGCACGCTGGACAATGACCTGGGCTTGGGTTCGGTTGCAGGAGGTGACAGCTTTGACATTACTGGAGAAGACATTACTGCAGAGAAATCACAAGTGGTGCACGTGCATAGTGGGCAATTGAGTTACATGTGAGTTAATCATTCGATTATCCTTATAAATTTTACATTTATTTATTTTTTATATGTAATACATGTATCCTACTTATATGCTCGTTAAACAATTATTGATGTTCCTATTGGCATAATTTGAGTGTGTAACGGGTTCTTGCAATGCGATCCTTTTTATAGTATTTGAGTGGCGTATGTGCATGTACACGAAGTGAAATCCTAAACTCACACTTGTTAATTTTATTGGTGGTACGATGTTTTACAATTTTATACAGATTAATGGTCTATTATAACTGAATTGTATGTACAATATATATACCTTTGAATTTTGCTGTATGTTAATTGTAATGTATTACGTTTTATCCCTCATAGGACCACAAAGACTGTATTGCATGCATGTACAAGGGCGTACCTTGAAGTCAAGCCTTTTTTATATAGTGTGGGCGGTGAGTCTTATTGGTTTTTAATTTGTATTAAAAAGATATTGTTTGCATTATGTATTGAATGAATCTGTTATTAATTTTTACACTTCAACTGTAATTTAGGTTTTACTTAAGTGATGTAAGGCATTATATTGTGAAATGAAAAGTTAACTGTCCTTCAGCCGTTATATTAGACATGATATATTATTTATTTAACCTGTTCATTGAAGTCATGAAAATAATAGTGATGATTATTTAGTTGATGCAATGTTTGAAGCTGGTCTATAATGGGCTTATTTACTGAACACCTTCTTTGTTGCTGATACAGATCATGATGTATATAATTATGTAATTGGTTATTTGAATATTGTGATGTTTTTAATTTACATTTGCTTTTACTCTTGTGTTTCTACAGGGGCTGTTTTGTAGCCTTCAAAATAAAATAACCAAACTCCAATGCAAAGCGTCTGAGAGTGAATTCTTTGGCCTTTCTTTCATTTGTATATGAAAGTTGCTATTGGAGATGTTTCGTTGTATGCAATATGTTGTTTATTTGTTGTTAGGAATTTCATGCCGTATCCAAATTCTTTGCGCTGTGATGTTTTATTTTCCAACCAGCTTTGACCTCTTGATGGGATGTCATCTCGGTTCGTGACAATCTCACCAAATGTTGTAGTTTGGATCAGTTTCTTTTGGTTCAAAGCCAATACAAGTATACCATATGCGTGTGTAAAAAGAGCTAAAACTTCCGTACACACTGCATCCAGTTTCCTTGCACGACCAGTTTGCGTTTGACGCCAGAAAAAAGTTTAAAATCTTTAAATTTGCAACTCCTTGAGAGGTTCAAAGTCATTATTTTTGATACAAATTTGCAATCATTAATTTTTTTCCCACATATAGATTTTGTTTATAGAAATATTAAATTCATCAGAACAATGTAGCAATGAAATAAAAATGTAATTGTTACATATTTTTCATATAAAGGCTAATGCACACACAGTCACAAAAACAACTATTTTACAGATGGAAGGTGGGTCTGCCTATAAACATGATCGAGTATTTGCTTCAGTGACAATTTCCCCGGGGCTTTGTGTCGTTACCAATGATAAAAAGTAATACAACATTTTTTAAAAAGTAGTTAGGGTTTCAATATGGTTTAGGGGTAAATTAAGACATAGGTTCAGGGATAGGGGTAGGGTTCTGGTAATTTTGTTCAAGTTTTAGGTTAGGGAACCTGTCATAAGGTAAATATTGAACATGAAGCCAAATGTGTCGCAGGAGCATTGTGTTGTATAACGCTCTCATAAGTATAACTTCATTTGTCGGTCACACATTTTGGTCTATTACATCGTTGATTCTGTTTTCTACTTCTTCTGTGTTCATTCATTAACTTTTTTCCTTTTTTCCTACCCCTCGCTTTCCCCTTTCTCTATCTCTCTCTCTCTCTATCTCTCTCTCACACACACACACGCACACACACACACACACACTCACACATTCATACACAAACGCGCTCTCTCTATCACCCTCTTTTTCTATAGGTTTTCGTTAAGACTACAAACAGTGACAAAGCTAATGACTATTCCTTTGGTTCATTTATGTCTCAGTCACACCTTTGCGTATTTGGCTTGCATATTGCTGCGTATTCATGGCAAGCCGTTTAAACATGTATTCCTATTTCTTGATATCAAGAAATGATTTTCTTTTGTAAAGCAATGATAATTCTTGATATATAGAATTGAATTATTGATATCAAGGATTCAATTTCTTGATATCAAGAAAATAGGAATAAATGTTAATCGGCTTGCCATAAATACGCAGCAATACGCAAGCCAAATACGCGAAGGTGTGACTGAGGCATTAGAGCCGGGTTTAACAATAGGCGGTGTCACACAGAGGCCAAAAATTCGAATTTTAGTTATCCGGTTTTTAATTATCCTCTTTTTGGCTGTCTGACATCAATTATCCCTTCAAAAATCCCTTCAAAAATCCCTTCAAAAAACCTCATATGAAGCAAGATAATTCTCTCTTGAAAGGATTTTTCAAGGGTTTTTTTAAGGGATTTTTCTGTGTGACACCAATGTTGAAATAATCCCTCTGAATGGTCAGTGTAAGTTTAATGTGATTGGCTGGCATAGGGTTTTTAACGCGCTATCATAACCTAGTACCTGCGCGCAATTATATTAGCGCGCATTCAATGATTGAACGTGTGATATCACAATGCTTATCTACCTAAACGCCACATGCGCAATGGCCCCTCAAAAATCAGGATTTTAGTTATCCGGATTATTCGTAGCCTGTCTGTCACCAGTCTGTCACCGACGTAAATGAAAAAACTAGATTTCTAAAATCTGGTTTATTCAAGATGGGTCGGGATTTTTCTGTGTGACACCGCCTATTGAGTCTAATTAATTAAAATGCATACGGGAGGAAAAAAGAGATAGAAAGGGGGATAGAGAGAGAGAGATAAGAAGGGGAGGGGGAGAGGAAAAGAGAGAGAATGTTTGGGAAGCAGAAACATTTAAGGGCAATCCAGCCCTTGTAAAAAGTTCATTTGTATGAAAGCAGAACAATAAGATTATTGGAATGGCGATAGTTTGAAATAAAGTGAATTAATAATAATAAAGTTATGAATGTTTGAAATATTACATCAATTAGTCTATGCGAATCTTTCACTGGCAGTATTGTCAGTGGATTGTCACGGATAACTCTCCCGTTTGTGGCGTACAGAAATATAATTTATTTTATTTTTCCTCCCTTTGTGCACCACCTAAATTATATTATGGATAGCATATTATTATAGGTCCTCTAAAGAGAATAGACCCTTCTGTCAAACAATTTTAGTCATTTTGTGAGTTGGAACAAATGGGAAAACTTTCCGCTACTACATGAGCCCCCAAGGCATTACCGATTCAGCCAATTCAGTGAATAGCCCATAGCTATAGCGATTACATCTTTTAAAAATTCATAACTTTCTTATTTTTTGTCCAGTTTCATTCAAACTTTCTTGATTTTTCCGCATTCCTCTAGAATAATTTGCGATCAAGGTTGGTTTTCCCCTTAATTCGTTCAGATTCCACGGAGCCTAGCTACCCCCTTCGAACCAAAAGAATGAACGTCCTGCTAGTAGCTAACCTGGAAAGTCAAAGGGGGAAAAACTAAATATATTCGATCCCTGCAGAATATTTGCCTCAGTATATATATTCAATGTTTTTATGCAAACTATATATATGCGCAATTAAAATATATCCAATGTTTATAAGAAATATATGCCTTATCAAAATATATTTGATGATGATAAAATGTGTTTGAAACTTATTTGTTCAACTGAGAGAAAAAGGAGCTCTTAACCAGCGCAGCTGAATATATTTTGTATAAAAGCTGCGCTATATAAATTTATTGTTATTATTATTATTATTATAACAATATTTGCGTTATCAAAATATATTTGATGTTTTTAAAATACATGCTTTATTTATTTATGCGATATAGTTCGAAAACAATTATTTTAAAAAAATTATATGAATGGAAAAAAAAAATTGCATGCGTCAATAATGCCAAAGACGAAGGGGTCTGGAAGAATTCAATCATGTGCGATTTATAATTTCCTTTAAAGACCGTCAATACTACTGGGCCAGAAGGGATTAGACCACACAGTGAGGTCACTGACAGGTGGCTTTCTCATTAACTCAGCTCTCAACTAACATAAGAAAAAGAGGATCATGGGGGACCAACAGGCACCGATTGGGGAAGTTTTCTATAAAGAGGGAGCAAGTAGCTACAAGTAGGACAGTGGGGCTTTAATATAAACCAGAAAAAATACCTCAATTATATCGTTTGGTCCTTTGATGCGTGCGCGGACGTTTTGTTCGTACGAGATTTTCTGTTCTTAATACCGGAACTGTTATTGTACGAGAAAAATAGACACATTATTTCGTCAACTTAGTCAGCATTATAGCTATATATTTTAATGCAGGCGCGGAGCTAGGATCTTATTTTAGGGAAGGGCGGTAGTGAGCAAGCGAATCACTTTTCATTAAGTTATTAGAGAAAGTAGACGATTCGTTGGGCGTTTTTCGACGCTTAATAAGCCCTTATTGTCTGAATTCAGTTCCCCCTTTGGCGCGGAAGCTTTGACGTTTCCTTACAATATTAGAGAAAGCAGACGATTCGTTGTACCGTTTTCGACTCTAAATAACCCCATTCGTCTTGATTCAGTCCCCCCCCCCCCTCCCGCGCAAAGCGCGGAAGCTTTGACGTTACCTTAGATTATTAGAGAAAGCAGACGACTAGATGTACCGTTTTCGACTCTTAATAAGCACTATTTGTCTTAGTTTAGTTTCCCCCTCTCGCGCGAAGCGCGGAAGCTTTGACGTTTCCTTAAATTATTAGAGAAAGCAGACGATTCGTTGTACCGTTCGCGACTCTTAACCCTAATTTGTCGGAATTCAGTTTCCCTCTTCCCGCCCACAGGGCGGAAGCTTTGGCGTTTCATCAAAATCTAGAGAAAGGAAGCCGATTCTTCATACCGTTGTTGACTCTTAATCCTTGTTTGAATTTAGTTTCCCCGAATATGTTAAACCTATGATTTCTTTAGCTGATATTATAGGAAAGTGAAACTTCGAGAAAGTATTGTAGTCGTAGATACTCTCGAAGTCGTCACAGCGGATAAAAAGGCACAGTTCGTAGGGAAAAACTTGACGACCGACAACCCAATAAACAAAATCACGTGAAAATCACGTCAATATCAAGGTATCGACTTAAGGAGATTTACGTTCTTCAAACACCTGACATTTATGTAAATGTGTTAATACGTTTATTGCACTAGGTCACTTAAAACACACGTACACTAAATCACGCAATTGTTACTGCAATATCACCATTATAATAACGTGATTATCCCTACCTTGGAGAACATGGTTTGTAAACCTAATACTCCCGTGTTTGTTTGGTTATGAAATTACATCTTCATAAACGAATTTATCGCGTCACAGAAACACGTGAAGCGTTAGTGATAGTTTTAGTCAAAATATCTGCGTGAAATTCACGTGAATATTACGAGGCTGACTTGAGATGAATCATATTCTTCATTCACGTGAAATTTACGTCGAAGAGGAAATATGTTACTGTAACCCGCGTTTAACCCAATAATTACGCAAATGTTACACAATAAATGAACCAAAATAATGACGTTCTCATCCCGTTTCTGAACATCGTGCTTTGGATCTTCCATAATAACGTCCAGGCGCGCTGGAAGCAGTTTGGGATAAGAGGGGGTTGGGGGGGGGTGTGCAAACATCCCAGAAGAGAAAGCTAGTTGCAACTGTCCAGTTGATGAACCAGTTAATGCCAACTGGTAACCCTGGAAATTGAAATGGGCTAAATTATCCAGTTGATCCAGGCCAGTTAGAAATCAACTGGTCTAGCTGAGCCATTAGAACCATTTGGTAAAATTTCCAACCAGTTGAACGGCAACAACACTTCAATACTGGTACGTCTGTATTTCCAATGTAAAGGCATTGGTAATAAGTAGACTTACATCATTTAATTAATCGAATTTCTTTCATATACTTGTATTGTATTGAAAGTATTTTAGTTCATAGTTAATGTTTCCCTTATTCATGTTTAATGAAATGTAATTAATACAAAGTAGCGAAATGTCCTAATAACTTGTAATTTATATTTGTAGTATTTTCGAAATGAATTGCATATAACTAAATCATCAGTAATTAAGAAATATGCTGTAAATTCAGATAAATTGTTTAAAAACACAGATCTGCACGCACCCCATATTCAATATGCAAATTAAATGGTGTCAGCTGGTTCAACTGGAACTATGCCAACAGTCAGTCATCAACTGGTGCAACTGGAAATATGCACACAGACCAGTTATCAACTGGTGCAATGAAAATATGCCAACAGTCAGTTATTAACTGGTGAAAATAGAAATATGCCAACAGTCACGGGATTATCACCACGGAACTTAAATGGTAACTGTGAAACCATCAAGACACCCAAGAATAACTCATCTTTCACACCTGGAAATCACGGAATGCCCAGCTTATATTAATAATCCGTTTGACTCACGAGATCATTACCGCGGAACTGCTGGCAACTTTGACTACCATTTAAATAGGTGTTTTAAGACACCTAATAATGACTAATTTTTCAAACCTAAAAATCACGGATGCTCAGCTTAGATTAAAAATCCGTTTGAGTCACAAGATCATCACCGCGGAACTGCTGGCAACTGTGAAACCATTTAAATGGGTGTTTTATGACACCTAATATTTACTACTTGTTCACACCTAAATATCACGTATTCACAGCTTAGATTAGAAATCAGCTTGAGCCACGTGATCATAACTAAAAAAGTTATGGTAACTTTGAAACCATTTAAAAAGGTGTTTTAAGACACCTAATAATTACTAATTTTGCACACCTTAATATCACGGATTCACAGCTTAGATTAGTAATCAGCTTGAGCCACGTGATCATAACCAAGACAGTTATGGTAACTTTGAAACCGTTTAAAAAGTGTTTTAAGACACCTAATAATTACTAATTTTTCACACCTAAATATCACGGATTCACAGCTTAAATTAGTAATCAGCTTGAGCCACGTGATCGTAACCAAGAAAGTTATGTTAACTTTTAAACCATTTAAAGAGGTGTATAAGACACTTCAGAATTACTCATTTAATATAACCAGAGATTCACGGACATAACAATAAGACGATTAGCCGGTGTAAGTAACGTGATTATTACCATCAACCTTGGATAACATGTGAAACCAATCGATAAAGGTGCTTAAAAGACCAAATAATTACTTATTTATCACCACGATCGGTTAACGGACAAAAAACTCGTTGCTTGGTCAAGTGGTTATTTCGTCATAAACACGGATTTACAGAGGTAAGTGGAATCACGTTACTCCAGTCGCGTGATAAATTGGTGGTTTTTAGGTTAGATGAAAACGTAAACAGGAATACCTTTTTTGTTTAAATTAAGGCACGTGTCGATAACGTTTAAATCTAGTTCAAAAGGCACCATACTTTAAAATCACTTAAAATACACTCCCAAAAGAGGTTACTTTTTAGTGTTCTGTTTATTGGGAATATATGTCTCACCGACTTCAAACCTCTACATTGATATAGTACACGAGGATCGAGCAAGAATACTGACACAGCTGACCCGACACAGTAACATATTTACCCGTGTCTTTCTTGCTCCCTTGACGAGACGACTCCACCCAACAACTCCCTCTCTCTCTTTTACTCCCACTCCTCCTCTGTCAGGCTCTTACCTCCCCTCTCTCTCTCCTCTCTTTCACCCTCCGTTTCTTTTGTTTCCTTTTTCTTTTCTATTCTTCTTTTTTTCCTTTCTTTCTTTTCTTTCTTTTCCTTTCTTTCCTCTCCTCCCTCTTTTTCTTTCTTCTCTTTTCTTTCCTTTTTTTTTACTTTCTTTTTTTTCTTTTCCTTTTCTTTTTTCTTTTCTTTCCCTTTCCCTCTCTTTTTTCCCTCCCCCTTTTCTCTTTTTCCCGACGGCAGCGCAATTTTACCCTGGGTAGAGATTGCACTGACGTACTGATGGGGGGCAGTGCCCCCTATAACATTAAAAAGTGCTTTATTTCTAATTCGATATCAGTGATTCACATATGTTGCTGAAAAGATATTTGATTTTGGGGGTCTTTTTCTCATTTTTGTTTCTATATTGTACTTTTTTATGAAATGGAGGTGTTTTTGCGGTGCCAGGTAAAAATGTCAGAGGAAAAAATGTCAGAGGAAAAAATGTCAGAGGTAAAAATGTCAGAGGTAAAAATGTCAGAGGTAAAAATGTCAGAGGTAAAAATGTCAGAGGTAAAAATGTCAGAGGAAAAAATGTCTGAGGTAAAAATGTCAGAGGTAAAAATGTCAGAGGAAAAAATGTCAGAGGTAAAAATGTCAGAGGTACAAGCAAAAAAAAATGAGTGCCGTCATCATGTCTCAGCACTTTTATTACACAGAATGTCGAGACGTACTGCTACTGCATGGGCTAGTCTATTATATTCCTTTCTTCCATAATGTAAATTTTATAAATGGCTGTGTGTTGTATTTCGTACATGTCCTGAGGATAATACAATGTGGAAAATAGATTTTGAAATTTATTTTGTTGTGATCAGGCTTGCATATGTATGAATGTCTAACATTTGTTGATATTTTGAATCGTTTGATGTGTTAATGTTTGTGAAACGGACCGGTTTGGCCGGTGGCAGCCTGCAACCTATCCGCGTGTAACGTTCCAGAGACGAACAAAGTCCAAACGAAGAAATGAAAGTTCTCGACAAAAGTCAAGTGTTAAAGTGAGTAGTGCATTTAGTACAAATAGTTACATATAATCACGAGGTATCACGAAAAGTTATTTATAAGGGTTGGGCGCCCCGACCTCTGCTAAAGCTTTAGCACCTCATGGCGGCAAAAGAAGTGGAGTAAGAATAAGAAAATCAAGAAGTCGCTCCGAAAAGTAAAAACTCGCTCCGAAAACTAAAAACCCGCTCCAAAAAGTAAAAGACCGTCTCGATTCAGAAGCCCATCCCAATTTTAAACTCTCCGACAATTATAAATAACGATGTAATTTAAACCGTACCTCTGCAAAGCGCGCGCTTCTCTGGAATGTGATGGTGCGGTTGGCATTTAAAGATAAAGTTGAGTTCTGGTCTTGCGATTGCATTGTGAAAGAAACGGTGTGGAAGCAATCAGAAAAGGTTGATCATCTAGCATAAACATCTAAGTATTGGTATGTAGTGCAAGGTTTTGGAGTCATCAAAACGATAAAATCGTTGGCCCTTTCTTGGTAAAGTAACAAGCACTGTACACAGACAAATATTGATATGGGACTACACAAACATATGGCATACAAATCGGGCCTCATTTTAAAGCTGTTACTTGTCATATCTGGGATATGAAGTCATTTGAAATAGATTTTCAGGGAATAACTTTTTTCTTTGATGTTCTTAAACACTTGCATAATAAGAATGATAACAAACGCTCACACATTATTGTTCACCTTTCCCCAGAACTCAACCTTCTCTTTAATTGATGTAACATCGGCGGCTTTCTGCTTTGTATCGGAGTAACAAAGCTGCTTATTGATTTTTTCCCAGACTATTTTATACCGCAATAGTAATCTTTTATTGCAACGCGCGCACTTCGGGAATGTGATGGGTTAAGCATTGATAACATGACTTTCTGCTTTGTTTCAGAGTATCAAAATACCAGCCCACAAGAAAGTGGAATTGTCGGAAATATGCATTTATTGGAAATTACATATAATAGTAGTCATTGCCACGCAGTTAAAATGTCCAACAGTCTTCAAAAGTGAAGGAGAAGTGGGGGGGGGGGGAAATGTTCATAGATATCTGATCCTATTTTGGGGGCTGTACTCAGCCTATAAAACATGGCCAAACTTCTCGATTTTAGAAATCTTTTTCCCCAGAAGTTTGCTCAGTGTACCAGTACCATGCACGGCTTTTACAAAAGCATAATATACCGGTATATAAATATTGAATAAGGCAGACTAATGGGACATGCATGGTTGCTACTCCGAGTTTCACGCCTTGCAAGCGATCATCAGACAAGATAGCATTCTTACATGATTCCTCTGCAACCTTGGTAAATACGCTCAAAATAAGACTTAACTAATACAATACCTGAATACAATATAATAAGAATTACTCATGAGTAATTATAATTGTATTTTATTAGTTAAGTCTTATTTTAGGGGTATTTGTACCACGGTTGTAGGATAATCATGTTTAAGAATGCTATCAATTGCCTGATGATTGCTTGCAAGGTGCGAAACTCGGAGTAGAAACCATGTCCCATTAGTCTGCCTGCTCTGCCTCGGCATTGCCCACTGTTCGGAAGGATTTATTAGCATAGCATTATATAAGAGGAAGGGGGAGAGCAGCCCGGGTCACCGTGCCACAGAAGAAGAATACCCCCCCCCCCCTCGTCTTCCTTCGGCAATAATCGGGCAAATAGTCACCATTTGGGGCCGAAAGGTAAATAAATTTAACTGGGAAAGTGGAAAATAAAGCAGCGGTGAAATAACAACTGCAAAATATCCCTCGCTGTTCTTTTTCGATAAGCCTAATATATAACCCGGGTGTAACCATAACAAACTTGCCACATGATTTTGTTTTTAATTTATACCTCTAACATTTATACCTCTGACATTTTTCCTCTGACCTTTTTTCCTCTGACATTTTTTCCTCTGACATTTTTCCCTCTGACATTTTTACCTCTGACATTTTTACCTCTGACATTTTTACCTCTGACATTTTTTCCTCTGACATTTTTACCTCTGACATTTTTACCTCTGACATTTTTACCTCTGACATTTTTTCCTCTGACATTTTTACCTCTGACATTTTTTCCTCTGACATTTTTACCTCTGACATTTTTACCTCTGACATTTTTACCTCTGACATTTTTACTTCTGACATTTTTTCCTCTGACATTTTTACACCGAGCCGTTTTTGCTCCCCCCCCCCAAAAAAAAAAAGGTTTAGCTCATCAAGCCACTGAGGGATTGTATACATTTAGGTTGCCAACAAATAGGCCTATGTAATGGTCTAAGCCTTGAGCTAAAACAAATGTTTGATCGTTGTTATCCACTGTTGATCATAATGGTGGAATAATTTTGTTTTACCCCAATTTGTAGGATGATTTTGACAATGATTTATTCCGAATAGATCTAGATAATAGATTACATTCTCAGATTTTATTGAATAATAATTTGCGAGTGTTTGTTTTGCGTGACTGCTAATGCATGTGTGGGCTACTATGCTAATCAACTAGGGGACTTACGTCCTTAAGTCATAACTGACAGTAATGAGGATTAATGCCTCACAAAAGGGAACTAATAAAGCTGATCGACACGGTTTTTATTCTGGGGCCTCACACTAATACGAGGCCATTCCTTAGGTACTGAATCATGACTGTACGCAGCGGGGGCTAGGGTTTGTCGCCGCCCCCACAAATACAAACAGAAACAAAGAAAATGCAATAAATTATCAATAAATTTTTGCATTTCCCCCCGGTCCCCAACATAAAAAAAATCCTCTGTAGGGCAATGTATTATGGGTTAAGGCATACCCACATTTTTGCACATACCTGCAAATCAAAACACAATATGCAAAAGAGTATACTGTACAAATTTCACCTTTTACATATACATATACCAATACAATAATTATTTCTTAACATTGCAAATAGCAATCTATCCATGATACAATGTTTCAGCAATGATATTGTCCTTTCCACGAATGTGTTCAATCTTCAAATCATACTCATGAAGCATGAGAGACCACCTCATTAGTCTGCTGTTTTTGTTTCTCATATTGTCAAATATCCAGCCTCATCCGCTTGGATCAAAACGCTTCTAGCCCCCACGTCGCTGGCATCTACTTCAATTAGAAAAGGCCTGTCGAAGTCTGGTGCCGCTAGGACTGGTGAACTGGCGAGTGAAGACTTTAATAGGTCGAACGCGACTGGACAGCTTGAAGTCCATGAGTATGGCACATTCTTCCTCAGCTGACTTGTGAGGGGTTTTGCGACCAGGCACGCCGGAAGCAGTTTGGGATTGGGGGGGGGGGGGCAACATTCCAGTGGGCTCACCTTCCAGGGGCAGTGACGTACTGAGCAAAAACGTTTGGAAGTGTGGGGAGGGGGGCAGAATGTGCATCACCACCACTCTTACACGTTACATGCAGGCCCCGCGGAACGTTTTTTCAAAGTGGAGTATTAACGACCAGGTAGAGCGTAAACCCCGAAAGCTCAGGGTTTTTAGGCATTAAATTACGTTAAGATAAGCATATTTAGATACAGTATTTGTGACACTGGCAGGTCACTAACATATGGCTCCGTTTAGTCTCATTTCACAACGCCCCCTATCGTCAGAGCATGGTCAGATTCAGCAGCCTAACATGTTAGCCTATGGACGTTTTTTTTTTAAATCGTTAAAAATTCATTTTTTGTTTAAACGAAAAGCACATCCACCCGGACGTACGTTATCACTACCTATTTCATTAGAGCCCTCATGTCTCATTGACTTTTGAAAGTTCACCCACCGTAATTTTTCAAAATAGGTCGCAAGCTCGTCATTGCCTATAATACACATGTGAAACAAGTCTAACTTTGGACTCAGTTTACCAAGCGATTTGAAGATTATAGGTCGAGCACACGAAACATAAAAAGCATGAATTATCATAGATCACTTCTGCCTATTTCATTATGTCCATTTCATCCAACCCCTCACCGTAATTTTTCCATTTAGTAAAAGCAAACATTTTGCCGAGTTTAGCAAAAACATGAATATTCATGAACTGTCATACAATACAGCCTTTTAGTACGTAACGTATAGTGAATGGGAATGTGCGATGATCCGTTCAGGAGGTAGAGGTCAGTGGTTTGTGCTGGCAATGTTCACGCGAGCGAAAATGAGACAATCGGAGCAATATGTTGGTGGAGTGTCCAGGGAGCAGAGCCCCCGGAAGCTCAAGGGTTTAAGGTATTAAATCACAGTCAGATGAGCATCCGGGGCCCGCCTTAGGGCCCTTGGTGGGGTCCAGGGGGCAGAGACCCCGGAAGCTCTGGGGTTTTAGGTATTTAATTACGGTCAAATGAGCATCCAGGGGACCGCCTTAGGGACTTTGGTGGGGTCCAGGGGGCAGAGCCTCCGGAAGCTCTGGGGTTTAAGGTATTTAATTACGGTCAGATGAGCATCCATGGGATCGTCTTAGGGCCCTTGGTGGGGTCCAGGGGGCAGAGCCCCCGGAAGCTCTGGGGTTTTAGGTATTAATTACGGTCAGATGAGCATTTTTTATACCTTATTTGTGACATTGGCAGGTCACTTATTTTTTTCTCCGTCTTTCTTTCTTTTTCTCTTTAACATACTTTTTCAAAAAGGAGGGGGGGGTGGGCTCGAGCCCAGCCACTTTGCAGACCATGACATAAAGGCTTCTAAATTAGTGTATTTCGCCTGACTGTAATTTGGGAATTTCTTATTTTGTCAACAAACGCATAAAAAGTATGACTGACAAAAAAAATGGCGAAAAAATGCCGGAAAATCATGTCACAACATCAACATTTGTAAACACTTGTTTCGAATAAGAAATACATCACCCCACCCCCCCCCCCCCCCCCCCCATCAGTACGCCAGCGTTCAGGGGCTCATGTCTTCTCACCCCTATAACAAAAAAACGGACACGCTTTCCCATTCTCGCACAATATGTCCACGATATGCGCGTATCGCTATTTTACAGACCTCCATTGATAAATACCGTATATAGAAAAAGATTGAGGTGATAGAGAGAACGAGTTCGTGTATGTATGAGTCCGTGTGTGTGTGCGTGTGTGTGCGTGTGTGTGTGTGTGTCAGAGAGAGAGAGAGAGAGAGAGAGTTGAACAATAAAACATCAGAGCACAAAGATTGTGGAAACGGCAATGGATGACATTTCTAACAACAAATCACAACATATTGTATACAACGAAACATCTCCCATATCAATGCTCATATACAAACAATTAGCATATACAAAATTCTACAACTTTATAATAATATTAGCCGAGACATAATCGAATGCGCACCATTATTGTTTTTATTAGCGTCAATTAAAAATTATTCCAATGAATTCAAATCTTTCTGAAGAAACTACATTTAACATCAAAGCAATTCATGGGAATAGGCAATTAGATGAAATAACTGAGAAAAGTTTTTAACAGCCTTATCACAAAAAAAAATAAAAAGCTAGACGAAAACAAAAAAAAGTACAATATATTTTGTAACCATTTTTAAATGGTTTTGTTTTCTCATGTTGTATATCATCCATTCACCCACTAAAAAGGGATTTTTTAAAAAATATTTGCGGGCAATAAAATTTCGATGCTTGCTTTTTTGACCAACAAATTCTTTAAATCGGATCTGCATGAAATAGCGACAGCCCATAGTTTGTTTGTCAAGAACTCCAATTTTCTACAAAGCTATAGATTTTCTTTATTTTCTTATGTTTTTTAAACCATCCAACTTATCGTTAATGCAACATGACTAACTATCAGTATTGTTATTATCATCATTATCTTTACTCTTATTATTATTATTATCTTTATTATTACTATCAATGTTACTATCATTTTTAATTCTGAAATTGAACTTTTGGTCTTTTAGATATCTAACATTTAAAAATCCTTCATTGGTTGATACGTGACTTTTAAAAGAGCTTATCAAAATTGATCAAAACCATTAAATATTTCTATCTTCCTCTAGTTTATTTTTAGATTTTAATATGAAATATAATCCCATTTCTTCATACTATTTAGTATAATTTTCATTGTCCCGCTTCCCAGACATTCACGGAGTTTTCAATGATTTTTCATAATTCTATCGTGATTTTATTTCTCAATGAATAAAGTATAGGATTCAAGAATTTGTGTCGGAGCGCTTTCTTTTTTAATGCATTGCAACGTTCAGGATCTCTCATTCTGGATTTACTAACAGAATGGATATTTATATTTTTTGTGAAATAGTATTTTCTTTTTGTTGTGTGATAGTAGGTTCATGGACCTGCTTTGCTTACAGTTTAGATATTTTCTATTTATAGTGAACTATTTTTTAAAATTTATTTGTCGTGAAATAGTATTTACTATTTGTCGTGAAACAATATTTACTATTTGTCGAGAGAAAGTATTTACTTTTTGTCGTGAGAAAGTATTTACTATTTGCAGTGTGATCATAAGCTCATAGACCTTCTCTACTCGCAGTATGGAGATTCGTCATTTGTCGTGAGATAGTAGGCTCCTTCGCCCTTACTCTGCAAGGCACCGTAACCCATCTCCGGACAGGTGCCACAATTGTTGCAGTTGGGGTAGCTGCTCCAATTAGTACATTTCATGGTGGGTGAGAAGTTACAACTAGAATATATACTCTCTGTAAAGAAATAATATGCCCTCGAGTGATCACAGCCTTCCGCAACGCTTGTACCCTCACATCCTGCCTGAGATTCTCCTCCGTTTGGGTAGAAATCCTGATGTCCTAGCTGCAACGTCAAATAAAAGAAATATTTGATTTTATTTAAGGTGATTTGATTTGATTCCATTCCAATCATTTTGAGTTGAATTTATTTTATTTGATTAAATGTCATTTGTCTTGATTTTATTCAATTTGATTTGATTCGTCTCGATTTGATTTGAGTTGATTAGATTGGATTGGATTGGACTCGATTATATTTTATTTAATCTCATTTGATTTTTTTTAGTTGATTTGAGTTAAATGGATTTGATCTGGTTTGAATCGCTTCAATTGCGATTTCATTTAATTTGAGTTGAGGAATTGGGTATCTTTGCCTGAGATTCACCAAATAAAATCTCCTTGATACTTGGGCTTGAACGTATTGAACGCCCCTCGTACCTGATCAAGAAGTCCAGCTCCTGTAAACTCTCCATCCGTGTGTATGATATCGACAAAGGTTGCATCTGATTTATCGATGGTACACTCGCTGCCATATCCAGTAAACTCAGGTCCTGCTGGATCCAATCCTATGTACACACAAATTAACGGACAAACAGAGAAACAATACAAATAAGTAAACAATAATGAATAAACAATGGTACATTTTATATCCTGCATCAAAAATTTGTTGGCTTTTGATTGGTTGAGACCTCGTCACATGACCAAAAATATTTGACCTATTTTTAAAAAGTACTATATGAGAGTACTATTTTGGTTTACTATTTGGGAGTTGAAAAAAAAAATGTGAATTTTTTTTTTGAATTGAATCATTTTTTTTGTTCAAATCTTAATTCATAGAAAACAAAATATTTTAAATCTTTTTAGAAAAAAATTGACATTTTTTTCGTTCTAAATTGTTTTCTTCCCAAATTTAAAAAAAATAAAAATAATAATAATAATACATTTTTTACGCAGCATATAAAACAAATATACCACGCCTTCTATTCGATGTACTGGTTAAACTATGGGCCTCGGAGACTCCAAAAGTACCATTTGGAGTCACATCTTGCGCATAGTTTTAACAAGAACCTCTCAAGGCAGTGTATATTTGTATACTATGTCATATTTATTGGTAGTAAGAGTAATAGCAATAGTAGTTATAAGTAATGGTAAGCGTAAAAGAAGAAGTTATACAAATAGAAATAGTAATAGTATTAGTAGTAATTATTATATCCTGCATCGAAAATGTATTGGATTTTTGATTGGCTGAGAGCTCTTCACGTGACCAGAAATATTTCAACCATGTTAAGGTTGCTCTGAAAAATTCGGTGTGGATTTAGTTTGGTGGTAACAAATATTTGTGAGTACTGTTTGGGAGTTTTTTATTCAATAATTTAAATCTTCTTTTTTTTCTTTCTTTCATATGGCTCCGTTTAGTCTCATTTCACAACGCCCCCTATCGTCAGAGCATGGTCAGATTCAGCAGCCTAACATGTTAGCCTATGGACGTTTTTTAAAAAAAATCGTTAAAAATTCATTTTTTGTTTAAACGAAAAGCACATCCACCCCGACGTACGTTATCACTAGCTCTTTCATTGGAGCCCTCATGTCTCATTGACTTTTGAAAGTTCACCCACCGTAATTTTTCAAAATAGGTTGCAAGCTCGTCATTGCCTATAATACACATGTGAAACAAGTCTAACTTTGGACTCAGTTTACCAAGCGATTTGAAGATTATAGGTCGAGCACACGAAACATAAAAAGCATGAATTATCATAGATCACTTCTGCCTATTTCGTTTTGTCCATTTCATCCAACCCCCACCGTAATTTTTCCATTTAGTAAAAGCAAACATTTTGCAGAGTTTAGCAAAAACATGAATATTCATGAACGGTCAGACAATACAGCCTTTTAGTACGTAACGTATAGTAAATGGGAATGTACGATGATCCGTGTAGGAGGTAGAGGTCAGTGGTTTGTGCTGGCAATGTTCACGCGAGCGAAAATGAGACAATCGGAGCAATATGCTTTTTTTAATAATTAAATCAAACAAACAATGTTAATACATTATTGTTTAAATACAATTGTTTTGATGCATGATGTCAAACGAAAAAGCCTTATCAGCCCCGAAGGAACTTTCATGAAATGATTGTGACAATATTGATCAATCAAAAGAATCAAAGAGATTGGTAAATAAAGTATTGAGAAAATGTTTATCAATAACAAATCACATTGTCACAATCTTTGATCCAACTGTATGGACAACGGTGTATGAAGCTATTGATTAATCATCGCGTGAATTTTGACAAATTACCAGTTAGTCGTCCAATGCCAGACACGGACTCGCCAGCGTACCCGGCAGTATGGGCCCCCAGACTATGCCCTATGATGTGCATGCTGCCATAAGACGCTCCCTTGCCTTTCAGTACGTCGATGAGTTTACCGATATCTAGACCTACTACCCGAGTATTAGCTCTACTCTGAGCGTAATTGTAACGACCCGCTCCTTCTTCCCAGTCAACCATTATCACGTTCGTGTTCTAACAGAGAGAGAGAGGAACAAACAACAGACAAATGGACATATTAAAAAGAGAGAAAAAAAGAAATAAAACAAAAACCAAAAACAAGGAAACAAACAAAAAAGAAAAGAAATAGAAACACAGCATAAAAAGGGGGATATCTATTGCAATAATTCTCCGTTTTTTGGGGTTATTTCGCAAATAATAACATTTTTTTAACATGACAGCATTCAGAAAAGCAACAGCGTATCTATAGGGACTCTGGCGCCCGGGGCAAACAACTAAATTACACTCCTTCCCCTTCTCCTTCTCCGAGCGGTACGTGATGTGCATGGTTGTTGTTCGAATTGTTAACATTGTCATGATCGATAAGCGGTTTACTGTTAACTTATTTCTTAAATGGGGCACAACCAAACGAAAACCAAGAAGAATACATTTTTTCCTTCAAATGTGGAACCTTTGAAAATGCTGTATACGCTTTATGGGCTTTATATCGTACAAGATATTGATTGGCTGGAATTGCAATATGGCTTTAGATAAGGTTTACAACGACGATTAATGTTAGGTGTAGTGTTTGGTTAATGGTTGAAATTTGAACTTCGGTTAATGAAGGAAACTGACCGCGGTTAGTGTAGGAATTGACCACAGAGACATTGTTACGTACTGGAGGAAATGTCTTACAACCATTCATCTTACACCTTTGCCATTTTTTTTAGAACCGAATTCTCTCTTTTTTAAAGGGAATTGTATGTCAGTCACACCGCCAAACTGAATCCACTTCGGCTCCAACCAGACCGAATTTTGATAGTAGATGGTAATGTACATGTTTGGTCGATCTATTGTCAGTTTGATGTCATTTTCGTTGGCGTGACTGCGACATAAGAGACTTTTTGATTTGGACGACGAGAAAGTGGACTGCTAATAACGTGTGACATCCTTGTAAGGCACTGCCAGTACCTTAAAAGGACGTCACACGTGACTGCCAGTGCCTTTAAAGGACGTCACACGTGGCTGCCAGTGCCTTAAAGGTGAAATTCAAAGAAAATCACAAATATGTCAACTAATTATGTATCACTAGAAACCGGTAAGCTAACAGATGGCCATCGTACACGTTTTTAGGTCAACTACATATCGGATGATTTATAAAAATACAAATACAACCACCCCCATAGCAGCTGGGATATACGAGAGATTCGCCGGAAAAATAACGATGTTTTAATGACGTCACTAAATTGACCAATACTGCCCAAGCAGACTGCATCCCATGAAGAATGAACATAATTGCAAAGCTATTATTTTGTCAAATTATAATGAGTTTAGTGTATATAAATGTAATGGCATGTCAAACCATTCAATAGGGGATATTATGACCCGATTCTGATAACTAAAATCTTTTGCTTGTAAATACACAGGATAGGGGTTAATCAACAATCAAAGAAACCAGGCTGTCAAATTGAAAACCCCCCGGAATGATATTAAGGACGGCATGTGTTCCCTCTTGAAACGGCGAACATACCGTGGTGTGTGCAGCTGAATATACAATGGCGTCTTATTTTGTTTACAAGCGACAGATGCCTTTATTTTTGTATCGCTGCATTTGTCATTAAAATAAAACCATGCTTGGGGTTTAATGTGAGGCAATAGATTGTAAATTTAGCCTGACGGTAGTGAAGTAAGAGAAAGAACTCGAGAGAAGATGAAAACACTACTTTAAAAGAAAATCACACGTCCACGTCCACGCAAATCGAAAAGTCCCTATTACCTTATCAACGAGGGCGTTCTTCATGTCTTGAGCCCAAGATCTCTCGTAGTTGCTCGAGTAGCCATGGATGATGAACTTGGTGTCGCGACTAGACTGGAAGGTTTTAATAAAAAAGAAAGATTAATCGTACTCAAATTGATCTCAAAGACTTTCATGAACAATTTCAATATCATATTGTATTGCCTAAAGATCCAATGTTAAAGGGATAGTTGAGTTCTGTTGCAGAGGGCGCTACACAATTTTTTTTTGTGAGATAATGAAAAACTGAGTGTCAAATTTGAAAGAACATAATATTTAATTGACAAAATCATCTTTGTTTTAGCAAAATCGGTTCAGAGACGGCTGAAATATAACGATTTCTAATACTTGTGTACCACCACAAATATTAAATATTTTGAAAAAATTGAAAAAACTGTTGGAAAAACAAAATAACGCCTTTTACGTCGTATTTCAGCCAATGCCGATGTTGGGTTTTTTGTTGGCATTTTCGTGTTGCTTATATTACGCATAACCAGCTGGCCCATGTATTGTTATTTTTAATTTGATAAATAATTAACGGTCACCAAGTTTTTGTTTAAATGGAGCTGAATTGGTATGCTCGTATTGGTTAAATTTCACACATTTTGGGGTCTTAAATTACCTTCATAGCAATAGCCATTTTGTGATCCCACGGTAAGAAATTTCTGGATCATGTTAATCAATAATTTTAAGATTCAACATTCAAAGTTCAAGATCCAAGACCCAAAATCCAAGATTCAAGATCCAAGATTAAAGATCCATGCAGATCAAAGATTCAAGGCCCAAGATCAAAGATTCAAGACTCAAGATTCAAGATTCAAGAGTTAAAAATTGAAGAGTCAATAGAAAAATAGTCAACAGTCAACATATGTAACATTAAGTTAAGTATGAAAATATTAAACATTATATATACTACATATATAATTGTTTAAAAGCACAAGGAACATAAGTTAGCGTGAATCAGATAAAGATATATCGAAGTCATTGGTATTCAACCTTAAGCCCCCATCAACCCAAACTAGTTCTTATTACATTCTGGAACCGTCCTAGAGAATCGTAAAATGGGTTGTGGTCAGGGTGAAATGTGTAAAAAAAATGTCTATAATACGATCCTAGTTTGTTCATAAACAGTCCTCAATACGTCCATCTCATTTGTATTTGGGACATAGTACCTTTAATATATACTACATGTATTGTATAATCTTTATTTTATATGTATGTCTAAATTTTGGGTAAAATGTGGAACAAATTAACTTGAAACTTAAAACTTGAAACAGACCATTATATTACCGCAAGCAAGTATCCATGGTAACAAACATACCTGAAAGTTGGAGTCGGTGATGGAGCTAGCGTCATTTCTTTCCAATTCCTGTGCACTGTACTTGTTGTTATTTGTATAGAGCCAGTATCTAATAACGATGGCATCAGGGCTCTCTGGTTTAGTATGATGACATATCGGAGAACCATCGCCGTAGTATAACCGGTCTAGGTCATCGTACTGTACGGAGTCAGCTTGACACCCTGGGAAAAAATACAAAGAAGCATTATGACTCTGTCGAAGTGACAATCGTGAATAAATTCCTTTTGAAGTATCCAAGAGTGATCTTTTGAAATTTACCAGATTCATTTTATTTTGTCAATATACTTTGGTTTTGTAAAAAACATAATATGCACCAGGTGCTTTAAGTTTTCCTAATAAAAACAAACACCAATACAACATACCAATTCATAGGATGCGACTCTGGAATATAGCCTAAAATATTCGTCCTAAAGTAGGCCTATTATTAGTTAGTAACACTCATTGTATGTTAACAATATTTGACTCACCCTGAATATAATTACAAGCTTATTGGTTTGAGACTACGAGGGGAGGGATAAATGGCATATATTAAACATACAGGGGTGGAAACCCATGATTTGTATTGAAAAGTCACTTCAAGGATGACTTCACGCTTAAAAAAGTGGAATCCACTCTTAAAAGAGTAAGTCATACCAGTGTGCTCATAATCGATTGCATTTAGATAATAGACTGGATTCAACTCCAAGTGAAGTGATATGAATTTTAAAGGGCAATCCAACCTTTGTTGCTAAATCTATACGAATCTCAAATTGGCGATTCGGTCAATGGATTGTTACGAAGTCACGGAAAACTCTCATTTGCCGTGTACAAAAATATAATTATTTGTTCTGTTTTCTTCTAAGCGCCTTTTTTTTCGTATGGGGCACTTCTCAAACTATGTTATGATTAGCATGGTATAGGTCCTTTAAAGGAAAAAAAAGCCCCTCGTGAGTCTACAATTTAGAAAAATTGACATTTTGGATATTTTGTGTATTGAGGTGAATGGGAAAGATTCAGGAATACGTCACAGGGAAATTACTGATTTAGCCAATTCGAATTGCTCATACGTATAGTGATATAACTGTCTATTACTTTCTTATTTCAGTCCGATTTCATTCAAATCTTTACTATTATTTTCATTGTTTTTAGAGTAATATGCTATTAAGGTTAGATTCTCCTTTAAAGACGGGATTTCCTCACCGCAGCATGAATATAGTCTGAATCTTACCTTGAATAATGGCAGCAGTCAGAAACACGACGGCTAAGGAAAGACTCCCCATCTTTGTAGCTGATGAATATAGATGAACTGATCCTACTCGTAGCAGAAATGTGATTTTAATAGTATCGAATCGCCCCTATTTATACAATTAAAAAAACATTCATATCTAGCCTTATTTAAGAAGCCAATGTCAACAGTAAACGATGATTGCTGTATGCTGGGTGATTAACGAGTATAATCATGTAAAACACTTGTTAATGAGGAGAAGCAGTTTGTTTTATAATTTTGTTATTAAGAAAAACAAACAAGCTCCTCAACGTGGAAATTAATCACCTGCTATTTCAACGATAATTTGGATATAAAACATTTGATTGTTTTTTCAGTATACATGATTATAAGGTAAGCAGTCTGACCCTTGTGCAGTATTCCGCTTGATTATATTTCATTTGGGAAAATTAATACATAGTCGACGATTGGGATACAGGTAAGATAAGCCCTGGGAAGGCAAGAGTATATGGAAATAGTTTTAACTACTTCAAGCTCCTAGTTTTTCACAATATTTACTTTAGGTGTTACCTTCTTACTTTTTTTTAGGGAGAGGGGAAGATTTCAAGCTGTCTTAACTTTCAAATTTGTTCTGTTTTGTTTCTACTAGTATAAACAACGTGTTTTAGTCAAAACAACTGCAATAAGATGAACGCAAGGAGAAAAAGAATAAGAGGAAGAGAAAGAGGAGGGGAAGAAAAAGAAGGAGAAGAATAAGAATAGAAGGAAGAAGAAGGAAAAGAAAAAAGGAAGAAAAGGAGAAGAAGAGTGTCTATTGTCCGCAAAGAACAGTTATAGTTATCCAAGCAAATGGATTATCAACAATAATCCAGATAACACATCATACATAACCCTGTCAGCTTGTGAATAAAATAGATTAAACCCTTGGATGATGAATTGAGATCAAGATTTTAATAACAAAATATTTAATTTTATGATTTTGGCTACAGCGGTACACACTAAGAAAAAATGGTGCAACTATGCACCTTTATGGGTTCAAACCGATGCAACAATAGCAGCACCTTTAGGGGTTAAATCCTGCACCCTTTTTAAAGGTGTAATCCTGCACCCTTTAAAACTAATAAAAGGGTGCCAGATTGAACCTTTCAGGGGACATGTTAGTATCCTTTATGGTTCAATCCTGCACCTTTATGGTTCAATCCTGCACCTTTAGGGGTGCAAACCGATGCAACAATAGCAGCACCTTTAGGGGTTAAATCCTGCACCCTTTAAGGAGGGTGCCAGATTGCACCTTTTAGGAGATATGTTAGTACCCTTAACCCTTACTGTACTGGGCTATTTTGAGCACCCACTGACTGGGGGGGGGGCCTGGGAGGCCCCCCCCCCCCCCTATGATCTCGGCCGTCGATTGTCCGATGAACACGAAAATTTGCATGTTTGTATATATCTACGTAAGGAACAAGATGGTATAATTAGTTTTTTCCGAATATGCACATTTTTGTCGTTAGCCTAATTAATTATGCAAAATGCGCTAATTTTATGCGTTTTACAGAAAACGTGTCAAACTCCACTTTTTGAATGTGATAACTCATTATTCATATGAAACTTCTTTTTTAACACAAAAAAGTTATTTTAATGTAATTAATAATGATAATTTATGCAAATTTTGATGCGATTCTTATTTTTTGCTTGTTTTTTTGATGACATGCGCATACTAATTGTTATGTAACGCCTTACAGGTATATCCGATTTCGACGAAAATGGTATCAAAATGTGCGTAAGACTTGAGGGAAAAAAGTCATGAAACGACAATTCAAAATTCCAAGCGGTTGCGGCGCAATCTCCGAAAATGTCGAGGGGGGGCCTCCCAGGCCCCCCCCCCCCCCCCCAGTACAGTAAGGGTTAATGGTTCAATCCTGCTCCTTTAGGGGTGCAAACCGATGCAATATCAGCACCTTTAGGGGTTCAATCCTGCACCCTTTAATAGGTGCAATCCTGCACCATCATCGAGGAATACTCATGAAATTTGCTCGTACACAAATACATATTAAACATGCATGATGTTTCTTGGTTAGTAATCATATAATCAATATATCTATTGCTAAAACGTGAATGTAATTATAACATGATCAGACAAAGTAATCTATTGGTTAATGATTGCCGAACGAAAATACAAATCACAAAATTGATGTGTATTGTCATAATTTGCTTAACAAATCATGATAAATGTATTTTTATGTGAACACGTGGAAAGTAATCATGAATATGCATGCAATATGCAAACTTTGCACCCTTTTTTGGTCGATAGGGTTCATTTTTGTGGGAAGGGTGCAAAATCTTATATTGCACCCTTTTTTGAACCCCTTTTCCTTCAATAGGGTTCATTTTTATGTAAAGGGTGCAAACTCTTATTTTGCACCCTTTTTTGCACCCTTTTTTCTTAGAGTGTACTTCCAAGAGTTCTCGTCATTAAATTGCCATTTTGAATACTCGCTGCAGATTTTCAAAATTAACTAATTATCTTTCCAACCCAAATTCTGTTTTCTTTCATGACTGTTTGAATGAACGTCTAATTTCTCTTACAGAATAACAAAATTGACTCTGACTTTAAAATACTCACTTTTAAAACTCAGTTTCAGTGTTAGAAAAGTTTGGGTATTTATAATATGCTCTTTTGTTTCTTAATCATAACAGAAAAGAGGTTGAAGTGCAATTCTATTATAACAATAATAATAAACTGAAAGAAGTTAATTGCTAGCGGTATACTAGAAAGTTAAGTCTTTCAAACCATAGGCAAGTACACCATGCAGATAAAGATTTGTAATGGTTGAATGCGGTTATCAGAGAGTTAATATTTAGCCTCAACTTAACCTTGCCGACTATCACCCCATTTCACCGTGAACCAAGCGTTTGGTCTGTAGTGTGATTAATTGGTGTGTTAATTAAGTTTATTTACCACAAGGATAATTAGGGTCGTTAGCCCTCGTTCATGTGGCTATATCAACTTCATTATCAGCCAATACACTGATAAGTACAAGTGGCTAAAGGATATTATTTTAACACTTATTTCATCTCAGTAGCTATGGAAGGTAAATTTATGTATTGCACCTGGCTTAAAAGAGAACACTCATATCAAAACTTTCAAGGAATTGGTAAAAAGAGAGCTCCAAAGTCAAAGTTTATAACATTTTATTAAACCAGCTTCTCCAAATGAAATGGGAATATATTTCTGTTATTTTCTTCGAAGTTTGATTTTTAAATTATATTTACTATTGCTATGTTTTAGGAATGTGGGTATGTGCAAAGACGCAGTAAGTAGGAAACATTTATACCATCATAATGTTGTCTCCCAACTCCATGTCTAATGCCAAGTCTCAACTCAGCGCATGCGTGCAAGCATGGCTCAATATAATGATCACTCCAAAGCAGGGGCGTAAATCCGTACCGAGGAGTGGGGGGATGATCGGCGATAGCCATCACAAACTAGCACGAGCACACGCCCACACTAATGTACGCAAGCGCGCGCGATCGCGCACGCACAAACACAAAACATACACACACACACACACACGCACTCATACATACACGAACTCGTTCTCTCTATCACCTCAATTTTTTTCTATATCTCTTTGTAAAAACTACTATCTGTGGCAAAGCTAATATCTTTTCCTCGGGGATCATTTTAGATCCGGATTTTACGTTGAGTCTAAGTAATGCAAATACAAATAATAGAGAGAGTGAGAAAGAGAGAGGAACTGAAAGAGAGGGGAAGAGACGGAGAGATGGTTTGGGAAGCAGAATCCATGGACCGGCCTACTACTCCAACCATTGTAATAAGTTCATTTGTATGAAAGCAGAAAATAAGACAAACATAATAGTGACAAATTTAAAAAAGGTGGACTAATAATAATAAAGTTATGAATGTTTGAAATATGAGATCACTGAGTCTGTGCGAATCTTACGTTGGCAGTCTGGTGAGTGGATTGTGACGTAGTCACAGATAACTCTCCGTTTAGTCGCGTACAGAAATATCGTTAATTTCTGTTTTTCCTGATAAGTAATACATCATTTACATCATTCAGATATAGGTAGAGCACTTTTTCTCTGTCCTTGATATTTTTCTCTTTCTTCTTACTCGTTATTGGTACCACCTGGTTTCACCCGTCCACAAAAGTGGTGTTCGAAATCTCGTAGAAAAATATCAGCCGATATCATATTGCTAAATAACTTTCAAGCATTTTGAAAGTTATTGCTAAATAACTTTCAAAATGCTTGAACGCCTGGTAGTGGCCAAAATTCTGAACCATTCCCAAACGAACAAGATTATTCCTGATTCCCATCACGGCTTTCTGGCGATACGTTCATGTATCATCCAGACTACATCCCTCTTTCATATTGTGGCGAATGCCCATGATCAGCCTAAACCTACCTGGTTAGATGTCGTTTTTTTTAAATAAATGATACTGTGTTATAATCCTTCTTTAATATTTCTGGAATAACTACACACATTTTGTATATTTCTATTAATTTGTACTTTCATACTCTATTTCGTTACATTTCAAATTTCCCCTTCTTGATATAATTGGCTACATATCTTTGATTTAAAAAAGAATTAAGATCATTTAAGTTATGTGTCATTAAAATTGATTGATTTTTGGGCAATATAAGAATATGATTTTTTTTTAATGAAAGTATTGAATGAAGTGAACTTGAATAAAGTGAACTTGAACTTTGAAATTTTGCTCGGTAAGAATAATCTGACTCATGACAAGTTATTATTATTATTACATCATTGTGTAATGATCGTTAATCAAATTGCAATTGTGTGTGTCTATGTTTTTATGTCTTATTTTTATTTTCGGTACCAGCCAGTGAGGAGACCCTCTCGACAGGTGTCCTAATCCTTTTAGGCAATCCATAGGCACTGGCTGGTACCCATTATCTTTTATCGTTATATTGTTTATACTGGTCTTTGTGTTACATTGTATTCTCCTGGATATCAAATAAAAAATATATAAATTAAATAATACGTGCATGGTGTGATAATGAAGCTGATAGCCCGTAAACGTGAGCTAACGACTGTCACTACACTGCACCAATTAACCACACGACAGACCAGATGCTTGGTTCACAGTGAAAATGGGGTGATAGTCTGCAAGGTCAAGTTGAGGCTATATATTAACCCTCTGATTACCGCATTCAATCATTACAATTGTTTAGCTGCATGGTGTACTTGCCTACGGTATGAAAAGACTTATTTTGTTAGTATATCGCTAGCATTCAACTTAATAATATTTGAATTTATTATTATTGTAATAATAGAATTGCACTTCAGCCTTTTTTCTTTTTTATGATTAAGACTCAAAAGAGTATTATAAACATCTAAACTTTTCTAACAGTGAGTAGTTTAGAGTTAGAGATAATTGTCATTCTGTAAGAGAAATTTGGTATTCGTTCAATCAGTTTCATGAATGAAAAAAGACATAGGGCTTAGAGACTTCGGTGGTTAAGCCCCCATCACACCAAACTAGTTCTCACTACGTTCTGGAACCGGCCTAGAAAATCGCAAAACGGGTTGTAGTCGGGGTATAATGTGTAACTAATGTCTATAATAGGATCCTAGTTCGTTCATAAACAGTGGAGGGCCATGCAGTATGGCTCAAGGCATGGGCACACAAAGGATTTGTTTATGTTGGGGATCGGGGTAAAATGCAATAAATTATTGAAAGTTTATTTCATTTTCATTTTTTTTCCATTTTTTTTTATTTACGGAAACTGCCCCCCCCCCCTACCCTAGACCCCGCTGCGTACAATCGTGGTTCAGTGACAAAGCAATGGCCTCGTAACTGTGAGGCCCCAGGATCAAAACCGTGTCGATGTGCTATATTAGTGCCCTTTTGTGGAACATTAATCCTCATTACTGTCATTTATGATTTAAGGGCGTAGGTACCCTAGTTGAAAATCATAGTAGCATACACATGCTTTAGCAGTCACGCAAAACACACATTGTCACATTATTATTCAATAAAATCTGAGAATGTATATAAATCTAGATCTATTATTTTTAAATTATTTTTAAAATAATTTCATAAATTGGGGTAAAACAAAAATATTCCAACTTTATGAGCGACAGTGTACTAGGAATGGAAAGATAATTAGTCTGAGTTAGATTTTGAAATCTGCAGCAAATATTAAAAATGGCAACTTAATGATGAGATTGCTTCGAAGTCTCGCTGTAGCCAAAATGTAAGTCAAAAGCATAGAAAGAAATATTTTTATTCAAATCCTGATCTCAAATGAAAACCCAAGGGTTCAATCTATTTTATCCACGCGCTGAAAGGGTAATGTATGATGTGATATCATGATTATATAAGCAAACAAAAATGATGATATATAAGCGCCATCTTATTGTTAATAATACTTTTGCATGGACTACTCAAACTCTTTGTGGACAATAGACATTCTTCTTCTTCTCCTTCTTTTTCCTTTTCTTTTTTCTTTTTCTTCTTCTTCCTCTTTTTCTTCTTCTCTTTCTTTTCCTCCTGCTTCTCCTCTTATTCTTTGTCTTATTGCAGTTATTGTTTACTGAAACATGTTCTTTATACTTTCTAGCATAAAAAAAGCACAAATTTGAAAGTTTTGACAACCTTAAAGATCATCCCCTCTCCCTTATGATAAAAAGAAGTAAAAGGTCACACCTAACGTAAATATTGTGAAAAACTAGGAGCTTGAATTAGTCATCACCTTTGGCACAGCTTCGAGCGTTCCCAGCCAGAGCTTATCTTTCCTGTTTCCTAATCGTCGACTTTAGGCCTATATTCATTTTCAAATTCCAATATTTATGAAGCGAAATACTGCATAAGCACAGAACGCCTACCATATATAATCATGTACATGTTTATAAAGAAACAATCAAATGTCTTTATATCCGAATTATCGTTAAAATAGCAGGTTTTTTTTTCACGTTTAGGAGCTTGTTTGTTTTCTGAATAACGTATCAAATTATAAAACAAACTGCTTCTCCTCATTAAAGGGACTTGGAAACATTGATCAGATGGGAGAAAATGGTGCTAAGGTAGTGACTTCAATGGTAGATGTACAATTAAAGATAATGTGAAAAATTGAGAGAAAACAGACCATTATTAATGCCACAAATTGGGAAAAAAATGATCAGATCGATTCCCTGATACTCCCAACTATATTATTACAACTTGATTACATTTTAGGTGAATGAAAATCGTCAGAAAGCAATGAATTGGCTCTACATGTTAATACCATTCCAGACATGTAAGTGTTGAAAGTTTTTTTTTTAAAGCCTGTTTTATGTTTTATTTTCATGGGAAAACGGTTGCGGAAAATTAAAAATGGTTGGGAGAATTTATTGTAAGAGGGTGTCGTACAGTGACGCCTTCAAAGAAAACCATATAAATCTTTGTGGTTTTAGAATACTTTTCAGGATGTTTTGCATGTTAGAGGCCTACAGTAGAAGGAATATTATAATAAGTAACATTTTATACAAGAAATAAGCAGTTTTTTCATCAACCTTCATCAATGTTACCGAGTCACTTTAACATGTGTTTTTCATGATTATAATTGTTAATTAATAACTCAACATACAGCGGTTATCGTCCACTATTGACATTTGATGTGTACATAAGGCTAGATATGATGGTTTTTTAATAGTATAAATAGGGGTGATTTGATTCCATTAAAATCACATTATTGCTACGAGTATGATCAGGTCATCTAGCATCTATTCATCAGCTACAAAAATGGGGAGCCTTTCCTTAGCCGTCGTGTTTCTGGCTGCTGCCATTATTCAAGGTAAGATTCATACTCTATTCATGCTATGATGAGAGAAAATCCACTCTTATAAAGGAGAATCTAATCTTAATAGCATATTGTTATTAGAAGTAAACAACAGAAAAATCAGAGAAGCATGAAAAGTGGGTTTGAATGAAATCGAACTAGAATAAGAAATTTGTGAATTTTCGAAAGTTGTGATCACTATATTAGAATTGGCTAAATCCGTAATTTTCCAGTGACGTATAGTGCTGGAAAACTGTCCCATTTATTTAAAAATACAAAATAACTAAAATGTCAATTTTTCAAAATGTAAGACTCAGGAGGGTCTTTTTTTCTTCAGAGGCCCTATAAGTTTATGCTAATCATAACATATGTTAGCACTAGTGAGCACTTAATTGTTTTTATTTTTTTTTCGCCGGGGGGGGGCACGTGCCCCTGTGCTCCCCCCCCCCCTAGATCCGCCCCTGACAATACTATTTGAATCTGGTAAATTGTAAGAGGTTACACTTGGATACTTCGAAAGAAACTTTATTCACGATCGTCACTTTGATTGTGCGTTTATGCTCCCCCAGAAAAATAATCTTTTTGGAGAAACGCCGATCCAAAACTCACCTTTTTGTGAGTTTACGATCGGCGATTACGATCGTCGTTTATCGGTGATTCTACGAAAATGAGAAAGGACGCAACCGTGTTTTGAACTTAACGCGTAACAAAAGCCTCATTCTGCCCCCCCCCCCCCCCCCCCACTCAATGTTATATAGGGTACGCGTATGCATGTTCCCTCCTTTTGAAAACACCCCCTAAGTCCGGTGTGTAAAGTCAATACGGGCCGGATTTTTGTGTACTACGAGTCGGACTTTGGTGCGTGAAAAGTACCCCTTTACCGGACATTTTAGGAACACGCATGCGGTCCCTCCGATCCCGGAGTGGGGGGGGGGCGGGAATCCCCCTTAAAAAGTTGAGCATAAACGTACCCAGAGTCATATATTTCTTTTCCCAGGGTGTCAAGCTGACTCCGTACAGTACGATGACCTTGACCGGTTATACTACGGCGATGGTGCTCCGGCATGTCACCATTTTAAACCAGAGAGCCCTGATGCCATCGTTATTAGATACTGGCTCTATACAAATAACAACAAGTACAGTCCACAGGAACTAGACAGAAACGACGCTAGCTCCATCACTAATTCCAACTTTCAGGTATGTTTATAAAACCATGTATACATCATTGCGATACAAATGGTCTGCTCAGAGCCAGTAGGGTGTTAACCCGTATCACGTATCACAGAGTTATCTCTTTTGTAGCTACCAACAGAAGATATTAAAATAATTAAAAAAAATATAGGGGCATTATTACGATAATAATGCAGCAATAACTGAAAGCAAGTAGGACCGCTCGTTTAAATAAATATAGTGTACATAAGATACATAAGCAGATCTAGAGAACAAAATGGTGCCCTACTCACTTACCAACAAGTGAAGTCCCCCCCCCCCCCCCCCCCACCCCACCCACACCATCTAATGAAGCCGTATAGAGTTATAAATATCACGAACTTCTTCTTTCGAAACCGCAGAGGTCGGCATTTTTTCCGAGAAGAACGTTTCTGCTCCTTCC
Source organism: Strongylocentrotus droebachiensis (assembly GCA_035222895.1). Lineage (NCBI taxonomy): Eukaryota > Metazoa > Echinodermata > Echinoidea > Camarodonta > Strongylocentrotidae > Strongylocentrotus > Strongylocentrotus droebachiensis. The sequence continues at coordinate 180,207 of JAVYIG010000341.1, read as the reverse complement.
TCCGCTACTGAAAAGCCTCGCGAGAGGGCCGGCGGGATTATAGAAATCCTTTTTTTTTTTAATAATTATAATTTGTTGAATGATATCGTATAAAACTCGGCCTAATGCATGTTCTTGTGAGATACTGCGAAGACACTATATGGGTATGGGCATGATACACAGGGAGTATTATTTTCAAGAGGGCAAACAAAATGTATTCATGAAGGACCTTCCTCACTTTGGCAGTGAATATTTTAGAATGTACAAAGTGGGACGTGTCCATGCACGTGTAAAAGATATTTCGATATTAAGGTTGACATTTTATACAAGTGTAATCTACGGAGTGGCTCATTGACTTCGAATCTCAGCCACTGCCAAATGTTATGCGTCCCTTTCCCCACCAAGGTGAATTTTGAACGGTATATTTACATCATTTGATTTTTGTTTGGTTTATGTTGTTATCATTAGGAAATCAATTAATGTTAATCAATGTTGCCGCAAAGCTCCGTTGTAAAGCAGGTTTTAATTGTAAACTAGTTTGTAGGTCGACATGATGGAGAGGAAGTACTGATTATTATAAATGATCTTTTGGGATCAAACACAAAATATATTATTAACGATTAATATCCATTGAACAAAAAGATGAATTGTTCGTAATGTAAACAAATTGAGGGCATAAGTCTTTATTACATTCAACGTTACGAATCATTTCATTTATATGTTACATCTTAATATATTCCAATCGTCAGAATGCAGATTGCATAAATTTCGTTGTGTGTGCTAGGTAAGGCAAGCAATAATAATTGTCTTACATAGGATCAACTAGCATAACTAATGTATTCAATTTGAACACTGAGGGCTGAAATACAATGATATAATCATAACGGGAAATGATCCAGCCCATTGCTAAGTAAACGTGCATAAGTTAGAATACATATTGATGTTTTGTAATAATATACATGTATATAGTGAATTGTATGAATCTTGGATCTTAAGAACTCTTTACTGTTTACCCTCGACTCTTCATAGTGTTTACTCTTAAATCTTGAATATTGAGTCTTGAATATTGGACCATAAATCTTGGATCTTTAATCTTGGAGTGTGGGTCTTGGATCTTGGACCTTGAATCTTAACATTATTGAGTATCATGATCGCAGAGACTTGAAAACACAACTTCGAGTCTTGTAAATCATCTTTAGAAATTAGTAAACTTATGATATTATAGGTTCCCATGAGGTGATTTCTTGAAAGTCTTTGCGATCAGTTTTGAGTATGATTAATCTTTCTTTTGATTACAAATGTCCAGTCTAGTCGCGACACCAAGTTCATCATCCATGGCTACACGGATGAATACACGTCATCTTGGTTTCAATCGATGAAGAACGCCCTCGTTGATAAGGTAAGTATCACAGTCACATCAACAAAACCGACACCAAACCGACAATAGATCGACCAAATATTTACGTTACCATCTACGACCAAACATTGGTCCGGTTGGAGTAGGCGTGGATTCAGTTTGGCGGTGTGACTGACGTATAATTCCCCCTAAAAATAGAGAATTAAAGGCAAACAAGTTATCACATGTTCACGGGATGGGGGAGGGGCAGTGTCAAAAGTCTCTTGCAGAGAAAAAAAATTGGAATGGGCTAGGGGCTTTCTACTTTCTGTGTCTTAGATGAGCCACTGCTAGCTAACCTCAACGTGGTACTAACCCCAAAGAATAGGTAAAGGTATTCTGAAAAACGAGATGAATTCCTGCCTTTTAATATGCAATATAGCTTACGAACTTGTACAAGAGATATATAAATGACGATTTATTGGCATGATGTAATGCTTTTTAGCATGGCATTGGCGTAGCCATTTTCTTGAAAATGTGACGTACTAGGCGGAGTTGTAAATAAGTCATGCACGAAGCTCTAACTGGAAAGACTTTTTAACTCTATAACAAAACCTTTACTTTTCAATGAGGGAAAGTCATAGCCGAGAAGGTAAAAGTTACTTTTGGTAAAATATATAACAGGGTAACATTATTATAACTCAATTATTTCAAAATAATAAGATATAGCAGTTGAAAAATGAAGAACAGCCCCAACTAATGCAATTTGCGTTCTGGCATTTAGAGTACAAAGGATAATAGCAGGTGAATTAAAATGATTCATTACCACAAACACCTGGGAAGGAAGCATCCATAATTTTGAATACATTTAGTTGATAAACGACTCCGCATTGTACGTCATGCAACCAAGAAAATGGCGATGCCCATGTCTTGCTCAGCAACTGTTCGTTATTCTTTCTTTATGCCTTCCTCATACACTTTTGAGGGTAATCTTGTAGATTGATGGGCAAGAATACAAGAAATCTCTCAGAATAACTAAAGTTATTCTTTGGGATAAAAGCAGGCTCACACTATGACTAATAGGAGGTAGCGCGTTGCTTTGCCGCCAAAATTTTGTGATTTTTCACGTCCGCCGCTTTTCTCGGGGTCTTTGCCGCTATTATGTGAGCCAGCATTTAGTTCTCCTTTAACTACTAAAACAATAACATGTAGATGTGTTAACGTGAATGCACTCTGAATATCATCTGTTATCTACTTTCTCTGCAGTGAGTGGGTAGGTGACTGTGCCCGGTGCGGCTCGAGAAGGGGCGCAAACAATCCCCACAAAGTTAGAAAGAGAAGGGGCATGAAAAACATCCTCTGTGTGCCCATGCCTTGAGCCATAAAGTATGGCCGTCAAGAGGATTTTGTTATTGGGGACCGGGGTAAAATGCAATAAATTATTGAAAATTGATTGCATTTTCGGTGTTTTTCTTTATTTATGGAAACTGCCCCCTACCCTAGCCCCCGCTGCGTACAGTCATGGTTCAGTAACAAAGCAATGGCCTCGTAACTGTGAGGCCCCAGGATCAAAACCATGTCGATGTACTACATTGGTGCCCTTTTGTGGGGCATTAATCCTCATTACTGTCATTCATGACTTAAGGGCGTAGGTCCCCTAGTTGATAATCATAGTAGCATACACATGCTTTAGCAGTCACGCAAAACACACATTGTCAAATTATTATTCAATAAAATCTGAGAATGTATACTATCTAGATCTATTATTTTTAATTTATTTTTTAAAATAATTCCATAAATTGGGGTATAACAAAAATATTCCAACTATTCCAACAATATGAACGACAGTGTATATTCTTTCTTTTTTAACATGTCAATTTTTTTTTTTTTTTCCCTCTCTCTCTTAGAACACGAATGTGATAATGGTTGACTGGGAAGAAGGAGCGGCTCGTGTTAATTACGCTCAGAGTAGAGCTAATACTCGGGTAGTAGGTCAAGATATCGGTAAACTCATCGACGTACTGAACAGCAAGGGAGCGTCTTATAGCAGCATGCACATCATCGGCCATAGTCTGGGGGCCCATACAGCCGGGTACGCTGGCGAGTCCGTGTCTGGCATTGGACGACTTACTGGTAAGTTGTCAAAATTCGCGCGATGATTAATCAATAGCTTTATACACCGTTGTAATATTTGGTACCTCGACCTCAAAAATCTTAATTTTTTTGCTCGCTCGAAAATTAATATTCGGAGCTTCACACCACAAATGCTAAGTATGTAGCTTAAAGCACAAGTCCACTCCTAAAAAAAACTTACTTTCAATAAAAGCAAAAAAATCAGACTAACCGATCAAAAAAAGTCTGAGCAAAATCGGATAACTAATAAGAAAGTTATGAATTTTTAATGACATCAAAAACTTTGAAAATCACTAGACAAATTGGCAACTCACTCATGAGTCTGTGACGTCATGTCCTCACTGTCCACTAATTATTGTCTTTATATTGATGATATAAATTTCCTATTTTCTCCTTAAGAATCTTATTTCTTCACATCAACATCCAAGTTAGATTAAAAGTAATATGTTTTTGTGTGGATGCACTAGTATAGAGTAATTTCTTCCTGTTAAATCATGAAAAATGTGAATTTTGATAAACTATTTATATAAAAATCAATGATTATGAATATAATGTATGTGAATGTAATATATATGAATAGGCCTATACAATATTCAGAAAATAGTATTCATTTTTCAAAGTTCATAAAAGATTTTTTGAAATGTCATGCACGCAATATGATACAAATCATATAACCTGGGCAAAGGCATGGGGAAATCAAGTTTTGGGGAATAAAAATGGAAATTAATGGGATCAAACCATATAGAGCAATTGATAAATAGTGGGGACATGATGTCACAAATTGATAACCATCCTGGTAATTTGTGTTGTGATTCTCGTTGTTCCATAGTTTTACATACTTTTTCAAAAATTCATAACTTTCTTATTAGTTATCCGATGTTGCTCAAACTTTTTTTGATTGGTTTGTCTGATTTTTCTGCTTTTATTGAAAGTAAGTTATTTTTCGAGTGGACTTGTCCTTTAATTGATACCTTGTACCACGTTAAGAGAAGAAAAACATTAATGTCATCTCTAATAGTGTAATCACAATCATGACGATGTAGGGGTATATACCAATGTCTAAAAATGGTGTTTGTTAACTTTGAAGTTTCCCTATGTAGGTGCCCCTTTTTCCACAAAGTGTCCTTTTTTGTTGGTTTCCCCATAATTTAGAAGACGCTCCGTCTCCCCTGGAGCAAGTTTAGCGCGACGGCTATGAGCGGGGGAGGGGGGGGGGCACTCGGAGTTACCTGTCATGAAATTAACTTTAAGGTTAAGACTGCTTACCCACCTTGTAGTTCAACATTTTGAATACGCGTTTTTTCGGTCCCATGGGAACCCTCGTTGTTAGTAGTGGATTGTTCTTCCACGGCCTCGTCTTCATCATTACGTGATGTCTTTTTTTGTTGATGGGTTGATTATCAATATTGATACTCATATTTTTTAAATTATTATTATAATCATAATCACCTTTATCATTATTATACCAACGGAAACAAATATACTAAAGCTTTGCGTCATACCTTTATCAGATAAAAATTAGATTTTCTCCGATATGGGCAAGAGGAAAAGTTTTTGTATGTCTGTTTTCGTTGCTATTTTTGGATTTTGCACCGATCATTTCATTATGATTGTTAATTTCATTGCTATTATCATCGATACCATTTTGTTTAAATATTACATTTACAATAATTATTTGTTATAATTATTTTACTAACTTGCATACGTCTGTAATATCATTGAAGTATACAATTAGGCCATAGTTTTTGTTACTGCTCTTTGCTTGCCCCTACGGACAATGACTAGTTGGGGGGGGGGGGGGTAAAAACAATTCTCTTCCCCTAACCTCAGTTAAATCACCAATACGACTCCAGACCTATTTTAAACCGGCCGGCCATGGGCCATTGGGTGTAATGTAATTTTTGGTTCAGTCTGTCGTTGGGGCTTGTTTGTGCGACTGGTATATTCCATTAGCCTTCATGAAGCGGGTATCGATTGTGCCTTGTGACGCACTTACTCTTAAGAACTTTTGTAAAGCTCCACCTTCGTAACGCTATGACCTCAATACAGTTCGACTTAACGCATCCAAGGATGAAGAATCAAGGTGTAAACAAAAAGGATGATCAATAATTTAAATTGAATAGAATTTTGTTGGGATAGATCTGAACTAAATTAAAATATGTATTCATCAAGAAAATAGACAATCTTAAAAATATGTCTGATTAAAAGATACAAATGACTGGCTGTAATATTCATTAGCGAATAATACAGATATATTACTTATTTACTTGTATATTGGTTTGTTTAATGTGTGTGTATAGGATTGGATCCAGCAGGAGCCGAGTTTACTGGATATGACAACGAGTGTACCATCGATAAATCAGATGCCACCTTTGTCGATAACATACACACCGATGGAGAGTTAACGGGAGCTGGACTTCTTGATCAGGTACGAGGGGCGTTCAATAAGTTCATATCCCGACTATGAAGGAGCAGGTATTTGGTCACGAAATTATGTCTTATGGATATTTCATCTTTCCCATTACAGGTGACAAAAATGACTGCAACTTGCTAAACAACATCCATTGACATTTCATTTTTAAGCCACAGGTACTTCATTTTAAACGGCTGCTCTAATGCCTAAGTAGGGGTGCTGCTGAACTTAAATCTTGACATAACAACGTCACCTGTTCCTTCAACGTGGGGCTATGAACTTATTGAATAACCAACGTAAAATACAAAGTGCGTAGCCACACGGGGACGAGGTGATATGTGCCCCTATCGAATGACGCAATAAAAAAAGAAAAGAAAAAACAAACACACACGAAAATATGAAAAGGTGAGAAAGTAAAGCTAAAAAGAAGAACTTACGGCCCCTCACACACCCTCCCCAGAGTAGGAGCTGTGCCGCCGCGAATATTTTTACTGTAGGATGGCACATAAAGATCGACGGATTAGGCCTATGCATCGAATATACGAAATCCTAATAATTATTCATTCCCTTGATAACGAATCAATGTCGATCAGTTACCTAATTTTAGTACAACGAATATCATTTTAGATTTGGGTTAGGGTTTTGATTGTTTTGGGGGTTTAGGATTTAGCGTAAAAGTCAGCATTAGGATCCAGATTGGGGTTCCAAGTTAAGCAATAAAAGAAAATTCGATACGAGCAACGTGATTTTTCTTTGCTCAGACCGATTACACGCGTAGCTTGAATTTATTTTTTTACTTGCCATCCTACGAAATAGATTGTTACGTGCCGTCCCCTTCCCCCATTACACCGTAATTACATCGATCGTATGGCTCCACGTTACACAGAGACAATGCTAAAGTCTAAGTTCATGCGCTACGCCAATGAAAAAGACCACGAACTTCAAAAATATATTTACTTAAAGCCCAGTTTAATTATTTTAAATCAAAATACAAATCTAACTTAAAGTAAATGAAATCGCAATTGAAGCGTTTCAAACCAAATCCAATCTATTAAACACAAATCAACTAAAAATTCAAATGAAATGAAATTCGAATCGAATTTAATCAAATCGATTCATAAAATATAATAAAATAAAATTTAATCGAGCCCAATTCAATCCAATTTAATCAAATCAAATTAAGTCAGATCAATTTAGTTCCAAATGATTGGAATGGAATAAAATAAAATCACCTCATTTAAAATCGAATATTTCTTTTCTTATAACGTTGCAGCTAGGACATCAGGATTTCTACCCAAACGGAGGAGAATCCCAGCCAGGATGTGAGGGTACAAGCATTACGGCAGCCTGTGATCACATGAGAGCTGTATATCTCTTTACAGAGAGTATATATTCTAGTTGTAACTTCTCACCCACCATGAAATGTACTAATTGGAGCAGCTACCCCAACTGCAACAGTTGTGGCACCTGTCCGGAGATGGGTTACGGTGCCTTGCAGAGTAAGGGCGAAGGAGCCTACTACCTCACGACAGATGACGGATCTCCATACTGCAACTAGAGAACGTCCATGAAGATCACACTACAAATATCAAATAATATCTCACAACGCATAGAAAATAGTATAGCAAGACATATATTAAATACTTTCTTACGACAAATAGCATTCAGAGGCATAAATGGTAACTTGCCATTGGGAAAGATACTATTTATGCATCTTCGTTAGCTCATAGTTTCTGCTAGACCCTCGAAAGGTATTGTATATTTGTATACCAGCTCAAGACAAATATAAAATATCCATTCTGCAAGTATAGCAGGTCCATGAACTTACTATCCCACAAGAAAACTAGTAAATACACTATCTCAACACAATTATAAAATATAAATTAGGTAAGTAAATCCGGAATGATATATCTAGAAAGTTAAAATTAACAATAATCATGGTAACTCAATAATAACTTAATTGGATAAAGCAAATATAGCTTTGTGAAAAACGGCAGGTCTTGACCAACAAACCATGGGCGGTCGGAATTTTATGCAGATTTGAGCGAAAGTTTTTATTGCCAGCAAAATTTGTAAACATGTCTTTATTTAGTGGATGATTGATGATTCACAATATGAGAAACCAAAAACATTAATTAACGGCACATTAATTGTACTCTTGTTTTTATTTTCGTCTAGCTTCTTAATTTTCCTTGAGATCAGGTTAACAACAATGCTCAGTTATTTCATCAAATTGCATTTTCCTTGATCTGCTTTGATATTAAAAATAGTTTCTTCAGAAAGATTTGAATTCATTTAAATAATTTTGATTTAAGCTAATAAAATATGATGCGCATTCGATAATGTTTCGGCTCATATTATGTTAAGAGTTGTCAATCTTTGTACAGGCCTATGCTAGTGTTTGTTTATGAATGTTGCTATGGGAGATGTTTCGCTGTATGCCGTGTGTTGTTGATTTTTTTGTTGGGAATTGATCCATTGTCGTATCCACACTCTTTGTGCTGTGGGGTTTTATTTTTGATCTCTTGACAAAAGCTTACAGATGGGATGTCATCTCGGTTCGTGACAATCTCACCAAATTGTGTAGTTTGGCTCAGTTACTTTTTATTCCAAGCCCTTAAATGTATACCGGATGCATGTGTAAAAAGGAGCAGAAACTCCCGCACACACTGCACCCATTTTTCTTGCTTGACCATTTTGTGTTCGTTGGCAGGAATTGTAATTAGGAAAACAAGTATAAAATCCTTAAATTTGCGATATGTAGAGAAGTTCAAAATCAGTATTTTGGATCAAAATTGGCAATTACCTCAACTTTTGACAAAATTAAATTCATTAGAACACTGTAGCGATGGAAGAATATTGAAATTGTTGCATATTTGTCATAAAAAGGCTAATGCACACACAGTCACAAAAATAACTATTTTACAGATGGAAATTAGGTCTGCCTATAGACAAGATGCTTCAGCGACAGTCTCTCCGGGGCTTTGTGTCGTCACCAAAGAGAAATCCTAGCTATTTTTTAATTTGTAATTACTAATTAAAAATCAAAAAGTAGCTAAGGTTTCAATATGGTTTATGGGGGGGGGCGGGGTTGGTTTAAATATGTTTAAGATAGGGTTTGGTAAATTTGGTCAATTGCATCCTTGATTCCCCTTTTCTCCCCTTTCTTTCTCACTCTCTCTCTCTCTCTCTCTCTCTCCACCTCTCTATCTCTCCATCTCTCTATCTACACACTCAAACATACACACACATGCACACACGCAAAAAACACGCCCATACACACACACACACTTACACATGCCTCTATCACCCTCCTTTTCTATACGTCTTTGTAAAAACTTTTAACAGTGACAAAAGCTAAAGTCTTTCTTTGGGGATCATTTAGAGCTGGATTAAACATTGATTCATACGGTTGAATAAGAGAGATAGGAAGGAAGAAAGGAAGACATATAGACAGAGGGGGAATGGTAGAGAGAGAGGGAGAGAGAGAGAGAGACAGAGACAGAAAGAGAGAGAGAAGGGGGTTGGGGAGCAGAAACATTAAAGGATAATCCAACCCTTGTAATCGGTTCATTGTATGAAGGTTAAAAAACAAGATACGCCGAATTGTAGGAGATCACTAGGTCTATGCGAATATTACATTGGCAGCTTGGTCAGTGGATATCAATATCATCAAAGTCAATATCATTATTTTGGGTATTTCTCCCAAGTGCCATCTCTCTTGGGGCACTACTCAAATTATATTATGGATAGCATATTATAAAAGGTGCTCTGGAATTTCGGTCATTTTGTGAGTCGGAACATATGGGAAAGTTGTCCATCATTACATGTCAGAAACAAGAGGCCATAATGTATAGCGATTAAAGCTTTAGAAAAATAATAACGTTCTCATTTTGTTTCCGATTTCATTAAAAATTTCACCTGATTTGTCTGCATCCCTCAGAATAGTTAATATGATCAAGGTTGGATTTCCCGTTAATTCATTACGCCTGCACCCAGCCTGTACACCTGTACCCCTTTGACCCAAGAGAATATACGCCCTGTTTATAGCTAACCGCCGATCGGCCAGAATATAATTTATTGTTATAATAGTCCCTATATTTACGTAGGTAGGCAGTCAGACCGAAGCACGCTTGTTAAAATGAATTTTCTTCATATCATCAACGTTTCCATAACAGCTCGTTATCTTATTTTGATCAATTTAGTTAATCATAGTTGAAGGTTCTGTTATTTGTATCGTAAAATGGATGGTTACTAAGCATGGCCCTGGGAAGCGGGGATGCTGGGGGTGCTGCAGCACTCCTGGAAAATTGTTGTCTGATATATCATTATGCTTCGTGTACGGAAATGTCACACAGCCGACAGCCACAAATGACGCTTTTTTGTTCTTCTTTTTTTTTTAACTTTCTTTCGCAAAATCATATCAGATGTATCCCTCGAAGAGAATTTTTTATAAACTTTTTAAACAGTATTGTTACCAAACAAAAAGGTTAATTGTGAGGAATATAATGACATAACCGAAGCATGTTTTAGTATTGTACATATCAGGTGCTACTAAGTCATACATATTATAATAACTGATACTTCCTCACAAATTACATTAACTTTTCAGTACATACTAGTTTTCACTGTTGAAACCTTCAAGACGATTTCTTCGATGAATGCAAAGAGTGGCATAAACAGAATTTCGCCTCGTCACCCAAAATGAGACAGAATTCTTCATTTACAAAATCAAATTAATATGATTTAAATTCAAGGAGCAACATCAATATCAATCATTCACGTTTAACATGATGCCAAATACACATTCTTGCTTTTTGAGCAAAGCCTTGTGAAAGTTCATATCATGTAATAATAATAATAATAATAATGAATTTTAACCAGCGCAGAGGAAGTTAAAATAGTTTATTGACAGCTACCTGGGACAAAGTTTTATTTATGGGGAGAGGAGGCTAGGAATGTAATCCGATGATGCAATAAACCTTGGGCGGGGAAGAAACCAGTCGCCGTAATGTAAACATGCGGTCAGCTCTCAACTTTCCTCCTCTTTCCTCTCCCCAATTTGGACGATAATTACCTCATTCAGTCCATGGTATTTCGAAGTTGTCACACTTAACAAATTTTCGCTCTTCCTTCGTGGTTTTTGCTCAATATTCGCCCCGTTAGCAGTCAGTTTAAGTTTTAACGTAATTTCGTCGGATAAAGTGAACTACTGTGCTTCTGACTTTAATAAGTTTCAGCTCCTGATTGACATTCCTTACCTACCTTTCACGTTGCCTCATTTGAGTTAAACAATACGTCGAGGTTCAGAAGCGTGTTAATTTAGGCTTCATTTTGATAATAATTGCTAAGATGCCTAAATCGACGAAGAAGAATCAGAGGGTGACAGCAAAGGCTGCGACGAAGAAGACAACAAAGGCCAAGCCAAGTAAGAGGAGGGCGTCGAAGGCTACGTCCCCTGCCCAATTCCCCCTGACAGCTGCCAGTGCCAGTAACAACGATGCACTGCCAGTCGTCCCCGCCCGGATCCAGGAGCCCTCGATCAACGAAGGGCCCGGAATGCAAGACGGCGGCGACAACGGTGAGTCATGGCCAGTAATGGCAATTGACGATTTTGATACAAATCCCAGCATGTTTACCAATGAAGCGCTGGTTTCACCTGCGCCAGTCACGTCCACAAGGGTGCCAGCTGCTTTTACTCCAGGGACAAGTTTTCCCGTCCCTGGACGGCCGCAAATGGTGGCTGGCGTAGGCGATGATCTCGGGTCATCAATTGCCGTAACATTAAAGGAAAAAATTTGGCGGGGGGAGTTCATTGACTTAGGCGCTTTAATATCGCCATCCAGGTCCCATCCTTCTATCGACGAGGGGTTAACTCTAACTTTTTCCCCTGCGAGCGCTAATTTTCAGCTGCGGGCGCCAGACCGAAAGACAGCCATTACAGGCATACCACAGTGGACTAGTGCCATGCTAGTTTTTGTTTCGGTTTATGCCGAACGACACACAAGTCGGGTAAGGGAACTGTTAAAATATATCAGTATTGTGCGCACTGCCGCTAGCTGCGGCTATAATTGGTGCGACTACGACCTACAGTTCCGCCTGAGGCAAGCGCGGCAGCCGGAGCGTTCATGGGCCGTAGTAGACGCGGAGCTGTGGCTACTAGTCGCCACTGCCTACGCGCGGCCGGACAGCAGGGAGAATTTTCGTCCCTTCAGCGGGAGGCAACCTCAATTTCGCGGAGCTCAACGGCCAAGACAGCAACTATCAGGCCCCCGCCGCAATGGGCGCTCAGCACTTAATCGGGACGGATACGGTAGCGCAACCGCGAGTCCGCGGGCCCAAGTTTGTTTCGCATTCAACGCCTCCGGCCGGTGCGGTAGGGGGCGAGGCTGCAGATATGCGCACAAATGCGATAGATGCGGAAATATGTCCCATGGCTCCTTTGCCTGCAACCGCCCCCAACCTGCAGCTAACAAACCGAGCTCTATAGCCCCAACCCCAATTAGGCTAAAGCCCATGCTACCCTTTCTTCATTCTTACACCAATCAGTCTGACGCAAAAACGTCTAATTTCGGGATTTACGTACGGCTTTTCTCTGAGTTTTAAAGGCACCCGTGTACAAATGAGTTGTAAGAATCTCAAGTCTGCAATTCTTCATCCTCAAATCATTATGCAAAAGATAGAAAAGGAGGTGATACTCGGCAGAATCGTAGGCCCCTTTACTTCAATTCCATTTCCGAATTTTCGTTGTTCCCCCATCGGGGTTGTTCCAAAACGAACACCAGGCGAATTTCGATTAATACAACACTTATCCTCCCCTCGCGGCTCCTCTGTAAATGATAGCATAGATAAGGATGAGTGCAACGTTTCTTACACTAGTTTCGACGAAGCGGTCCCTTACCAAAGAAAACTGCTTAATAAGCCTTCGATAAGCCTTCGCTAAGCCTTCACAAAGCCTTCAAAGACTTCATAAGCCTTTGAAGGCTTGTTTTAGTCTTCGACTGCTTAGTTTGCGAGAGCTAAGCCTTCAAAGACTTTCATATAAGCAGTCCAAAAATGTTGACTGCTTATTAAGCAGTCAGTAGAAAATAAGCCTTCAAGATAAGCAGTCGCTGAAAATAAGCCTTCAAAGATAAGCAGTCACTTTTAAAGAAGACCGCGAAGGACTTCATTTTCCAAATGTGTGCTGCCATCTAGTGGTAGAAGGCGAATAGGCCAACCGGTAATTTTGAAATTCAAATCTTCACTGAGACTCTGAGCTGAGCTGAACGGCGCATATTTCAATCATTACTTTGCAATTTCGCCAGATTTGTCTTCCTGTAAAACCCACAGTATAGGGAATAAGGGGTAGATTATTTACACCAGGAAAGAAGAATTTTGAGAGTATTCTTGAGCAAGAATTTAACAAAATGAGAAAGGATCGAATTTTGTTACCAAGATTACAGTCCCACACAAGCACTCTTGTGTTGGAGAAATACGACCAACTTTGCTTTGCACTGGACTGCTAGCTGCTGGAGCTACTTTAAAAATCTTCATTTTGTCCAGAAGGTGAGTAATACAATTACACAATACGAAATTGAGTTTGCTTTCTGTACAGATTAGGAAATTGCATGGTCATTGATTTTGTAAATACTTGTTCACAAATATATTTGAGCAAATTAGCGCAGCTGCAGTTGATGACGGAAGGTTTAGGTAATATAGGCAGTCGAAGGTTTGTACCCAGTGGACAACGCTCGAAGGTTTAGGGGATAAGCAGTCGACAACGAAGGTTTAGGTGATTCAACGACGAAGGTATAAGCAGTCAATGATGAAGGCTTAGCTAATTTGCATATTAACTTGGCTGTGGGAAGGCCTACGGACTGCTTATAAGCCTTCGAAGGCTTAGGAAGGTTTAAACACGACTGCTTATATAGAGCTTCATTATAAGCAGTCGACTGCTTATTTAGAGCTTCATTATAAGCAGTCGACTGCTTATTTAGAGCTTCATTATAAGCAGTCAAAGCTAATTTGCATATTAACTTGGCTGTGGGAAGGCCTATCGACTGCTTACAAGCCTTCGAAGGCTTGCAGCAATACATTGACATGCATGTTGCAAATGAAGGCTTGCGACTGCTTATATCGACTGCTTGTGACTGCTTAAGCGACTGCTTAGCGAAGGCCTTCAGTTCGGTAAGGGGTGGACATGATTGTTAAACTTGGTCTTAAGTCTTTTATGGGGAAAGCTGACATCAAGTCTGCCTTTAGATTACTGCCCGTGCATCCAGTTGATTTTGATTTGCTCGGTATGTGCATTGGTGGAAAATTCTATTATGATAGGTGCATGCCCATGGGTTGCGCGATTTCGTGCGCAATGTTTGAGCGCTTTAGTTCCTTTCTCGAGGATTGTTGTCGGCGCATAGCCGTTACTGAACAAGTGCTGCATTACTTAGATGATTTCTTCTTTACTGCTTCCTCATTCGAGGAATGCCAGCGCATCATGCTCTGCTTCCAAAATATGTGCAAAGATTTCGGTGTGCCCTTAGCGCTGGAGAAAACCGAAGGCCCTACGAGAGTAATTACATATTTGGGTCTAGAGATTGATACAAGGCTATGTCAGGTAAAAGTTCCAGCTGATAAATTAGAAGCGCTAAGTTGCATGATTCGCAGCTTTTCCACGAAGTCTAAGCTGACACTGCGCCAGCTACAATCGTTAATTGGGTCACTCAATTTTGTATGTCAGGCGGTTGGCCCAGGTAGGGCCTTTCTCAGGCGGCTGATAGACATGACTAGAGGGGTAAGTCAGCCCCATCATCGCATAAGGCTTACCAGTGGGGCTAAGGCTGACCTGGCAGCATGGGAAGCATTCTTAGAGCATTTTAATGGGACCGTTATGTTTGCTGACAATGTTTGGCGGGATAATAATTGCCTTCAATTCTATACAGACGCAGCGGCAAGCATTGGGCTGGGCATTTATTTCGAGGGGTGCTGGGCACAAGCTAAGTGGCCGGAATACGTCCGGGAGGCTAATTTCTCCATTGCCGTTCTAGAACTGCTTCCCATAGTTGTAGGCGTTCACTTATGGGGAGATCGGTTAAATGGGAAGAGAGTAACTTTCTGGTCTGATAATCAATCGGTAGTTGCCGTCATTAACAAGCAATCGTCTAATTGCAAGATAATTATGCGGCTCATTCGCCACTTCGTAGTACTGTGTTTAAGGTGGAACATTTGGTTTAAGGCAATGTACGTTCCAGGCCATACCAATGAAATTGCCGATTCTCTGTCCCGCTTTCAGATGACCCGTTTTCGACATCTGGCCCCCAATGCCGAGCAACAAGGGACCCCCATTCCTACCCCTCTCTGGAGCAGCTTAGTCGGGAGCGTGCCGTCTTGTTAAGCTCTTCCAGAGCTCAGAACACTATGCGCACTTATCACACGGCATGGCAAGCTTTTCAGCTGTTTCGGAGTAATTATAATTGTAATGCCTCTACTCCACCAACTATCGAGCAGGTTGCTCTTTTCATTTCTTACATGAGCTGGTCCAATTATTCGGCAAACACTATCTCTACATATATCTCAGCTCTGTCATTTCATGAGCGCAGTCATAATAGGGAAGATATAACTCAGAATTTTCCAATAAAGCGATTAGTTGAAGGCTGCCGTAGGCGTCATGCTCGCCTTGACGTGCGCTGCCCCATTACTATGCCCTTATTACATAAATTAATCGCAACACTGCCATTAGTATGCCAAACGTCTTATCATACTAAACATTTCACTGCAACCTTTTTATTAGCGTTTTTCGGGTTTTTACGCATTGGTGAATTCACTTCTCAGGGTAGATCCATCCCCCTGTTTGAGGCGGACGTAATCGTCCGGGGGAATCCCCCACAGCGCAAAGTTAGTGTTAGAATTCGGTCTTCCAAAACGGATCAGCGGGGTAGGGGGTGCGTCATCGTGCTTCCGGAAAGTGGGTCATTGTGCCCCGTTAAAGCAATTGTTGGGTATTTGGAAGCCCGTCCTCAACGCGTTCGCACTCCCGGTATTGACCAGGGGTTTGCATTTTTTAGGCAATTTGATGGTTCTCCCCTAACCCGGCAAGCTTTCAACAGGGTGCTACATAAAAGTGTTTCATTCTTAGGTTTACCAGCTCACTATTACACGGCCCATTCATTCCGAATAGGAGCTGCCACGTCCGCTGCTATGGCGGGCTTTTCAGACTCCCACATTCAAAAAATGGGGAGATGGGTATCTGGGGCATACCGGGGTTATATCAGATTACCGGCAGGTGAAGTTTGAAAACTTCGGGGTGTTATAATTAGTCAGTACGTTGTCTTTTTCAGCTTAATTTTGTCACGTTTTGATTTAAACTGGTAGGGTGATGGGCGATCAGACCAAACCCAATGCATAATATACTCGTAACTAAATTTTGATTGCACTGAATTAGGGTGGTTTATTCCGAAGAATAACACACATTGCAAAAGACATTTTGTTTATGGTAATATTATGTAGAACATGTTACTGTCTGCGGGTTCTCCCTTTTCTCCATTATTTGAATCTGCAGAGTCTACAGATTTATCGAGCCAGACAAGGGATTCTACATCCATACGAGGCACCATCTGGGCCCTGGGGGATTTCATGGTGCAAGCGGCCGGTATCCATCTACCCGCCGACAGACATGAAACCAGTCAGAGACAGCTGGGTTAATAACAAGTTGCGCGGTCTATAATTCGCCGATTTGGAGGACTGGTCGTTTCGCACCGTATGCACCTTTCTGGCAAGGGTACTTACTTCATTATTCATTTCGGACATTTACGAGGTGTTTCTAGGGAATACAGACGTTCAATTCCTCCCTACTGATCTTCGAACATTCGTCAGTACAGGTTAATTTCAGATCTGTATTGATCTGAAGTAGGAATGATTGTACATAATGTTGTCTGTTACGTTCATAGTACCTTTCGCAATTGTGCAAAGTATGAGATTTGTTCATACCATCCGATTTCGGTGTGGCGGCGATCCATGTCTGAGCAGCCACGTCTCGTGTGGCAGAAAAATTTACAATTTTGACCGCCAAACCGCGGAATTATCTTTAATTTGCACATGTCGAACATACCAGTTTGCAAGAGAACAGGCTTCGAGCCAATGATGGGAAATTTTAATGCAATTAGTATTGTTTGCACCCTGTTTACACTTGGTTTGTAGGCTGAGGAGGACCATTAAGGCCTTTGATTTAGTTATCCTCAGTAGTAGGCAATAAAGTGTTTATGTGAACGCTCCGTGTCTCAGGCCAGAGAACTGTGTTGATTTGGGATTATTTTATTATGTAACGCTACGTGTCTCAGGTCAGAGAACTGCGTTGATTTGTTTTTATTATGTGAACGCTACGTGTCTCAGGCAAGAGAACTGCGTTGATTTGGTTTTATTTTATTATGTGAACGCTACGTGTCTCAGCCCAGAGAACTGCGTCGATTTGGTTTTATTGTATTAGGTGAACGCTACGTGTCTCAGGCCAGAGAACTGCGTTGATTTGTTTTAATCTAAATTGGGGGCATTTTAATGCAATTAGTATTTACACCCCGTTTACACTTTGCTTGTAGGCTGAGGAGGACCATTAAGGCATTTGCTTAGTTATCCTCAGTTTTAGGCAATAAAGTGTTTATGCGAACGCTACGTGTCTCAGGCCAGAGAACTGCGTCGATTTGTTTGTATTAGGGAACGCTACGTGTCTCAAGCCAGAGAACTGCGTTGATTTGTTTTTATTATTTGAACGCTATGTGTCTCAGGTAAGAGAACGGCTGTTCATTGGGAAGTTAACACACTATTTTCATTTGAAGTATTTGTTATACCACAAGTCTAATGACGATGGAAAGTTTCTATATTACAACTAATAAATACCATGGCCAATTGCAAAACTAGTTTTCTATGTCCTTATTCCTTGTTCCAGGTGGATAGAACAATAATGAATTTTAACCAGCGCAGAGGAAGTTAAAATAGTTTATTGACAGCTACCTGGGACAAAGTTTTATTTATGGGGAGAGGAGGCTAGGAATGTAATCCGATGATGCAATAAACCTTGGGCGGGGAAGAAACCAGTCGCCGTAATGTAAACATGCGGTCAGCTCTCAACTTTCCTCCTCTTTCCTCTCCCCAATTTGGACGATAATTACCTCATTCAGTCCATGGTATTTCGAAGTTGTCACACTTAACAAATTTTCCCCACCATCCATCCCCATACTCCACCAAAAGGGGTCAGTGACTTGTCATGTTTTCGATTATCTTTACAGTTAGTAGCGGGAATTTAACGACAATCCACTCTCTCAAGGGCTATGCCTGGTCGCGTTCAAAATGATTACACGGGCCTTGCGGGGCTTTTTCCCGATCTTATTTCCCAGAACTCGAACTTTTCATACGGTCTGATTTGGTTATAACATCCTTTATTAAGAGTCTGGTTTTCGAGAGATCGGGTTTCACCCGCATTTGAGTTTTTAGTGGACAATGTCATTAAATTCCTGCCTTCATGTATTTGTTTCTTCAAATGGAATTTTATGATTGATTCATTTTGTTGTACTTATACGTAATTGGTAAAATCACACCTCTTTGGGTGCTTCTGTAACTGTACCTGTCATAAGGCAGAAAAATTTACAATTTTGACCGCCAAACCGCGGAATTATCTTTAATTTGCACATGTCGAACATACCAGTTTGCAAGAGAACAGGCTTCGAGCCAATGATGGGAAATTTTAATGCAATTAGTATTGTTTGCACCCTGTTTACACTTGGTTTGTAGGCTGAGGAGGACCATTAAGGCCTTTGATTTAGTTATCCTCAGTTGTAGGCAATAAAGTGTTTATGTGAACGCTACGTGTCTCAGGCCAGAGAACTGCGTTGATTTGGGATTATTTTATTATGTAACGCTACGTGTCTCAGGTCAGAGAACTGCGTTGATTTGTTTTTATTATGTGAACGCTACGTGTCTCAGGCAAGAGAACTGCGTTGATTTGGTTTTATTTTATTATGTGAACGCTACGTGTCTCAGCCCAGAGAACTGCGTCGATTTGGTTTTATTGTATTAGGTGAACGCTACGTGTCTCAGGCCAGAGAACTGCGTTGATTTGTTTTAATCTAAATTGGGGGCATTTTAATGCAATTAGTATTTACACCCCGTTTACACTTTGCTTGTAGGCTGAGGAGGACCATTAAGGCATTTGCTTAGTTATCCTCAGTTTTAGGCAATAAAGTGTTTATGCGAACGCTACGTGTCTCAGGCCAGAGAACTGCGTCGATTTGTTTGTATTAGGGAACGCTACGTGTCTCAAGCCAGAGAACTGCGTTGATTTGTTTTTATTATTTGAACGCTATGTGTCTCAGGTAAGAGAACGGCTGTTCATTGGGAAGTTAACACACTATTTTCATTTGAAGTATTTGTTATACCACAAGTCTAATGACGATGGAAAGTTTCTATATTACAACTAATAAATACCATGGCCAATTGCAAAACTAGTTTTCTATGTCCTTATTCCTTGTTCCAGGTGGATAGAACAATAATGTGACTTATATCGCGCCAAATCCACTCTGTAGAGTGCTCAAGGCGCGTGTAAACAGGAAAAACGATCAAGACTTGAAAAGGAATGTTTTGAGATGAGTTTTGAAAGAATCAGAAGATAAACATTTTCTGATGTCTTCAGGAAGGCCATTCCATAATTTAGGACTAGAGTATGCAAATGATCTTTCCCCCCACGTTTTGGTAATTTTGGGGGTCACAAGAAAATTGGAATTGGATGAGCGTAGAGGTCTTGCAGGAGTGTAGTTTTGGATTAGAGAGATAAGGTATTGAGGAGCAGAGCCGTGAACGCAATGAAAGGTAAGCAACAAAATTTTGAAAACAATGCGATCTTTTACTGGGAGCCAGTGTAGCGACTGCAAAACTGGGGAAATGTGGGTACGCTTGGAGGTCAGAGAAACAATACGAGCTGCAGCGTTTTGAAGCTTCTGGAGTTTGGACAGAAGATTCTGGGGTAGATTGATTAGGAGGGCATTGCCAAAATCAAGACGGGAGGAAATCAGAGCATGAACTAATTTTTCGGTGGCAGACTTGGACAAATATTTACGAATAAAACCGATATTACGCAATTGGTACCTTACTGATCTACAAATATTAGAAACTTGGTCAGACATTGTCATATGTGAGTCAAACATAACACCGAGATTGCGACACGTTTGTGACAAGTGAATTATGTGGCCAGAAAATGAAATGCAATTGATATTAACTTTACTAAGCTGTACTTTGGAACCAAATATAAGGAATTTACATTTGTCTAGATTTAATTTCAAGGAACGTGCGAGCATCCAATCATGAGCATCAGCCATGCAAGATTCAAGGCGATGAACGGCTCGTTCTGCAGCGGCTTGATCTGAATTGAAGGAAATCATAAGTTGAATATCGTCTGCATAAATATGATAATCTATGCCATGTTGTAACAAAACTTGTCGCAATCCAATTAAATAAATTGAAAAGAGAGTAGGCCCGCCCACAGAACCCTGTGGTACTCCACAAGAGAGAGGCAAGGCAACTGATTTGTAACCATTAATACAAACGATCTGAGAGTGGTATGACAGATAAGACTCGAACCATTTGTGTGCCTCACCCTTGACACCAAGTGAACTAAGTGTGTTCAAAAGGATAGTGTGATTAACGGTGTCGAAGGCGGAGGACAAGTCTAGCAGCAGGAGAGCAGTTGAGTTACCCCTATCCATCCCATCCAGCCAATGTATATATATTTTTTCTGCTTGTACCATGTTTTAAATTAATACACAGACTGTATGACGTCTTTGATTTTCTCTTGTAAGATCTAACTGAAGGGCATGAAGGAATGTACCGTGGAAAATTATTCCTAGCAGATGGGACCAAAAGTTGATATAATGAACTTACTTACATCTAGATGAATATTTCTTCTCCAGAACTAAACCACATTTCATATTATTGCTGGTCTCTAAATGAATGCTCGAAGATACAAGATAACAAAAAGCCAATAAATCAACTCAGAAGTAAGATATGGGAGAGATGCATCCACTTTCTTATTCTCTCGCAAACTCTTAACTCTCTGAGATTCATGCCATGAGTAATTGAGTTTGAATAATCAAAATATTGTGCATCAATCTATGACGTAACATCTGAAACATTTTGTTGAATTATAAATCAATTATGCAGTGTTGTGGGTAGTGAGCACTATTTTTTTTTTTTTTTTAGCCGGAGGGGCACGTGCCCCCTGTGCCCCCTAGATCCGCCACTGCCAGAATTACATCACTTACAGGGGTTTGCAAAATAGCAATATAACTCGTCTCGCCGCTTTGAGGCTCGTGGTCGATGGTCTGCATCGTCATTGGTTCAAACTCCCCCCTTGGCAAATCCGCCCCTGTGTATACGTGTATGTATCTCTCAGCACCCCCGGTGAAAAAATCGATCCCAGGGCCCTGTTACTAAGCTCTTGACGTATTAGTACTAATCCTGTTATTATGTATATTTCACATGCCAATTTAAGACCGTATTGATTACTTTTCAAACTAGTGCAAATGAAATTCATTCTCTAATTACATCATTGTGCAATATCTTTTCTTACCATGTATCTTGAGAATAACATGTTTTTTTTATCTCTTTGAAATGTATACATGTATGTATTATGCAAATATTACATGTAAACAAGACTGATCCCGTTTGGGCTGCTTTTCGCGTAAAATGGTATGTTATAAAACCGTAAAAAAAACATATTATAAAATAGCTCTATTATTTTAAGCATCGTAATTGCTCAAACGCGTCAAAATGACATGCATCTTTTTAGTGCATGCACGATCGTGCCAAAAAAGCGCAGTCAAGAGTACCATTGCACGCTCCAAGATCGATGCCCAACGCAGCGTACGCGTAGAGCAAGTACTAGTACCAAGGTCTTATCTTTTTCTAGAACCAACATAACTCTCCTATAGACCTTAGATCTAGATTTTCGTTTGTTTTGATTTTCATAAATGTGTCGCTATTTTATAAAACAAATAACGCACATGACCCTGTTGTGCGTAATGTAAATGCACGCTGGGTCGTGCGTTATTTGTATACCCTTTTACGGTTAAGGCCGCCATTTTAATTTGCGCTTAAAGATTGCGTCGTCAATGTTTTCAGATACGCATTGTTGCGTCACTGCCTGCGCTGTGCGCTCATATCATATCAAAATTGCGCCCATGTCTGCGCACGCGCACTGTTGTAAACGTGTACGATTACAAGAGTGCGCATGCGCAGATATGGGCACCATTTTTTGTCATTGCGCTTTTATTAAAGTGCACACGCGCAGAAATGTGTACGCGTTTAAGTATACGCGCGGTAGCAATTGACGTCACAATTACGTTTTTATACACGTTCATCTCTGAGGGGCGTTTCACAAAACTTGTCATCAGTGACAAATGGCAGTTTTTGTTATTTAAATGCTTGCTTCTGATTGGTTATCAGCAGATTTTTCACTAATTTTTTTGTCGTCATTTGTCAATGAAAAAAGGCTTTGTGAAACGAGCCCCTGGACAAGAGTAAGGGAAATACATGCATACATGGTGAGTACAAATCATGCTTGATACCAAAGCTGTATAGGTAAAAATAATTATACTGACAGGGCTTATTTCGGGGTACATCAGAAATATTGATCGAGCTAAGACCATATTGCCTTCGTCTTCGACTCGGGTTAATATGATCTTAGCTTGGGCAATATTTCTGATGTACATGTACCTCTCAAGCCCAATCAATATATGAAGAGTTTCATTCCAAAAGGAGCTAAATCCATGTTTGTAACTTCAGAGAAAAAAGCCATTGTTTACCAGATTTTGTACAGGCGTCTATGGAAAAGTGATATTAGAAGTTGCATTTTTTTCATAATTGCTCCAAATATTTAAGTAAATAATTTTGTTCAGAGACGGGTACTAGAGTGAACAATGTTCTGATATCAATAACTCTATTTTCATCAAAAGTGGATTTAGCTCCTTTTGGAATTAAGCTCTTCATATGTCTATGATATGGTGTAATATTGAAGCCCTAAAAAAAATCGCGCTTCAAAATGAACAAGAAGTGCCTCAAAAAAATATATAAAAAATATTTGAGTGACTGGTCTTATCATACTCGTACTCCCCAATAAAATGCAGTGTTATGAAAACCGTTAGGAAAACGCCAAATTTTACTTCGATTTCCAATCATGAATGTCTCGATAATCAGACAGGCGATCGGCTTGTAAAAGTCATGGGGTTCCTGACTGACCAAAAAGTTTATAATTATCATTGCTGCATGAGCTAAATCCAGGATTTTGTTTCAGAATCTGACAAAAGTTGCCGGATCCCTTTAAGTTATATTGAGTTAAAAGAAGAACATGGAAAATGGTACATGCAAGATTAATACGCGTTGTCGCTTTTTTTTTTCTTCTGTTAATATTTAAAGGGCCATGCGGCCTATCACGAAGGTCTGTGGAACGATTGACCGGCTAGCAACACGCTATGCATTCGGTGTCAGCTTGCTAGCTTTTCCCAAATCCTGACAAAAGTCGGGCTCATGACTTTTTTTCAGATGTTAAATGCGCCGGCCGTGTGTCGTCTATGTGTGAACGGTCCATTAAAGGTTACTGTTCCTTATTATCTTTGATTCCATCATGAAAGGAAAATATGTACATTGTTTGGAAGGAGCGCAAACACGTTTCCAGTCTATTGTAGATTGCACGATTGCACAATTTTGTGATGGAAATCCATACAGTGCCATTGAAGCACTCTTGTAAAGACCCTGCACGTAAATCACGTACACTATTTTAGCCTGGTATTCTTAGAGTTCAATTCGTTAAGGGCCTATCTCACCGTGAGCAGCGAATGCTTGCGAACGTTGCGAATTTGGATTCGCCAACTTTTCTGACGAATGTTGGCGAAAATCAGCGACATTAAGTGACGTTTAGCGACAATTAGCAACATTTTAGCGAATGTCTCCGAAAGTGTTTGCGAAAGGCAGTTGGCGACTATTAGCGACTGTAAACAAATGTTAGCGACAACTTTTGCGAAGATTAGCAACCGTTTTGCCAATCCTTTGCCACTATTTGTGAAAGTTTGAGACCTTATTTGCTAACTACTGGTACTCAATGGGTAGATTTTATAAAGGAACCATATGGTAACGTGGTCGCTAGCTTTTGCGAAACACAGAGAACTGACGAAAACAAAGAGCAAAACCGTTTAACAACCGTTTGCAAAGGCTTACGACTGTTTTGCAAACGCTAACGACTGTTTTGCAAACGCCTGCAACTGTTTGCGGAAAAATAAATTCGCAAAGAAATTTTGAACATGTTCAAAATTTCTTTGCGACAAGAAAAACTGTTTACAACAAAGAAAACTGTTTGCGATCTTTCTTGCAACCTTTTACAACATTTTACAAACTCTGGCGAAACCCCAAATTCGCTACGTTCGCAAGCATTCGCCGCTCAGTGAGATAGGCCCTTTAGGGATTCCACTTTTGATTATGTGGCGCCTGGTTTGGGCATCGCTTCAAATACTGAAGGGTGAACGATTGTGCCAGTGTACTCTCCTTGAAATATATCCTCTTTGTTATTAAGTTTATGACAAAATATAATTCACGAAGTAAAAGAGACTTCATGGCTTATCTCTTAACAACTAGTCAAACAATGAAGTGAACTCTTTCGAGGATAAAAAATATGTTTAGAAATGGAAAGAAATGCAGAGAGGGATAATCAAGCACCGGATGGTTTTTCATTTTATATTCTCAACCAAAGGCACAGACAACATCAGAAATAAGAATATTTGAGCGATATAAAGCTACAATGTCTGGCTATGGCATGATAAGGAAAAAAAATCTGGCTTTCGTTTTCCAACGTGACCCCGTTCAAGAATTAGGAAAACAATGGAACAGGTTATAGCCAGGTTGATATTGACATGACATTTACGTTTTACAGTAACTACGATAAAGGCTTTTCTCAATCAATTTGTAACAACGATGAAAGGCAACTAACCCACTAACGTTTATGTATAAGCAATTAATATCGAAAAAGTTTATTCATTCTATTCAATTGTGTGTATTTGTTTGTATTACACATTTGGAGGAATAAAACAAAAATACTATTTAAAAAAATCATTAAAAACGTGGTAAAGGCGATATTATGTATTGTGATCTTGAATGTTACACACCCACTCGCGGTTTTATACCGAATTTTGATCGAATGTTTTTTACTGTGAGGATGGATTTTGAAGATGCTTTCCGATGAAAATACAACTGTTCAAGGGAGGGGGACACAATATCAATGTCCCCCATGTTTTGACCTCCTTTATCATGAAGCTCACGTATTGCACTGTTCGAGATCGAACCCTGTGTCCCGTTGCCCCGTGGCACACACCTTAATCGTGTTTATTTTAACATGTTCCTCTTCTTTGATATAATAAGAGCCACTTCCCCCTTCAAATAAAAAAAAAAACTTTTACCTCCGATAAATGCCCCCATTAAAATCTGATCGGTGCCCCTTTTCTTTCAACGAATGCACATTTTCATTTATTGTAAAGGCCCGTTTATTATTCTCATAAGTGCATATCTGGTCAGTGCCCCTTTTAACAAGGATAGTACACATTTTCCTTTTTAATAAGGGACCTATCCCCTTTTCTTAAATGCCCCTGCTTACCTCTTATAAATGGCCCTATTAAAATCTGATGGGTGTCCCTTTTCCGTCGACAAATGCCCATTCCCCATTCTCCTAAGTGCCCTTTTTCATCCCTGGTGTGTGTCTCTTTTCAGGTGTAAGGAGTGCTCCATTTTAACCTCTGATAACTACCCTTTGTATTCAGACACGTGCTCCTTTCCTTTCTAATAAGTGTCTTATCTCTTTCGATAAGGGTTCCCCTTTTCCTCTTATCATTAGACTTGCCCCTAATTTAGAGGAAGGACCAGCAATCCCCCCAAAATTCGATCGCTACCCTCGCTCGAATTTATAGATGATACAATTATGTTAGCCGCTACTTATCATAAGTCTTTTCAGTCTTCCATTATGAGAATGTGCTTATAACCCCATCAGGATTGGAGTTTTCTCTCTTTATAAGATGTAGTTGTTCGCCCTGAGACCTCGCAAATTAATATTCAGACCATCGCATCCAACTGCAAAGTATGTTGCTTAATCATTTATTTGTATGATGTATAAAGAGAAACAAATTTAGAAATCAAATAATTGGTATATATAAATGTGTAAACAAAATTGTATATTTCCGCTCGGAGATTTCTCTTTGTAGGTGCCCTTCATTTCTAGAAAGTGCCGCTCGGCCGCCCCTGACCAAAACGTTATGTTAGTGATAATGAATAACAAGACCGGTACATGTAGTAACTGCCTAGCTGGTGTTATCAAGATACTCCATGGAATCATTTCACATAAAAAAAGCTTGTATAACAAACGGGTCTGCTTGATTATAGGGAAGAGGTCTGGTGTGAACCATTTGACAACAAGATTTGAATAAGCAATGTTTGGCGCATAGCAATGTTGACGTCTTGTGTTGAAGTATAGTACAATCATGTGAGAAATTGTCTTTATTTTGTTAACACTGAAACTTTACCCCAAAAATAAGATGGCTACGAGATCAAACGTGTCCTGCTTCTCTCTTTCTCTCTCTCTCTCTCTCTCTCTCTCTTTCTCTTCCTGTTATCGCATCGATCAATAAAACCAAGAAGAGGAGCACAAAGCTCCTTCGGCAAATAAAAAGGTGGCTTACTTAAGCTGACTTTAATTACTCGTCCATACTTTCTACCAGCTGGTACCTATTGTTGCGAAAGCGTTAGTTGTGTGTACCCGTGCATGGCGATTGGATGGATGGATGGTCCGGCCATAGTAGGATAGAAATTATACAATATCCTTGATCACGCTTATAAAGACGCGGATGTAGCAGCATTGTGGGATACCAAATCAGCTTTATACCTAGCTGTGCGGCGGACATAATTTACAAAGCTAGCTGGGCATGTCGCTGTCCGCGTGATAAAAAAACGAAGTTCTTCTGAGCGAGCTGGAATCGCCTAAGAAGAAGTCAATATAATGTTGATCGTTCCTTCATTTTTATTCACTTTGTGATGATTTCTTCTTCATTTCTGTATTGAATATATCCATTTTTTCTCTGAGCCTGTCGTAGAGTGGAGTATTTGATTTGGAGCCATTTGGGCTTAATTAAGTGGGAGAATTGATCCTGCTTTGACATTTCGAGAATGGCGTCCCTAGCAGCGGGCTGCTGTCCCGACAGTGGAGCATTACGACGGCTTCTTATGTGTCTCGTGATTTCAGGTAAGTACTAACCAACGAGATTTCACTGCTTTTCAATTGTTATAACTTTGTATCTATTGCGGGACATTTATTGTTTAATCATGGGACTCTGGTTTTATAGATATTTCACTGCTTTTCAACTATTATATAACTTTGTATCTTTTGCTGGAAACTTATTATTTTAATCATAGGACTCGGGTTTTTTATTAATATTTCACTGCTTTTCAACTATTATAACTTTGTATCTATTGCTGGAAACTATGTCTTCATCACGGGACTCTGGTTTTATTGATATTTCACTGCTTTTCAACTGTTATAACTTTGTACCATGCAGTCATGGCACCAAATTTGAATATTTTCAAAAGATTACTCGATACTTATTGGTCTAAATTCCAGTATGTTGCGGGTGATCCACCCTTCTTGTGTGTTCTCAAAGCTGTTTTCGTCTGTTAATCACAACCATAAAAGCGACCGGAAGACCAACAGGACTACATTTTCTTCCGTATACTGTTGATGTTGATGTTGATGATGATGTTGACTCTGGTTCTATTGATATTTTTGTGTTTATTAAGTTCTGATGATATAACATCAATAATAATATTGACCAAAAATTATTTTGCCAGTCGTAAGTCAAAGAAAGTATGGAAAATAATCTTGTTCTTGTTGTTTTAGTATGAACGGTGCGTATCATTCAGTTTTGAATATTTATGCCAAAATCAATTCTCATAAAAGGGGAGGGGAGTTCTACGCTGCATAATGTTAGCGCAATTTGTGAAGATCAAATTAAACACATTAAGTCTCATTTCAAGCAAAGACCTATATGAAAAATACTTTCTTAGTTGCCATTTTGAATGGCTTAAAATGATCAATGTCCTTTAAAGATCCGGCAATGTTTCTGCTATAGATGCCCGTTACGTATATTGTAGGCAGGCTTATAACATCAGTCAAACCATTTAAAAACTGATAAGTTTAAGATTAAAAAAGAAAGAAAAGTCTCTTTTCTCTTCGCCACACGGAATAGATTCAATCGAAGATCGTTACATGTCTTCAGTACGGTTGCATTTTGTTAATTGACCAATTCTTCCAGTATTTGCGGTAAATTAGGTAAAGGTAAAGGTAAATTAACTTGTTTATATTATCCCGCTTCGCCATCACTTCATAACTTTGAAAACTTGATGAATGTATCGATTGTTTTTAGTGCCACCGAGACCAATCAAAATTAAAGTGAGTCATTAGGTTGCGACAGAGTCTAGTTATAGCACCAATTTCTCGTATCAAGGATAAGGCTCTGTATTAAATCTGCTCAATATTCGATTCACATTCAAAGTGAGTGATCTAACTTCGACAAGATTGGCAACATCGATATCATAAAAGTCTAATAAATTCATAGCCTAAATATCATTAATTAGCAGTAAAACATAATCACTTTTATGTGATTCTAGAGTTGTCACATCGAAATCTTTTTTCCAACGTTATTCGAGGTTGGATCTTTGTTTACAGGTCCTCGATTAAAAACAAAATCAACTAATATATTTACATAATCGAAAACGAAAAAATACAAGCTACAACCCTACAATTATTATGTCTGTATAAAAAATGACGGTCACTACAATAGCTCTTCACCAACTATAGCATACATCGGCTGCATGGATCGTTTTAAACCGATTGAGTGAGAAATCCTAGAGAAAGGTAAAAGATTCATACAGATAATACAGATCATCAGCAAGCATTTTATATAGAACAAAGAAGATGAGAACGTTAACATTTAAATTATGATACATTATTCGGAAAACCATCACCTAATATTCAGGATCTATTTTGGTTTGTTACATATTTATCTATCATTTTGGTTACAAATTTCAACATTATAATCTAAGTGAAAAAGGTCCCTATGTCCTTACACTGTATAATCAACATCTATGATTTCCGTTTTTTTTTTAAATTTAATTGCTTTTAGTTTTAACAATTGTTATCATAATTTTTTTTAAATAAATTAATGTGTCGATATATTGCTTACATTCTCCCCCGCTTGCAAAAAAAAGTGAAAGAGGAAAGTCAGTGATATTTGGGAAAGAGACCGCAGACCCTCCCACGTCAGATGAAGAGCAAACGATAACAAAATAAAGAATAAACATCGATTGATTTTAGTTCAAGTTGACGTCTAACTTCCATATTTCACATCTCTTTTATTACGGTTGTTCTTGCTGCTATTGATTGTTTATTTTTTAATGACAACCAGGCACTTTTGACTATTATTGCCAAATGTTCTAATACTCATTATAAATCAATGAGCACACATAATAATCATTGTAGGATACGTTTGACTTATGAAAAACCTTTTTGCGAAAGGCGTAAATCATGAACGAACCTAAATAATGGCTAACCATGTAGATTGCATACTTTAAAGTGCACATATTTTACAGTTGTTCTGGTAATAATCACGAATAAAACAAAACAAAATGAGGCTATATATAAACAACTGAAATTTAGGTTTAATATTATTTTGAGTCATGACATCTCTCTTGAAATGTGATTTGTTTATTGGTTTAACAACCCTGGTAAAGATAACTGGGCTGTTTGGCTCTCTGGGAGAGCTTGCTCTAAGGCTTAAGTAACTGATGAATAAATATGATAAGTGTTAAACTGTTTAACCAGTGTGTTAACCTTATTTCTAGGTAAACACACCTATAAACATTGACAGTTCATCGGCTGATCATTGTAAGAGATAGCTGTAAATCTCAAAAGAAACATCTATATTAAGTTGTAAAGATATAGTACATCAAGAAACTTAACAAATCTGTAAAGGTAAACCATGCATGTACATATATCGGACAATCCAAAAGATGTGTATGTCCAAAAAAAGTTAATGATAAAACAAAGAATCATGCAACTTACAAATTTGTTAAAAAGGTGAGAACTGTTGTCCTCATGCATTTGAACGGCAAAGAAACTTTGTACACCCTTAGTGGTAATGCTTGCGTGTAACATGTTTTTTTCATTATTATTACCAGCTTTATTTGTGTGTATAAAATCAACCCATGTGACATGCAATGCGTAATTTGTTAAACAGTGAATCCAACCAAGTTCATCAGGTAAAGGATTATCATTCTTGCACGAAAACGAAAACAAAAGAAGATAAAAGGATCACGCGATAGTAAGATTGAAAGTGCAATGGGCAGCCAGACAAATCCAGTATATCGAGTGAAATACTTACTTGAAGATGACTCATTTTCAAACATGTTTCGAAAAACAATTTAAAGCCGAATCGTTTATTTCTTTTCCAGGGTTCTGAGCAGTAAAGTTCGATTCGACGAATAGTTTAAATACATAAACGAAAAGAAAAGGATTATTGCAAGTTATAATAACAACATTAATACTAAAATAGTTGTCATCGTCATCATACTCGTCGTAATAATCACCATTGTCTTCATCATCTTATCTACATCATGGCCGTCATTAAAGCAAAGATCAAGGTACTCTTCAAAATACATGTATACTAAGTAGATCCTTCTGTGCAAGAGTTTAAGTGATGTATTACCGTAAATGTAAAGCAGCCTATATGTGTTAAGTAAATTGATAGATTCGATGATTTCCCGTTGGAAAAGAAGTTGAAATGCTATTCCATTTGCGATGGGATACATTTAACAAAATTTTACATTTCACTTAATGTGTTTTAAAAAGCGTTAACATTTTTATTAACAACAGTCAAACTTTTTCATACGGCTTTGATATTGATGAACATTGTATTTCTATAATATACAGTAGCTTATTCTAACAAGTGAACGCCGTTTTACATCACTCCATCTACCTTCTAACTCTTCTGTTATATGATATATAAGATTTTGCACTGTCATTATGAAATTCACTGAAAGAAATAAGCCAAACTGTGCGTCACAATGCGACAAAATAGCTCAACCAAAGATACCCCTGTGGACAGGCCTACTATATAGATGTATAAGAACAAACGCATAATAGTGCAATTGTCTGTCTGTGTAGTACTGTTGATAGCGTTGGCAAGGTGATTTTCTTTGATGGTAGTGCTTAAGGTTTAATCGCTTAACCGGGGCAGGTGAAGACCGAAGGTCCTCGAGTGGTTCTCTTTCAAATATAATAGGAGGGGGGTGTTTACATTATTATTTTATGGTTAAATATTGTAAACAATATTAAAAAATAAAATCTCCAAGAAATCGCCTTACATAGATGCTGAATAAAGCATAACAATATGTGTTATTCACATATCCAGACACACATGGGTGTAAAGAAGACAATTTACACATCCGTTTCCCCTTAAAAAGTATAATTTTCCTCATTATTTTCACGTCATACAAACCCTCAAATGCAAATACAGACGCACTAGAATCATATAGAAGAATTCATTGTTAATAATTTAAGTGTGCGTTTCTAAAACTAAAATGAAGACGAAGAAGAAACAATCATCTGATGAACGCGTTAACAAAAAGAAGGATTTTTGTATTTCTTTTATGCCAGTTTGCAAGTCCGACTTTTATTTCTTGTATTTTCATTTACAAAATTTGAGAAGTAATATACATGCACATCGCATTGTTCAGGAAGGATTATTCATTGATGAAAATGCAAGAAAATTACTTAATTCTTTCCTTAAAAACAGCATTTAAGCATTAAATAAATTGGATTTAATTCTAAATGATATACAATTGACCTGATTACTAACTGTATAATACTTATAGAACCAGATTTGTTAAACTCAGAAGATGGCCAGGGGCTTGTCAGACATAGCAGCAAATAATGCATTTGTTTTACATGCAAAACACTATACTCTGCAATATGCAAAAGGAACGGCTATCTTTGTATTCTTTTAAGTTGTATGAAGTTGAGCGGGTTCTTTCTATCAGACGCAATACATTTTAGTATTACTATATAAATGGAGACATGTGCAACTGATGTAACAATGTTTGTTTTACCGATATGCCACAACATGTACTTTGTTCAAATCTATTGTTTTGTTCTTGCTCAAGAATGATTGAATATAATTTTTCTTTGGAAAAAAATAAGTAATAATGCATGCAGAGTGGATTCCATCCATGGAGATACCATTATGTATGGCAGGTGACTTCAATTCTTGATAGACACGGGAGTGAGAAACTTGCATAAATCATGTAAATTGTAATAAATTAGGAATCAGGAATACAGTTCAGAGAAAACACTGTTTAATAATGCAAATAGTTGTTTACAATATGAACTGAACAACCCGTTGTATAGTTCGTATTGTATAAACAATTTGTTTAGATATTAAACAGGTTGTATACATTTTATACAACCTTTTAAACAGCGTTTTTTTTTTTACTGTGTATATATGCTAATCATCGATAAACCAAAATATGCTTATTGACTTTTTGAAAACCTCAAGCAATAAAGGGCATGTTGAATCTAAATTCAACATTGCTTTGTTTTACTAAAATCCAACCTGTCACTGTTTTATTCTGTTATGTATAGTTTGTTAAAATGTTGTATAACCCTTCTCTTTGCAGGCTGTGTTGTTTCATCCCTTGGAGCGCCAAGCGTGTCTTCTATTGAGCCTAGGGTTGGGAGTCTCCGAGGAGCAACCAGGATTGAAATCACCGGAAGTGGTAAGTGAAAAATATTAAACATTAAACAAATAAAAACCACCTCCACCAAATGCACCGCCACCATGACATCACTACCACCAAAGCCACATCACCACCACCAAAACCACCACCTTCAACATAACCACCGCCCCCCATCACCACCACTGCCAACAACATCACCATCAACACCACCTTCACCAACAGCCCCATCAACAACGACATCACAACTATCACCAAAACCACCTCCACCAACACCGCCAGCATCACATCACTACCACCAAAGCCACATCACCACCACCAAAACCACCACCATCAACATCACCACCGCCCCCATCACCACCACTGTCAACAACATCACCATCAACACCACCTTCACCAACATCCCCACCAACAACGACATCACAACTATCACCAACACCGCCACCATAACCACCACCAAGACCATCCTTGCCGGTAACCGAGAAAAACAACCACTTGAATATGTGGCGAAGCAAACACAATAGGTTGCGTAACTCTCATATCCAGGGTTCTAATAGCCTCTTTTGAGCCAGACCAAACATTATTATATTAGACTGCATGGTAGTTGTCTAGCCATGCAGATCATGACAACCAACAAGTGGTCCAAGCTTAACTCCTTGCAAGCACCAAACACTTGAGAAGCAAAAAGGGAGGCCATTAAACACGTCTGGAAGGCCTAATGGCATATCGAACTGTTTAAGAAGAAAGGTGTCACAAAACGCATGTACAGAGGAAGTACTAATGACATACTCATAGTTTATCAAGTCTGTTTCCAATACTTTTCGAACAGTTCTCAATCTTAAACACAGGTTTTATACTGAAGGACGACAAGGTAACTTTGTAATGTATACACAATGATAAATAAAGGAAATAGTTTCTTTACCACAAATTAGAAATTCATCTAAGAAAATCTGCAACATGAATATAATTGTAATCACTAAGTTTACAGGGGTGGCAGAAATATTAATTATTATATTAATTAACTATTAATTCAAAAGGTTTAATTTCAAATGCTGTTCTGTCGCTGTAACTCAGCATTTGCTTTGCACAAGAAAATGTTTAATTGTGAATTTTTACAATGAGACTTATGAATACTGCAAGAAATCATTAAACTAATCCCAAATTGTAGCATTTTATCAATAATTCGTTCTATTTTTCTGTTTGTAGGATTTAGCGAAGACAAGTTCAGTTTTGGGGATGGAAACGATGACCTCGGTAACAAAGTCTATTTCCGCAATTCAACCACCTCCATACCTTGTGATGTTTTGGATTACTATAGCAACGCCAAAAAGATCGTCTGCGAGACTAGGTAAACCGCTAATCCTCATTTTTATGGTTGAAATGATGTTAAGAAATCAAATAGTGTTGACGTGATGAAAAATCTCATCCAGATTTAGGATGAAAATAAAACGTCGGTCGTTTATGCAATTATTTTTCTATCGATATTCGCCAAAAAAGCGATTCGTTTGCTATATCGCTTTGAATGCCCGATGTCAAAGACAGGGGAACAAGATTCAAAGTCGAATTCATTTTAGCGAGGGAAATAGCCAAACATGCAGGATCCTTTTGAATTAAAAAGAAAAAGAATATTGTTTAGACAAACACTCATCATACAAGAAATGTATTATGAGACATTTGTTTTTCTTTCAGACTAATTTAGAATCATGTAATGATATAAAGTATTACCGTAGACAAAGACCATAAACACCTTGATATACGAATGCCTTTCTTCCCTGAAGTAATATATTATGTTATAATAAAAATACGACTGTAAGCTTCATTATACTTACTGTTGTATATTTATGGAGGAAGAAGCAAAAATTAATAAAATACAATGGATTAGCCTACTCATAAAAGATGAACAAATATGATTTTCTCAGATAAATGAGTAATATTTACCACTTCTTTTTTTAACCCTCTCGCTCTCACCAGGTCGGCATCTGATGGTACGTTTGATATCTACATAGAGGTAGATGGAAGGTCTGTTACTGAACTCGGAGGTTCATATTGCTCATCTGCTTCCAGGTGTCAATTTACCGTAAGTCACTTATCTGATTTCACTTTCTACATAGATTAATGTTATGAAGCTATTCAGAGAGCTGCGAAACACGAGTATGTGGCACTGACATTGCATCAATGAAAATAGCATAACAATGGGTTTGCGCATGTAAATGCTCAATCTTCCAAGTTTATTTTCGTTGTACATGATAAAGACAAGGTAATGTAGCAATAACACTTCTAATTGTCATTACCACAAAATAATAATAATAACAATATTTAGTTTTTATACAGCGCTTAATTCAAATGTCTCTAAGCGCTTTACAAATATTATCACTGTACGTTTAATATTAATATTAATAATGAACGTTGCTTGTGTAGCGCATATCACTAACACGAAGGAAAGGAGGAAATAGAGATAGGGCAGTGTATTCTTTTTGCAGCCAACATCACATTTTGTAGAACTTTGCAGGAATTATGAATATGTCACGTATGTCCTATCTGTGAAACTTGAACGTTAGCAGTGTCGTAATATTCAAATTATGCAAGGAAACCCGTTACTATCTGGACTTCACTGGCAGACACTATTGAGTGACTGACTGGCTTTTTTGTGTGTGGTAATAAAATGCGCTTTGAAGGGTGAATGAGCATTTCTCTACATCAATAACTCATTTCTTGTAATAGCCAAAAATAAGCTGATTGAATCTTTGCGCAGCACAAAACGTACGACCATTCGGTTTAAACAAGGGTCTGAAAATCAGACTATTTAATTAAACGTCTTTATCATGCAATTTTATTGATCTTTCACATTTCATTTAAAACTGAGGGGCAAATCACAAAACAATGTGGTGAGTAAGCTAAGAAAAGAAGTATAGAACACAAAGAAAGTTTAGCGTCAACATGTTATGAACTACACGAAGTAGAGTCATGTGCACAGGATCGAAAGAAAATAAAAATCAAAGAATTTGTGCATATATACAATTTAGATAATTAGATGTTCATTTTATTCTAAAGCAATTTATCTTTCAATGTTTTCCAGAATCTCTAAATGATTCATTTAGTAATCTTACTAGTTCCACTAGATTTAAACTTATCTTAAGACAGTGATTCTAAACTATAAGTATACTACATTATGTTTATAAACTGAAGATGGAGGAGAGCATGTTCTAGCTTTTAAAACTTTTTTTACTACCGGTTTACATTAATAATCAGATAGGTGATCATTGTATCACATTTCGTTGATGTCGGTGAATTCAGTACGTTATCTATGATTCTTAGAAGTGGTACAGAACGTGCCAATTTTTGTAATAGTCTCATTGTTTAGATTAGAGTAGGTTTCAGTTCTGCAAGAATTATAAAATGGGCAATTTAAGTTCGTGTGCAATGTGTTAATAGTTGAAAATGTTACTGCATCCAAAATGTATAAGGGTGAAGAACATAGTTTATGAATGTATTTATTCTTATCACCAAGTTACCAAACAAACGAAGTTTCAAAGTACAATCCTTTATTGACCCGAGAAATAAAAAATGGGCTAAAAATTATGTAAACCGAATTTATTTTATGATTGGGTCATAAACGACATGTTTTCATTCTGAAGAAGTATACAAGGGGGTAAATTCGATACTAATGTAAAATTCGAAGTTAAAGTTGAAAAATTGGTTGCATCCAAGAAGCAAAGTAGAAACATGAATATTATAAAACATTTTTCTGTTACGCCATTCATTCACTGAACATCAACAACAACCTCACAGAAAGAAGAAAAAACATAACCAAACAACAACAACAACAACCAAACGACCACAAACAAATCAGATTGAATAAAAACTGTGTCGAAGTACGGGAGTGAAGTTATCGACGCGTGTCTAATAGTTAT
The DNA here is from genome assembly GCA_035222895.1 of Strongylocentrotus droebachiensis. Lineage (NCBI taxonomy): Eukaryota > Metazoa > Echinodermata > Echinoidea > Camarodonta > Strongylocentrotidae > Strongylocentrotus > Strongylocentrotus droebachiensis. The sequence continues at coordinate 143,600 of JAVYIG010000341.1, read as the reverse complement.
TCTCAAACACGTCATGTCATACTGTCAAAGGGAGAAGAATCGTCCTCCTTTCTCTTTTGTAGACGTACTGACGTAGGTTTGGTCACCCAAGCGGATCTTAGCGTCTTGCCCCATGGCACAAAGTTAAAAGACACTAACCCACATCAACCTCAGCATTTCTTCTCGCATTCAAACGTGTAAAAACAAGGTGATTGTCTGACCATCTTGCTTCGATTGATCTACATCTACAAGCAGGCCCAAAACACATTATTGCATAAACCTTCTAATGGCTCCAGTCAGACCAATGTGCTCCGACCCCAGAAAAACAAAAGACCGAATAAAAAAGAGAAATAAACATTACCTCGGATAGCCAAGGATCGGTTTTGCGTTGTGACTGAGGTATATAATTATACGGCGGACAGTGTGTAAATACTCCTTTGCTGCCTTGAAATATTGATTAAGATTCTTCCCTTTCAGTCTTCAAGGCACTTATTTCTAGACAAGAGCCCTTACCCGACATAACACTTCATTACAAGTTTGTTTTAGGGTCTGAAAGCACTATTCTCCACTTCGAGTACTCTTATTAGCTATACAAACTCATGTCAATATGTCATATTCATACTAACCGATTTCCCATCAATTACAATCACAGAACAAGTGTATCGATACAAGACTTGGGGTGCGCTGCACATTATTAATTGTATAATAATTCGATAGCCGGATTCTGTCAAATTGATGAAGAAGTAATACTGAAATTATTCTTAATTGAGGACTGTTGTAATTGCTGTGACGGATCTGAATGTGATTCAGAATCTGTCATTATATCTCTAGTATAAAAGGTGTAAAGATTTAGATCAACATTCTATTATAATTATGTAAAGAGGATTTTATTTAAAGGTTATACATTTACTCATCCGTCCATATTATATTGACAATAATTGATGTATATTGTCCATACGCTTGTACGCTGAACGCAAACACAAGCAAAGCGCCTAAGTTTTAATGATTCGTATCTAATATAATATTTCCCATGTGCAATGTCCAAAGTAAAATGGAAATTTGAGGCGTTTCGCTGTTACCCAGTAGGATACAAATATATTAACCTGGAATTGTGTGCGTCTGTAAAATGGTCGTACAGGTGTACTTATCTTGATTTGTCCCTAAGTAGAGAGAGAGAGAGAGAGCAAGTTTGAAACCAATGCACAGCATAAACATACACTCTGGTGCTTCGATCAGTTACTGAACTGCGCCCAGTTGCATAAAATTTAGCATTGATGGTAACTTCGGCATGGAAACCTTGATTTGATTGACTGTTGATTGGTGTTGCCATGGTAGTTAATATTGATGGCACAGCGGTAAGTTTTATGCGATGGGGCCTTGGAAATTAATTAAAGCCAGTTACTGAACTGGAAATTAATTAAAGCCGCTATGTTAAAAAATAAAAAAATAAAAAAATTATTATCACCATTCGTTAATTGTCATTTTTCTCAGTTGGGGGGATATGTAACCAGTGGTCCGATAGTCCCCCGCTTTGAATGTCTTATTCAGCCCATTTTCCATCCGGCTGGCTTTTATTTGTTAACGCCCCTGACATTTTTTATGGCATTTCTAATCCTTTATCAGAAATATTAAAATATAAAACCCTGAAAACGTATTGTTATTTCTTCACATATCAATATAGGACGTATTGTCTTCATAAATCCACACCACACCATATTATTAGGGATATTAATGCATGTTTACTGAAGATTATCCATCTAAATTCCTTGGAAAGCATCTTATAAAAACAACGATGAGCGGAAACAAGATGCACCCACACACACACATACACAATCGTCTACTCTCAATATGTATAGAATTTATATGTTTTCCAAGTTAAAAACTTTGTTGTTGTTGGTATAAATGACGAAAAGTGGAATAGCACCCTAATCAAAATGTAACTATGTTTCCTTTACAGTATCAATCGAACCGCACACCAACAATTTCCTATGTCTCACCAACCTATAATGTTCCAGGTAAACAACATCTTCATTTGTATTTCATTATTATGCCATGTAGCCTTAACATTTGACTTACACTCATCGTTAAAAATCTGCTGTGTCTCCAATCTTGCTGTAATAGACCGGTTTACTCATAATATATTCAAATTTATGGATGTTTCTTTCCTGGAGACCTTGTGACGAGTTATTCCATGAATTTGTTATTTATGAATGAACTACAATACTTGGAATCCAGTCTGCATACATTACATGTTGCTATGTGGGGCCAGTCTCGCACAAGATTTCTGGATGTCAAGAACAACCTTTGTTTAAAAATTATGCATTTGAATATGTTAGTAAAGCGGTCTCTTAAACGCATCTTACCATGCTTTTTATCTTGCTTTAATATATAAAAAAAAAACTAATTGTAAGCGACTATTTATTATTAAGATAGATCAGTGATTGGTGGATTTACGAATCATTAAAATAAGATACAATGGTTTGTGACGCATCACCACAGAAATCGCCTCGTACTAGGTGTAAAAATCACACCACATTTTGTTATCGTTGTAATAAAAGTTATAACTTGTAGCATAATGAATTTACCTACAGTGTAGTTCTAGTTGGGGAATATATAGTTTGTTTGTTTGGTTTACTTTTATCGTTAATTTTAAAAACATGTGTTAACAATCATGCTTTGAAATTCAGAAAGCGTGTTTTAGTTTCTGAGATATCGAGACTACCATGATTTAAGTGCGCATCATTTGGCGCTAAGAATAAGAATGGGTGAATGCGCCGTGCCTTTGATAAGTCACAAAGGGGTTCGGAGCAAAAGGCGGTCAGTGCGATAACTCTATTTTTTGGTAATGAAAACTACCCTACGTTTTTAAAAAATATGTCAATAGGTCACCCCATCCCTCCCCAAATCGTTACAAACAGTTACATCTCATTAACATAACATTATTATTAACGTCAGAACAACCGCTGACGATCCGTGGGAAGATCTATACGGATCTTTATGAGTCAACCCAACTCAACGAGGAGGAGGATGACGCCGACGAATTGGACGATGATGTCCTCGTTATTCAGCGGTAAGATTGTCTTACAATGATCTCTCTGCAAATGATGGTGATGATAATATTGATGATGATATTGGTGATGATAATGATGATAATTGACGACGATGATGGTGATGATGATGACGATGGTATTAATGATGATGACCATGGTTTTGTTTAGAAATACGTGTAGTAATATCCTCCTAACATACGTGAATGAATTCGACGAATGCTTTGTAATAATGTTACTTTTGAAAACAATTTGTTATCGGTAGTACGAATATATAACAATCTTATGAGCCATTTTTGTTCTATACGATTTATAACTATTATAACAATTTATGAAAATTATAATTGGTCATTATAATTCCTTTTTATTTTTTACTGACAGTGTCTACTGGGGTCCTCAAATAATCTGTGATCCTGAGGATCCTGAAACAGAAGCGCCGTAAGTTCCATTTATTTATATTTACCACTCTCGACCCAGGGTTGTTATAATGGGTGCCGGGTAGGAAGGCTTAATCTTGAGCGTGTCGGTGAACGAACTCGAGTACAAATGTAGGTGTAGTGGGAAGCACTTTGAACGCATGGAATGGCCGTTAAGAATGTTACATGTATCTATTTTGATATCAGTTCCTGAGATATTTCGTCATCTTCAAAAGATTTATTCCAGATGAATGATGTGACCGTGGAATCTTTAAAAAAATAGTGTTCCATGTATTGAAGGATCAAGAGCTTTTTTTCGATTGAATGACGAATCTTCTATAAAACGAAGAGGAGTGGTAGTAGCAATAAGGAAGATCGTAATTGGCAATTCTGGAAATAGTTAACTCGCGAAAATATTATTTTTCGGGGTCGATCATATGGCCCTCCTTTCAGTTGTTTATTTTTTTGGTTCATAATCTTTGCAAAGTCTCTTTGACTTTCAGCTATTCCTATTCGGACTATTTAAAGCTTTTTTATTCACTTTCAGGAAAGTAATTGCATTCATAGTTGACCTTGTCAGAGCTCCTCACGATTTTCAAATATGATGTTTGTATTTTACTTAGATATGGTATAGAGCTGGATGATGAGGACTCAGAATGGGGAAATATCATGTGCAGACCCGCGACTACTCTTGTTGGTATGTTACATAATCATTCTTTTATCCATTTTTCTGTTTTGGTATCCCTGTCATGTTTTACCATATTTTGTAACATCATTTGTTTTTTTTCCACATTCTCATAACTTCTCAGTGTCATTTACTGATATTTCCCTATCATATTCTTCGTCTTGATTCTGTTTTTCCATTGCCTCTTCTCTCTTCGCTCTTTCCGTTATTCGTTGATAAATTTATAGTAAGTTGTTCTTCTTTGTAAGGGTCGATCTCCTCTTCTTGAATTCTTTTGCATAACATTCCTTCCGTACTTCGTTTCCGTTTATTCTTCTCTCCCCCTCACTCTATGTCTTTTTGTCTGTCCGTCTTCTCTCTCTCTCTCCATCTCTCTCTCTCTCTCTCTCTCTCTCCCTCTCCCCTCTCACTGTCTTTCTTTTTTTCAAGTCAAGTAAGTTCATTTGAGTGAATCAAGATATACACTCGTTAAAAAACTACAACGACCTATTTATTTGCTCAGTACCGGAATTTTTGTTTGAACAGCAGAGGAAATAAAAATCAAATTATCATTGGACAAAGCTACAAACTCATGTGAAACTGGAGCAACCGGTTAAACATTAATCTTGGTCCCTGTTTTCCCCATTTTTTGACATATTTAATTGATTTATCTGAAGGTGACTGTCTTGTAAGGACATTTAAAAATGACCATCAGCGGAAGAATCATTCTGAGTCGCGTTTCACAAAACCGCTATAAACATAAGTTAGTGTGACACCACGTTTCATTGGGATGTCGGTGATGTTATTACGGTTTCGCGAAACGATGCATTGAAATCAAATAATGACATTTCCGCCACTCTGCCCGTCTAATGGTCTAATTAACACCTCAATGATACTAATGTAAACAAATCTCTTTGGCTAATTGTGTACTCATCCTCAATCCGGCCACCTGAATGCCTAATTGCAGACTCTAAATTGACAAGAGACTTCAGAAGGAAGATGGCTTTTCTGAAATGAGATAACGATCATTCTCCATTCGCATGAAGATGATCTTTTTAGCGTTTGAGTAAGAAGTGCTGGAGTTATGTCACCTGGCAAAGGAACCGTCGTTAGGTACCTGGAAATCAATCTGTTTGTATTCCATGTCCTTGGTTGCTCCCAAGATAAAAAAGAATATTGTTTAAGTGTGACCTCTGGTTCTAAAGAACTTACGGTTGTGACTTTCTTACCTGACAATAGGAATCCAAGGAAAACAAAAACCTCGCGAAGGACCATGCAATTCTTTTTAATTACCTTTTATTCTTGAGAGCATAGTACGTGACGGACAACTTCGTTTGTTAATTGTATTTCCGATTTATCTGTGAATGAAAGCTCAACTGTGTTTGTATAAGACAGGTGTATGGTTATGCAAGGATGGTTATGCAAATAAGTGCGTTAAAAAGTAGACAGGAGTGACTGGTTATCATTTTCCTTGATGTAGGCATACGTAAACTTTTAAGTAAACAGAACATTTTAATGAGAACAATCTGTTTACTTAAAGGTACTATGTCCCTTTTGCAGCCAACCTCAATTTCTGTAGAACTTTGCAGGAATTATGAATATGTCATGTATGTCCTATCTGTGAAATTTAAACGTTAGCAGTGTCCACATATTCAAATTATGCAAGGAAACCCGTTTACTTAGACTTCACTGTCAGACACTATTGAGTGACTGACTGGCTTTATTTCTTCTTTGGTAATAACATACATGAAAAGAGTTGTAAAGGGTACATGAGCATTTGTCTACATCAATTACCCACTTCTTGTGATGGCCAAGATTAAACTGATTGAATCTTTGCGCAGCATAAAACGTATGACCATTCGGTATAATTGTCTGAAAATCATTATTTTCCCACTTGAAGACATTTTCAAGCCCCACCTTTGTTAGGGAAGTTCTAAATTAGTATTATCTTTCAAATGCAGTTGGAATTTAACTTTTTCATTTTTGGGGCCTGCAAATGGGACATAGTACCTTTAATATAATAAGAATCGGTTGATGTTTAAAAACAATTTTTATTCTAGGTATTAATTTCATTAGTACTTATCACATCTAAATTCTTGACATTTCGGGGTTCAACTTTTTTCGTCAACCTTCGAGCACTCGAGCTCTAACACTGGGTCGCTGTGTAGACAGTAGAGACACCCTGCCACTGGCCATGGTCCGGTGGTCCCTGTCATAAGATAGTCTGTTCCATCTCCAATTATATAACTTCAGATAACAATCATGGCAATTGGGCTCATGCTTCGCTTTCGTCGACTCTATTATGGAACTCCCGATGACGTACATTAAGACCGGATTATCGAATTCCTATATTGTATTTCCACACAATCCCCTCTTCGGAACTTATGGAGAACATTATCGATCAAATAGACACTTAATCTAATATCGACTGATATACTTGTTCAGGAGGTTCTGAAGATTTTGCATTGTCTGGTGCCTCAAAATAGCTGGTTGCTTAACTTTATTGATCACGCTTGCGAACACACTGCAGGTATATTGATATAGCTTGGTGACGTTCGTCTAACTTAAATGCTTCATGAATTGTTAATTATTCGATTTAGTATAACACGGCCTCAGTCACAGGCCTTGTTACTACCCAACTTTCTCCCTCTTCCTTTCGTTATCCCTCTCTCCAGTAATTTTCCCAGGGGCGTCACTTTTTTTGTCGGCAGAGACAAGTTTTGTTGAGTCGAGGACGTTTGTCTTGCAGACAATTTTTACAAAACTTCAGGACCCTTTATTTTATTGACGATTGATTTTCTCTCAACTCTCATTTTTACTTCTTTCCCTTGTTGGCAAAATTGTCTCAATTCCTTTTTTCACTATTCAAAATGACACCGCTGCCCCCCCCCCCCCCTGTCTCTCTCTCCTCTCTCTCTCTCTCTCTCTTTCTCTCTCTCTCTTTCTCTCTCTCTTTCTTTCTCTCTCTCTTTCTTTTCTCCCCATCCTGTCAATCAAACATCCTCTTCTTTGCCTTTAAATAAAAATTAGTTGGCAAACTTTAAAAAAAGAAGACTTCGATTGGCATCTTAAAGATGGTAGAGGCATTAGTGTAGGAACGGTTTTTACCTCCTTTTAGTCATTCGATTTGGGGGACATGCCGTACGTTCGCCACTACTGTGTTGTCTAATATCTTAATCAATGCAAGTCAAATTTATTCTCTCTCTCTCTCTCTCTCTCTCTCTCTCTCTTTCAGGTTCCTACCGTCTGACATATCTCGTCTCTGGAGAGTACGGTCGATCATTGTCTGATACAAACACCCTCTTCGTCAGTGGAGAGCACAAGCTTTACCACTACCAGACTCACGCAGGTATGTTCTGGTTTTTCCATGGACTTACCTTCTCGTATATAAGTATATAGATATTCTTTGGTATATACACATTTTGACAAACATAATCATGAGAAGAGAAATGGTTAAACATCGCAGGATTTGGCAGAGATCACCAATATGCCCTTTCTCAAGCTTTTATGAACGATGTTCTGTAACTTTTTAGAATGAACAACTAATGACGTTTCCCTGAAAAGAACCTGACGTGGAATATTGGACGACCTACAAACGAACAATATGATAAATTAAGAGCATACATTTAGCGTTCATACGATCTTAGGCAAGTTCTCATATATGTTCTGCTGCAGACTATAAATTGTATACAACCTAAGTCAACTTGATACTGATAGCTAATGTCATTTGTAAATCCGAATGTACGTGTTCATTTTAATATTGTGATAGTGAATGTGTGAATGCTTAGATTATGTTCCCTAAAGGTATTAAAATTGAACTTACTTTTCATAAATGTATACTGTGAATTTAATGACACTGATGTGTTTTTTCTTTCCTACAGATATCTCTAGCGTATCCCCCGTAGAGGGCAGTCTGTCTGGTGGTACAGATGTAGTTATTGAAGGAAGCTACTTTGACTATACTGATCCGGATCTGGCAGTATACATCGGAGGTAGGTTAAGTCCGTTCTCCCAGACCCCTGTTAGGACTTTTCTACTTTAGACTAGTCTAGATAATCGAGAACAACATTCTGCATTACTACTAGTACAGACTACTACCTTGCCTCAGAAACTATAAGCTGGTTAATACGAATGAATGACAAACATCTATAGGCAGGCCTTAAACGTTTTGTTTTTGGTTATCTATTAAAGATGCAGCGAGTATATATTTAGTAGTCTAGCTAGGAGACATAGTTGTTGTTGTTCGTATAAGTTTAATGGCGTTCATTCAGTATTGAATATATACGCCATATATTCAGTTTTATAAGAAAATCAGTTATACATAAGAAAACTGAGAATAAACATTTGTAATTACATAATTAATTAGTCAGTAACGCAATTTATTAGGAGTCTCTGGATGGTTTGCATTTTCGTGTTTCTGCTTTTTTATAAGTTTAATCTAGGAGACATACATGCCGTTTAGAAAACTCCTGTATGTCGGATCGTTCCCTGTTATTTATAATGCTATTTTCGTCCACATTGTGTGATTTTTTTCTTTTTCTCGTGATTATTGTGTTGGTTTGTGTCATTTATTGGCATCGTTTCTTTCTTTAAAGGTGTTCCCTGTGATATTTACAACGTGAGCAGTACCGAGATCCTGTGTCGTACCAATCCTGCTGATGATAACATCCTTCACGTGAACGCCACAGTATTCCCTGGTAGCCGTGGAATTACCCGAGAAGTCTGGAATGAAACAGCTGGAGAGTACGTGTAACATTCAGACGTATTTCATAATATAGGGGAACAATTACTCATATAGCATCTCATATAGGCCAGCGTTGCGCTAAGTCGTACAGCATAGTAGTGGAACTTCCCGCCCCCCCCCCCCCCCCCACTCAGAGGTCGGAATGACCGCATGCGTGTTGCCAAAATGTCCGGTAAAGGGGTACTTTTCGTGCGTCAAAGTCCGGCCCGAGAATTGTAAGAAAAGGGGTGTATTTGACTTTTCACCCGGAGATTTCTTTAAAAAGGGGGTGTTTTTCTTTTTTTCTCTCATCTTTGGACTCCTGAGAAATTATTCCGAATTTAGGGGGGGGGAATTGAACATTTTTCCTGATTTAGGGGGGTCTCCAAGGCAGGAAAAGACCGTGAAAAGCCCGCGAAAGGGGGGTTCGGAAATGTTGGCAGTCTTCAGATAGGGGGTGCTTTCAAAAAAAGGGTATGAGCATATGCGTACCCTAAATAACACTGAGTGGGGGGGGGGGGGGCGGGTGGAACTTATTAAAACGAATAAAGACGAATTCAAAACAATGTCTCAACGAACTTCAGCGTATGCCAGCCAATTAATGCCATAAATTTTCTGTACGCTGGGACAATTATTCGTCTAATAGTGTGACTGTCCCTTAATAAGCTGGCGTCTCTTTGTTCATTTGTCCATCAGAACTGTGTCGACCATGGCCGATTTAGCTAGGTGGCCAAATATAATATTGCTATCCGCACCTTTTTCTAGCTCCTCTCCCTCAGTTTCAATATACGTCCTGTTTGAAGGCTGAGAGCACACAGGTAGCTTTTTGTTTGTAATTCCAAGGGGGGGGGGGGTGTCCACCTGGAAGTATAATGTTTCACTCTAGTCTAAACTACAGAGTAATTCTCTATGTATAGTTTGTGCCAACTTCTCTCTGACACATAATTGTCTACTCATGTACTATGTATGCCGTAAATGATTATCGTTCCATATTTTCAAGATCGTGTATACCTTCTTTTACTGCATATACAGTATCAGCGTCGATTCGGACTTCAACACATCCGCTTCCGACTACTGCTCCCATATCCGTCCATTCGCCAGTTCCCCGGAGGACCGTCCTTGCGGAGAGTTCGATAACTACATCTCTCGCTTCAGAGGGTTTTTCGTTCCTCCTTCCGATGGTCACTATGCCCTGGCCATCCAAAGTGACGACAATTCTGCTCTCTACCTCAGTCAGACGAGATACCCTGCCGACATGGTGAGTGAAAGTAGTTCCAGTTAAGAATGTTGACGTTGCACACGAGGCGTCAGCGAGCTTTCGATTTAAGCACCCGACGTGGGCTACTACTCACTGATATAGGACTATGTAAGCGACTTGCGCGCTCTTTGACGAGCTGGGGGCGTGCTCGCGCTGGAGAGGGTCTGCAGGTGAAGCCTTGCGGAATGTGTATTTGTTTGCAATTGGGGGCCGCTGCCTTTTTTTTTTAACCTTTTAGTAAAGCAAATGTTTGGAGTCATAATAACGAGTTATGCGAGCGGTTTTAATTGTCTCTTCATCCCCTCACCTACATTATTGTCCTTTCTTGCTCAGCTTCCTTCATTCCTTTTCTCATCTTACTCTGCTATCTCCCCTTCCATAGCGTAGGTTTTTACTTTTGTCAGAATGTATTCAACTGTTTGTTAATCTAATTGATGTTTTGGTTTTGTGCACATTTATGTATTCTTATGTTATTCATTGTTATCTCCTGCCAGTGCAGGCCAAATTTCTGTGTTTTTAAACGTAAATCTTAATATAATTATAATATACCCTTTGTATCAGAGCCTTTATTTTGATGTCGCAGGAAAATGTCTGTGACTGTTTTCAATGTATTTTACGCGATTTGTGTGAATGCAACACACTGCAATCATTGCTTTCGCTAATTGCCTTCACAATTATACAAGCAGAGGTTATAATGCATTCGAAATGATGTGTCGTATAATAGGCCCTACCTGTGCTAGGGGCATGTCGACGGAAGAGGCATCGTGCATCAAATCCCCCGCTATTCGCATCTCAATTCTAGTCAAATCGGTCGCACTTTCTGCTGACCCCGAAATATTCGCTCCAATTTGGTGACAATCTAATAACATTCTAGGTTTGACAACTACTACATTCCCAATATTTCCTCTTTAGAAAAGATCGGCTTCATAAAGGCATGTTACCGGTGGCGTTTAATTGTGCCGTAATATAAAAGTGAACTAGTATCTTGATAAGGATTCGAGTACTTATGGATGAACAGTCGTATAGCAGTCTCAATTCAAATATTTACCACAACGATATAGGATAGTCGGTTGTATAACCATTTGCAATTTAGACGGACCTTTGCAGACAATGCTCTTTCCACCACAAATGCACTGGCTTATACAAACACATCTGGCATTATTTAACAGCTTATTAATATTTCCAATCCCCAGGTGGAGATCGCTAGCAGCCAGGCGTATTCCAACAGCTTCTTTCGGTTCGACGGACAGATCTCAGATAAGATGTTTCTGGAAGGCGGCAAGTACTACTACCTTGAGTCACGATTGAGAGACAACACCGGTGGGGATAACATGTACGTCGGTGTCTTCTTCTATGACACGGCCATCATTGCTTCACAGTATGACGGAGCGACGAGTGAGGAACAGACCATCACAATCTCTTCAGATGTGAAAAACGAATATCAGGTAAGGACTTTCCTAATAAGACATTGAGGAAAACCTCTTGTAAATGGTTGGGTCTGGAAGAAACTGTGATGGAAGTGGTAAACAGAAATGGATTAAGAATAAGATGGGTGCAGGCGCTTTCGCAGGGGGTGGTTTTGGGGTTAACCCCCCCCCCCCCTCGAATTTGTATTATGTGTATGTTTTATGTATGTTTTTTTGGAAACCCCCCCCCCCCCCTTTTGATTTTAAAACCCCCCCTTGAAAAAAATCCTGCGTACGCCACTGGATGGGTGGGTCATGATCTGAGAAGGGAAGATTATGAACATGTGGAAAAAGCGCGAATTGGATAGCATAAGAGGGATAGGAAGACCGAAGTTTTCATGGAAAGATATGGTGAAGAAGGAAAGTAGGAAGGTTGGTCTAAATGAGGAAGATACTTGAAACAAGAAGATATGTGGTGGGAAGGAGTGTCGAAATGACGCGAAAGTCAGTATTCCCTCGTAAGTGAGAAAATGCTGACCTTAATACAATAATGATGGTGAAATAATTATGAGTGAGTTATCTGCAAATTTATATAAATATTGAGTTACAGGTTCTCGGTCATATCTAACTTTAAACTTATCAGAGCTCTATAAAACAAAATGATAAGAGTTGAAAGAATGGAAAAGAAATAAATGAAGAGTGACAAAAACATGAGAAGAAAAGAAACAGAAAAAGGCACAATGACGATAACAAAAAGAAACGAGTGGCGGAATTGTAGTTCAGTCCTCATCATCATTATCATTATGATCATCACGATCATCATCACCGTCGTCACTATAATCATGTTAACGATAATGATGATCATCTATAAACCTCTTTCTGTGCTACCTTTTCACATAGTCCGTGACATATGGAAGTAGTCTCTATGAGACCCAGGATGTTCGCGTCAGCATCGGTTGTACCGGTATCTTCTGCGATGACGATGACGACCAGTTCACCATGACCTCGATGGCTAACACGGTGATCAACACCACGGAAAGTAATACGACCACTGCTGAGAGTACCACGATGAGCATGACGACAGAGAATAGCACAGAGGGTAGCGGCAGTGGCTTCATTGGCTACTTCCGTCTCAACTACAGAGAATTCTATACCGGTACGTCAAACCATAGATAGATGCGTTAAACTATGTAGGCATATAGGAAACGAGTCAAAAGTAGCCTATGTATATCAGGGACAACAGAGAGAAATTATAGAAGATATATTCCAAGAGTTAGAGAGAGAGAGAGAGAGAGAGCGATTGGTAAACATTTTAGGCGCAGATCTTCTGGGTATGTTGTATTAATTTTTGTTTTTCATGAAAATGCTTATAACGGAATATTCATTGTTGAATAAAAATTTAAGTCAGTAGAATTAATTGAATGTCAAATTATATAACAGCACATAGTTAATTAAAGAGCCGCATCGTACAGAAATGTATGTCAAAATAGTGCGTGCATCACTTAGAATGACTGTGATTAGCGCATCGAAAGACGCAATCTAAATGACATACCTTGGCTTCATTGAATCCTCCATGTAAGCAAAGATCATTTTGTTCCATCGTAATTTGTTTTAATCTTCTGTTTTCTTCCGACTCTGCAGATGATATCGAAGTCGGTGCCTCTGCGATGGAAGTGCAAGATGCCCTGAACATGTTACCTCTTGGTAACTCATCGTCTGGTAACATGACCTACGGTAACCTTTCCGTCAATGTGACTGCATTCGAAGAGGGTGATGTGACGGTCTACAGGGTTAAGTTTAACAGCTATGGTAAGCGATAGATTCCCAAGGCAGCATCTCACGGAACCGTCAAAAGTACAAGACAGTACGCCGACATCCAATTGAAACTCGTGAACTACTTAAGTCGCGTCTCGAAGGGATGTCGGTTAACTTTTAGTTATGACGATTTCGTGAAATTTTACCCAGAATTTCCAGGATAAACTTCTTCATAATTATTACGCCTGCTGAGAGTCTGATGGGTGTTTGATGATATAATTTTAGATGAAATTAACACCGATCTGACTCTCCGCAGATATGTTGATATTAGAGAATACAGACCTCCATACTCCTAGGCAACATAATTTAAACTACGCCGATTTCTTTTGTGTTTAAAAATGTCGATTCTCCAAACGGTGACCTTTAGTAGCACAGATAAACTTGCTAGCCATCCATTTATTAAGTTAACAATTTTTTGCAAATTGATTCATTATGAATATGAGCTTTAAGAATATGCCTCTTCTTACAAATATTATCACTTTTTTTAAAACAGGGATACTTATGGTATTTTAAAAACTAAAATGATATCCTATCCCTGCAGAACCTCGGAAATAGATTTACTGAATGTACAGTCGAAAATGATTTATTGTTCATAATTATTTATCTTGTATGGTACATTGAATTTTCTAACAGTGATTCATTTCGCTTCTCCCTTCACAGGCGCAGGTGACGCCAAATACTTGACGGTAATAATCATAATACTTTAATTAATATATATATTTATGTTTGTTCTCTTCCCAGGCAACTTCTCTCTCCTTGAAGATGCCACTTGGGCCGACAATGTTAGAGTGAACATCAGTCGGGTAGCTACTGGCGTCGTGAACGGTACTGCTCCGTCTAGTTTTAGACTCTTCTATGGTGGACGTTTGTCTGATAGTTTGACATTCGATTCGTCAACTGACGATGTAAGTATATAAAAGACAGAAGTATAGAGGGGGAAAACACAAAACAAACAAATACAGTATAGCATAGAAAAAGAGTACGAGGGATAATAACTTGTTACTTAAAAGCAGCTTATTTCTCTCTTAATCTCTATTTTTTTCCAGTCCATGGTGTCTTTCGTTTTAGAACCCTTAATTATCCGTGATGATGACAATGAATGTTATAAAAATGGACCATGATACATACGAATTTCGTGTTTATAATAACTGAATCGTATCTTTGATGAAAATCGACTGGAAGGTTCCAAGCCGCAGCAAATTTTTGTTTTCCATTCCTGCGGGGATTTATGAACTTAAGCCTATTTTTGCAAAGTGCACCCGAAGTTCTTAAATTGACAAAGTTCCTAATGAGATAAATCTCTTACCTTCTACAGGTTCGCGATGCCTTTCTGGATATGATCACTGTTCAATGCGAGTCGACCAGCAGCGGCAAACCTTATTATTCCGTGGATTACGAGTCCGCCGCCGTGGGCAACGAGTACGGAACCCGTGTATACGATCAGGAGCCATTCTGTGGACGAACCTCGCTTCGTAATCCTTGGTGGGTGTTTTTCGCTGGTGTCATCGGCTCTGTTTCAAGCGTCGACCTGAGATACACAAGCAAGGTAAACTTGAAGCAATGAATGACCAGTTTATATTATTGTTGACAACTTTGAAAATCGGAGAACCCCCCCCCCCTGTGGTTAACTTGTTCGAGACTTTTTTTAATTAGTTTATTTAACAGACCTAACACTGCCCTAAAAGGTGAGCTTTTATCATCGTAGACCTAACCGACAAAAGACAACAAAAACGAACAAAAACAATAGCCTAAGTTTCTTTTTAAATGTTTTATTCATATTGTTTGGTTTTCTTTTCAGTTTTGTTTGGGACATCGTGGGACTGGTTTCGAGAAATGGTTCTACGTCTGGGTGTCTTGGATTGACTCAACCAAGGCCAGTCGATTCAACGCAATGTACATCTCTGCCGACTTCATACAGAACAGCAAGTATGTACAAAATAATATTAATAATAATCTTTTAGTCAACTCCAAATTTTATTAAATCGAAACGGAAATTCTTTTTTGCCCCATTGATCGTGAGCCCAGCAGCCACTGAGCAGCGCCAGATCGACGTTGCTCTATCCCTTATAACTGTTGAACACCAAACAAGGTAGCAGCAACTCCCATCTTTTAACGTCTTTTGGTATGACGCGGCCGGGGTTCGAACCCACGACCTCCCGGTTGTGAGGAGGACGCTCTACTAACTGAGCCAACACTCCGGTATATTACACTGTTGGACATAAAATGGGAACAATGTTATTCTTCTTACCTCTTCTCACGTAATGATTTGAACAATAAGGTTTACTCTTGATAAATCTCCTAAATATTTTAAACTGATCAATAAAGTTCTGCGAACATGTAGAAGATAACTTTATCTCACCAGAAAAATTACATTTCCCCTGTCATTTCATGAAACAAGGTAAGAACAAATTATTCAAACTTTAATTTGTTTGTGTTTTATGCATGCTAGTATATATCTACTCTTCAGTTTAGCAAAAATATGCTTCTGCTACACCGCGTGGGCTCTAAACAATCGGCCAATCCAGCACCCGGGCATATAGGGGCATTTCGTTCCTTCCCTGTTTGTCCCAATACGTATTGCAAGAAAACAGATAAGCTTTGGTGGGGTCCCATCTGGCACCCCCACCCGGCCCCGTACTCCATCAGGCCTTAATAGAACAAGCATATCACAATATTAGATGTGAAATGGAGTAGATTGGTCACCAAACGTGTTTTTTATCGAATCCTATACTAGCCAGACCTAGCTGGCATATCTTTCGGTCCTTTCCATCAACATTTTCTTTGTCCTCTGCCCTGAACATTTTACAATCCAGTGTGATGTCCAAGAAAGATTGATCAAGATTGCAAGTCCTCCATTAATAGGCCTAATTAGTTTGGGTTGTGATGGGGACTACATGGCAGTCGCCTTGATAATACTTAGTCTGTTTACAGGCCAGATAAATAAACATTTCTTGACGCACATAATAGGCTGAAAGTAACACAGTTAATTTATATTTTACTTTCAGCTGGCAGCATACATGTGTAGATTTGTGGGATACGATATCTCAGTCGTGGCTTGCAGACCAAATGCTTTCTGGAACTGGTGTCTATCTGGAACGAATCAGGCTCTACCAGAAGACAGACCAAGACTTCTGGGTTGATAACATCTTCATCGGTGTCAAAGACGACTCGTGTAAGCACAACTTATTTAAAATTCTTTCTTTTTTACAGTATAGCGGTCTAGCCTTTTCATTTAATCTAAAATGTTTAGGTCTAGCCCATAAGTTAGTGACTTACCCAGCAATTGAAGGATATATTAAGTAATGCTAAGAAATCATCAAAAGCATCAACTACAGTGGCGGGGCCGGGGGGGGGGGGGAGCGGCAATCTGCCACCTGGATGCCTCCCCCCCTCGCTCTTGGTCTCCCACCCCCCAGTCGCAGGTGCATGTGACGATCATCAACCTGTGCGACGCGCATCAGTTTTTGCATTTCTTCCCCTTCCTTCTTATTCGGCGTAGTGTAGTCTGCTTCCTTCAACCATGAAGATTCTTGCAGAACTGTGAGATAATTTTGTGTGTTATTAGGGTAGATCATGTGCCCATAATTTACAGAGTGCAAGTAAAAAAGGCATTGGTTCTAACTGATGCATCCTCTTAATTGTCATTAGCAGGCGAAAGGCTTTGACAGATGTGGCTAATTTTAACCCTAAAAAAGCTGGTCTATTTCGAACCTTTAACAAACTAGGGGGGGGGGCGGTGGGCTAAAAGGGTCTACCAAAAGGCAACCGAAACTCCGAACGACTCCAAATTTGGTGTGGGAATAGATCGACAATGAGATCTACAATATTGCATCGTTAAAATATAGAATATGCTCATTAGAGCTAATTAATTATGCAAGAATTGTTTTATTTTATTTATTTATTTATTTTTGTATTCTTATATTTGTTATATATATATATATATATATATATATATTTTTTTTTTTTTTTTTTTTTTTTTTTGGGGGGGGGGGTAATTTTATTTATATATTGTGATTCTTATGAAACAAAACTGTGTTCATGGTACAATATAGATCTACATGCTAAGATTATATTAACGCAACCTCTGATAAAAAAAGGTAATTGATATATTAATTATCCAACTTATGAATAATTATGATGTCATATATATTATATCATGAACACGTCGTGTTTTGGTGATGATTTCATGTGAAGTCATGAAAGAAATTTCACTTCCTTATGTTGGAGTGCTGGTCGGGGGGGGGGGGGGGGGGGGTAGTGAGGATTTTTTGTCAACACACCCCCCCCCCCCCCCCCCCCCCCCCCTTTGTCTTAATCATGAAAATTGATTTCGTTTTACAGTTGTCTATGTTTTTTTCTTTGTTTTTCTTTGTAATATTCTTTATTTATTTGTATCGTTTTAAATGAGAATGCATGAGGGTTTATTTACAGTACATGTGCATATGGGTATAAAAATGCAACACAAAAGGTGCATCTAAAAACTCTTTGCGTACGCAACCGCAAAATGTTACATAACACCCGGACCTTTGACCCGATTTTTAAGCATTACTAAGAAATCGCAAAATAGAGGAAGGGGTTGGGGGGGGGGGGGGGGGGGCTAAATCAGCATCCCTGGTGTTCCATGGCTACTCAACTCAAGTCAGGCTTACAGTTCCCCATCGACACACACCATTTTGATCGACGAGATGGCTGTTAAATATTTACATGTAAGTCGTCGACTATATAGGTACTTTTATTCACTCATCTTCTGTATCTTTCTTTAGATGGAGTTCGTGTACCAGCTGCTCGACCCAATGATAACTTCATTCTCGATGCTTCGGTGGAATCAACCACCAACGGCTACACCATCGAGCTCCAGCCCTCTCAGTGCGGTCACAACTTCCCACTCATCGGGGTGCAAGGCGGTCAGATCAACGATGGGTACGTTGAATCTGGGAGCGACTTCGTCACGTACAGCAGCCGTAGGTGGGAGGATAGTGCCAGCGTAACGGTAGAGTCAGTCCAGCGGTCTACTCCCCCGGTGTTTGGTACCTTCAATCTCGCTCAGGAAGGAAGCAGTGTCGTGAATGGTGAGTGCAACGAATGGCTTTTTTTTCCTTCTTTTTTTTGTTGTTGTTTTGTTTACTGTTTCTTTCTTTTCTTTCTTTCTTTCTTTCTTTCTTTCTTTCTTTCTTTCTTTCTTTCTTTCTTTCTTTCTTTCTCTCTCTTCAAGAATTTGTTACTTAATAAGTTAATTGTTTTGTCTTTCTCATTTTTTTTCTTTCTCCAGCCCTAGTTATATAGCTCTCATCTTTCCTACCTGTATTATTTTTCTTTCTTTCACTATCTTTGAATCCAGCTTTTCCATTGATTCCATCAATTAGTTCCATCAGTTTTTCTCTTTCCATCAAGTGCCCCTTTTATTGAATTGTTTTGAGTATTTTATTCTTTATCTTTCTGTACTATATAGTTTATTCTTCTTTCTTTCTTAAAATATGTATACTTCATAAATTTACACTGTCAAAATCAGGAGCAGTTCCAGAAGTTTTTTGTTAAGGGGGGGGGGGGTTAGGAGGCTTTAGGTTCTTGCATTCAATTTTACACAAGTGCCTCATAAAAATCTAAGGAGATTGAAGATCACACAGGGAGGAGGAGACTTTATTCTTACTCCCCCCCCCCCTATGGAAAACCCCGGCCTCTTATAAGTTCTACTGTGTCAAAACTGTATCAGTGGTCAGAGCACATCCTCTCAGCTAGTTGAAGGATATTCTGGAATGTCACTAATTCTTGAAAGAGAGAAAGAAAACGAAAATAAATATCTTTTATTGTTTGTTGCTACAGGTATTAGTGGCCAGAGCACGTCCTCTCAGATGAAGGATATTCTAGAAACGTTCTTGGATGTAGGTGACCTCTCGGTGACCCGGTCTGGTGAATGTACCGGATACATCTGGAACATCAAGTGGGACAGCAAAGGAGGCAGTCAGGGATTACTGCAGGTATAGATGGAGATCGACATCTGAAATTCTATTTTTAAGAGCAAACTTCTTGATAATTCACTTCTTAAAGGTTCTATAGACGAACCTTTTTACAGGAGGTCTGGTTTTAAATCTGCAGGGTTTTCATTCTGTTAAAGGTTTACAATATTGGGGCTGAGAGTTAGAATGAATTCTACTTTGTTCTCTCCATCAACATTTTAACCGGTATATCATTTTAAAAAATGATTTTTTTTTTTTTTTCTCATTTTTTTCTTCATACCCCTTTTCCAATACTACTACCTGTAAAATCTAATTCAATTCATTGTGTCTAGTCAAAATTGACTGATTGCCATTTCAATAAATTAACATTACTAGGAATGACAGATACATCATGCATAAATCTCATTCCTTCTCTCTTAATTTGTATCAACCTAGGTGACAGACAACAACCTGTACAACAATGTAACGTGGGTCAACGTGAGCGCGACTCGTGTCAACGAGGGCTCTGTGTTCCTCTCGAGAATCCCAGGAGAGTTTCTGAGGACAGTCAATGATAAGCCACAGGTGAGGAGCCCTTGTGAATAATATCATGCTTTTTTTAAGAAGCGCAGTAAATCATATATATAAATAGATATATTACTATTTATTGTTATTAATACCCTATTTCATAAGACTGAAAATTAAAATAATTAATATGATATCGTTGCATATTTGTTATAGAACTTTCACAGTTTTTTCGATAACAAGTTTTATGAAAGGTTTAGTTACAAAATAGTTTTTTGATTGGGATTTCCAGTAGATACTTTCAATTTGAAGGCTGATTAGGGTTAACAGGAAATTTATTATGACACACTTATTGTTTATGGAAAAAGTGGCTTCATCTCAAATTGTCTTCTTTGATTCTCTGCCCGATAAACGAACTGAAATAGATGTATTGTTGAATTAATACCAAGTCTAAGAAAACAATGTTGTGATAGTAATCAAATGTACACAATGGTCTGACAGCATTCAATTAAACCAATTATATAATTGATTGTTGTAACAGGTGGAAGTGATTGTGAATGGTATACCATCTTCATGCCAGAGTGACTCTTGTTCCTTTGAGTACGTCCCTGAAGCCACACCCACACTGAGCTCCATCACTCCTGCATCAGGTAACCCATTTTACTGCAAAGTATTGAGGTTATTTCATTGCAATTAAGTCAAGTAAATTTTCTTAAGAGCTGCTGCACCCTCTCTCACCGGACGTAATTATGCCCAGTAGGGTCCTGCATCCAGATCAAAATATGCAATTGTTTCATGATTAAAATTTGCTGGGTTTTATCATTCAAAGTTTATTTAGTTGATTTCCTTTCTCAATGAAGGCATCAATTGTCAGTTGTTGCTTTTTATTTCACTTATTGGGTGTAACAACTAAGATGGAAAGTTCATGCCTTTGAAACTTCATTTGCACTATACGAACACAGTTACTACCATTGTTCATTCCATTTTATGCCCTGTAACCTACTTCATTGTCAGACTGTAATGCATACCTTAATTCTTTTCTATCATATTCTTAGGATCTGCTAGTGACGGCACCACTGTAGTGATCACCGGCACGGGATTCAGTGACGATGTTGCTGAAACCAATGTGACCATCGGTGGAGCAGATTGCATGGTTGTGGACGCCAATGCGACGAGGATCGAATGCGATGTGGGGCCAGCTCAGGGAGGAGTTTACAACATCTCAGTCGTCATTGACGGAAAGGGAAGTGCCTCCCTTCCATCAGGTTAGACTCGACTTCCATTTAACCTGTTGACTACTGAATTCTCTTATTTCCATAGGTTAAATAGATGGACCACCCAATTTCATAGACAATATGTTAATAAAGATGATATACTTTTTTTTAAATTCAGTGCTATAATTGCGATGGCCTTTTCCTGACGCTTGTCTAAAGAACTTTTACTCTAAAATGTTCCCCATATTGAAGGTGATATTCCTTGAATGTCTCAGTATTCATGTCTTGTTTCACCCGAGTTCATTTTATGCAAACAGCTCATTAAAGAGTAACAGTGAGATTGAATCCAGTGTTAATTTTGGAAGAATCTTTGGTTTGAATTGGGAATAAGTAAAGTCATCCTCAGATTTGCCACATTGCAAAGCATCGGCCATCCATGCCTTAAAATATATTTTGCCTTTCTATGTTCAGAAACATTAACTATGGAATAAAACTTGTGCATCATTTGTGTTTTCCATTCTATGGCTCTCCAGGAGGAGTAGAGTTTGAGTACTCCTTTGACGTCAGCACCGTCTCACCAGACGAGGGCAGTGCAGCAGGAGGTACGGAAGTGACCCTCAGTGGTTACGGGCTCGGAGGTGACAGAGACATTGAGGTGTCCATTGGAAGTAACAACTGTGAAGTCATATCTGCATCCTACGATGAGATCGTGTGTGTTGTCGTTGTTGAGGTAAGAATAGAATTATAATAATTAATAAAAAAGACAGTTTTACAGTCTTGACTCTAATACAGTATGTATTTTAAGATCCATTATTACTTTTATGGTAGTATTTAACTTGTAAAATGATGCAATGCAAACTTGTTTGATCATGCTTAGACAGGCACATCAAATAAAATCCGTATGATAAGTCAACCAAAGTTAAAGCGATACCAAATAAACCTTCCTAGATTAGATTTGAAAGACAGGTAATTTGGGGTTCATAATTTCATATCCATTGTATTTTTTAAAAGCTATTGTGTACAGTTAAAGCTAAATAATCATTAAGATATTCCAATTCACAAACTTGACATTATAGAAGACTTGCTAACCAGTTTTCTTTTGTCTGTTTTAGTCGGGATCACGTCGTCGTCGTCGTTCGACCACCGACGCAGATGTCGTCATCAGTATCGAGGGAGCTATGCCTCTCACCGTCAACGATGGTTTCACCTTTGATACAAGTCTGACTCCAACAGTTAGTAACATCAGCCCTGCAACAAGCAGTGTTGTGGGTAAGAAATCACCATGATCTTCTCATCTGAGATTGTCTGCTTACATATGACTTACAGGCAACTAATTACCTTGAGATAGCCACAATCTTTATTCAATTTCAAGTTCAGTTTATTAATTTCCAATAAAAAAATATAAACCTACTAGTCCTTTTTTTTAACAATTATATATATATATATAGTACAGTACAGAAATACAGATACAGATAATAAATAATTCAAGAAATTAAGGATACCAAGAAAGATCAAGGCGGTCTTGACAAAACGATTCCTTCATAGTAAAGTGATATATATAGTTTGCTCTGTACATTGTACAGGGTTGAATGCTGATGAACTATATGTTTGTTTAAAGGACGCCCTGCAAAATACTCATTTACTACACCTGGATGTAGAGAGTCATTTGTAGATGTAATGCCC
The DNA here is from genome assembly GCA_035222895.1 of Strongylocentrotus droebachiensis. Taxonomy (NCBI): domain Eukaryota; kingdom Metazoa; phylum Echinodermata; class Echinoidea; order Camarodonta; family Strongylocentrotidae; genus Strongylocentrotus; species Strongylocentrotus droebachiensis. Next base: position 120,937 of record JAVYIG010000341.1, on the reverse strand, counting down.
TAAATGCCTTGAGAAGTATACTCGAGTAACGTCATTACTACAGGGAGGTTCAGTAAATTTTGTAGTGCTATATGCTTGATGCTTGCATGAGTGCCATAAAAGAAGCCAGAATTATATATTGTACTTGTATACATATATTAGCATTTTGAGTCCTCTCTTAATTTCCAGGTGGAGATGATTTGACCATCTCTGGTTCATCCTTTGGTTCCAGTGGTGCTTCAGTCGTGATTGGCTCTGCATCCTGTGAGGTCACCTCTCAGAGTGACTCCTCCATCGTATGTGTCTTACCTGCCAACGTCCCCGGGGAGTATGAAGTGGACGTGGAGATTGACGGCATTGGTCTGGCTGATACCAGGTTACTAGTAGTTTATTATACTCTTTATGAAATATATACTTATTCTTGTATGTTGATTAATTGCTTCTGATAAGTGAAGCAGGATTTGCACAACAAATTCTTTTCATAATATAGATCCTGATTGACTTGTTTTTGTTTGTAAGCTTAACATTCATGAAAAGTTTAAACATTTGTGTACCTGTTCTTAAATGATGGTCTCTTCATGACATATATGACTTAATTCTGCAGAATTTCATTTGCTAAAACTGCTAAAAATTTACCCTCCACTCTGTACCAACATTGTGAGCTCAGTTAAATAAGTTGGAGCTCAGAACAGTCCCTTCTCCAACACCATCTTTTCAATCATTTGTTTGCGAGGAACTGAATCCTATGGCTGCCAAATTGAGTGAAGTCGATTGACGCAGTCTGTACGTACTGGAGGTTGACCAAAGTAGAACAGAGTTTACTCATTATCTTTGTCTCTTTCCTTTCTTCTTATCCTTTACAGCGCCATTGACCCTTTCAGTTATGTCCTTGATGTGACTGGAATGTTCCCATCCTCTGGGTCCATCGAGGGTGGTACAGAGGTCACCCTGACCGGTGCAGGCTTTGGTACTGACCCTGATAACATAACAGTGTCCATGGGAGGCTTTGGATGTGAGGTGACTGATATTGCTGATGATGAACTGACTTGCACAATGTCAGGCTCTTCTGTAGATCACCAAGTGGACAACATGGGAAAGCATGAGAGTAAGTGCAGTCCAAGGGAACATGTGTGAAAGACTTTTAGTTGTGAATTTAGGTCATATTACCTCTTTCATTAATTTTAGCCTTGACATTGCATCATTAGATTTGTTCAAAGGGAATAGGAGTTTCGTAAGCTTGTGAATTAACTGGCTCGACTGTAATTTATTTATTGTATTATCATAGTATTTGCTTCATTTCTTCCTTCAAGATTGACTTATCATATGTGATGTAGTTTCAAATTTCCCACAATGACCTGCAAGGAACGGTTGGGGTATAGATTATAGGTATAGATCTCCTAATGCTAACCTGCAATAAACACACTTCACATGTCTATATTTTTTAGTTTGTCATGTTGCGCAATAAATCAATATCACTGTGAATGGTTGCAATCAGTTGCAACCATTGTAGGGATCAAATCAAAGAAATGCTGTCCATTGAATAACACATCTTTGACCATTGGCTTCTCTTTCAGAATATGGATTGGGTTACAAGTGGAATCCCCAGCTGGTGACCATTGCTGCTGGAGACTCTGTCACTTGGTCTTGGAATGTAGACCCATATGTGAGCGGCATTGGCTATGCCGTGCAGCAGACAGCCGATGGAGACTCCCTGGGCTACGATGGGAGTGGGTTCTACAGTGGAGGCAGGTCCACATCATCTGGTGAGTAAGAGGACACTGTTAGGAGTCAGAAGACCATTAACTCATAGCCTGCCATAAGGCTGCAAGCACGCTACCGTTATAGTGCTGTGTACATGCGAGCGAGCCATTGCTTTACTGCCTTGTGCATGTTTGCACACATTCCTAATAACAATTATTGTTCATGCTCATTGTAGTGTGCTGTGTGTTCCGCACGCGCTATTCATAGAATCATCGCGTTAAGCAGATTATCTCAAAATAAACCTGGCACGGGGGGATTTGAGGCTTGGCACAATGGGGATTAGAATGATAAGAGGTAACTCATACACTAGAATGAACACCCTTCAGTCACGTTATTCAAAAGAATGGTTTGGAAAATCACTGACTGTAAGAATAGAGGAGAGGAGGAGCAGGTGTAGAAAGAGGATTCTGTGGATGAGCAGCTTAAGGAGTGGGATTTATGAAAGTGGAATTGATCTCGGGAGAATGAATTACTTTAGAATATGGGACAGAGAGTTGCTGCATTCCATGGTTGCCAACATCTCAGGACATGGCGTGTAAAGAAGAAGAACACCCTCCTGGCTCTGACATGAAGATATCAGTGGAGAGATTAGATTGATAGATCCAGTCAGACACATCCATATCTAATGAAATAAGATTGCATTCTACAATTTGATTCAGTTTACATAATGTATGGTCCATATAATTAAAGTAATACATGAAGTAATAGGTGTGTAATGTGCAACATTGAATACTTGAGGAATATGAAAACTGGAAATAATATATAACCCATTCTATTCGAAAAATAGACTTTCTATTTTAGTCTAAAAAAATTGACTGATTTTCATTAAAATGGGTGCTTAAAATTTAGAAAATTGTACTCCAATTATTTCAATTTTCAAAACTAAATTAAAAAAAGTAATCACAAAGTGCGGCAGCTTTATTGTATTGCCCAAGTTATTGAATTGCAAGCTCGGCTTCTGCCGAACCTGCTAGAGCATGCTGCCAAGGTTTGGCTTCTGCCGAACCTGCCAGAGCAAGCTGCCAAGGTTCGGCTTCTGTCGAACCTGCCAGAGCACACTGCCAAGGTTCGGCTTCTGCCGAACCTGCCAGAGTAGGCCTTCAAAGTTCGGCTTCTGCCGAACCTTCCAGAGCACGCTGCCAAGGTTCGGCTTCTGCCGAACCTGCCAGAGCATGCCGCCAAAGTTCGGCTTTTGCCGAACCTGCCAGAGCACGCTGCCAAGGTTCGGCTTCTGCCGAACCTGCCAGAGCATGCCGCCAAAGTTCGGCTTTTGCCGAACCTGCCAGAGCAGGCAGTTAAAGTTCGGCTTCTGCCGAACCTGCCATAGCATGCCGCCAAAGTTCGGCTTCTGCCGAACCTGCCAGAGCATGCCGCCAAAGTTCGGCTTCTGCCGAACCTGCCAGAGCAGGCAGTTAAAGTTCGGCTTCTGCCGAACCTGCCAGAGCACGCCGTTAAAGTTCGGCTTTTGCCGAACCTGCCAGAGCATGCCGCCAAAGTTCGGCTTTTGCCGAACCTGCCAGAGCAGTCCGTTAAAGTGCGGCTTCTGCCGAACCTGCCAGAGCATGCCGCCAAAGTTCGGCTTTTGCCGAACCTGCCAGAGCACCCTGCCACGGTTCGGCTTCTGCCGAACCTGCCAGAGCACCCTGCCAAAGTTCGGCTTCTGCCGAACCTGCCAGAGCACGCCGTTAAAGTTCGGCTTCTGCCGAACCTGCCATAGCATGCCGCCAAAGTTCGGCTTCTGCCGAACCTGCCAGAGCATGCCGCCAAAGTTCGGCTTCTGCCGAACCTGCCAGAGCAGGCCGTTAAAGTTCGGCTTCTGCCGAACCTGCCAGAGCACGCCGTTAAAGTTCGGCTTTTGCCGAACCTGCCATATCATGCTGCCAAAGTTCGGCTTCTGCCAAACCTGCCAGAGCTGGCCGTTAAAGTTCGGCTTCTGCCGAACCTGCCAGAGCATGCCGCCAAAGTTCGGCTTTTGCCGAACCTGCCAGAGCACCCTGCCACGGTTCGGCTTCTGCCGAACCTGCCAGAGCACCCTGCCAAAGTTCGGCTTCTGCCGAATCTGCCAGAGCAGGCCGTTAAAGTTCGGCTTCTGCCGAACCTGCCAGAGCATGCCGCCAAAGTTTGGCTTCTGCCGAACCTGCCAGAGCATGCCGCCAATGTTCGGCTTCTGCCGAACCTGCCAGAGCAGGCCGTTAAAGTTCGACTTCTGCCAGACCTGCCAGAGCAGGCCGTTAAAGTTCGGCTTCTGCCGAACCTGCCAGAGCACGCCGTTAAAGTTCGGCTTTTGCCGAACCTGCCAGAGCACGCCGTTAAAGTTCGGCTTTTGCCGGACCTGCCAGAGCATGCCGCCAAAGTTCGGCTTTTGCCGAACCTGCCAGAGCAGTCCGTTAAAGTTCGGCTTCTGCCGAACCTGCCAGAGCATGCCGCCAAAGTTCGGCTTTTGCCGAACCCGCCAGAGCACCCTGCCACGGTTCGGCTTCTGCCAAACCTGCCAGAGCACCCTGCCAAAGTTCGGCTTCTGCCGAATCTGCCAGAGCAGGCCGTTAAAGTACTGCATTGGCATTCATAGAGCATCATTCTTTCAGAGGAAGAGAGCTGCCTTAATGGGGAGCCTCTCATCTTCCAAATTCACGAACAGAAAAATGTCTCAAACAAAATTTCTCTGTACTATCTGGCTGGAAGAATACATTTGAAGCAGATCAGAGGTGACCACATGCCACATAAAGATGAAATTTGTTTGCCCTATGTCTACACCAAGAAAGATATACAATGAATACCTCCAGGACAAGCCACTAGGCAGAATTATTTTATCCCACTGTTGGGCAAGCTAAATTCTACAAGCTGTGGACGCAATTATTCTTCTGGCACGTAAAACTGAAAAGGGCGAGTATGATCTTGAATCATTTTTTCATTAAGATATTGATATTTTGGTCTACATACATACAAGAGAGCTAGTGATTTTTGTGATTGTGTGCATTTTTTAATTTTCCATGTCTACATGCACTGTACATCGATCCTTCTATTTCATGCAATTTTGAATGTTAACTTACTTTGGAAGATCTGCACCATGTTCTTCTCTCAGCTCTTCTGTCAAGAAATTTAATTACTTAAGTTACTTACAAAAATCACATGCAGTACCAACTTCCCCCATAAGTAGCCATCTGCACTGTACTTTAATGTCCGACACATATTACAAATGACAGTGACCGATGCCCCAATGTGTATGGAATGTTTTCATGTGGACAACGTGAACCCAGGGGTCAGACAGGTCAGGGGTAACCTAAACATTGCTGGACAAGCTAGAAGTGCCCATGGAATACATACATATACAGTAAGGTACATGTACATTGCGAATAGGCATAGTGTTGCTCAAGCCTTTCAGGTCATCTTAAAGGGGCAAATACAATATAAACAGAAATAATCATTAATGGACATGGATGTTATTTTGCCCCTACAGTCAATACAGACATCTATGTTCATACATTCAGTAGACAATTCCTTTCCAAATTAATATCAAGTAGAAAAATATAATTTCAGGACAGATGCCGATATCATTTGTTACTTCCTACCTTCACACATGGCCATACAAATTATATGTCTTTAGTATAAATGCAGTGCATGCCTTTGATTTTCCCCCGGATTGAAAGGAAGTTGTACTATATAAGAAACGGGATGATGCGAGGAGGAATATGGGAAAAAATACTATCATAGATGGCATGATTGGATCAGTCCAAAACTAATCTACCTAATTAATAACGCGAGTGAGTTTGATATTAAAAAACCCTCTTATGAAGATGCTACATTAAGGTTTAAAGGGAAATCCTACCTTTATAGCAACTTGCTCTGGGGAAAAGCGACTAATCATAGGAGCAGATTGGTGAAATTTTCAACGAAATTGGACAAATAATACGATAGCTATGAATTTCTGAAAGTTGTACATTTAATGAATGCAATCACTTTACAGATGGGAGTTTCAAATTGGCTGGATCGGTAATGCCACTATGACATATAGTGCCGGTACAACCCTGTCATTTGTTCCAATACCAAACATGACTAAAATATCATTTTTCAGAATGTATGATAGAGATTTCTTGTTTATTGCAGGACCCCTAACATCATACATGTACATATGCAATCCATATATATTTTGAATATTACCCAGAGTGAAAAGGTGTTTAGGAGAACACTGGAAATTAATGATATGTTAGCGTACAACAAATGGGAGAGTTTTCAGGGAATACGTCACAGTCGAATGACTATAGTTTGCCAATTTGAGATTCCCTTATGTGTAGTGATTACAATTTTTTAAAATCATAATTTTGTTATTCTTTGTCTAATTTCCGTCAAATTTTCACCAATCCACTATAATTTTTCTACTTTCCCTCAGAGCAACTTTCTTTTTTTTAACCCCAATTCAACATAAAATCTGAAGTTGCATGCTCATCAGCTCACTCTGTAACAAGAGGTGCTCACTCTACCCTGCAACACAGTTACCAATGCCCCAATATATACATGACATGTCTTCATGTGGACAATGTGAACCCAGGGGTCAGACAGGTCAGGGGTAACCTAAACATTGCTGGACCAGCTAGAAGTGCCCATGGAATACATACATGTACATATACAATAAGGTACATGGACATTGCGAATAGGCATAGTGTTGCACAAGCCCATCAGGTCATCTTAAAGGGGCAAATACAATATAAACAGAAATAATCATTAATATACATGGATGTTATTTTGCCGCTACAGATGTCTATGTTCATACATTCAGTAGACAATTTCTTTCCGAGTTAAAACCGAGTAGCAGAATATAATTTCAGGACAGATATGCCTAACATCATTTGTTATTTAATTCCTACCTTCACACATGGCCAAAAAAATTGCAAAGAGTACCATAATGATTTCAATTAACTGCATACATATTATATGTCTTTAGTACATGTATATAAACAGTATATGCCTTTTTCCCCCAGAATTGAAAGAAAGTTGCACTACAAAGAAACGCTGGGATGATGTAAGGAGGAATGAGAAGTTTTTGTCAGAGGAAACTTTGGCAGGGTGGTTATGCAGGTTCGGCAGGAGCCGAACTTTGGCAGCGTGCTCTGGCAGGTTCGGCAGAAGCCGAACTTTGACGGGCTAATCTAGCAGGTTCGGCAGAAGCCGAACTTTGACGGCCTAATCTAGCAGGTTCGGCAAAAGCCGAACTTTGGCAGCGTGCTCTGGCAGGTTCGGCAGAAGCCGAACTTTGACTGCCTAATCTGGCAGGTTCGGCAGAACCCGAACTTTGGCAGCGTGCTCTGGCAGGTTCGGCAGAAGCCGAACTTTGACGGGCTAATCTAGCAGGTTCGGCAAAAGCCGAACTTTCGACGGCCTAATCTGGCAGGTTCGGCAGAAGCCGAACTTTGGCAGCGTGCTCTGGCAGGTTCGGCAGAAGCCGAACTTTGACGGGCTAATCTAGCAGGTTTGGCAAAAGCCGAACTTTGACGGCCTAATCTGGCAGGTTCGGCAGAAGCCGAACTTTGGCAGCGTGCTCTGGCAGGTTCGGCAGAAGCCGAACTTTGACTGCCTAATCTGGCAGGTTCGGCAGAAGCCAAACCTTGGCAGCGTGCTCTGGCAGGTTCGGCAGAAGCCGAACTTTGGCAGCATTCTCTGGCAGGTTCGGCAGAAGCCGACCTTTGACGGCCTAATCTGGCAGGTTCGGCAGAAGCCGAACTTTGGCAGCGTGCTCTGGCAGGTTCGGCAGAATCCGAACTTTGGCGGTATGCTCTGGCAGGTTCGGCAGAAGCCGAACTTTGACGGCCTACTCTGGCAGGTTCGGCAGAAGCAGAACTTTGATGGCCTACTCTGGCAGGTTCAGCAGAAGCCGAAACTTGGCAGCATGCTCTGGCAGGTTTGGCAGAAGCCGAACTTTGACGGCCTACTCTGGCCGGTTCGACAGAAGCCGAACCCTTGCAGCGTGCTCTGGCAGGTTCGGCAGAAGCCAAACCTTGGCAGCGTGCTGTGTGAGGTTCGGCAGAAGCCAAACCTTGGCAGCATGCTCTAGCAGGTTCGGCAGAAGCCGAGCTTGCAATTCAATAACTTGGGCAATACAAAAAAGCTGCCGCACTTTGTGATTACTTTTTTTAATTAAGTTTTGAAATTTGAAACAATTGGAGTACAATTATCAAAATTTTGAGCACCCATTTTAATGAAAATCAGTCAATTTTTTTAGACTAAAATAGAAAGTCTATTTTTCGAATAGAATGGGTTATATTCTTTTAGTGGATCTTGGATGCAGTCTCTATGCTATGTGCTTCTAGAGTGTTTTAGTAAGACTCAGTCATTTCTCCCAGCTAGCTCTCTTACAAGAAAGTTCACTTGCATATTTTTAAGAGTGCATGTACAGTAATTACATGAAGAAATGTAATTCCTGCACTTACATATTAGATCTATTGCTACCGTTTGTCAAGGTAATTATTATTTGTTCCCTATCTCTCAAACAGGCTCATACAAGTATCAGTTTGATATTCCTGGAACCTACTACTACTCCAGCGGTGCCATCAGAAGTGATGGGACCATCTTCATAAAGGGAGTCGTGGAGGTGCGGCCGCTAGCATCCGTTGCTATGGAGCTTGATGTGGTGCTGGGAGGATACAGTGCTAACCATGATGTCAACTCAGGTAATTTAATATGTCTATTGGAAGTGACAGGGCCAATGCTTCTATTCCAGAATATCTGTTATTTTCTCCTTTGAAATCGGTACTTCCATCTGTAAATTTTATGAAATGCACCGTGAGTACAAAACTGAATTATGATTACATACCTTTCAGAAGCATATATCCAGTATTTGTCTCAGTCGATTTTATAATTTGGCACAAATAATCTGCTCATAGGCAGATTATATCGATGAACTGGCTTATATATGTGGCCCCATCCCTAATTAGGTCACTAAAATCAATTTAATTAATTGTGCTTTTAGGTATCTCATTAATTCATTCTGTGTATACATGTTGCTGCTTTGGAATGGAAGGGGGTAGCATCATCTACCATAGTAGAACAGGGCTCTAGGCCCAGGATTGCGATCGGTCTAGATCACAAACTTAGAAACTCCTAGTAAAGAGTTGCAATTGATATGAAGGTGTTATCCACCTAGCTCAGTAGGAACAGCAGTGGTCTCGTAATCCTGTGACCCGGGTTCGAAACGCTAGTGCCGATGCGCTAGTGCCCTTTGGTAAGGCATTAATACTCATTACCAGGTCCCTCGGAGAGGACCTAAAGCCGTCGGCCGTCTGGTTGCTTACTAACTAGCATTTATGCTTACTTAGCAGTCAGGTAAAATAACCACCACCACCGCCAAGTGTGTGAGAATCGGTCATGACTCTTTATAAGACGGACCTTTAATGTCCATTGTAGTGATTTTCAGACTGAAGCCCTATATCACAGATCTATCTTCTGTTTTTGTTTCTATCTTGAAGGAGAGTCCGACCCGACTGGTGGTGGTTGCTCCAACGAGGACACCGCCATATCAGGCTGCTCATCGGCATCCCCCAACATCACCGACGATACCAAGTTCAACTTCATCTTCGACGAGTGCATGACACCATCGATATCCAGCATCGATCCTCTCATAGGGGATAGCTCCGATACCATTGTTATCGAAGGGTCAGGGTTCAGTGATGAGGACTGCGCTAATGTTATCACCGTGGGTCGGTATCCATGCGTGACGACCTCCTCCTCGGCGACACGTGTGGAATGTGAAATCGATACCCAGGATGAGATGGAGGTATGTACACTGTTGCTTTATACACAGATCAGTTGAGTCCATTGTGTGATACTCCTTGGGATAAGATCTCTTTTCTCTCCACTGTTAGAAGTTTATGACCTGGGAAGTGTTTAATCTATTTAAATCACCAAGCTATAGCTATAAAATATGTTGATAATTAATTACTTTCATACACTGTTACATACCATAGTTCTATGAATACCAACTGAGTAGCTTTAGTAAGTGCTGATCACGAGACATCAGAATTGAAAGCCAAGGTCATGGGAGAATGCAAGAGTGAAAGAACAGATGTGACATACACCTGTAGAAAGCATGTGTGATTTTAATGTTCAGTGTTGTTATGGTATGTTAGTGATACAGTAAAACAGTTAACAAACTACTGCTGCTGCAAGGCAACAACGTTCACTGATTGTTTGTTTGATTTTTTTTCTTTCATCAGATTGGAGTGTACCATGAGATTGCCGTCAACGTTGCCAATCGAGGCTTTGCTATCCAGGAGTCCCATATCCTAGCTAACAGGTCCTTTGTGATGTACCCAAGGATTGACTCTGTGTCTGACTCTGATGGCTCAATCATGGGGGGACTCACTCTCGTCATACAAGGTGATAGCTTTGCACCCTCGTCACCAAGTAACATTGGGGTTTACATCGGGTCACTCTCCTGCGATATCACCTTCTACAACTATACCTACATCGAGTGCACAACGCCATTGACCTCATGGTATGGTGCACAATCGCTGCGTGTTCAAGTGAATTCATTATGGGCTGTTGGTGGCAGCACCTTCACTTATTCTGAGGCACAGACACCAAACATCTCAAGCTGGATGCCAGAAACCGTGTCTGGGTCTGGAACCACTAGTATGACCTTCACTGGATCCCAGCTGTCATCCATAGCTGATGACATCAGCATCACCATAGGAGGAGAAGCCTGCAGCATCACTGCGGCCGGTGAGTCCGAGATCGAATGCAATGTTGGTGCAGTTCCAGTAGGAACCCGCGATGTTCTGATCAACATCGCTGGTAAAGGGCTTGCACAGTTCTTCTATGGAAACGACACCGTCCAAAGCGAGGCCAACATCTTCTCAGTGAGTCCTTCGGACGGAAGCACCCAAGGTGGTCAGTCGGTCAACATTAGCGGGAATGGTTTCGTTGATGGCGCGACTGCAGTGACCATTGATGGCAGCAGCTGTGTCATCCAGTCCATCAGCCTCTCGGAGATTCAGTGCATCACTCCTGCAAACTCTGCAGGAACCTTTGACCTTGTGGTTGTCAGCGATGGCGTCACCTATGACGCAGAGGACTACGTCTACTCCTCATCCTCCACACCTACAGTGACCTCCATCACTCCCGGGTCAGGAGAAACTGGTACCAGCATCACCATCTCTGGATCTGCCTTCAGCGACACTACTTCAGACATCTCGGTCACTATCGATGGAGTCGATTGCTCCATCACGAGTGCTTCCTCATCAGAGGTTGAGTGTGATGTCGGGGCTCATTCCGCTGGTGTCTTTGATGTTATGATTCATGTAAATGGACTTGGCAATGCCGATAATGATGAAACATTCGAGTATGAGCTCACCGTTTCATCCACCTCACCTTCAACAGGTAATTGTTCTTCCTAGTATACAGTTAAAACAAGCTTCATCATTAAACTCTTTATTTGCCATTTCCGCTGAAGTGCCTCATCGGCCATTTTGCAACAATAATACGCAGTTAATCTGAAACCTGCACAGTGCAACACATTTCTTCTATGTACATTTTGTAATCCATTTTCCAGTCATACATGTAAGAATACTTTTCAATCATCTATGTAGCATGATACTAGTAATCCCAAGATAATTCCATCAACAGCTTTTGCTAAAAAATGAAGAAGAAAAAAAGGCTGCCTTAACATCCATTATCAACATTTTACACTGTAGTAAAGGAGAAAAGTTTTGAAAAATCTGGATCAATCTAACAGTCATATTAAAACAAATAAGTCTTACAAATATGTTGTCTTTTTTGAGTGCCAGATAGGCATTAATCCATATCATCTTACTTAGACTTAACGTCATTATGGCTCTCAGCAGCTGACGTTATGTAATAGCTACATGTATGCATGCATGAGTAATCTTTGATTGATGTTCTGTGTATTGTAGGCAGCTTTGGAGGTGGACAGACTCTAGTGATCGAAGGCTCAGGATTTGACAGTGAGAACACCATGGTCACTGTGTGCGGCTATGAGTGTTTACTCTACAGTGCTAACGAGACTACTGTGGAATGTGATATGCCTGCAAATTCTGGTGAGTTTAGAACTTATATTTCTCGGATTGGATGCTAAATAGAAGTCCCTCTTGGAGGAGAGCCTCCACTTTTGCACTTTAAGAACCCACTGCACATCCCAATCAATTATGCCAGGGTAATTTGTACATATTTAATAGAGATGTGTATGGAAAATGCATGTTGCATACCAAATTCATATCATAACAAGCAGTATTTTTAAACTTTCCATCCTATTTAATTAATAATGAAAGGTGATACTTTCCATAAGCTTGCATGAAACAAATATTGTATCTAGACTCTTATTTTCCTGTGACTCTTGGCTCACTCTCTCTTTCTCTCTGTCTCTCTTTTCATCTTTGCTCTACCCCCTCCCGTGCCTACCTTTCACCTTTGGTCCTCTTCTACTCTCTCGCTCTGTCGGCATCCTCATCGTACAAAACTGATTTTGTGTAACTTACCCAACTAAAGCTGTTATGACTGTATTTTACCATTCTTTTTGTAAACTGATCTGTAAACTTTTACCGGTGAAAAGCAAATTTCTGAATGGATAATAAATACTTAATTTCAATTTCAATTTCCAGATTCCTCTAGCACCCTTGACTGTGATATTGTAGTTAGTGTAGCTAGCGGATCTGAGGTGACCCAATCAGATGCCTACCAGTACCGACGTGATATGACCCCTGTCATAGAGTCTGTCTCACCTGCTAGAGGTGGGACAGGCGGAGGAACGACGGTCACCATCACCGGACAGGACTTCTTGTGAGTATATTCACCCTCCGGCCGATCAGTTAGTTTGACAGCGATTTATTATGTTAAAGCCCCACTGTCTTACTTGTAGTTACTTGCTCCCTCTATATAGAAAACTTCCCCAATCGGTGCCTGTTGGTCCCCCATGATCCTCTAATCCTTATGTTATTTGAGAGCTGAGTTGATGAGATAGCCACCTGTCAGTGACCTCGCTTTGTGGTCTAATCCCTCCTAGCCACACTAGTGTTGATATGTATATATGCTGGGGGGGGGGGGGGGAGCTGACAACAGATATCTCCCATGATTGCTACTTTTGAGAGTGCTTTTTGTATTCTTCCTCAAAAGCCCATTCAATCATGCGCTATATCAACAACAACAAATGTTTCAGCAAAATATATGGAATAGCAAATGGTGTTGAAAAAGAAAAGAGCTACATGCAACAAAGGATCCTAATTGTTACTACAACAATGTGAAGGACATTACAATTTTGATCTCGCAGTGGCTTCATTAATTTCTTCTTGTGGCAGTTTTCCGCACCATGACAGAACGGTATGCTTAGTCGCTAGCTTCTTTTGACAATACCATCATGAATAACTAAATCTCTTCTCTCGTATCATAGATTGTAATAGTATAACATTGTTTTCATGCATTATGCCTGTTTAAGATTATATGGAATTGCTTGTAATTTAGAGAACTGTAGGCTAAAGGTTGAGATAACATACTTAATTAAAGTTAAAGAAGAAAACATAATCTGCGTAAGCATGATTAAAACATTCTATGTAGTTCTACAGGAAGATGCTTTACTGACTGAATATACGTTCACAAAATAGCTCCTATGTAATATCTTTATGTTGCAACCTTATGAACTTGCATTGTATTACAGGGACTCTGGTAACGAGGTAACGATCGCTGGAACGACATGCTCCATCTTATCTGAGAGTGCAACGATGATCACCTGCCAGACAGGTGCTCATTCACCATCCACAAGGTCACAGGTCAGAGTTCAAGTTGGCTCCAATGGCGTCGCAACTCAGGTTAGCATTATCTAGGTCTTAACAGTGTTATCAAGGCTGCAATAGCCCAATATACCATGTATGAATGGGTGACTACTATAACATGGATTGTTATTCGCATTTGAAAATTAAGGATAGAACATGATCTTGATTGTAGATTGAATGGCTTCTTATTTTCTGTTTCTCTTGTAGGGGGGGGGGGTGGGGCTGAGATGGGTTGAAGTGTTGCATAAGTCAGATTGTTCATTGCACCTATTTACTTTGATCTCTTCAAAATAGTCACATTCATATTCAAAGTTTTTGGTCACGCCCAATCAAAAACATACATTTGCTGTAAAAATCATTCCTGGGCTGTTTCTGTATGAATACAAAAGAACAGGTTTGCCATTCACTTTACTAGAACTTGCATATGAATTTAGGTGTCTACATTAATTGATTTGGATAAATGACCAACAAATAAACTACATAAATGAAGCACGACTATTCCTTGAATGAAAATGTTCCTCTTGATTTTTGTATACAGGACAATGCTGACTATTTCTACATCGACGTTTGGTCCTCAATCTACACCTGGGGTGGCAACGATCCACCTGTTGCGGGAGATTTTGTGATCATACCAGCGGGTCAAAAAATCTTGTTGGATATTACCACACCTATCCTGAAAGTTCTCCTTATTCAAGGTAGGTAGGATTTCTGGTTCGCGTTCTGGATAAATACTCTGACAAAGCGGGATCCCGCATCGCGTCAGAGGGTTGACCTGGTGGTTGACCTGGTGGAGTTATTCCCTTTAGGTGTTGTTTGTGAAAAAGTCGCAGAGCCTTATGTAAAATATATCTATTTTAGGTACGTCTAGGATGTAATGAGGCAGGTTGCTCCAATGTTTAACAGTCCATGGGAAGAAGCTATTTGAGTATTACAATTGTTGAATTGGTTTTAGGTCTCTGGAAGGATGATGGGTGTGTGCGTTAAGTAGACTCTGCTCAGTATCATATTCAGATTGCAATGAAAATGTTCATCAGAATGGTGATATGCTGAGAAATCGGTTGTTTTACGCAATCAGTAAATATATACTTTTACCAATTGCAACCCTGACCTTTACTCTATCTATATCTTTGATAAATGAAAGCCCCTAGCAGTTTATGCCGGAGCATGTTGACCTGTTGTTTGATTGATTGATTGATTGATTGAAAAGGTTTTATTATAATTGCACTTCGCAGCCAGATGGCTGTATTATGAACAATTTACATTGGCAATAATACAATCATACAAATGTGGTTTGAAATTCTCACGAAGTATAATATACAATATATAACGAAATTCATAACAAAATTCATAACCAATATGACTAGGCAATAACAGACAAATTAAGTCAGGTTTAAGATATATTTTGTGAAGTGACACAAGAGTGGGTCAATGGATTAAGGTAATACTTGAGTATATCCACTGAATAATGCTTTCAAAATGCCCACGTTAAAAATACAGCAACTATTTTAGGTACGTCTAGGATATAATGAGGCAGGTTGCTCCATTTGCTGTATTTAGGCTTTTTATTTATGATTGATGTTAAACACTTCCTTGTGCAGGTGGTGAAATGATTTTTGATGAGGCCGACATTGAACTGCACGCCGAGTACGTGGTTGTTACTGATGGCGGTCACTTTGAGATCGGTACCGAGGAAGAACCATTCCAGCACGAGGCGAGCGTTGTCATGCATGGCCATGTGAGGTCTGTAGAACTCCCTCTGTTCGGTGCCAAGACGTTTGCTGTCAGGAATGGAACAGTTGATATGCACGGTAAGAACCGTTTGTGATTTCTAGAAAATGTTTTAACCTCTCGAATATCACATCATAATAAACATAGAGACCCATGGGAAATAATTTTTTAAGGGAGCATGTTTTTTTCCATACACATTGAACCTGCAATATATAACATATGCAATTTGAACTAGCCCAAGACCCCGTAGTTTTGTGGCAATAGCGGGTGTCGGGTGTACATTGGTGTATTGAGTAATGGCACTGACTGCTTAAGTGTTAGGGGTTGAAAGGGATCAATATCTAAAAAGAAATGACTTGTATATTAGAAGACATAACAATATAGAGAGAAAATGATGGGTTCACCCAGGAGTTTTCTCAAAGTTAACTGTCATGTGCATACATTGTACATATGCCTAATGGTGAAATATGACTAGTAGGTCACTTTTACCTTAATGTAGAATGAAACTTTATTCTTTAAACTTGCAATTTCTCTTTACAAAATAATGTATCCGGCAGAAATTTTGAATATAGTACGCAGAAATGAAAAAATACAGAGCAGATTATTTTGTGTGAATCCTCCCCTTAACCTATCCACTGCTCTCTCTCTCTCTCTCTCTCTCTCTCTCTGTATACAGGAATCCCAACACCCATCACCTGGTCGAGACTAGCCGAGACTGTGAATGCCGGAGATACTGAACTCACTCTTATGGATTCTGTTGTAAACTGGAGGATTGGAGATCATATCGTACTTGCATCCACTGGCACCAGACATAAGCAGAATCAGAACGAAGAGGTCGAAATCACAGGTAAGTCCTAGAGTTTGGAGGACATATTTATCAAGAATGATATGGAATGACTTTGAGGCACCTGTGTAGAGGTGCTCTATTGATGTTGTTCAAAAATTGGAAATAGATCTCCATGTGGTATGTTAAGAGCCAAAGGGGCATTAAGTCTGTGCTAAAGTTTATATTAAAGGTAATTCCCTTCCAGCTCCAAAAAGAGGATATACTCTGTGCATGTGATGACAATATGTTTTCTTTTGTTTGTCAAAATTGTTGACACGATCAGGGCTAATTGGGAATCACTTTACCGACTGATGGGCTGATATTGACCTTTATAAATCATATTTAGCTTGGATTATCTATCTTTTACAGGAAGTGCAGTTATGTAATAATTTTTAGCTTTGTTTGCTCAAAGCTAGAAGGGCAGTAACTCACATCTTTTAACACAGATTTAATGTACTTATGGCTTTCAGAAGACAAGCTGAACTACTATTTTTAATGACTTTTTAATACTATTGTATTTTTTTGCAGTATCCTTGTGTTATTACTTATGTAAATTGCACTCAATTCACCCGAAAGGCTGCCATGTACAATGTTTTTTCCACATTAAATGAATAAATAAATAAGCAAATAATGTCTATATATGTTCTGTATCAATTACTAAGATGACTTTTTCATCTATTTTTCTGTTCCAGGTTTCTCCAATGACAACATGACGATTGAGTTCAGCCCTGCGGTGGAGTACGAACACATCTCCATCTCTCAGGTGATTGATGGAATCCTGGTGGAGACCAGGGGAGAGGTTGGACTACTCACTCATAATGTCAAGATCAGAGGCTCTGTCCATGAGGAATGGCTGGAAGAAGTAGATGCATGCCCGGATGAATTTGATACAAGTAAGTCACATTGTATACCACAAACAGTATATCCACCATGCACTGTGTTCAAAGCACTTCATTATTATCCAGGCTCTAGGTAGGGTCAGGATTTGGGTGCTCGCAGCATTCAAGGAATCCCCTTCCTACCGATACCTATTTAACACCTGAGTGTCGAGTGGCCAGTGTAGATTGATATCTTACCAAAGAACACCAGTGCTGTGCCAGGGCTTGAACCCATGGCCTTCAGACCACCAGTAAAATGTTTAAACACCAGACTGTGACATTCATTTATCTTTCATAACAATGCTTTCATGTTACAACATACATTACAAATGCAAAGTAAGCAAAGAGACGTAGTTAGAGCATTGATTATTCATATTATTTATTCATTGTTGTAGAAATGTCATGATCTAGCCAATAAGTCACTACAGGTACAGTATGCTATGAATTACATGGTACAAAATTCAAATCCTTACCGTATTGTTGATGTCCTTTGACAATACATCAATCTACATTACCGTTCTCACTTCAAGTAAAGATTTGCCACCAAGTCATGAGTTTAAATTGATTCAAAACTGATTGAGTTTTGGAGTGCTGGTGAGACTCAATTTTAGTTATAGATGGGGAAAACGAAATTGCCGACCGAAAGATATCTTGTCCTCAGAGTTTCCCCCAACTCCCTTATAAAAATCCTAGTGCCCCCACTGAAAACTTTTACCTTTGTTTCTTCTTGTTTCTAACAGATCAATTTGCCACGCAGACATGCTTCCAAGGACGCTTTGGTGCAGAAACTGTGACTGATGAATTTGGTTCACAGATCATGTTCTTTGCCAAAGAGCAGGACACGCATCTGGTTCGAGGTCGGTTTGAGTACGTGGAGGTGACCCATGCCGGCCAGGCATTCCGTCTTGGTCGCTACCCTATCCATTTCCACATGAACGGTAACATCACTGGGTCGTATGTGCGAGGATGCGGTATCCATCACACCTTCAACAGGGCCGTGACTATCCACGGTGTCCACCACCTCCTGGTGGAACACAATGTAGCCTTCAATGTGATGGGACATGCCTTCTTCTTGGAGGATGGTATAGAGACCAAGAATATCATCCAGTACAACCTTGCTGTCTTCGTCCGACCTAGTAGCAGTTTGCTGAATGTGGACGTGACGCCAGCCTCCTTCTGGGTGACCAACCCTGATAACTACGTCCGTCACAACGCCGCAGCAGGTGGCAGCCATTTCGGATTCTGGTACAACATGCCCGCGCACCCTATGGGACCGTCCTTCACATCAGCTGTCTGTCCGCGCAATGTGCAAGTCCTGGAGTTCAACAACAACACGGCTCACACCATGGGATGGTACGGTATTTGGATCTTCCCATCCTATCATCCGACAGCTGATAGCAGCTGTGGCGGTGTTGCTGGCCATACTGAATTCCACAACTTGACGGCTTGGCGTACTGAACGTGGAGCAGAAGGTGTCCTGGTTGGACCAATCCAGTTCCACAACTTCCTCATGACTGACAACGAGGCTTCAGGAATCGAGTTCCAAACCGTCGGGAGTGTCTGGGGAGAAGATGGTCCAATGGTCAAGGACTCTGTCATTATAGGCTACACTCCAGGACTTGCTGAAGGCCAAGAGGCTGATAGATGTACATCGGCTGGAATCCAGTTACCAAAGTCCAAGTTTCTCACAGTGGATGGGGTACGGTTCATTAACTTTGATCAAGAGAGATGTGTTACATTGAGAGCCTGTGCTCACTGTAAGGTATTCCAAGGAGGTTTCGAGCATCGCTTCAAGAACCTGATTTTTACTGATTCACCAAACAAAGCTGCCTTCCAATGGGAGCACGAGACATGGTTTGAAGATCTAGATGGAACTCTGA
This sequence comes from Strongylocentrotus droebachiensis, assembly GCA_035222895.1. NCBI lineage: Eukaryota > Metazoa > Echinodermata > Echinoidea > Camarodonta > Strongylocentrotidae > Strongylocentrotus > Strongylocentrotus droebachiensis. The sequence goes on along the minus strand of JAVYIG010000341.1, from coordinate 102,114 downwards.
CTGGAAATGCTGATTCCATCGTGACCCCCCAAAACAACGGTCTCCCAACGGATCACTGCACGTTTGATGTCGAGGATTTCAGTAAGGGTTTTAACGGAGCGGTCTGCGATGAGTCGGTCCTTCTGCACAGAATGGCTTTCAACGAAGCTTACCCTGAATCTCTGAAGTACAAGGCCACCATCCTAACCAACAGTTATGGTACTACCAGTGTACCGTACCGCAAGAAGAGACTTACTCATCCGACGGGATGGATGCTGACGCTGGTGGAATCAGAGACATACAACTTCTATTTTGAGAATGTTGATCATGTCACCAACATCTCCTATTCAGCCAGGTTTGATGGATTTGGCGATGGGGACTTCGTCATCATGAACCACAACTTTACCCAGAGTCCAGATGCCTTTGCCTTGATAGGACAAGTAACTGAGAATGTTGGGCGTCCTTTAGAGTACAGCGAAGATGAAAATGCAGACTGGTACTTTAACAACGAGACCAATAATCTCTACTATCTCAGTGAGTTTGAGTAACATTTTTGATATTCTCCATTTTTCGAGTTTCATGCTCAATAGCTCTTTTTTTGGGCTATCATTTCCCTTTCTACTTCTGCTCTTTATTCTAAATCTCTCTTCTTTTATAAGTGATTTCATTACTTCTAACTGCAAATTTTTGAGGCATTTATATTGTTATTCCTTTGCTGTCATATTTCAAGCAATGATCAATATGTGGTGTACTGATTTCAATGTACAATACTGAGGTTAAATTTGATTTTAAAATTCTTGCCTTCATCAAGTTTCTGGAAGGGATCAGAGCTCACTGGTGGATCGCTCAGTGAATCTTGATGTGTACCGATGCTACTACAAGGATTGCATCCCGCCGGTTCCATCCGTTCCTCCACCACCTCCTGAAGGTAGACCAGAGGGTGTTCTCTACTGGGGAGAAGCGGCAGCTTGGGAGGATGTCACTGATGGATGGGGCGGAAACACTGGATCAGGCAGCAATGTGCCACAGAATGGTGATGATGTCATGATCTTCCCAGGTGAATGTTTGATCATGAAATCTCAAAGAATGATTGAAAATGTTGACTTGATCTAAGGAATAATGGACGCACCATCAAGCCTAAATTGGCTATGCCGGCGTGATGTGCATATTGTTATACTAAGTTCATACCTGTCTATAGAAGTTTAGTTCTGTGGGCCCAAACGTCACGATATTCAAGTCATTCCTCTTTGTCTCCTTTCCCTTTTCTCAATCAAAACTATAGAAAGTACTGGAGAAAAATGAATTTCTTTGCTTGTAAGTCAGAATAGGAATGGCCACTTAGGCGTAAATATTCACTTCTGAATGACAAACGCCTATAAACTAAAACAACAACAAGCATACTGCATTGAGTCCTTAATGTTGGGCTGGATTTGCAGAAGTTTAATAAGAGAGATCAAAAATTGATATCAAGAGAAATAGATTTTGTTAGCTTATCAATACTTCAATCTTTTTTCTCAGAGCGGTGGATTGTAGCCAACGACACTCTGCCTTGGATGAACAAGCTGTTCATCTATGGTACCCTAGAGATTGACGACTCCAGAGACATGGTGATCAATGCTACCTATATCCTGATCCAAGGTGGACGTCTGATTGCAGGATTTAACGAAACACGACCTTTCACCCATGACCTGCGTATCCTCCTCAATGGCCATCATTTCACCCAGGACATCCCTCTTCCTAATGGACCCAACCTGGGATCCAAGGCTCTAGGTAGGTGTACCAGGACCCTGTTTCATAAAACTTGTTTTTATGAAAGTTATGAGATGTTATGAAGTGATAATAACTGTTATAAGCAAATTAATTCATTACTGTGATTGGCTGAACAAATTTGTTACAGAATTTTGGTATTTTCTATTGATGAAAAGTTTTATGACACATGGCCTTCCTGATGTTCCTGTTAGTGTATATGTATGACTTGATTTCTCCTATACCCCTTTGCCATAGTTGTTTTGTCCATATTATTAGTCATGATATTCAAATCTCAAAGGTTATTGTATTTTTCAATTGTTCTTGAGAGAAGTTGGTGAATATTTTGAGCCCATTGTATTATATGCATGTTTCCTTCTCAACCTTTCTCACGCTCCCTTTCTTTCAGGCGTCTTTGGAACCTTGGACCTTCATGGTATGCCACGTGATGTCACTTGGACCCAGCTTGCCTCAACGGTCGAGGCAGGCGACAGTGAGTTCAAAGTGATCGTTGATACTGATTGGCGTGTGGGTGATGAGATCGTTGTGACGGCGACATCCTACGAGGCCTGGCACACAGAAACCTTCAGGATCTCCTCCAAGACTGATTCCAAGACGTTCAGTATCAATGGAACATTCGCTCACATGCACACAGGTTGGTTGCATGATTTTAGCATATGGGATTGTATGATGCCTTTCATGGCAACAAGTAATCCGTGGTCATTTTCTTGCAGCGGTCAAATTCCTCAGTCAAACCCTCAAACCATCTCTATACATAACGTTAATACCCAAATGTCAACCCTAATCCTTTGTACATTTTTTACTATAGAAACCCACAAGAAACGCCAAACTATATCTTGACAATTGAAACACTGGACAAATATGCCATTGGAGCAAGTATCAGATCACCCATTATCCACAATCACTATCCTATCTTAGATCAAACCTTGTCTTTGAGAGTTTTATTACCTAAAATATGTGTACATGTACAACCGTTCAAACCTTTTGATGATTATTGTACCGCTACCAAAATATAATGAGTTCAAACTGATGATACCTCTATGTTACAGAATTTAAAGGGATTTGTTTTACTATAGTCCAAAAGAAAACTTTCCAATAAGTCGACTAATTCTGATGCATGAACAAACTCCTTGAACAGCAAAATTCCTTTGTTTTTGTAAGTGACTTCTTCAATACCTGTGCAGTCCCACTGATACGTGTATAATTGTTATTTCTTTCTATGCAGCTGAATCTGCAGAGTTTAATGGCAAGGCTTACACCATTGCTGCAGAGGTTGGACTCCTAACACGCAACATTGTCATTGAGGGCAATGATTATGATCTCCTCTTTGATGAATCATTCGGTGCAAGAACGATTGTCGGCTCATTCATCCAAGATGGAGAATTTTATAGAGGTATTTTAAGATTTTATCTTCTTAAGAGTGACGCGATTCATGTGTGAAAAGGAAAATGATCAATAACATTAAAGGGAGATGGCCATCAGTTTGCATGTACCGTAGGTCATGATTTGCTGACACCAGACTTGGTGGAAATACCATTAATATGCATACAAGTCTTGCACACAGCAAACCAATGGTCCCATCAAGAAATAACCCCTCGCTGTCTCTCTGAGAGTCTTTGGGTGAGGGAAATGTAAGATAGAGACTTTTCCATATGGAGCCTATGGTGGAAAATGCAGAGAATTTCATAAGGCCTGGTGGTTATAAAATGCTTATCCTGGTGATTGACAACACCTGTTATTGGGTAAACACCAAATTGGTGTCAAAATGCCCATGAGAACCCACTACTATGCGTCTTTAACCTCAAATATCTTGCACTATGTATGACTACGTGAGTTACCTTTGCAATGTTGTATTCTACAGGTTCGGGTCACTTTGCCAACGTAGAGTTCAAGCTGACCGGCCAAGAAGGATGGACAGACTTCTATGACCCTCGGTACTCCCTGGCCTTCCTGGACATTGGGGATGTACTATTGGATGCAGTACCCTCGTTCGTCCACAGCTGTACATTCCACAATGGATTCAGCCTCGCCATTGGTGTGTTTGGAACAGACAACATTGAGATTGACAACAATGTAATCCACCATACCGTCGGTGCAGGTAACCACTAAAGCTAGATTTTTGTATTTTTTAAAAGCAAAGAGATATTGTTTCAGGTGTTTTTGTAAAAGTAGCAGTAGTTGTTATCATCACCATTGTTTGTGCTTGTATACTTGTATATTGATTGTTGATGCAGGGTATGCCATTAAAACTATACCTTGGTTTTGACCTTTGACCTTTGACCTCCAGGTATTAAATCCTATGGAACTAACACCATGATCACCAACAACCTGGTGACCCTGATGGTGTTCCCAGGGACCTACCAAGACCGATTTGAAGATGAGAATCTCGACTGGATGGGAGGTATTGATGTAGCCGAGGCAACGGACCCAATCCTCATCAACAACACGGTGGCTGGATCAGAACGAGTTGGATTCAACATCAAGGGAGAGAGATGCAGTGATCCCAATGCCTGGTCCAACAACGTGGCCCATTCCAACTATCATGGCATACATATCTTCAAGACGGGGCAAGACCCTTGCTTGCGAGTTCATGATTTCTTCAGCTACCGCAACTTTGATTACGGGCTTTACGCCCTGACCTCGTCTTCCATCGAGATAAGCGAATCAATTTTCGCTGACAATGGGGCTAACATCTTGGTTCATGACTACGGCCCTGGAGCTTTATCTCATATAGTAGCTGATAAACACGTCCTTGTGGAAGACTCCCTCATTGTTGGAAACAGTGACAGCTTTGACTGTGATCTAGATAAGGTAAACCATCACTATACCTACACCATTGAAAAAAAACTATTATCAACATTTTCTCTAAACCTCTGCCAACTTTTGTTCTTTTTGTAAAAAGCAGTTTGAGCATTTACTTTAATAAAATATTTGCCAATTTGTTCTTGTAGTTCCACTATTCAAAATAACTTGCAAGGCATTGATGAATTAATGTTTCATATGTGCAATCAATTTGATAAATCCTCTACTGTGTGTCTGAGGATTTTTTCTTTTCTGAACATGTATTAATAAGATTTGATGATCATGTGTGGGGATTGACTTTTACCCAATCAACATTTTGAAGATGTGACAATGGTCCTGCAAAGTCAGTTTGTAGGCAAAGCTGAGATATTGAATTTGCCAATTCACATCTCAAAGTAAACTAACACATGCATGTACTTTGTTGAGTGTTTGAAGTGTGGTCACAAGATGTGCTTACACGAAAGTATAGTGGCTACCAAATCAACTGTTAACCCTAATAAGGCAAGGGTATTTTAGTTTTTTCTAGTATCAATAGCATGTAATGTCTAGTGAAGTGCATAGAATACTATGGTAATTATAATTTTTTGAAAAATTCACTCATTTGCATATTTATGGTAATTTATGCAAATAAGGTCATACAATTCACATTTTTACCCATAAATCATATATTCTTCATATTTAAGCATTCCTTTTTCACTACATATATTTGTAAGACCATTTGGAATAATAATACAACAACAAAATTGGGAAGAGCCAGGTTATTCCTCATGTAATCTCTTGTTTTGATAATTTCTTTTGTATTTCATTGTTTTTCTAACTTATGTATTTTATTGTTTTTGTTGTTTCATTTCATTTCTTACTACAATTGAAGTATTTTGACCCCCAAAACAAACACCTCAACTTTAAACAAGACCAAATAACCAATGATTTATCTAATTTTAGGAAAAATGATATTTCCATGTTTTGTACACAAATCACAATTTTCAGGCTGACATGCAAAGACAAATATTCACGTGACTTTGTAACTGTCAACCGACTAAAAAAAAAATGGTTTTGCGCAAGACTCGAAAGAAAAAAGTCAGCAAGCGGCGGGGCTTCATTCATATGCGTTCCTGAACAATCCAAAAAATTGCGGGGGGGGGGGGGGCCATAATGGTCCCCCATGGACTCATTAGGGTTCAAAGGGAAGATAAGTCAATGGCTCTGTATTATACACACCATGGTAAAAAGTTTACCTTCTTAACTACTTTAACTCTGTACCTGCTTTCGTCAAGTAATGGAACAAAAAATGGTTCCCCTCAGTCGACTTTTGTCATGCATACAATGTGTACGTGTGTAAGGTTCATGTATTCTCCAAAACTATGTGGCGCTCTAGGATTTCAATCCCTATTGCATGGACAAATAGTTGAGCCACAAACTGGTTCAGTATACCTACTGATAATAATAATAGTATTGACCGTTTAGGAGTGCTAAAAAAAAAGTAACATAATTATAGTGCTTAAGAAATCGCAGAATTTGAAGAGAAATGTAGAATACATAGACTCATAAAAAAAGTACTTTACAAATATATTACTAAGGGAAGAAGAGTATCTTACAAGATCTTAAAAAGAGGCGAGATGCAAAGTGGGATGTTCCACATTTTCAATGCAGCCAATGTAAAACGTTTTTAAGTAGATAAGAGTCTGGAGTTTGGGAATAATTACTTTACATTTGACAGGTGTTGAGCAAAACGTATGAGCTGGTGTAAAAATATATACTCACATAGTTTTGTGTTCTTTTCTATCCTCTCCAGGTTACTCCTGAAGGGGCAAGCCAGAGCTCGAGCCAGCGGTCTACCAAGTCACCCAATGGAGGAACAGTAGGCGTCTACTTCACCTCATTCAAGAGTTCTGCAGGTGGTGCTGCGTTTAAGCCTTTTACGTCTGTGATGAGCTACCCAGCCCTAGGAGGAAAGATGATCCTTCGTGGTGAGCATCTGTTTTTGTAGATTTACCAACAGTTGGTGATTTATTGTGTATATGAATGGCGACTGTGTGCTGCACGTCATCACTGAGCTCTGTATTATGTGATGCAGAAATGTGAAGTGACGTATTACACTTTACGCTGTCCGAAAGAAAAACTGCCGCGGTTTATCCGTGTCATATTTGAACGAGGCGTTAGAATTAAGGCTCAGGCACCAAGTGTGCAGTGATGCTGCAACAAAGCAGTGAGAGGGTTCAACAAATAAGCAATGCCTCAGTCAAACCAACAAGACAGACTTACATCACCAACGGTCAAGAATTTTTCAGTTTGGATGGAGTTGGTTAGGTGGTGTGATAATTGAGGTGTTAGACTTTAAGTTCATTGGATGAGGTTTTTTAAATCTACAAAATCATATTTATAGTGCATTAAATTTTACACATGTATCTATCATGTATTTTATGATGCTTGCTATATGGTTTCATTGGCTTCCATACTGAGAAGCATCGCATCTAAAATCAACACCAAAATATCGTCTTTTTGAAGCCAGAAGGGCTTTAAGTCATATACTTTAAGCAGAGTTATTACCCTTCTGGCTCTGAATATGGACGATATACCTATAGATACAGCTCAGACACTGAACAGCATTCAGTTACTGGTTTTAACAGTCTTAAGTATCTTAAAGGTAATACAAAGTTTTGGTATGGGGTCATGAATTTGGTTCAAATGAACATATTGGAAGCATATATGATCCTAAAATATTCATTGATCGTTGTCGCGGTCGAAATCGACTCTTAAGTTATGAAATTGTAAATAATAAGCACTTCATGTTGAATAGCTCACTCTCAAGTTCAAGATATTAAATAAGCTATAAAACGATGTTTATTGACTAAAATCGACCAATTAGCTATTCCGATTCGGAAATTATATACCACAACTACATACTCTGAGATTTTCATGGTCCCAGCTAACATTGTACGACCGTAGGAGCTATTTGAAATTCATCAAAATTTATATATAATTTATATTCAATTTTTCTCGAAAGCAGAAGTGTTTAGGGGCTAAACTTACTGGTGTTTTTAATACATCCACAGGGGCATCCAAATATATCAACATTGTAAAGAATCACTATCCACCCATTTTTCAAAATTTCCCAAAACTTTGTAATACCTTTAATGTATTTAACATTTTGCTTAATTGGCTAGTCTATTAATATTGTTCATTTTGTTTGCAGTGTATTTATTGATACAAAATGATTCCATATGAGCCTACTTTGAATTAGAAAAAAGAAAGCATTTTTTTTTTACCAAAACATTTTGGATTCAAGTGTGAAACCGATGACATGTGAGAAAGAACTATAATTGGAAGAGTTTCAATCCACAAAAACTATCACAATGTCTATCTACCAGAGTGCATTGTATTATAATTTTGCATGGTATAAAGCATTCTCTCTTCATGTTTATGAATATTTGCCACCCAGATGTAACATTCTCCAACTTCAACGACAAATGTTCCGGAGGAGACCGAGTTATTATGACGAGTCCTCAAAGCGCTGATGCCATGCATCCTATTGAAGTAGAAGGACTGACATTCATTGATACTCCTACTGATAACTATGTATGGTTCCATCGCCCACCTCTTGGGTAAGTTCACCACTTTTCTTTTGTTTTTGAAATTTTGTACTTTTTGTGCTTTTTGTACTCCAATTCCAGTTCCAACTATAGTTCCAGTTTCATCTTCAATTTCAATTTAATCCTTTATTTCACATCCAATTTTTGTTTGTTTATTGCAGCAAGATAAATCCCTCTGATTGTGTAGACATGGACTGTGATGGTCTCAAGAAGGTCATAATTCAAGATGTTGACGGGAGCCTGCTGGGTAGCCCGGGAACAGTGGTTCCAGATTCTGCTTTTGAGTGGGACGGCGATCGAAGGCGTGGACTCGGAGACTACCGCATCCCAAAGACGATGCTGACCACACCCGACGGTGCCAGGATTCCAAAGGAGGATGTGGCTCCCAATAATGGTAAATTGTCACTCTCAATGTCATGATGGTGGACAAATAATACTAAACATAAATTTTGCTGAAGTGCAAAGGTTAATTTGAATTGAAATCTTTTGATTGTAGATGGATAGAATATAGAGCTTGATCGATATCTAAATATCTGGTTGATCAGATATGTACTAATTGTGTTTGTGTATAGGGGTGTACAATGAAGAGTCCTTATACGCAAGCTCTAATCAAATAATTGAAGAAGTGTTACCCCCTAGACTATCGAGCCTGAAAGACTGCCACCTGCAGACAACAACTGTGTTTAACCCTATGTTAACTGGGGGGGGGGGGTCAATTTGACCCCACCTGTAGAAATTTTGCGACTACTCCGAAACCGCGGCAGATATAAAATTTTCCTTTCATGACTTTTTTCTTTAGAGTCTTACGCATCTTTTAAAACAAATTTTTCGAAAATGGGAAGTATAGTTACAAAGTCACGTGACCTTTTGTCTTTGCATGTCAGCCCGAAAAATCGCTCATTTTTTTAATTTGTGTACAAAACATATGGAAATGTCATATGGAAATGTCATTTTTCCTAAAAAGAGATAAGACATTGCTTATTTAGTCTTGTTTAAAGTTTAGATATTTGTTTTGGGGTCAAAATAGTTGAATTGTAGTTATAAATGAAATAAAACAACAAAAACATTAAAATACATAAGTTAAAAAAACAATGAAATACATATAGAAATTATCAAAACAAGAGATAACATAACATAAGGAATAACCTGGCTCTTCCAATTGTTTGTGTTGTATTATTATTCCAAATGGTCTAACAAATATATATAGTGAAAAAGAATGCTTAAATATGAATAATGTATGATGTATGGGCAAAAATGTGAATTGTATGACCTTATTTGCATAAATTAGCATAAATATGCAAATAAGTGAATTTTTCAAAAAAATAAAATTACCATGGTATTCTATACACTTCACTTGACATGTATGAGAGAAATTTTTGCGGCGATCGGCAGTGAAAACCCGGTCTGAAATAGCCCAGTTAAAATAGGGTTAAGCCCCACCTCTTCAATCAGAATAGATTGATTACACACATAAACCGCACTTCTAAGACATTAGCAATGTGATGCCCATATCAACCAATCTTTCTTTTCTCTGTTCAGGTATCATTCGTAATGACGACTGTGAGTGGCATAACGGATGGCAGGCCTGGGAGTGCCATGGTCTAGATCACATGATGATGATTGTAGAGAGTATGGATGCAGACACCGAGTTGCGTCGTGTCTCTCCCGTTGCCCTTCATGCCGACGGCTATGTGGATCTTATCAATGGACCTCAGGACCAGGGTTGGTGTCTTGGTTACACCTGCCAAGAGAGGATCAGTACCTTCTACACCATAGTGGCTACCAACAAGAACTACGAGCTGTTCTTCACAGGCACCAACCCCCAGAGTCTGCGCTTCCATCTGCTCCATGCCGTAGAGTCCCAGGCACTGACTGTGGGTATCTGGTATGCCAACCCTCAACGTCTGGACGTCTATGTCGACGGACTCTACGTCATTCCAAACAACGGACAGTATGTCGACGGTGGGCTTCAGTGGATTGCCCCTACCCCAGACACAGACTTCATGCCTTCACTGGATTCCATGGTACTGGGAGACAACTACTTTGACCGTGAGAAGCAGACCCTCTACATCCTGGTCCGAGGGTCCACCTTTGTCGAGATCAGGACCACGCCCGTAGTCATCACAACGTTTGGGGTTCCTGCCGTTGAGGTGGATGATTTCTTTGAAGAGAATCTGGTAGAAAACCTTGCCAACTTGCTTAACATTGATCCTTCACAGATCAGAGTAGTTGAGATTATCTCGGAGGCCAGACGGAAGAAGAGGTCGACAGGTTCCGACACAGAAGTAGTCGTTGAAATCGGAGCAAACCCAGTTGCATCTGTTTCTACAGATGATAACTCCACCACGACAGCTGCTCCTTCTGGTACCGGTAAGTCCTACACTATATATATCGTCTTGAAATTATACAGTTTAAAAATATCAATGATAAGAGAAAATTGAAGACTTGAGGTCCTTCTTGTACTTGAATTTGAAGAAATTATAAGCAGTGAAAAAAGCATTGAATTTAGCATGTCTTGTCTGCAGAAGATATGTGTATGTTAAAGATGATATCTAACATTAATTAAGGTTTACTTTGAATTCATGATGCATTAATCTGTTTTTAAATAGTTTGGAATAAAACGTCCTGTAAATGTGTTTTATAAAGTAATCACCCGTTTTTAGTGTGCTCTACAAGAAAGTTTGCATCGTTTGCTAGTACCCTGTCTTTCTGTCTTGTCTGGCTGAAACGTGTAGAAAATGATCATGATAAATTTGTCATGGTCACTCTGCTACCTATCAGACTGGAATACTTATGCATGATATTCTTCAATGCTGTATGATATTATGACAAATATTACTCCTCGGCACCAATGTCCTTTGGCAAGACATTGATCTACATCTGCCACACTCAACCCAGGTGATGTAAATGGGTACCTGGCAGGAATTAATTCTTTGAAATGCTAGAGCGCCGAAATGGCAGCACAGCTAAAGCCGGGGTAATAATCTCCAAGTTTGGAAGCGCTTAGTGATTGTAATAAGCGCTATATAAACACTGAGTATTATTATTATTATTACTCTACTTCTGCTGCAGCGTCTCCATCAGAATTGAGCTTTGATCAGTTGACGGATATCCAGGCCATGCTTGCGGATGAGATGCAGACTGGTAACCTTGGCGACAGTCTTGGGGTCACTATTACCTCTCTGGCCATGACTGACCCTGTAGACACTCCTAAGGATCCTACCGGAGGGGTAAGGGCTACCAATACTACCGGTGGACCAGCCAATGGCACAACCACGTAAGTATACCATTAGTAACTTTATTATTAACCTATGGTTAAGGGATACTTTTGTATTAACCACGTGACTGCTAAGCACGTACTATTACGTGCATGCAGATGTGACACTCTGTGCCAAGCACATACTATTACGTGCCACGCCGATCTCCACTTTCTAATTGTAAGCACAGCGCTATACCTACCCCTATGATGCCGTAATTAGCACCTGGATATACAACTTAAGAATACGAACAGTAGATGGCGCTCTTTCACAAAAAGAAAATCAGAGATGTGACTTGAATGTTCAGATTTCTGTGTGTACAGTGTGAAAAAAGCCTTGAGCGGTCAAATGGTTAAGCCAAAGGGAATAAATGACCTTTAGTCAACAGGGTAGCAGTCTGCCGACGCCTTTTCTATGCCTCTTGGAATCTCTTTATATCATACTCTCTATGTTTATATCTGTCAGTTCCCTGAAGCGTGCACAGTCCACCATCCCATTTCCAATATATTATACATAATTACATATCACTTGCTTTAAAAAAAATTGTGTTTAGGTTATCTATTTATTATTTGTAAGTTCAATGCCATAATAGTTCACATCTATTATTTCTTTTATCTATCTTTAACTCATTGCTATGACACTCTGAAGATGTAGAGTATAGATTGAAGAAAAAAAAAAGACCTACAGAGAGAGAGAGAGGGTATACATTGTAAGAGATAATACACACATGAAGCAGTCAACCACCTCTTGTCCTACCCTACCTGAAAAATAGACAATACATTTGATCCTAACTATGACGTGTTTTGTAACTATACAGGGGCACTTGTGAATAGTTTCACTGCCTCTCATTGGAACAAGACCTTAATAGTATTATCCAAGCACCCATCTTGACAAGAATCCTTGATTATTTGCAGGTTTGCTGAGCAGCAGGCAGAGGAGGAAGAGTTAGCTCTGAGCACCGCTGGTGAGGCTACAGTTTACGTTGTTGCTTCTACCATGATCATCGCGGTACAGCCTGAGGATGCCATCGAGGACAGTGCCTTTGGAACGCAACCAAGGATCAAAGTTCTGGATAATCAGGTAAATGTCTCTCTATCAGTGCTTATCCATCAATGTTCCTGTGAACTGTGAAGAGCTCTTAAGAATTCACCTCCTTCTTCAAGAGTCTTACGTTGGCAACCGTTACGTTGCGTCTGTATCTAATGTTATCTTCATCAGGGTTATTCATCCCGCCTTGCCATTCAAAGTCTATGTTTTTATTTTGAACGCATAATTTGAGTTTTCTTGTTCTTGTTATATGAAAGATGTTGAGACTGCATTATCAGCAATATCTGAGTTAATAACTTTCTTTGATTGACAGGGTAACCGAATTGAGCAGCTGGGTACCCCAGCCCGACCCTGGCAGGTGACAGCGACCATCAGCAGCTGGACCTCCGACGGCATCATCGGTTTCATCTCGGACAACCAAACCATCTCATTCGAAGGAGGCTGGGCTAATTTCACTGACCTTGGGGTTAACATCAGTGCTACTGACCTGGTCCTTGAGTTCACAATCACGTATCCGAACACATCCGGCCTAATGGCGAGCAGCCAGGCCTTTGACGTCGATGTCCAGCCTTACGAGGTGGAGATCATCACCGCGCCCTCGTCTGATGTGATGGAGAATGAAGTGTTTGAGGTCATCGTTGAACTCCGAGAGACACATACCGGTGATGTGCCCACCAACCTAGCTGAGAAGGTATGTTTCTCCAGTACTTTCAATTATCAATACTATGAGTGTATCAATACTATGAGTGAGTGACAATGATTTAAAGATTTGTTTTTAGTGTTGAATGGTGATCGCATTCAGGCTAAATTCAATGTCTGCTCTCAGATTTTTGCCTACTTTAAGCCAGGCTAAGGAAACAATGCTGATTCTAGGTTTCTAGTTTTGATCATTGATGTATGAAAGTCCAACTACATTCATTTATTTTAGGTCAAGAAAAGATTTGTGTTGTACGTAATGCCAAAATATTTATGAAGTTGAAGAGATACAAATCATAACAATGATTTTTAGTTAGATGTGCATTTTTTCACAGTGAGTGCTTAATACACTTTTGTTGAACTGCACTACTATGTACATGTCAAGTGTAACATCATCATAATTTTGATTATTTTCGTGTCATCCTTTCCAGGGCTTTGACTCCTGGCTAGTGACGATCGCGATCTCTGACCCAACCAACTACAGAGGTGAACTCCAAGGTGATCTCAGCGCCATCCTAGACCTATCCACTGCCCAAGCAACCTTTAGCTTGAGCATCAATGAGGCCAGCTATTACTACATCCTAACCGTGTCCGTCGTCACGTCGCCCTCTAGTGCCTACCATGCCAGCGGCAGTCTGGATCCATTCAATGTCGTGGCTGAGAACAACAACGCCGTAAACTCTGGTGAGACCGCATCGCTCACGCTCAGGTTCGACTACGACTATTCCAGCATTGCTCAGGACAACGAGGAGCTGATTGCGGCCAACTTCTTGAACCACATTGCGCCAAACTATGAGAATGCTACCTTCTCTAATGTACAAGTTTCAGAAGGTAAGTTGATTAGAGTACATGTCGATCTCCTTTCATTCACTCATTCATTGGAATATGTCTCAACAGGACAACATCCTCATTAGATACTTTCATTCTATGCTCTAGAGCCAGGGTCTTGGTAACAAATGCGATATAGAAGGGCATAGAGATATTTATTTAATATTGACTGGCCTTGAGGGAGATACCACATATATTTCCCGAACTAGACTCATATTGCCCCGAGTCAAAGACGAGGGCAATACGGGTCTTGTGAGGGCAATTATATGTGGTATCTCCCGAAAGTTAAGCCAGTCAATATTTTTATTGTTATCCAAATCAGACATTTAGAGCAAATACATACATGACAATCTCAAAGAACTGAAAAAATGTTGTCAGACCAGCACTGTGCATCCAGTGCATGACAAAAATGTTGATACACTGCAAACAGTGTGCTTTTGGTGTGATTAATACGTCACAATAGACAATAGAGTGCGCGCAAAGTGCGCAGGTTCTCGTACGCATAATAGATGCACAATGAAAATGACAAACTACGGTGCAGTGAATATGAGACTATATTTACTGTTTTTTTAACACGTAAAGTCCATAGGCTTTTTCATGAGAGTGTAATATGGTCTTATATTTACTGATTAGCTCTTTTAGGATTACAACAAGCGTAATATGATCTTGTAAAATTACTGCTCAGATATCTGATACAGGTAATAATACGATATAATGTGATATGCTCTGTATAAAAATACACAGAACATTATAGTGTAATCATGTTGACTTAACTGTTATGTTTTCCTTATTATCTCTCTGTTAGGATCAATCTTGATATCATTTGATATCACTGGTGATGTGGAGTCAGTCCAGAGCCTGATCTGGGAAGACATCCTGGACGGTGACCTTTCTATGACCTTTAATGGTCAAACCCTATTGGCTGAGGAGTATCTCATGGTTGATGGAGCACCATATGACCCAACGGTAAGCAGTCAATTCTTTCTTCTGATCGTAATTAATGCTATGTAGAGATGGTAAGATACAGTACCTTGTTTACTTGAAGGTAGTAAGCAGTGTTGGTTAATCTACATCATGATATTTGTAAAGAACTTGTTTTTGGGGTGTATATTAGATTAATTAATTTGGTAGTATTCCATCTGAGAGAAATTAATAATTTAATGAATCAGGGACAAACAACATGTCTATCAGTAACAAGTAGATCTTTGAAAATAAAAAAATAACTTGATATTTCTTGAAAATGTAGGCATCTGGATTATGACCATGTTTTCATTATTCAAATTATTTAAAGCTCAGTAACTTTATACTTCATCTATTCCCCCGCAGTCTTCTTCAAGTAGTCTGCCAATCTGGATCATTATTGTAGTCGTGGTTGTCATCCTCATCCTCATCGCCGTCATCGTCATTGCAGTCATCATGGTCAAGAAAAACAGCAACAGTATGTATTTCACATTTAGAACCTGACTGAATAAAATCTTAAAAAGTACCTACAAATCAACATGAGCTGTAGCCATTTCGTATGAAAAAAAACATATACTGCATACAGTTTTGCATTTACTATCATGGTGACCATCTGGTATGTTAACTTGCATCTCTGTTCATAGATAAGGATAGGTACGTTGAGATCTTGTGGTTAGGAGATTTTTAAAAAGCCAGTGAATTTCCAGTGAATTTCCAGGTTGCCCGCTCAAAACCCTGTAGCAGACCTCTCACAACCTGGCAGGAGACACTAGAAGAAGACATGAGTATCTGGCTTTACGTTGATGCTGAAAACAGGCAAGGCTACAACGGAAATCAAACGTCCAACCCCTAAGGATTGGAGAAACAGATTCTAAGCAATGATGATGATTGTGACAAAATATGTTTATCATAATTTGTTTGTAATTACAGGGAAAGTGACACAGATGGATGAGATGCCCCTTGCTACCACAAATGGGTTTGGTGACAATAAGGACTATAAGTTAATGAGCTATGTAGGCTCTGAGAGCAGTTTGATCCACCCTTCCCTGGCTCCAACTATCCGCTTTGATCGTTCACCTTCTCCTGATGAAGGGTAAGTCTAGTCGGTTTCATTGGAAATACTCCATCCTCCTGGTCCTAGGACTGAATAGACATAGATTACTCTGATAATGTATACAAAATCACATATTCTCATATTCCTTCATGCATTGTTATGGCATCGCTATTATCATGCAAAATTGAGGATAGGCTTTGAATGATCTCCTGCGCTGACAGGGTTGGGACTGATTTTGAGGTGTCTGAAAGATCTAAAGAGTCCTCAGCACTCATGTTAAGTTTGCAAGACAATTTAATCTACATTTTCCATTCTCCACCTAGGTGAAGTGAATGGGTACCCTGTAGGAGGAAATGCTTTAAATGCCTGAGCACCTCGTCATGGGGGCTCAGCTACAGCCAGGGTAATAATATGATACTTTGTGGCTGTGCTGTAAATGCATCTATTTTTATCTGTTATGATAAAAAAAAAATATTATTGTGTTCTTTGTTTGTAGATTGGTGAACAAGCATCTTCTGTTTGATGATGAGACAGACAGCCAGCGTAGCACCCTGTCGGCTCGTAGCCGCTCTCCAGGATTGCACTTGGCTCGGAGGTCACCAGAGGTCGCCGTCAGCGCATTGCCTCCTGGATTCTTGGAAGGACAGATGGAGACTGGTAAGGATATGGTTTCCTTTTTCTTCTGACGTAGTTTTTTTTCACACAGTCAATGAAATTTACCTTTCTACAAATCAGCAATGAAAGATTGCTTCAAGTATGCATTTATTTGCATAGTTCGCAAAATTGTTTAGTATGATATCTTGAGCAGTTTATTTCCTGGTTGCTTTCATATGATGAAACAACTATATATTTGCATTATCTTTCTCCAAGTTAGAGTAACACTTTAATAATGTAAGTCTCTTACCATCAACCCACATACCATTATAATAGAATCAATGTGTGATCGCCTTGCAAGATATTTCATAGCTCTCGATTCATTGTAAAATCCCATTGTAGTCCCGGCCAAATATCACATTTATGTGCTATCTTTGTTGTCTCCAGAACTCGCTGATCGTGTGCGACTCTTCATCATGGTGAAGAACTCTGACGGAACGTTCCAGAAGCTTGGTGAGGTCTCTGCCAATATGGTGGGTACGATCAGCCAGCTACGTCACGACCTGAAGGACACTGGTCTCTCTCACAAGGTCAGGGATAAACCTTTCGTCATCCTCAAAGAAACACTGGCTGAGATCCTACCCGGTGATGAGAAGAAGCTGATGGTAAACGAGGTCTACTCGTCGGACTGTGTCCTCCTCAAGTGGCTTGACAATCAAGGTAGGCCGACTACCTATCTCATTCATCATTTCATATTACTCGGTCTCAGTACCCTTTTAAAAAAAATCTCATCTGCACTTACAGATACATTGTGAAAAGCAAAGCCTTTTTGTGTCAGTTTCAGTCTCTTGTACAAGTGATTTTCAACTTTCAACAATGTATTTGGCATTGTGTAGCAATGTGAATATCCCACAAAACAATGAAGGAAGGTATTCAACCTTCTGCATCCCAGGGGGGCGTTTCACAAAGATCCCAAGTTGAACTTATCTCTAAGTTGGACTTGACCATTATGGAAAGCGGTTAGCATCTTTGAAAATATTTTGTAAAAATCATTTTAAAAGGCATAACATTTTAATTCAAATCTTTTTTATTTTCTATTATAAAGGAGATTTCATGTTCTTGATGTGGAATTTATGAAAAGTCTGAAATACTTAAATTTTCACTTTCGAACATATTTTATTTTAAGGCATCAAATGACTCTCCATAACTTTTAAGTCCAACTTAAAGTTAAGTTCTACTTAGGATCTTTGTGAAACACCCCCTGGTGTTGAAAGGGAACCAACTTATCAATGGGTCAGATACTTACGCATTTTCTTTTTTATATAACTTGATGTGGGTGTAAATAGAATGAACAAGGATAGTATAAACATAATCAGTTATGGAGGATATAAAGCCAATACAAAAGTTGTTCTACATACAAAAGTTTAGAGATAAGACACAAAGTGAAAGTAAAAGGGGAGAGAAGATTTATGATGCTGAGATGGGGGTAGCTAATAAAGAGCACTTATAACAATTGCCTATAGAACCCAGGTTATTCCTGTTTTTTTTAAACCATGGGGAAATGCAGGGTGTTAGGTCAAGATCTCACATTTCTAAATCTTTTAACCCGTTTTGTTCTCTCTCTCTCCAGACATTACACAGCTGTGCATCTGTGGTCTGGTTGGCCAGTTCCACTGCTCTCTGTGTCAGAAGCAAGCGTACTGCAGTCCACAATGCCAATCTACTGACTGGCCACGTCATAGCTTCAAGTGCTCTCAATGGGCCACGGAATGATAGTCTCCAACATCCATTCTTACATCTAGGCAAATTATGTATTGATGTGTGTGATCATCACCAACAGTGCTTTGTAGAGTTAGGCAAAACACGTATTGATGTGTGTGATCATCACCAACAGCCATTCTTACAGCTAGGCAAATTATGGATACCTTATTGATGTGTGTGATCATCACAAAAGTGCTTTGTAGAGCTAGGTAAATTGTTAACGATTTATACGTTCATTATGCTTCTTAATGATTGAAAATATAAAAGACGAGCCATACCGTCCATATT
This sequence comes from Strongylocentrotus droebachiensis, assembly GCA_035222895.1. Classification (NCBI taxonomy): domain Eukaryota; kingdom Metazoa; phylum Echinodermata; class Echinoidea; order Camarodonta; family Strongylocentrotidae; genus Strongylocentrotus; species Strongylocentrotus droebachiensis. Next base: position 83,491 of record JAVYIG010000341.1, on the reverse strand, counting down.
CAAAGGCATTCCAGACAGTTTGATGAAGTAAGATGAATTTAGTTTGTGTGTGTGTGTGTGCATGCTGGGCCATTAGTCAGGCTTCAGCGTTGCTTCCGTAAAACGTTTGTACATTCCGTGACTTCCGTCCATCGAAAACATAGTTTTATATTGATGCTTTAAGAGAGTAAGGAATCTGTGTGTTTAGTTTGACCAGGCATTTTTATGCTAATGATAATTTGAATGATGTGATTAAATGTTTATGTTTCATCCATTAGAGGGTAGAAAAGTTCTAAATCCAGGAACAAAAAAACAAAAAAATGCAAAAGAAAGCCCATGATGACTATGATTATCAAATATCATTTGATATGAGAAGCCTTATGACTGTAATATACCCCTCATACAAGATGTTTTTTTAAGCTTAAAGAATGGTCAAATGTAAGTATTTGCGGTATAACATTCAAATTGCTTCGTATCTTGGGTTCACGGCTGTGCTGTTTTATGAGTAGAACGGGAGCATGTTGTATTTCTCTGTCAACATTATAACGTTATTTTTACATTTTTATCTTTTGCTTCACTGTTTTTTAAATGAAGAAAACAAAATGTAAAAGTTGAACTGGATGTCATTGTTGTGTTTGATAGATCTTATGTGTTTGTATGTTCATGTTAACAGGCATTCACCTTTTAGTAAACTACACAAATTATGAAGACTACTAACATTATTGATCAAATTAGCTTTACATGTGTATATTTTTTTTTGAAGAGGATAAATACCATCTTTTGAAGAGGAAAGGGGAACAATCAAGCCTCTTATGAACAAATATACACATTTACCATGCTTGCTTTGCCGTTCTACATTCTGTAGTTTGTTACTAATATTCATTAAGAAAAAAAAGGAAAAAAATGGTGAGTTTTTTAATTAATAATAATAATAATAATAATGATGGTGGCTTCTTATATCAAACCTGTCACCCTTCATTCTTACTTGGTATTGAAGTGTCAATAATCTGTTTTGTTTTTACTTTAAGACTTTTGAGAAAGAAAAAAAAAAGGGATCAGGTGAAATGATTGAAAGTATAAAATTATTCCCCCCAAAAGCATTTTTCTTCTTTTTAGATGTCACAATCATGGCGTAAGTGAAAATAGGATTTCTTCCTAGATGCTTGAATTTTACTATCAATCAGTTAAACAAATTATTGCTCGTCTTGAAACTATTTTAAAGAATATTTTGCGTTTGTTATCAAAGAATTGAAAAACCTTTTAGATTGTGAGCTCATGAATTATATATTTTTTGTACAATTTTGGGAATTTTTTATAACATTTTGGAACATTTTATAATCTTTTGGAACTGAATAAAGGATAAAGCAAATCAGTGATGTATGGACTCATTCAGAATTTTGTGTAGTCTAAGTACCATTATATGACCCGATATAGCATAATTTAGTCTTGAACATTTAGTGTCAGTTGGGTTTAAATCTGTGAAATTGCATTTTCAATCATAACAAACTTTTTTTAATGTGTCTCTTTATGTCTCTTTAACATAGTATGGCATACAGGAAGACTACGGTATAATTTTGACCGAGAATGAGAAAGAAAGAAAAAGACAGGAGGGGGTGGAATGGTAGAGAGACAGCCGGAGAGGGGGAGAGAGAGAGACTGACAGACAGAGGAGGGGTGGGACAGAGGGAGAGAGACAGAGGAATACACAAAAATAAGGAAAAAAACAAATTCAAATGAAAATGGCCAGCCTTTATTATAAAGTACAGCAGAGCTTTAGATAAAAGATTAGCACAGATTGTTATCCACAAAATTAAATGTATATTTGAGCCTGGTTTTCAGCATGTACATCTCATTGCATTACCCACAGCACCCGCAGCACATAAGATAATGCACATTTAAAAATAAATGTCAGAAAAATCAGACTTCAGTAACAGGAAGCCAAATTATATGGCTGATGACAATTGATACAATTCCCATCATTTTTGTAATATCCAACTAGAGGAAGAAAAAAAATTCACCGCATTTTAGAAATGCTAATAACTTCTTATTGATCATCTTGGAGGCAATAGAGCAGGAGCATCGTTAGACTCTCATCACTGTTGTCATGTGCGTGAGTTTGAGTCATGCGCCGAGCAGGCAAAAATGCAAAAATGCAAAAATGATTGTTGCTGCGTTGTGTGTGCAAGGCCGCCCCTCCCAGCTCTTCTCCCTGCAGGCTCTGTTTCAGGGGATAACACTCTGCTCCACATACAGGACATCCACCACTGGAGGCCCTGTGTGCAGGAGAGTCACACCCAATGCACCGTATTATGCTGCACTTAGAACTCGCAAAGAGTAGGGCGTCGGCCTGGTATTTAGTGTGCCTGCAAACAACTGGTAATCGACATATACAGATTATCGTGATAGGCTGCATATAGCCCCTTGAATTGATGATTAACGGCAGAAGAAAACCAAAGAAACTTGATGAAATTTTGTTGATGGCTTTAATATCAAAACCATATACGACCTTTAATCATTAATCATTATTACTATCAAGTATTTGGCATCATGTGTTCCTGGTTAATTTTGTGATGGTATTTTTTAGCTAAACAGCTTTGGGTGTATGTAAACTCATTTGCAACCAACTCATGGTTTATATGAACCATGCTTTCTAGTGAATATGAACAAATCCAGAAATAAAAAATAAAATGAGTGGATTTTTGAAAAAACTTTTACCTGCAAACCAGACAGAAACCACTTAAAGATCTAATGTCAGATCATGGCAGTGATTTATCAAAAATTTCAAGTATCAGAGGTAAACTGAACAAAAGTAAGAGTTCTAGACACAAAAATGAGATTTTATCCCAAATCCATCAGGCAGTAAACGTCTGAGGAAGGTGTCTGAACCATAGACATCGATACTGCCACAGGTAAAATATCTCTCTCACATGGTGCAACCGCAAGCCTACTGTATAGGTAAAATACTGTTCGGATGTGAGTGAGAAATAATTTCTAACAACAATGAGATATACTTGTGTACTAAATATCATTTGAAACCAGAATCAAATATCAATGAATGAAGAGAGAGAAAGAGATAAATAATTCATGTCACATTAAATAGTCCGTTGGTTACTATGCCTCACAATAATTTATTTTGTTTAAACCAAACCATGTTTTAAACGAAAATGAAATTGAATCCAACGAGTTATGAAAATGAATAAATAAAGCTACAATTACAATCTCAAATTTTCCCCATTTAAACCGTACATTTAATCTTAAATATCAAATTATCTGCCCTGTAGTATTCATGGACCTAGTCCTGATTTTTTCCCTCAATATGTTGATGACAATCCTATCATGCATAACATCATTCATATTTTTAAATCTGCCCAGCAGACTAGGGCTAACATGACTTTTTAGTCAAATTTCCTACCTGTTATCATTTCATTGCTAAATTAATAAGATAATTTGGATGACGACCAGATTTAATTGCGTAGTCAAAGAAAATTCACAGCTTTTCACCGAGATTTGATCACAATCTACATCCATAGTCCATGCATACATTTGTCTGTTGAGAGCCAGAAGGGCACTAAGTGTATATTGTAGAAAAGTATAAGAGTTGATGCCCTCCTGGCTCCAAACAGCCAGCTTGCGCCCTTCCGCAGTGCACTCAAAAATTCACCAAGTAGACAGTATTGAATTTACTCTAGAAATGTAAAATACACCAATGTGTGAAACAAACCCAATAGAGAGAATAATGATGAGGTGCATGTAGAAGCAGTGACTGAAAAAGGCAGTAATAATAATATTCCAAGTTTATACAGTCCTTAATACAATGATGATGTCTCTACACGCTTTATAGATATATTATGACCCAGGTCATCGGATTCAGACTTTCCCGCACACAATGTATGCACATTCTCCACTCCCTGGGGAGCATTCCAGCCAGGCGCCAGTTTAATTAACATAAGCATCCTACCGGGTACCATTTAACACCTGGAAAGAGTGTGGCAAATGTAGATTAATGTCTTGCCAAGGGACGTTAGTGCCGGGCTGGGATTTGAACCCTTGTAATCTTTATAGTCCAGTGAATTATACATTAGACCACAACACCTCAACATGAAATCTCCCCACAGTCATCATTTTACTTTCTTTCCTACATTCCTTTTACCAATGAAAATTAAAATAATGCCTGTAACATCACAGTGGTAGAGGCATGATAATAAGCCGTTGCCTTTGAACCCTATCCTCAGCTACGCACCCCTCAAACTTCCTGTGTCATCCTACCTATGTTTCCTGCTCTTTCACATTACATCGAATCAACAGCACTGACAGACAGAGAGCCCTTGCAGAATGGATCCTACGAGGCTCCCCTCACTTTGAGAAGAACGTATTTCAAATTGTTTTGATGGTGAATTATACCAGTGTACATGTATGGATTGTCTCCTTCGTTACTTGGTTACAGTGAAGCGTAATGTGCATCAGTTGTCCACTTGAGACTTCTCAGTGAATCGCCTGGAAACAAAATAAGAGAGTAATAGAAAGAAGTGAGTGAGAGCATGGATTAATAAATATAGTATTGACATTAATAACAATAATAGTAATAATAATAATGACAATAATAATATTTCTTGTTTAGCCAGGCTAATCCCATCTGTATAAATACTGTTCTCCCAGAGGGCCCTGCAATCATATTATTACCTCGACTTTAGAAGAATATAGACATTAATATTGAATATGAAAACTGATATTTTTTTGCAGAGACCACATTTACAAACAAGATATTGAGATCACTTATATCATCCTTTACATGTTTCACTTCTCCTCTATATATATCCACATGTGAGAAAGAGTATAACATATATGTATACTGTATGGAGAGAATCAACTTGGCTTTAAGTGATTTTATTTCCTCTTATTTACAATAAAATAAAATGGGGGGGGGGGGAGGGGGTTAAAAAAGGTACCTGCACAGAATAAAGGCCAATCAGTAAACAGTTAACTCTGCATAACTTGATGTCGCACAAGTCAATTTTTTTCCCCCAAGTCAAATAATTTGTTTGACCAAACTATGCAAAACATGAATTATATGCACTTCCTAAGTTGGAATTGTGTGGTCCCGACAGATTTGACTTTGCTACCCTTAGGTCATTTGATTTTGCAACGGGGGTGTTTTAGACAATTTATTGCATCATGTGGAAACCAGGTTTAAATCCAAAGGCTTACTTCCTAGCGTTGGCAAGTAGAGCAGCTTTACGGTCCTGTAATGACATCTGTCTTTCCTTCGATGATGATCCAAACTTATCCGCTGCAAACTTGGTAGACTGCAAGAAATATAATTAAGTCATCAGCATTATTCAATGGAAAAAATCTAACTTGTCAAGCCTAATTCGTCATTCACTGATAAAAGTAGACATACATTTCATCTAATTAGAAATATTATTCCAAGGAAATTTTGTTTTTCAGCATTCAAAATACAGTTTGCCTTAAACAATTCTATGTAATACCCAGCATTTGTAAATATTCATCATCATATATCAAGCCTGGAGCCATTAGGAAGTATTAGGAAGATAATAGGGACTTTTAGGCAATGCCTTAAAAGGAAGTCACACGTAGCAGTCCACTATGTCGACGTGCAAATCTAAAAGTCCCTGTTGAAGCTTAGTGAAGCATCTTTCAATGCAACTCTGCTGTGCAAAAAAAAAATTTGCAGTAACTTATTGTTTTTTATACCATAGTGAAATGAGGAACACCCATTACTATTGCACAAGAGTTGTCTACTTTTGATGTCACAGCAAATGAAAGCTTACAAGAGTCTCAGGTGGTTCAGGAATTCAAAGGTTACAGAAATCAATACCGTAAATAACGTTGTATAAACCGCCCTCGTGTATTAACCGCACCCCTCTTTTTCGCCCTTAAAAAAAAAAAAAAAAAAAAAAAAAAAATTTTTTTTTTTTTTTTTTTTGCCGAGATTTTTTTTTTTGTGTGTGTAAGATCATTACGGTACTGTAAATTAAAAAACAGTAGGGACCTAGGATAGAACCTTGTGGTACACCATGTAATAGAAGAAAAATTGGAGGAATTATTATTATAAACTACATATTGAGATCTATCAGAAAGATTACTTTCAAACCAAGATGACAGACAAATTTGAGTGTTGTTCTAGTTTCCGAGTGGTGAGTCAACACACCGATTACCGAGCTGGGAGACATTGCCAGGCATAGCGCCAGGTGGAGGGGCATAAATTGAAACTTAAAAAAAAAAAAAAAAAAAAAAAAAAATTTTTTTTTTTTTTTGGTGTACCGTGTATAAACCGCACCCCCGACTTTGAAATTTTTTCGGCGGCAAAAAAGTGCGGTTTATACACCGTTATATACGGTAAGAGTAAAACTTACTGCCGGTGATGGAGTTAAAAGAGTAGCAGATGATGAGTCGTTGCCTTGTGATGTCACACAAAATGTATTATGGGGTAAACTCTGAGGAGTTGTGTGGGATGTGGAGAGGGGTGTAGCAGGCCCCGTTGATGTACCAGGTACCTCTTCTGCTGGTATAGGGATGGCTGTTTCATTCTCTAAGATATTGAAGATTGTTGCATCAACTGAGTTGGTGGTCTCTGCACAAATGGGAAAAAACAGACAGACATTATTGCCTGCAAGTTGACCTGAATGTAGTCTTAGTCTGCCAGAGAGACATTTTGACCAACAAGCTGACATTTAAGGGGACTTATTACTCTACAAGTTATCCATGAGACTTGATAATATTGATATTAATTGTCTTACAAAAGATGGTTGCAAATTTCATTTTTCTAGAACATTGATATAACCCCCAAAGTAACCCCCAGCCTGACAATGCAAAGGGGAAAAGTCACTCTGTACAGGGATCGGCTTAAGTTCTCTCAAGTACTGCCTTTCAATATTACATATATGTGCCATTTGAAAAGATACTTCATTTAAAATACTATTCTGGTTGGGGTTCAACCTCCTTTAAACCTTGAGCCATCGCCCTGGTTTTCACATGGCTTCTATTGCATGTTTTAAGCATTCTAAGAGCATCTTCTGCTTGTCAAGTGCTGAGTGTACAGTGCAAGTAAAAAGGCTCTACAAGAATTCTATGTGCAGCTAAAGTTTCTAATTAACATACTTAATTAAAAGAGACAACTGCAATACAAGGCCTTGTAAAGGAACATACATGTGTAGCAGTTGCTTGGGATATGACCTTGAGTCTTGTGACTAGTAACGAGAGGACACAACCACATTCTCTTGCTTCCCTGCTATAACCATCACCAAATCAAAGTAATTACCTAGATCATGTTTGATGATGTGCCGAGGTATATTAGGCATGACTTCTTGGACCTGTTTGATCATCCTGTCTAGAGGGGATTCCCCCGATGATCTAGATGGTGCATTGGTTGTTTGTCTGACCTGTGGACGTTGAGTGCTCCTCTCTGTAACAAGAACCAACAAAAGCAAAGGTTGTGAATTGCATGATATGTTCTATGAAAATGAATGTGTCTATGTAATAGTTAGAATTATGATTAGAAATCAATTTTTTTTTTTTTTTTTTTTTTTTAAACAGTTTTTATAACACTTAAAGGGATTGTTTAACAATGGTAAATCTGAGATACACCGTCCTACGTTTTATCAGTGTCTGAGATACGGTGTTACATTGAAGCCCTAACAAAATTGTGCTTCAAAATGATCAAGAAGTGCCTCAAAAAGTAAAAACCTTTGAGTGACCGGTTTTACCATACTCGTTTTCCCCAATAGACTGTAGTATAATGAAAACCGTTTGGCAAACGCAAAATTTGATTTTTCGATTTTCAATCATAAATATCTTGATAATCAGACAGGCGATCGGCTTGTAAAAGTCATGAAGTTCCTGACTGACCTACAAGTTTATAATTATCATGAGCTAAATCAAGGATTTTTTTGAAGATTCTAAGACAAAGTTACCGGATCCCTTTAAGGTCTATTGGGGAAAATATTTGTCTGTGTCTATATAAATATTTGATAGTTATGTATTATTACATGCATATCTAATATAAAGCTCACAAACCTCTTGGTGGTTGGACACCCAGTTTCTTGACGTATTCTGCCTTGTCTGCGCTGGTGAATGGAGTTGGTGTAAGACGCATTTCATTAGCCATTATCTGCTGCACTCCTCGGGAGAACTCATCTGCATTCTCAAAGTCACTCCTCTTCTCTACAGGTAATACCCTAGGTAGTAAATGTCACAGTAATATTGGGAACTATAAGGAGAGTGATGATGGTGATATTGAAATGATGATGGTACTGGTGGTAATGATGATATTGATGATGGTGATGATGAGGACGATAACGATGATGATGGTTTGACTTTGGATGCAGATTATGATGAAGACAATGATGATGATGGCACTCAAGAAGTAGGAGTATTTATATAAAAAATAAATGTACATGTATACAGGGAATAACAAATCCCAATCTTCATCATCATCATCATCATCATCATCATTATTTTATTAAAGTCAGCATTTTCCCTCTTATGAGAGGTTACTGACTTTCGCACCATGATGACACACTCTCTCTCTCCACTTCTTCTTGTCTCGAGCATCCTCCTCATTTAGACCAACCTAACTGCTTTCTTTCTTCACCATATCTTTCCATGAAATCTTAAGTCTTCCTTTCCCTCTTATGCCATCCACTTCCAGTTCCTAAGCTCTCTTCACAGGTTCATCATCTTCCCTTCTCAACACATGACCCATCCATCTCAATCCACTTAATGTGTCCTACAAAGGGGCCTAAAAGCATGCAAGGCAGACTGTTTAATGTGTATTTCTAGAAAAACAATTGTTACAGCTTTTTCCTTTCTCTGGCTGCATCTACATAATCTATTTTAGTCCATATGGCATATATAAATGTATTTTCAACATTGACAAGTTTTCCTTTGCTGTATCATTTTATCTTCCTTTATATAGACTATACAATACTACAAATTAACAAATTGTTCTAAATTCATGTTCACACCATATTGCCAGGTACACAATAAAATACACTGTATAATATTTCCTTTGAACGGAATACTCACTTGACTCTATAGACTGTGAATGGTACAAATAGAAACCACAGTAGATCTTGCCATAGACTACTACCCAGTACTTCTGCTTTCATGTTAATGAGTGGTCTACTGATGGTCACTGTGATCGGCTGAACATCACGCTCTAAAGCAAAGGCCCAGGTACTGGGAAGGAAAAGAAACAAAACAAAAATGAAATATCAAAAGTTTTGAGAACATGAGATTTGTACTCTTCTTGGTCATCAAAATCTTATGTGTCCTTCATATCCAGAAAAAAGGGAAGAAATTAATATCAACTGACGACTACATGCATAAGTTTCTAAGTTGAAGCGTTTATGAAGACAATATGTTATGGTAACCCTTTTCAGCAAATCATAATTCTTTTTTTTGTGTGTGTGTGACATGTTTTCAAAATATGCAACTTGCTAGAAGGGCAAATTAGATATAAAATCAATCTTTCAAATTAAAAAAATAAAATGATTTCTAAAATTCTAAATGACATATGAATAAAATCCTGGTGATTTGTAATCCTAGCTATAATGTCTAACTGCGTACTCACCTAAATTTGAGGAGACCGGCCTTGCCGTTAGTCATAGCACCCTCCGGGAATGCTAAGACCGGTCTGGTGTTGTGTTGACAATGTTTCCTGACTGCATCTAAGAAGACCTGTCTCCCTTGAGAGGCTCCCATGTTGGTGTATCCCAACGCCCAGTTGAGAAATGGGGGCAGGCTCCACACATTGGGCTAGGTGGTAAAGTAATCATAGCAAGCACTTGAATAGGATAAAGAAATTACAAAACCTGTCCCTATATATGCTCCGATTTCACCCTAGCTAAATAATAGCTGATATGGAAGTTAGGAAGGAGTTCATTACAACCAGGATGCACACCTATTTCCATTGCATAGTTGAGAAAGACAACTGTAAAGTGATTTAATACATTTTCATGAAGGCGGGGAGAGATAGAAGTGAACCTTCTTCATGAAGCACTTTATAAAAGTACTTTACTACTACATGTATCAGTATATTAATCATAGTTAAATAAGATATGTTGTCTAAGCACCAAGTTAGGTTCCAACTCTTAAAGTTGTGGATGAAAGATCTGTGCTCTTACAAAACAAACTCATCTAATTAAAAAATTCAAATGAAAATGATGAAGAAAGAGATCTACAAATACAGAAAACTGTTAATCATTATCATTTTTATATAATAATAATATATTTGAAATCATTGATGGAGATCTTCTTCATCACCGTATGAACAGAGTGAATAAGCTACTCACAACAACTGAAGGAAATATAAGTCCGATGATCACATGATCCAGTACTGAGACGTGATTGGCTACTATCACCTTCACATTCTGATTTCTATGCTGTAGATTTGAAGGGTAAACGATGAATCCTAGAACAGTGTACAACGTCCTCAGCAGAACTCTGCATCATAAGGGAAAATAAGCAAAATAGGAGTTTTTAATTGCCTTTTAATACCTGACAACCTTTGGAATCACCTGCCAAACTTAGGAATCTCTCAAGACAGAAATAGGAATAGTATATTTTGTAAACATTTTACACATAGGTTTTAAGAAAGAGAGAGGAATCATGTCTTCATAACTTAAGTTTGAAGGCCAAAAAGTAGGAATCATTTCCCAGAATAGGGATGGTTGGCAGCTATGCTATTTGCTTCTAGCCAATCTTCTAACATATTCATATGTGTTGAGCTTCTCATCAATAAAGGTCAATGATTTCTTTGTGTGAGTCACTTAAGTGCTTATATCAAAATATCTCTGTATTTTTATCTTGTTTTTTAGTAAATTTTATTATCTTTGGGAATAACCTTGATAGGCCATTGGCCTTTATTTTTTCCCACCACATTATGATTTAAATTGAAGATGTTTCATTTTAATGTTTTTTAATGTATATATGCATATAAATTGTACTTGTGTTTTTTAAAATCAGATGTGGAAATAAATCCTGAACTTAAACTTGAACTTGAACAAAATTATCGATGGTTTGTAGGGATTTCATGGAATGCAAGAAACTAGAAATAGTTGCACCCAGGAAGCTTGGATGAATGCTGTTCAAGATGCTAGGGTGAGTTGAACAATGAATAACTCATACAAACAATGTTACTATTGGTAAGGCAAGAAACACTTACATGTGAATTTGACCTATTAATACCTAATCAATTTTTGTTCCAAACTCCACTTCTAGCAATGTCCCCTTCCCCAGCACAACATTCTTATCCGATCCAATGAAAGGAACAAAGTATTCAGTATAGTGCCTTTGCTTTTAACAAAAAAAAAGCACTTCACAATTTGCTCCAGAAAGTATACGGACCACTTACTTGATAAACATAAATAATCCCCTTATATAATAAACAAAATGTCCCCCCCCCCCCATTAAGACAACCCATTTTCTCTAATACAAAACAAAATGAGCTAAATTTTGTTTATTACCTTCTGAAGGGCACTTGAACGGGAAGAATACAAGCAATGATGAAAACATGTAGACCAATGAAGAGCCTTAGCACTGCTAGGATGAGACCTATAGGGAAATACAAGGCCAGGAGAACTGCCGTCTTACTATCCCCTAGCCTGTAGCATGAAGAAATAATGATTACAATGGATTTAGTCAGGGATATAATGGTGGGATCATCCTCTCATTCCTTTCATAAGTACCGGTATATTTCACAGCATCCTTATCATTTTGCTTGTCTAGACTTCAAAACTCCACATAGGCACTTATATGACACTGTGCATGTTACAATTCAGCAATACTTCATTTAATATAAAAACAAAAAACAAACAAACAAATAAACACAAAAATAAACCATTATCTATACAACTAAGGACACATGGGGATCATCAAATTCTAGATGATGATTCTTCTACTACCTTTTGAATATATGGTGAAAGCAGCAACCATTTGCATCTAGACAGACCAACTGCCAAGAGATGATTATCTTCTGTTTTCCCTTATGCCTCAGTCACACTTTTGCGTATTTGGCTTGCGTATTGCTGCATATTTATGGCAAGCCGTCTTAACATTTATTCCTATTTCTTGATATCAAGAAATGATTTTCTGTTGTAAAGCAATGGTAATTCTTGATATCAAGAATTTGAAAACACAAAAATATGCAAGCCAAATACGCAAAGGTGTGACTAAGGTATTAATTAATGTTTCCTCTTGAAGCACATACCTGCATATAAAGACCACAAACTGAATGTAGTTTGCTTTTCTTGTCTGTCATGAGTTGTCTTCATACAATATTTTCAGCATGTTACTTATCAGATATTCTTAATTGAATAACCTACCTTCGGTGACTGAAGAGCTGAGCTATTTCAACCGCCATCTTGGATTCAAAGCAGGTTCTCAGTCAAAGAACTACCCAAGGGAAAGATCACAGCCTTCTTGGGAACAGTCTTTGCTGATGAAAGAGAAGAAGAAATAGTCCATCAAAATCAAGGAAACCACAATAATTTCATTCTCAGGCTGAGTATAGAATAATAAAGTCTTCTTGTTACATTTGCTTTGCAGCGGCCACATCACATTCAACATAATTTCATTACAAGAACCTATTGAACTTGAAATTGGCCATAAGTTAGTGATCTGGAAACATGCATACACGAAAAGATATGATTGCATGTACATGTTATTGTGTTTATGCTAGTGGTGGTCTATACCTAAACGCCATACATGTGTCCGGACAGGTTATTTGTACAGTACAGACAGCTGATTTAATTTGAAGAAGATTACGAACAACATCTCATAAACCTTTTAAGATTTATGTTAGACAATATAACAGAAGACAAATATTTACTTTACAATAATAGTGATTAGTGTAAAAAGGCGTGTGCACAGAGAGTTTGCTATGTTTAGCAAAGTCCTTGCATGCGCCTTTGTATGCTATATGAAGGGGTGACCAAAGTTTGCGAAGATTTTGACAATATTATAAAAAGTGATATTCACTTCATGATTTCTCATATTCTACACATTTTTATATATTTTAATTTTTACCAAATGGACGGCAAAGTTTTTTACTACAAATTGGTTCAACTCTAACATTTATCTTCCAAGGATTCCGGAGATATTGCGATCTAAAAAGTTGGTACCACTTTTTAGTTTTAATTACAATTTTGAGGAAATCTGCTGTCAAATTGAAGATTTTCAGACCCTTATTTGCAAGTTGATAATGTTTCGGAACAGACGCAAATGACCTCAAAATGTGCCGATCTTTTGTTAATATTTTCACAATTTCACTCCCAATTCCAAAGAAAGTTTCATCTCTGGGTAATTTGAAGTTCCACTTTCCATTGGTGATATCAGATTTTCGAAATCTTACTGATATTTTGAGATAGCGAACTTAGGTCACACCACCGTACTAGTCACTATCATCGTAAAGTAAGTATCAAATTGGCAACACAAAAAAACTATTTTTACACGGTGAAGAGAAAGTAAGCATGCTGCGCCGCTACCGTGGATGCTTGCTTTCTCTTCGCCGTGTTAAATCGACCACATTCAGGGATGAATTGGAATTGGGTTAGGATGAGAAATCACTATTTTTCCCCATCAAACTTCAAGTTCAAGTTCAAAGACTTCTTCAAATAATAATTTTAAGAGGTTGAACGAATGCTCAGAGGAGTCGCGAGTCAAAAACATTTAAAGCCTAAATTGTATTTACTTCTTCTTTTCATGCGAGAAAATGTGCCCCAACCCGCTGTCTGAATCGTTTTCCTATGCAGGCTCCGGCTCTGGAGCTGGAGTTACACTTACAGCAGTCAGTGACCCAATTACACTCATTACAGTCCCATACGTAACGTATTGCGTTATCTGGTTATGAGAAGTTAAAATTGCTCAAGACATTCAGATTTGTTAACTGAGCTTAACTTTATCGTAAACCTTACCCTTCGTCTCGTTCTTTTACGAGTTGTTTAGTCTCTCAGGATTATCCAGAGAAGTCAATATATGTATTCGTGGAGCATAGAAAAGGTGTTTCCGCTAACCATTTATCGTCATCCGACGTCCGACCTTCACAAAAAAAGAATGACTTGTGTACTATGGTGTCTGTGAATGCGGTGAAATGATGATTTTTTTTTTCCCAAAAAAAAGTTGGGCCTATAAATTCCCTTTGCTCGTTTGCAAAATATGATGACGACCTTTCTGACGTTTGTATACATTGTAATTATTTTGAATTATTCCGAAACAGCAAATTAGATAAAATCAAATCGCATTCAACTCTAAAGAATTGTATGGTGTTTCTTCCCGCCCCCCCCCCCCCCACTCAGTGTTATTTAGGGTACGCATATGCTCGTTCCCTCTTTTTGAAAGCACCCCCTATCTGAGAACTGCCAACATTTCCGAACCCCCCTTTCACGGGCTTTTCGCGGGCTTTTCCTGCCTTGGAGACCCCCCTAAATCAGGAAAAATGCTCAATGTACCCCCCTAAATTCTGAATAACTTCTCAGGAGTCCAAGGAGATGAGAGAAAAAAAGGAAAAACACCCCCTTTTTAAAGAAATCTACGGGTGAAAAGTCAAATACAACCCTTTTTTTACAATTCTCGGGCCGGACTTTGTCGCATGAAAAGCACCCCTTTACCGGATATTTTGGCAACACGCATGCGGTCATTCCGACCCCTGAGTAGGGGGGCCGGGTGTTTCTTACTATTTTTCTCCGATTTTTTTCTTCTTTATAGGCCTAGTTATACATATTATTCTTTTCCTCAACTATATAATTGTATTAATTTGGTACCATCACCCAACTTCTACTAATACTGAATCCACATATAGATTTACTTGTAATATTTGTATACGTTTTTGTGTGTGTTTACTGTTTGATTTTTAAAAAATATTGTAATTTTAAGCAGGACCCCCGATAAACCTCTGTGTTTTTTTAATCATCACCCCTCTGCAGGTTCATCTTTTGTTTTAATGCTTTTATATATCTGATTGTAATTTACATTGTCTTTTATCATATCTGTGAAAATAAATGAAATTGAAATTGAAATGGATTTTTAGAAGTTATAAAGTGTGCAGACACACCGTCTTTAGCAAAAAAACACCACACGCATGAAAATAATACCGTTATGCAGTGGCATACGCAGGATTTTTTCAAGGGGGGGGGGGGGGGGGGGGTAAGAGGAAAATTTTTTTTTTTTTGGTATCGAAATTTGAAATTTGAAAATTTGACATTTTGCTCCGTAGGGGGGGGGTAAGGTCATTCTTTTTTAGGTCAGCCATTGGAAAATTTTAATTTTTTATTTATTTATTTATTTTTAATTTTAAAAAAAATCCACAAAAAGGGGGGGGGGTTGCTCAAAAATACACACATAATACACACATGAAAAAAAACTGACGGGGGGAGGGGGTTTAACCCCAAAACTCCCCCCTGCGTACGCGTCTGCCTCTATGATGTCTTTACCTAATTTTGATAAATGATATAAATATTCAGGAAATGAAAAGTAAAATAAGTATGTTTCGTTTCAGAGACTCAATGGGGAGCTTTTTAGTGGCAGCGTTCTTAAAGTTGTGAAGAAGAAAAAGTGACTTAATTTACAATGAATTTACCACAATATTCTTGGGGAAGACGAATGAAGGCTATGACGGGCTGTACTCCTTGTCGGTTTTAAGGTATCAATTTTAAGGAAAATACAAATATAGAAATAGTTTCAATTGAGGGTAAGTTTTAATTCTTCCGACTTCTCTCAATCGGACCCGGCAAACGTCATGTATAACCAGTGTATGTGAGTTAAAACACCTCCCTGGTATAACTATGATGACCTCAATGCTTGATAGCCAAGCTCCCTCTCACGTCGCTCGTTCTCCCCAACGTCAAACAACGCCAAGAATTCGGATATTCGTGATTAAGGGCTTGACGAAATCATGCGTAAATAACTGTAAATAGCATTTCGTGCCCGATTTCGTGCTATAACACATTCGGTCTATAGCAATATGGCTGAGGAAAAAAATGTTTCCAAAAGAAAGAAGAAGGAGAACAATTAAGAATAAGAAATCGAACACATTGAACTCTAATATGTCTTAACCTTTTCGTAATAAATACAGTTATAGACGTGAATACAAGTCATGAACGCAAAAAATAGATAGTATAGGAGCGACATAGACTAGAAGAATATAAAAACAAATTGAGCCACGCCTCAGTGGAACAAACTGAATTTTCAGCAATCAGTTAATCCAAATCAATGTGTATTTGTTTTTTTATTTTTATAAATACTTTCTGTTAGGATGTACTTTTGTCTTATACTGTCATTTACCTTGTAATTGTTGGATGACATTTTCCATTTTTTGTGGAAAAGAATAATTAAATAATCGGTTATCAATAATTATCAAAATATACAGGCTTTCTCAATCAGGTTGTGTGTGTTTTTTGTTTTACATAATAGTGATCGAAATCGCGACTACAATGTGAACATTATGCTCGGCAGTCAGAATAATATCCAACTCGTGTTCATTTCATCATTCATAATACTGTATATTAAGGGACGAGAAAGAAAGGAGGGGCCCAAGAAGAACTTTAAAATTGAGCTGGTACAAACAGGAAACAATTAAGTTAAACAAAGTTAAACAATTTAGATCCGCGATAAAAGAATTTTCATTTAAAACTAATTATTGTAAAGGAACATTCTTTTATCGCGGATCTAAATTGCATAATGAATTACCGATTAACTTACGTAGACCGAACACACTCAATCTATTTCGGCATGGTCTAAACTCTAAATGAATGAAAACTAGATTTTTATGTAGAACTTTTGGTGTAATCGGGGAGGCGGAGGGGATGGTAACAATCGTATTCACAAAGTGATAGAGAGGGTTTGGGAGGGTTTTTTGGATAATGCGCGTATGTAATATTTTCGGTATATTTTGTGTTTTATTTCTATGTTTAGGCCTAATTATCTATTGCTGGACCTCTATGAGGAACAGAGCCATTCTGATAATGGCTCTGAATAAAGCATTCCAGCCGTGGTTTATTCTTGATTTGTATTATATTTGTAAATTGTATTCTCGTATGTATTTGGATTTTTATACGGAAAACAAAACCAAACCAAATCAAACCAAGTTCTCTAAAACACACAATGTACTTTATGTTGAGCATTATAATCCAAACCAAGGGCAACCCCGGTAATATATACGCAACAAGAACTTTATCTAAATATATCACATAAAAATACATTAGCATACACAAACATTATACAACGATCAATGAAAAGAGAGAATTGAATTTTGATTGCCACCTGAATTGAGGGGTTTTGTTTAGAGAAAGTAAGCACCCACTGGACTTTTCATTGAATAGTCGACTACCCTCCTCCTCTCAAGGGAGTTTACAGACTCTTAAAAAAAACCAGCGCATGTATAATACCCACCAACAAAGACATTTTCTTATTTGTGTGTGTTACCGCACATAGTGGAGCATTTCACCGAATCTTAATGAAGAATTTAAGAAGCTATATCAACAAGACATAGAAAACAAGGCTTGGGACAAATACACCAGGCAAACATGGCTACCATTAAGTATCAGAAAGAGGGGGAACAGTGCAAATATTTAGCTCATAATTAAAACCCCATTTTCTAGCTAAGCAGGGGGCTGGAGCGTTATACGGCGAAACATACATCGCTGTACCACACTTCAGCGATCCCTATTATATACAGCTTTCTAATCATATTGCCAAATATATATCACAACATTTCTTTTTTGAAGTTGATCTGTAGCGGCTGCATTGAAATTTTACGAATGTTAATAAAAAGGTACTGATCAAATTTCAATGGTATAAGTGGTGAAGAACAAAAAAAATAACCCAAAGTTAATAGGAATCAAGATTTCTATGGATGATGACCAAGGCCTCGAACTCTTGTGAAATCACTTTTCTAGCAATATTATTAATTACTACAAGATGGACTTGGTGTTCATTAATCTTACGTCATTCATTTCCTTTCAATCTCATATTTCTATTTGTTCTTCAGAATTCTTTTTAATTTTCCATATTTTTCCTTGAATTTTTGTTAACTTCAAGTTGTTATCTTATAGTCTTGGTGGTGGCTGTAGTAACTAATATTAGTAGCAGCAGTAACAGTAGTAGAATAAGAAGAAGTAGTAGTATAGTAGTAGTAGTAGTAGTAGTAGTAGTAGTAGTAAGCTAGTAGTAGTAGTAGTAGTAGTAGTAGTAGTAGTAGTAGTAGTAGTAGTAGTAGTAGTAGTACAGTAGTTATAATAGCAGGATAGTATTAATGGTAATAACATTACATGTTTATGTCATTAATAATACCCTATTCTTGATTAATGTTCCATGTTCGGGAAAAAAAACTTATTTTGTCTATTTGTTCAAAGTCGTCTCAAATACCCAGTTAACATTTCTTTCTAATTGGATTCCTTTTAAGGTCGACGGTAGTTTCAGTCCATAAGTCCCAAGTGACGCTTCCGTTGCACTTCTTTCGACAACAAAGAAAACCATTATAAAAAGAAAGACCGACTAGCCAAAAAGAATGACACATCTTCCACTTGCATGTCATCACAGCTTTGTTGTCAAACAAAAATGAAAGATCGACGGGAAAATAATGAGAAGCCGGACAAGAAACCGTCTGGTCTCAGACGAGGAACAACCAGGAGGATAGAAATAGAAATAGAAATAGAAAAAGAGCGGGAGAGAGAAAAGAAATCAAAGAAAGTCAGCAAACGGATAGAAGTCCTCAGAGTCAATTGATAATTAGTCACCTGTAATATGTATTATTCTTGATCATTGCGTCGCGGTTATCTCGGGAGAAAAGAAGAATGTGATTTTGGGTAATACAAAATTGGTGGAATTGTTTTGCTTATTTGTTAGATGTTCCTATGGAGCGCCGGAACCAAGAAGGATGGGAGAGAGAAAGAGAAGGGAGAGAGGGGGAGAGAGTGCATGAGTGGGAAGAGGGAGATAGAGGCGGTGGGAGAGAGAGAGAGAGAGAGAGAGAGAGAGAAAGAGAGAGAAAAAGAGAGAGAGAGAGAGAGAGAGAGAGAGAGAGAGAGAGAGGGGGAGGCGATAACACCTTCGAACCAATCCCTCAAAGGATGGTCTTTTATAAAACATTTGCCACCAACAATCCCACAAAGGATCAATACATCACAAACACCAACACTCATCATCTTATCTAACATAGTCTAGTCAGCAGTTCCTAACAAACAAAAAACACAAAGAAAGATGCCAATCCCACTATCTTTTTTTCTTCAATTTAATGTTCCACTTTAATTCACTAAATACTAATATTCATCTGACTATCAGACCTCAGTCAAGTCATATCAATTTTATCTTATTCTCATTGTTATTTTTATTTCTCTGTTTTTTTAAAATAAATATTCATGTAGTCCTTTTATGTGTTTGTTTGACTTCGTTTATTGCTTTGTTACTGTTTGTCAGGATATTTTACGGTGTAATATAGAGGTTCTGCCTCGAAAGGCCAATGGCCTAGGCCTATATAGGCCGATGTGATTCTCCTCCGCTTCATGTCATATTTATCTTTTTGTCGAGTATGCTTATGTACTTAATTGCACTATTATGCCCGCCAGCTTTTGTTATCTTTTTCTATTGTATGTGATACCGTTTTTAATGGAATGTGGTAAAAAATAATTTAAATTATTATATTGTTGCAAATGGAAATATTAAGAAACAATTTATTTCATAGGAAAATTACAATTTAAGATGTATTAATTGAACAATGTGATTTTTATCTTAGTGTAGTGAAGTCTTAACGATGCAATTCAGGTTGTTTTTCTGTTTTTTGAATCTTGAATTAATGCAACTAAGTTCAAAATCCAGCTGCATTCATCTGTTCATTATTACGTAGTGAAGCCTATACAAGATGTTGTTTACTTTTAAAAATCGTAAGACACTATTTCATCATTAAATTCATTGTAACACCCCTACCCCCAGGGGAGGATCTAGGATTTTCAAAAAGGGGGGGGGGGCGGGAAATGTACGAAATTGCGAGCGCGAAGCACGAAGCGCGTAGCCTTTACGGCGTGGGGTTCGGAAAAAATGTTGAACCTTTTATTCCTCCATGGTACATTCTGAGGCATTTCTGAATGCGTAAACTGAACCTTTATGTGAATATTTCTTAGCTTTATTCCTACTATTTTTTTTTACGGTAGGTAAAAGGTTGGTGGCGTGCACCCCCACGCATCCCCTGGACCCGCCCCTGCCCCCACGAATTTACAGTATTAAGACATCACAAAACCCAAATTTGTAGTGAAGCCTTATAACCAATTACATGTTGTTTTATTTACAAATCTAAAGATGCTATTTTCATTGTTCATACATTGTGCCCTCTTAATTCACAACATTATAGCCATTTTACGAAACAATCATGGAGATCGAGAAAAAGAAATGTCCTTGTGTACGTATTCAGTTGATTTGTATTGAAAGCTGCAAACTGGTTGAAACTTTAACAATTGTCTGTAAACAGTGACCACTTGACTTGCTATCACAACAGTTACTATTTGGGTCTAAAGATAGAGCTCTTTCTGCAAATGCCGAATTTTCTTGCTGTTGTTGTTGCTGATTTAGACCATTAGCTATATCATTCCTCTTTACTGAAGCTTCATACTAAATACGATGTTTAAGGAAGTTTCTTTAGAATTATTTTGAAAGGTATTATCAGATTCCATTAGAGTTTTAAGATTCTCCTATTCAAACACCAATTGGGAAAATTTAAATCTAATCTGCATTATTGTGAAATGAATAAATCTTACCTTGCATGGTAAAAACGCACTGTAAAACAGGGCAGGCTTTATAAGATTTACATATTTATGTATTCCGTAACTCCTGTCATCTATTCCTATTCATGTCCCTTTTCTCTTCTTCCTTCTTCTTCTTCTTCTTCTTCTTCTTCTTTTTCTTCATCCCCACCCTCACCCTCCTCCTCCTCCTCCTCCTCATCATCATCACTATCTCCTTCTTCTCTTTTCCTTCTTACATAATAGTTTGTCCCATCTTTTTCTTTCTTTCTAAAATTAATGACAAACTTTACAATTCGTATGCTACATGTATATTAAAGGAAAAAACAGGGAATGTCGTTTTTCACGATTAAGTCCCAGGTGTTTAATAGTTTTGAATCCTATCCTGATCAGCAATTTTCAGCTACTTGAAATAAGAAATGTAAAAATATTAAAATACAAAAAAAAATAATAGAATAGGGCTGAGTAAATGTTGACTTTTTAGTACGAACAAAAATATGCTACGCCTTCTGTAATGATTATTTTCATCCAACCTAAAATTAGGTAGCGTAAGTTATCAAAGTATTATACAATGACCATGCATTTTTTTCAGTTGTAATGCTTCTTATAAAGTGCAGAGATTCCATGCATTCATTTGATGAAAATAAATTCCATATTTCATATTCTGATTTGTACTTCTTCTAAAATAAATCGCAATTTTAACGCTAAAGAGCCTTTACGCTGTTTTCCCCTATTCGTGATTTCGTGGCATCTATTAAAAAACAATCGCGCATTGTAACACCTTCGCACACCTTCACCCCTTTCTACAATGGAAAGAATAAGGCAGCTTGGGCGAATTTGTTTTGGCCGTTTCGTCGGCCACGAAAATAGTAAGCACTAAACAAGCAAAGAGCATGAATACCTCAAAGCTTCTAAATCCTGTGGGGGTCGCCGAACCAATAGAACCTACCCTCATCGTTCTTTTGTCACCTCGACCTGTCTACACAAGAAAGAGGGAGGAAAAAAAAGAGTTTGCTGGAGGAGGAGGAGGAGAATAGCACAATAGTGTAGTCCCTTCATAATTATTCGCCGTACCAATACGGTTATGGTGATTCAAACCAAGGCCTGAATATCGCACCATCATTCAGCAAAGAGGGAGAGAGATTATCTGGAGAGAAAAAAACGTTCACAGCGTGTGCAAAGATTCTAAATTGAGTAGTGTGTAAGAAAAATCATCATAATTTGTATTCGTGTGTATCAAGTGTGATACAGGTGACTGCGTTATCTAAAATCTTAGCCGATGGTTTCTTTTTGGGGGAATATTCTCGCCCGTGAAGGTTGGATATTATAATAGTCGCAGAGAGCCGTAATCATCGTTTGTGTAACACTGAAAAGCTCTATGGGTGGTGTGTAGGACAAATCATATTTTGAGGTGAGTACGTGTAATTTAGGCATATAAACTGCACATGCATTTAACTTTTTATCAATCGACACCGGTTTGTGTTTTTAGGGGTGGCTTTATAATTATGTCGGATCATAAATCCCTTTGGGGCCGGCTATAAATCGCTCAAATGAAATCCTAATACTTTGTTAAGAGGATCAGGATGTAGAACGTCAGCACCCCAGCATGCATGGTAGACTTCATCATGGTAGACTACGAAGTCTATCATGACTATAAAGAATATACCATACCATATATCGTATCATCACTTTTATTTCTCCAAATTTGATTTCATTTCATTTGGATGGTTGAAATCATGAACAAATATTTCGCACTTACTTGAAAGTTACACCTCCAAACTAACTTGATTAATACCGATGAAAATGTGTTTTATTGATTAAAAGTCATTACAAAATATTGTGTCGGTATACCTATGTAATTTTTGTATCGGGCTCCCATTGCTCCATCATTAATTTTAATAAACTACATAATTATAGACACACAAAAAATAACTTGAAAAGAGTTGCCACCTATAATCACCTACTGTCATTGAAACGTATAGCACTAATAGAAAGAAAATTATTATTTGATGTAAAGTATATTATTATTTGTGAATGGTTGAAAATCGTTGACAGAAAGCAATTACGCATTTCATTATCTAAACTTATAACTATTAAACTATCAAAGCATTTAAAGATCTTATCTCTCTACTTTACGAAGATTGTACGCCACCATTTCCAGGTAATAAAGGCTCCGCGTAAGAAAGATCGGAACGTCATTTTTGCGAATTTTAAATTGAGAAAGCCCTACACTTTTCTTGATGTAAATGTCTTTCTAACTAGTTGGCATCAAAACTATTCTATCCCATTTTAAAAGGTCGCATTTCACGACCTGGGATAAATATAAATATTTAATAATTGCTGTCTATGTGTTACGTTGATTATGAACAGTGTTATGCTGTGTAATACCATGCACTACAATATTCACAGAAAGTAAGCATTTAGCCTCGTAATTCTACCCAAAGTATCTAAACGGGTTGTGCAGCATCCCTGGAACATAATCTCAGCCGTGATACATAACATATCGACATGAAAACCTCTCTGTCTGAATAAAATTAACATAATGGTTTACGGGAATATACCGCTATATAATACATCCAACAATCGGAAAGTTGCCTTTACAATTGCCGTCATTCTTCAGAATTGTAAACCAACAATGAATTTCCAGCTGAGAAACACACCTTCCCTCTATATACCTTTTTTTCAATCATGCCCTTTGATTATATCGTCATCGAAACATTAAAGGGGAGAATAGAAGAACGGCTTTTCATGGCTACAAGGTTTCTAAGCTCCTCAAACAATGCTAGTTATATCGTAAGCTGATAACTCCTATTTTATTCTCTCCTTCTTTCTTCCCCTCTTTCTTTCTTTTGTTAATGCCTGGATTTTCTTTCTACTCTGTCCACCGTTATACCTTTGTAGGGCAAGCTACTTATATACGTCTTCCAAGCTGATTAAAGTAGTCGGCAAATATAGTCACAACTATAACCTTAATGCAATGCGTATATACTTTATTGAGGGAATATAATATGATTACCTTATAAATATACTGATATGCTTTACTATAATTTGACAAATATATACCATCCCCTGTAGAAGATTAAGTTGTAAGGTGTGCCATGCATCAGTATAAATGTAGCACATTGAGTAGTGGCGATTTCATTTACGTATTTTTTTCAAAAGTGAGGTATAAGAATAAATAAAAAATAAATGGGCATGAAATCATTGTGGTAGCATCTGTAGCATGTCCCTGGTGGTAGCATTGATATCATAGTGTTGTACAGAAGAGGTAGTAGCAGCATTGGATATTGCTGTAGTTATAGTGTTGTAGGCCAGTATTAATTATGATAGTCGTTGTTGTAGTAGTAGTAGTAGCAGCAGCAGAAGCAGTAGTATTAGTAGTAGTAGTAGAAGTAGTAGTAGAATAGTAGTATTAGTAATAGTAGTTGTAGTATAGTAGTATAGTAGTCGGAGTTGTGGTAGAAATAGCACAAGCAGTATATTTGAGAGTACTTGTTAATTATAGAACAATCTTGATCTGTTATGATTTAAAAAACTGACGGCTTTTCAGAATGTTTCTCAATATGAAAGTGATTGCGTGTATAGTTAGTCAGAACTGTATAACCGTTAATATTTGAACAGGTTTTGTCATTTCATTATTTTAAATGAAATTAATTTAATTCCATCATCAAATTTAATCCAGTTTGAATTTGAGCAGTAACAAAAAAGCCATTGTAGGCCAGATTTTGTACAAAATGAGGAAGAGATACAATGACTTCAAGTCAGATTGGTAACACTTCAGCGAAGAAATACAAACTTTTCTCAAAAGAAACTTTTAGTTTAACCCCTCCATTACCCCCTCTTAGTAACTTAACCACACCAGGGACATGCTCTAGCTCTAGCATGTCCCTGCAGGCCACACTGCCAAACCTATTCCGAACCAACACCAAACCACCGATTGTTGCCGTTGGTGGTAATGTGATATTTTTCGGTTTTTTGTCGGTCTTTTGTCGGTCTCGCTGGTGTAACTTTGGAGCTGTTTACATTTTCCAAGTGTGACTTTGGGCGTGTTTATGCTTCACTTTTTCTGGCCAGAATCAGGCATCTGTTACGCGTTTAGTTTAAAACACGGTTGCGTCCATGCTCACTTTTGTAGAATCACCGAAAAACGGCGATCACGATCGCCGATCGTAAACTCACAAAAAGATGCGTTTACAATTTGTAAACGCGTTTAAATGGGGTCAACGCACTGACCTCTCTACGTAACATGCACAGTGAAGGTTTGCGAATCTAGCTGGAAGACCAATTAAGGCCACCCAAGGAGAATTGCCTGGAGGAGCCAGAGAAGTGAGCATAAACAGTACACCGTGGAACTGCGATTACGATGAGCGTTTACGATGAGCGTTACAAATCGCTCATTCTGCCTTCAAAATTTAAGCTTAAACGCACCCTGAGTTATATGTCAGTATACCCTCTATATAGATGACACAGCATGAATATTTGTTCCCTTCTAATTATACCTGTGTTCAGTTGTTGAAATATGAGTTCATATATCGGCCTCTGTGCTGATATGTTAAAACGCTTTCCAATCAAATGAATTATAAATACATACTTCAAATCTGATATAATTTATAGATGTATAATGTCGGTAGTGTCGAGAACCATTATCAAGAGGAAAATAACTATAGTGGCTGCTGCACCTTTCTTCACGTCACCAATGTTTGATATGTTATATATAGCAAATAAATGTAAATATTTTCACAATATGGCAACATGCCGCGATAGAAATATAAATAACATCATTGGGTAAAATTGAAAATATTCAACCGGACAGGAACCGATAAAAAAGTTTTTGCTTCAAACAGGTCATTTTGATTGTTTCGATCTCGAGTATTTCATAATGTATATAATTATGCAGTGGTGTTCAAATCGTTATTTCATCGCATGTTGCTGTCCATAATTATGTTGTGAGATTCAATTGTGTGCTTATCGGCAGTTACGCTGCGTTAGGACTCACACCCAATACGTTCTTGATATCACTTCGAACATCGTTCGTTCGTGCAAAGAATATCAGGGAGTACATCATCTAGATAGGAAGATCCTTATTGAGCCAACAGATCGTCTCATCATCGAGCTCACGAAGTCCGGAAGCGCCGTGGGGGGATTTGTAGATCGGACAATCATCAATGACATGATCCATAGTTTGGATCTCTCCACAGGCGCAGTTTGGTGATGATTCAGCTCCAATTTTATGTAGGAAATATTGTGTGCGGCCAACTCCAGTTCTGATACGGTTTAGGTTGACCCAGGCTTTTCTTGGGAGGTCGCTGCCACTTGGTTTTGCACAGGGCTTTGGGATGAACTCCTTCAGGTTGGTAGTGGACGAATTCCACTGGTCTGACCAGCGTTTTGTTATCCAAGTGGCTAAGGTGGAGGGGGGGTTCTCAGGCCGCAGCTCAGCAGCCTGTGTTGCAAAGTGTCTTCTAGGGAGACGCTGTCCTTCAAAGGCAGAGGGGGCAGGAACAAGGCATTTATCTCTGTCATGCTTTTGGGCAAGCTTAGCATACTGCGCATCTCGTCTGAGCTGAGCTGGTGGTATGCCAGATAATATTGGCAGGTTGCTGACTGGTGTTGCAGTGAGTGTTCCGCTGATTAGTCTCATAGCATCATTGAGGACAACATCAACCTTGTGTACATGGGTGCTGTGGCTCCATGCAGGTGCAGCATACTCGGCAGTGGAGAAGGCAAGAGCTAGAGTGGAGGTGCGAAGGGTGGTGAAATTAGCTCCCCATCCGGTCCCTGCAAGCTTCTTTAGGAGAGACACTCTGGCTTGGGTCTTTTGAGCTGTGGCTTTGGCATGCTCGTGGAAGGTGAGGCTTCGGTCAAGAGTGACACCTATGTACTTTGGTGTTGAGACGAAGTTCAGCCTAGACCCATCTAGTGAGATATTCAGCTCTCGGTTGGCGCATCGGTTAGCCAGGTGGAAGACGGAGGATACAGTCTTTGGTATGCTTATCTTGAGATGCCATCTGTTGAAGAACTCGGCTAGCATTTTCAGGTCCTTCTCCAGTGATGTTTCGATTGCTTCGAAGGAGTGGTTGTTGAACCCCAGTGCGGTGTCGTCTGCGTAGGAATACTGCATGCATTCCCCCTTGGGCATATCAGAGACATAGATGTTGAAAAGTATCGGAGCGAGGACAGAGCCTTGCGGCACACCATTGCGGAGTTTCCTCTTCCTACTGCATTCGCCGTTTGATGTTTCGAGGACAAATGACCGGTCTTGTACAAGCAGCATGATGAATTTCACGATTCTTACATCTGGAATGGTCTGCAGGGTCTTGAGGTATAAGCCACGGTGCCATACTGTGTCAAATGCCGCAGTAAGGTCGACAAAAACTGCACCAAACTTCTGCTTCTTCTGGAAGGCCGTCTCTATGTCGTTTACAAGCCTGACTACTTGGTCGGTGGTTGATTTACCTTTCCTGAAACCTGCCTGTGTAGTAGGTAGCTTCACTTCGACAGTGTCAACGATTCTGGCAAGTAGCAGCCTTTCAAGTAGCTTGTAGATGTGCGATAGCAGACTGATTGGACGGTAGCTCTTGGGTTCGTCTGCAGGCTTCTTGGGCTTCAGAATGGCAATAACTTTAGCGGTCTTCCATTTTGATGGAATAGTGGATGTTATCATGCAGGTAGAGAGAAAGGCTTGTAGCCAGGAAGTAGCTTTGTAACTTCGAACATGAAATCATAATAAAAAAGACAGTGATTGCTTATAAATCCTAAACGATAGGCAGTCTCGAGCATGTCGAGTGTGAATGTGCCCCATATGCCAAAGCCGTGATTTAATGGAATAAACATAAGCCCTACGCCAATTCACGCCTCCATTGTTCCCTTTGTTAAAAGCATGATTGGAACATTCAATCGATCTCTAAGAAGCAAACATATTATGGACTTCGATCTGCGGCTAACAGGAATCGCACTGTTGTCCATTTTCTTTATATTTTCTCGTTGGGCATCAATTCTTGTTCATTCTTTTTCCTGAGAAAATTTCAAGCCGCTGGTGATGCCATGATTACTATAAGACTCTTGATTGTGAAGATTGTTTGGTTATAGCCGAGTTAAATGAGAGCTGAATAGACCTCCTACTTGATGCCTTGCTATCATGGGGTTAGAAAGCACATCGGAGATCTTGTTTATGTTTTGGTCTGCTTGGCTTATATGCAGTGTGTATTAAATGCACATTCGAAGGCTATCTTGAAGGCCCAGACCCCTAATAGAATTTAATTAAACAAAATATTTTGAAGATTAAAGGTTAATGTAATTTGTCAAACCAACTCATAAAAGCCCTGTTTATGCGAAATGAAGATGGTGAATACGAAGTTAAAGATAAAGTTCTGGTAAAAAAAAAAAAAAAAAAAAAAAAAAATTCTCACAGAATCTAACGAAACTTACACTGAATGTTCAAGATTACAAATAAATGTCATGTGCCAAACAATTTTGGAAGAAAATGTATACTGGCTGAGTAATGAGCATAGAAAGATGAGGAAATCAGGGTACTGCATGGCCCCGAAACCATGTGTGTTGTCCCATATACATCTTTCTGTGTAAGTGATTGTTACTTTACCAAGACTCTGCCAAATTTATGATGATTTTGATGACTCCAGAACCTTGCATTACACACCATTACTTACATGCTATATGATCAACTTTTCTGATCCATTCCACACATTTTCTTTCACAATGCAATCGCATTACCAGAACTCAAGTTTATCTTTAAACCCAAAAAATATTGGAAATAGGACCACAGTTTCTTGCACATTGAAAGCGCTCTTGAAGAGGATATCGGTGATGGAATTAATCAGAGATTTTTTTGGGGGGTTGTGTTTCAACCTTAAAAATTCACAATTTATTTCGAGCCGTTGACGTTATCGCCAGATTATTATTTTTTTCGTTGTGATGAAGACAATATTTATACGAATGATTTTAAAATCTAAAAAATGCATAATTGGTCTTCTTATTTACTCAACCAACCTCAACTCAACCAAATCAAAATTGCTTCTAAAGAGCCAGTATTCAATATCATCACTGAAATATTTAGCAGAATGAAAAGGAGCAACTTGTGAATTTGTCAACCCGTATACTACTGCATTCGCTCTTTCCCATAGGCTTAATACACGGATCCTCTGTTTCCAAAGGCAATTGGTTAATTTTCTGTTAAAAATAAAGAGGGCGCTATAGCACTGTGTCTGTAGTCCACAGCCATTGACAAGGAGAGTTTGGCCAACATGGTTCGAGATGGGCACAATATTGCGTATATAGTTGCTTAAGTGAGCAAGCACAACACAAAAGAATAGACGCCGTGTTATGACCAAATGAATCCAAGTAGGCCACATCCTGTGCTTCAGGCATACATCTTTCTTGCCACATTTTACTGATGCTAACAAGTCATGGAATGTTCGAAAAACATCCCGAAGCTCTCTTGGATGTAATGTTATTTTCCTAACCACTATCTTATTTAATCTTCACAGGTTTGACTCTCTTCAAGGTTCCAATGTGTCTCAAGATGTAAATGGACAAGGACAATGAACAAGAAAGATTGGAACAAGTGGCAACACTAAGTTAAAATCTACTGAAAAGTAAGTGCATTGTACTATATGTAAAACTTTGCAATTATTTTCGAAAAATCAAGTTAACACTGTCTTGAGGGCAATTTCTATACCCCAATGTATATCCCATCGAAATAATATTCAGATCATTTTGGTGTAGCGCAAGGATATTGAAAATTGCCGTAGATTGATATCGTGTTTATAGCACATGACAGATGTGGGCCCATCCTTGGATTGTTTATATCAACTTGTGACCTGATCATCATTATTCATCTATTATAATTAATAAAGAAATAAGTAGAATCGTACTTACGTATACAAAATGAAACCAGTCAGTCCTGGAGCGGTCATTCGATAAGACTTACTATTTCTTTTCTCCTCGGCTTCAATTTGAATGTTAACTACCAGATTATACTAGGGAAACAATTTTCAATGAGTTATTGTCATGGGCATGATGGATCCAACTCTCTTTGCGGTATAGGCCTAGTTGTCCAAATGTAAACTGAATTATGTTGTAAAATGATCAGAAACATTATGTCCATTATATACATCTCAGTTCAACCAGTGTCTCAGTAGGCATATATCAGTTCCCCTAATTGTTACCCTGTTTTGTTGTTACCATATCTGTTGTTATGGGGGAATTATGCTTATTTGAAATTTGAATGTAGGTTTTCTTTTATACAGGGCCCCCAGGAAGAACAGAATTTCGAATTCTGATGAGGCTACCTTTTCAAAATGTAAAATAATCAGAGCAAATCAAATTCAACAACAACGCGTATAATCAATGATCACTTGACTCATTTCCCTCTCTTTTACCATCATATTCTCTCCTCCAGCTAGGTAGACCTGTATTTGATGGCATCGCAGCAACTGATTTCACGGTACAATCCTCTTCGGAGACACCATCAAGATGGGACTGCGATGACCGCTTTACCGCCGATATCACGTACGAACTGCCACGACGAAAGCGATGAAATAAAGAAAGACGAAACGCAGCGACGACATCGGGGCCTGACGTCCATCAAAGACTTCGTCAAGAAGAGGCACAAGCAACGCGGATCGACGCCGTCTAGGGACTGTGAGAAAACAAGCGGGGAAAACTCTTCGGTCGTCGTCCAGGAAATTCGTCCAACATCGGCGGGGTCACAGACGTCGTCATCGACCCGATCGAGGAAGTATGTGAGTAGGAGAAACACCAATTCAAAAGGAGACCAACGGTTGGGCAAATTGCAAACCAGTGGCTCGAAGCGGATGAGCTATCCGCCAAGCGAATTTCATCGACAGGAGTTAGCGTCAACATCTTTTGCGCGACTTAGAAAGGACAATTCAAAATCATGTCCGATGTTGTGTGACACCGCCATGTATGAATTCGATGACGAAGGTGATGTCCCCCATCAAAATCAAAGTATAGATGAAAAAAATATCCTACATGAAAATGGGATGGAAAGATTCAAGAACGGTGACAGAACAAATGGTGATAGGTTAAAAGTAAAGCCAAAGAGCAAGAACTCCGTTTATTCAAAGAAAGATGAAAGCACAAGTGCTCGACCACCAAAGCCACCCTCTTGGCAAAACCTACAAACTTCTTCCCAACAAAGTCTAACAGAACCCGAGGTGAGAACAAACAAAAAATCTAGTCATGCAACAGAAATGCTGAAAAAGATAGGTCGCTCAAAAAGTGAGGAAATTGGGATGCAAAGATATGACAGAATTCCAGATTCCGCGAGCTATAGACCGTCCAAAGCACCTTCGTGGCAAACAGTTGCTACTCAAGCGGGGCCATTTGATGCAGATGGAAATACCGAATCAACAGCAATATGGACGGGATATGACACAAGCGAAGGAGCTGGGATTCATAGACAACCAGAGACTTCAAGTTACAAGCCGCCAAAGCCGCCATCTTGGCAAACCGTGTCAGCCGAACCCGAGGATGTAGCCATTGATACCAAACCAACTGAAAATAACGTGCCAACGATTACGATACTATCCAACTCATCCGGTCCTTTAGCAGCACGAGCAGACGGGCGATGCGCAAGTGCCGGTTCGTCGAGATCGACAAGGTCACCCGGTAAAATTCAGGTCGACGAGGAAGTCGACAATGATGAGGGTAACTCACCAGAGACTGCGCAACCATCAGCCTCGAATAAATCACGTGGTTTACGGCGTTCGAATATCAAGCGTACGCGGAGTCGGATGATCGACGAGCGAGAAATACCCATGCAAGATTCGGTCATTCCTCTATCTCAAACAAAGCCGTCAGAGTTTCACCTACGCGAGACGCACCATGATAACGATGTCTATTTGAGCGAGAATGTTGAACGATGTCGGCAGTGGCTATCGGGTTTGCTGGGCGACGGGGGTGATACGTTGACGAGGGCGAATGCGAACTCGCATCGAGGAGCTGCCGCACGCCACGTCGATTGGGATGACGATGACGAACTCGTCACGTGTGATTTAGAACTGTCACGTGATAAATGGATGTATGTCGGGTCACCATACCCTTCCTCTAGTTCTGAGGATGAGGATTCTTAAATTAATTGTGAAAAGTCTACTTCTTATTTGGCAGACGGCAGTAAACGATGCCATTCCTGCAGCGCAGTGCGCAGCCGTGATGTATAATGGCACCTTTGATGTTGCGATGACGATGTTGCTATAAATGCCGCCTTTCCACCTTGATATCACGAAAGTAAAGTGACAACAGAGGTAGCTTAAATTACCATGGCAAATATAGCTAGTTTATTTTGGGATAGTCGCGACAGCGGAAGCCGCTTCTGATTAGTCAGTTATTTCACTTAGCTTCAACTAGGTGCATCCCATATAGATTGTAATTTTTGGTGTGCTTGCCAAGCAAAGCAGTGTTCATCATAAACTAACTAATAGCAGGTTTGCCAAACTCTTTGACAAAGTAACCCACGCCCTTATTCGGTGACCAATCTTGTACTAAATTAATATCTTTTTTTTTAATAATAATAATTGTAATGCTTCCTGGGAGAAATTTCAATAGTTTGAACATATTTGTGGCTTACACCCAGTAAATAAGATCGATTGATCGATCTGTAATTGAAAAACAAGTCAGAAAAAAAATCTTGGAACCAGCGGGATTTGAGTCGCTGCCCGGCAAGCAGTAAATGGCAGGTTCAAATCCCGCTGGTTCCAAGATTTTCTCTGACTTGTTTTTCAATTACAGATCGATCAATCGATCTTATTTACTGGGTGTAAGCCACGAATATGTTCAAATTAAATTAATATCATTCTCATCTGAGACTCACCTATACTTTGCAAGTTTGCATCAACTCTTTAATGTATTTGATAAATCGAACACACTAAAATAAAATAAAAACATTGTCATGCAGATGCATTTCCCTCCTTGGTCCTTTTGACAAAATCCAGTGTTTGTGACTCCCGGAGCAGCCTACATATTTTCCAATCGTCGGCCAATACTTCAAACATTTTAATTTTGTTCAAATATATACATGTAAGCAAATTGTTTTGCCAATATGTAGTGCAAAATGATTAAATTATTTGGATTATTTTGTGGAGAGATTGTTAAAATAAGTCCAGTGTTTGGGATGGATAGAGGGAAAACATGTGATATGGATTATTCGGATAAATAGTTTATTCTAGGTTGATAATAAATCATTAAAAAGAAACGAACACAAACCTGCGAATACGCAGATGTGTTATATCCCTGTACAAAACGAAATTGGTTTATTTTAGTTTTGATTATTGTTTGAAACAGGCCTGATAAAAACCCGATTTAAACGGTTTCCCGATTTTTTATAATTCTCCCGATTTTTTCCCGATTTTTTTCTTCCCTTCCCGATTTAAAAAAAAACAAAAAAAATCATTTTTTTTTTTTTTTTTTTTTTTGACCAGATTTTTTTTTCTTCCCTATTTTATCCCGATTTACCCCTTATTTTCTCTATTCTTCCCTATTTTGCCCTATTTTTATTCCCAATTTTCTTACTCGAAAGGGGGAATGTTGTTAGATGCCATTTTTTCCCCGCGAATCCTCTTCTTTTTTTTTACTCAAGGGGGGCGTGGTTGAGGAGAAAACAAAAAACCTATTTTTTTTTTTAGTGCTCACTATCACCCCTGTTGAAACAATGCATTTATGGAAATGGACCCTTCCCATTCGAATCGGAACTAAATATTAGATCTTGAATTCCTTGCAAATTTGTGTCCCAATATTTAAATCAAGATGAATGTATGAAATTTATGAAGATTGACATGATTATTTTTCTTCGTGATGTTTTCGATAAAGTAAAATTGATATATAAGATATAAAGTGAATAGTAAGATGTAATGCATGTCAAATGAATGAAAGCACATATTTTAGATGTTGATTGAATGATTGCTAAATCCGTCGTTATGTTGATTATTGAATTGAAATGTCAAAAATTCATGATGCCATGTGTAATGATTAAATTGTATTTTCTAAAGTTTTTTTGTCTTTGCGCATTGTTACAGTCACTATACATATTAAAACACCAGGAGAATATTGGTGATTAATGTACCGTATTTATAGAAGCAGACTAAATTGAGGCCTGGATTGAAGTAAGGGTATGATATATGTAACAAAAGCAACAATCTATTCATGAAAAGGAAAAATGTATCGAGAGAGGGGGTGTTCGAAGCGTCAATTTAGGATTCGAATATTGTCCACCAGATTTTTTTTTATTTTCCGTGCCCGTTGTTTTGTGATGCGCTGAATTACCAACAAAAATGTTCCGCTCTCTTTTAAGAGGCTGACATTTCAATTTCTTTAACTTAGTCTGCTTGACAAAAACTCTGTGATGTTATGATTAAGTTCATCAACATCACTAACAAGTATAACAACACCATCAACAAGACATACAACATCATGATCACCAACAAGTATAAAAGCAACATTCCATGGCAATATAACCAACAAGCAAGAGCATCACTCTCAAACATGAATACACAGAATTCGTGTTATTTCATTTTCTATTTAATGTGATAAAATGTGCTTTTCAAACAAAATAGAGTGATATTGGCACACAACATTTATATTTTTATAAATTTATATACGTGTGAGATTTAGAGAAATTATCATACTTTTGTTTTGATACCAAGCTACAAAAATGAATCTCTAATCTTACTCGTCTTGTTGTGAATGTGGTGAGGATATTTCTCCTCCATCAGAACCAATATAGTTTCAATCTGACCATAGCATGTCAGCATCTTTTTTTGTGAGTCACGTAGAATTAGTGCGTTATTTTTAATAACCAGGTTGCAAATTCACTTGACGCATAATTTCGTGACTCACAACATAGTTTTTCCCTCAATACAGAAGGGTGAGAGATTTGTTTTTAAAGACAATATATCACTTTAATGAATATATTTGATAAGGAACCAATATTCAGGGCCCCATGGAAGACCACTACTTGTTGGTGAATGGGCTACCCTGTCAAAAGATTAGAAGTAAATAAATAAATTAATTAATAAAAAATATTCATTACATGCTAAATCTTTTTCGATTTTTATATTGTTTCATTCAAGAACAGCAATCATGTAAATGCATTTTTTGTTTATCTTTAAGAATCACTCCAGAAAATTCTTTTGTACATTTGCATCAAATATTGCACAAAAGACTAACCGGTAGTATGATATAGCCTTGTAAACATATAATGTGCGGTTAGCATTTGCATTGCGATCCAATTTTTATAGATACATTTCAATCAATGGCGTAGCATATTATTATGTACAGACATTGGGGGCATCATGGGGCGGGGACGCCGGGGGGGGGGGGGTGGTCGGTCTTACTTGACTGATAAAATTCAAACTTACAAGGTCATCATAATTAATGGGTCGTAGTATCTGTTTCATGTTCCATTTCCCCTCTTTTCCGTACTTTTGTCTCCCCCTTTAACCACTTGATCAGGGGGGTGCCCCTTGTGCCCTCCTGCAGCTACGCCACCGACTTCAATTATTGCACATTCCTTTACAATTAAATTAATGAAACTAAAACATCTAAAAGTACATTGTAAAATAGATTCGCTATACTACTTTTAAAAATATAACTTTACACTAATGTCAAGATTGCAATTTGTTGATAAATGAAAAATATTTTTTTTGTGTGCAAAATCCTAGTGAGTAATTAGACATTATCCTCCATAATTATCTGGCGATTAACTTCAATTGTGGGAAAACAGATATACGTACAAAAGCATGATTATCATCAATAAATGGTTCTTTGATTCTCCTTGCTTATCATTTGCCTTTCTCTTCTTTTCCATTTTATACGATTATCCCTCTCAAAGTTCTTAGTCACCATATTCATAAACTAAAAGATATTTATTCATAGGCTACTAGTGCCTCCTCTAATGAGAAAGGTCTTAAGAAAGGACTGAGAGATATATGTCTCGCAATATTGACCATGCCGACCATGGTATCCAGAACTTTATTAGTTCCACTCAGTTTCTATTTCTAGAATAATCCCTTATCTATGACCCCTCTTGAACATCTTGCATGGTGCTAGGAACGTTCAGTACGATCTTCTTACGCGGAATACAGTTGACAATGCCATAGGTGGTTTGCGGTGGATCCATGACAGGGCAATCACTTAACCAGTGGTCGACCAACTTCTCACGTGGCTCTTCATCCTTGGGGATCACTCTGTTCTTATTGCTGATATCATTGTTAACTATTTCTGTCTGAGTGGATGGAGAGTCCAAGGCAAATTTTACCGTCTTCTCTTGCTGATACTTCCTTGAGAGTTGATTCAAGTGCATCACCATCTTGCGTTCTGTGTTGTTGTTGTTGTTGTTGTTAGCTGCTGTAGTCGGGGTTTTGTCTTCGGGCGCCCAGACGTGTTGAAGATCTGTTGCCGGGGTGTTCAGCTCCGGCGCAGTCTGTGGGGCGAATGTTACCCGTGGCTTATGCTCACGTGGTGGGTCTTGCGGTTCTTGAGGTTGAGTCCTAGGCCTCTGGTTCAGAATGATCAGTCTTTGGTAGGCCTTCACGCTTCCGCTTTGCAATTCACCAGGAATGAAGTTTGTTTGAACCTGGCCCTCTAAAACTCTTATCTTTTCTTGGAAGTTTCTCAGCATGCGTTGCCTGCTCGAAGGGAAAGGTTTTGAACAGAATCGTTTCGGGGTTTGTT
This sequence comes from Strongylocentrotus droebachiensis, assembly GCA_035222895.1. NCBI lineage: Eukaryota > Metazoa > Echinodermata > Echinoidea > Camarodonta > Strongylocentrotidae > Strongylocentrotus > Strongylocentrotus droebachiensis. Next base: position 47,057 of record JAVYIG010000341.1, on the reverse strand, counting down.
CGCTCAAGCGACCGGTGTTCAAGCTACCTTTCCTGCCTATCGGTGGCATTGGGTCAGGATCTCCCCTAACGGAGACATCACCATCTAATGATGATGATCTAGACTTGGTTGGGCTCGATCTTGGACTCGTGTCACCTCGTTTAGTCAGTGATATAGGTGTCACAGAGAATGTGTTACGGGTCAGGTCAGACGACTTAGAAGGCACTCTTGGGTTGGACGTTGCCATAGTTGGCACTGATCTTTCAGAAAACATCCTACTACTCACAGATATGGCATCTTGCTGGGTTGCTGTCATTGATACATTGTCTTTGTCAGCATCACTTCGTTGCGTCGTGAACTTCTCGTTATCTTGCCTCAAGCTCAGAACGTCTGGACTCAACCGATTCGGTTCTCCACTCTTGCAGGAGACGGTGGAAACGTTCCCATGAAGTGCCTTTGCGTTCCCCTGTATCGTGATGACGCTCCTTTTATCTAGAATGTTTGGTAGATTGGGTCGAGGGTTGCTGAGCTTTAGTGGCGTGAACAGACGTGGCTTTACACTCCTCAGACCACTAGAATTCCTTTCTTCACTGATGGGTCCCCTAACTGTGCGCTGAGGCTGAACGAACACAGGAGGTTCGCTGCTACCACTCATACCCACCACGCATAGTTCTGTTTAAAATGACACACACAAAATAGAATATGAATTTAATCCATAATAATATTTAGCCTAGGACTGCCAACTAGATAAATTACCAAAACAATGGTATTAGAAGTTATTTGCTGTTGTTGTTGTTATGATTTAGTAGAATATCTAGTCATCTACACTGTATTTCTTCACTCATGGTACGTATCACATAGGCCTACGAATTACTTTAACTGTCTCTGTAAATTAATTCTAGTTCAAGTTCTGTTCATGTTATATTAAATTTAAATTAGTATCATTTACATAATTTTTCAATCTATTAATAAACACAACTGATCTGAAATATATATTGACTGGAATAAATTTCACTTATAACTTGATTACTGACTTGTAGTAATAGTGTTTTGATACTAGAATGACTGCGTTCAATGGTTTATGTGCGATAAAACTGATTCAACAAACACAATCAATGACAAATACCTCATTTAAGAGAATTCCTGGTTTATAAAGTTGGATGAATTATTGATAGACTTTTGAAATAACCATATCACTATTTTTTTAATTTAATTGTTCGTGGGGAATGAATCAAAGAAAAGTTTTTAATATAAAAACGTCCCTCATCCGAAAGAAGAAGAAGAAGAAGTAATGACTATAATTACACAATTCGAGACTGAAGAAAGTTGAGAGTAAAATATAATTCCCGTCATTTAATATATTATATTACTAAAAATACAAATGTTTTAAAAACACCCAACTAGAATCTTTTCACTACCAGATGTGACTGTGTATAATCACAACATACGATCTGACAGTAGGCATATACTCGATAATTCATAGCAGTGCTTCTTATAGATTTACAAAAACACTTACCTTTCATTCCTCTTTCCTTCCAATGCATGTTTAATTTCAACAATATCAGGATCAAAATATCAAAATGCCATGGCAACCGTATCCTTTCCTGATCCCAAAAATCAGTATAACGGCAAGGAATGGGTGCGTTTACTGCAGTAGTAGTGGGAGTGACGATGTCCAAGACAAAATGGATGCTCAGGGACAGGTACTATGGGCCAATGAAGCCGGCGTTGCCGGGGGGCAAGGCTTATTGACCCCCTTCACGGGTGACCAAATTAAAGATAATAACGCTATGTAACTAATCAATATCTTCGATTGATCCGTGACCGCGTTCATACTTAAAACCTCATCATCCTTAACCTTACTTAGCTTTAGCAGAAAGAGAATGGTGAACTTACTGCTCGTATCTGATGGGGATAGGTGATCGAAAAAGAATGATCATAGAGAAAGATAGTAACCAAGTTTACTGACTTACGCTCATCTAAGGGTTACGCTCAACTTGATAATTCAGTCAATCCATCTAGAAAACATCTAATTACTGAAATAGGGAACGCCGACCTCCTTTCAAAGTGACAAAATTATCAACTAATTGATTGTTGTCAGTCATCGGGAAGAAGAAAGAAGAAGAAAAAGAAAGAGAAGAAGAAGAAGAAGAAGAAGAAGAAGAAGAAGAAGAAGAAGAAGAAGAAGAAGAAGAAGAAGAAGAACGAGGAGAAAAAGGGTAAGAAGAAGAAGAAATAGAAAAAGAAGGGTAATATTTGTTTTCATGGAACAAGGAGGAGGAGGAGGAGGAATGAATGATAAACTTTTCTCTATTGACTAAATCAATCGTGAAATCCTTTTCTATTAAAATGAAATATTAAATTAACTTATGAATGATAAAAAATGAATTTACCAATAAACCAAAGAAAGGATTATCATTAATTTTGTTTTAATTTAGCCAAATCTTAATTACATGCAGATAGATTAAGATGGTGAAAACTACCTCTTTATTTCGTTTCTTACTTTTAAGTTATATTCACCTAAAGCGAAGAGTATGAAAGCGTTTTGACTATTGTATAGCGTCTTCAAATGACAATGAAATAGTTGTGTCGGAATCAAAAAGTTTATTTGGGTTGAGAGAGCCTACGTTAACAAAAGGTGTGCGATCAAATTGTTATACGGTTCTTTGCTAGTGACTCCATCTTATAAATATTAAATGATGGATTATAGCTAGTCTTTAAACTCATACCTCCTTAAATGTCGAAAATATGTCCTTCCCCTTCATCAAGAGTAAAGAAAATGGGGAAGGAAACGGGTGAAAACATAGAGACAGTAAATGCAGCGAGAGAGAGGAGATAACCCAACATGAGAAGACAGCCAGACCAACCCCTGTCACCTTTCGTGGCAGCTCGCATTTATTTCACCAGCCAAAGAAGACTAAGAAGACCGAACAAAAAAACACAGGTATAACACATTTTGAAAACAGAGCGTTCACGCTCACAGTACTAAGAAAGTGTTCCAAAAGTTCTTTGCGATCACCTTGTGTATGTCATAATAATTACCCTTTCTTTCTGGCATTGAATGTTGTTTATTGTAGTTTATATTGTTTGTAATACCTATTATCAACCAATTTTTAAATCAACATGAATTGACTGCATTAATTTTGTTCAACCTAGTCGATGAAGTTTACAGTCAGAACGGAAAGAATAGATAACTGTTTATATCAAGAGGAGACTATAATATCGATTCGAGAGCGGAAGAAAACAAAAACTTACACGGGTGAAACACCATTATGTAAACCAGACATCAAGGACATTCCGAAGATTGTCGAGATGAAAACTGGGTCAATAGAATCGATTGATTCGGCACCGGTAGAAGGTGCGAATAATACACCTCAAGCATGCAAGGTTGGGGTATACAAAAATGAACACTAACCCAGGACTTTATCATCACCTTTTCATCACTTTCGAGAGCCATTGCGATCGCAAAGACTTTCATGTAATCAAATCAAGGGGCAATTTGAATGCTGCATGGTACTGTTTGTAGAAATCACGTTTGGATTACGTCATATGTCATTGTAGTATTTGCACAATCTGATGTAGGTGATGTACATAGATATTAGAATTGTAGTAGGTCAATTCTTTCGAGAGTCTGCACGATAACATTTTTTAAAACAACACACAAGTAACGAAACTCTTTAAATGCAATTGACCTTGTTTCTCATAATTTCATTATCAGTAACACATCTATAAGTATAGAATGATAACGCGAAGTTTTATCTTAACCTCGTGTAAGCTTAATTATTTTTTCATGGGGGAAACAAATACGGCAGGGAATTAACCATGCCTTTGATAATCACGAAATGTTTGCCTCTGCGGTAAATGCTAGGGACGTTCAGAGCCCTTCATAAAACCGCAAGAACATTGCTTTGTAAACAAATTGATTTAAATCAATTATTGTTCATGACATTGACGTCATTGTGAGAATCTCGCTACACAACATCAATTATATCAACATCATGGCTAGTTAGTTAATTGTTTCCGCATATCAACAATATTTACTTGTGAAGTCAATTGTGCATGCATAGATAATTAGTACCGAATTTGGCACTTGGTATTGGAGGAACATGTAAACGTAATTTGATAAGAAACTGAAAGTGTTCCGATGACGTTCTTGGTTTAACATCACACTTATTGTTGATAATATTGATATCCCAAACTCGTTGGATATTATGTCATACTCTGAACAAAAGTTAAGAAAGAACGTAGCCTTCAATATGGATAGGCCTATGCTAATTACAGGTATTAGCAAAGTTTGTCTCTATGTCTCGTCAAGGATGAGATCCCTCTATAATGTACCCTTTCCCACGTGTATTTCTTTTCAGCATTTACTCACACATCATAAGAAAGGGCTATATATACGCATTCTGAAATAGAACGACAGATCATTACTTCTCTTATGTCGAAAATCGATGGATCTGTAATGCAACATGGACAGAACATAACATTACATTAAACGACCGTTCACGCGTAACCACAGGGCCACGCTTACCTTTTACCCTGTTGCACACGAGACGTCATTTGGTTGGCGTACGGCTGCGTCAGTAAATGGTGCGGCTTTTGACGCACAGTGTAAGAATGACGTCGTACAAAAAGTTTGTTTTCAAAACGAACAGTTTCATTATCAATAACTGGCATATATAAGTTAATATATCCTTTATAGGCTCGATTAGCGCGGGTAATGATGCTGTCAAAATGACGCCTTGTGTACAATGTGCGCCAACCCTTATTCCATAACGCAGACCTTGCTGAAGCGCTAATATCTGTTTGGTTTTTCTTGTCGGACAAAGTTTCGCTAACAAGGTTTGAGAGTCGAAGTCTTCAAGTGAAATAAGCTACTACTAAGATTACCAAATGTGACAACGTTTCAAATTATCATTCTCAAATTTGCCGACATCTATGGATTTTCAATTGCATTTTTGTTCATGGATCAATTGCGTAAGCGCACTTGTGAGAAAATTGTAAAACCATCAGCGAAGGTAAATTTTGAAAGAAATTAAATGATTTTTTTTTTCTTGTTATTTCAAACATTTTGCATGGACAGAGTGTTTCAAAGTTCCAAACAAGTTAGTAGGGCCTTACCAGAACAACTAAACATAATGCATCATGTGCATGCAAATCTATTCAGTAGATGGCGCTATTTACATTTAGATAATAAGCAAACTTTAGTTTTCCAGTGAATGAATATTAGGGACTTTTAGATTCGCACGAAAACAATGGGGATTGCTACGATCGACGTCCTTTTAATGCACTGCCTTGAATCGACGTCACACGTATCAGTCCACGCAGATCTAAAAGTCCCTATTGACTGTTGGCGCCGCCTCTGTCCCTTTCTCTATGTAATCTATTTGGCGTGTCTTTATTTTATTCTATGATATGTGTTAAAAGAGCGGTGCTCCCTCCTTTCAGCCTGATAAAAACGCCCTTTTTTCTAATATTGATCTACCAAGGTAAATTCGATATAATCTTAAAAGAGTTCTATCAGAAGGTTCATAACACCGTTATATGCAAATACATTCCCAAGATAAATCAATAAGAAGGTTGTTATACTACAAGAACAGTTTGCAGACAATAACTGTCAGGGTCACTGAGGTATATAGATCAATAAAGTAAAGAATAAACTTAAAATATCAATAAAGAAAATGAAGAAGGAGAAGAATGGGAAGGAGGGCAGGAAAAGAAGAGGAAGAAGAAGAAGGGAAAGAAGAAGAAGGAGAAGGAGATAAAGAAGAAGAAGAAGGAGGAGAAGAAGAAGAAGGAGATAAAGAAGAAGAAGAAGAAGGACAAGAAGAAGAAGAGGAAGAAGGACAAGAAGAAGAAAAAGAAAAGAGGACAAAGAAATTGGAGAAGAAAAAGAAGAAAAAGAAGAAGAGAAAGAATGTGTGTAAGAAAAGGTTTGTGAAATATAGAAATTAATATTTTTTTTCAAAGCGTAATATTTATTGTTTCAGCTGGTTTGTATCTTTCCACCCCTTCCAGTTTCTTTGAAATGTAGTAATAAAGCTAGTTAGATAAATCCAACCCCCCAAAGTGTTACTGGAAGTTCAATAATTTCACGATCTTAGTGAAAGTTACACCCGACCGCAAAGATGTTCGAGAAATCCACTCAAGGTTACTTTCATTAACTATGTTCAGATTACGTAATACATCATTCATTTCAATAGGTGATGAGCATGGATAATGAAATGTTATTAGACCGCTTCTTCGAAATTCTTTTGGATAGGGTATGGAATTAACTAAATGACATTAATCTGTATGAAAACCATATCCAAGAGTTTCAGGCAAAAGATCAAGAAAAAAATCATTCTTTTAAAATGTCTGTATTTTCTGAATGCGATTTTTGCACTTAATATTTGAACTTACTAAACAAATATGTCTGTTTGCTTTTATCTGGTGTCTGAAACGCAATTGTTAGATCGTTTGTAGCCACCGACTTGCTTTATTGTATACTCTATTGACATTATCACTCAGAGTACAAGATACACGCTTAATCTAGTGATCATTATTGTCAATAATTTTTATTGTAAATAGTTGCATCTGTTTTACACACAAAGAGACAGCAATCATTTTCACTCGTTTCAAGTTATTTATTACATGATTATCGTATGCACAATTATATGAAGTTCAAAACATCAACATTGCATCATTGTAATTTATTGCATACATTTTTCAGGAAAGAATAATAATACTGGAAGTTCTCGAATATTGGGCTGCATTTCTAAATGAACTAAATGCAAATGTTAATAATGGACGGCATAACTCAGAACAAATCAACTCAGCGATCGCCTTCCGGTTTAGATTAATAATAATGATGGCAGAGTCTTTAACATCACCTAGCTGGGCATAGGCATAATAAGTTATATCAATGTAGTTTAGGTAGTCATTTGTCATGAAAGATTCAGCAGTGACGAGCAGCGATGAATTTTTCTCTTTCTTTCTCATGCTATTTGTGCATTAATTATATCAATAATGAGAATAACACTTCTTTAATAATCAATGTCATAACAAACATTGTCGAGAAAAATAAAACACTGATGTTGACCCTTATGCGCTTTAACATTTTTTCATAGAGAATATTAGACCAAATCTACATATCATCAAAAAATATATTGTCCTCCTAAAAAAGGGTAAATAAATAAACAAATGATGACAAAACATTGCTTTTTTTTTTAGTGTCCCCTTGCGCCAAATAGTATTGCCACTGCCAGCAGAATATGCAATCCTAGAAAATAATAGAAAATTTCAAATAACAAAATGTTTCCTACTTCCAGGAAATTATATTCTTATGAATCATTGATAGGGAATGGTCACTTTGTGAGTTTGTTTGCTGTTACATGAAGCTCTAAATAAAGAGAGGGGGAAATCCAAATGAGTGTACATGCGACTCACAAACTGTCCTATTGTCTTACTCAATGATATCAAAATGGCTTTGTTTATTGACATCGTCTAACCATCTTACAACCCATCTTGTTTTCTTTTCATCACAATAATTCACATGTTTGATGACACTACTCAACGTCTTATCTTCATCTTTGTTCATATTATTCTCCTCCTCTTCATGAAACTTCACCGATTCTGACTGTTTGCTGATAATCTCTGTCTTCGTGACATTCTTGTCCTTGGAAGCACGTAGTTTTCTGGCTCGTTCTAACCAAACATCAGGCGATTCCTGTTTAGAGTCAGTCTTTGGGACTGTTTTTCCTCCCCCGCCACCATCAAGGAATGCCTTTCGTGGTCCAGAGACAGTCACAGATCGCAGATGGATCTTCTTGTCTTCTGTGACGCTTGTCTTTGAGCTTCGGTCAGTTGCAGTTTTCCGATTGCCATCAACCACAGTCTTTGTATTGCTGAGGAGCTTCCTGAACTCCGGGTCGTCTCTAACAGGTGCGTGGTCAGCGCTTAGAAACCGAACGCGACGGACCTTCCCATCGATGGTCACTGTTTCCCTATGAGCGGTCAAGTTTGATGGGGGTGATCTTGATGGCAACGTTGCAACATGTCTGGGACCCTTGGTCATTTCCGAGGGCGCTGTCCACACCTTTTTACTAGGTTCCAGTAACCCACTACCCTGTAAGAAGGACTGTTGAGCATAGGTAGCACCAGTGTCCTCGGGTAACGGTTCTACCCTTGACTTTATATTTGTTTCGGGTTGGTTATGCTTGATAATTCGGTCTTTGATCGATCGATGTCCTTGTGGCTGTTGGTGGTAGCCCGCATAAAGGTTCTTCCGTTTCGAGTAAATACTTCCATTGGTTCCAGGAGTAGTGAACATCTGCATGAAACTCTGCTGGGCGGGGTATGTCAGTTTCGAAGCTGGGTTTAACTCTCCAATCGACGGAAGACGACCGCGCCCAACTCCTGATCGCTGGTCCGTGATCGCTTTCGAAGCGAACCCCGAAGTGGTGGTAGGCCAGGAATCGAAGTTGGTGAGAGGGTCCACTGTGGCCGACGACAGCGTGAAGGTACCTCTGAGTTTGCTTGGTGATGACGGTGATCCTAGCGTCATCTTGATGCTGCTGCTGTCAGAGTCAGAGCTCGATAATGCCGTTTCAAGGGTCATCTGGAGTTGCATGGTTGGATCCTGGACATCGAAATATTCTCACCGAATACGGCGTCTTCCATATTCAGTTATCATCATTGCGTCATGAGATTCACCTGTAAAATACACATGAGCAAAAGAAATTCGGGATCATGTACCTCTTTCACATATATTATTATTGCATAGCTTCACGATTCACTGAATTACACAGCTGAGTTAATTCAGAAAAGGGCCATTTGATCGCCTTTGTTTGCGTGTTTTTTGTTGTATGATGTCATTTTGACCCCCACGATGGTGGATCCGTAGCCCTTATAGCTCTGCTTTTTGGTAGAGAAAATTCTCCGTTGACATTAATCATTTTAAAAAGCAGGGACGGATCATATCGTTTCATAAGGTTGGTCAAGGGATTATTTCAGAAAAACACATGATATACATAAGTAAGTAACTTTACACGATAAAACAATATAGTTCTAGGCAAATTGTGGAATAATATGGTAACATTTTGTTTAGCAATGGCGGAAAAGCTTACATTTCTTGGCAGCATGTCATTAGAATATTTATTAAAAAAACATGAAAATCTACGTACATTGAATAAATTCTCAGATTGAAAACGTTAAATTACTCAAAAGGAAAGGTAATAAAGTTCAGTGCAAATTTCGTTAGCATGTAGGCCTATACACAATAAGTCCCTATAAATAGCACAAAATACAAGTGTGCGATCACATTATTTTCGTTAAGTACAAGAACACAGCTGAGAAGCAGTTTCATGTCACAAACATCATATACTTCTAAGGTGCAATACTATTTGATCGAACAACACTCTGAACAATTTATTAGTTACAACTAAAGAAGAAAGTTTGGAAAACTTGAGTTTATTTACCTTTTAACCAATCCACGTTCTGTATCCATGGTGCGTTTCGTATCCATGGCGTGCACTTTCCATCAGCTAGACCTAGCTAGCATGGATCATCAACCCAAAGATAATAAATACACGGCATCACAACTAATATTTTTCAATCACACCTGTAAGAATGTCCATAGACGTGCTTTTAATTTCTTATGAATAAACAATGTCCTTCGTTGGTTATCAAGCGCTATCACGAAGAAGGTTAATGTTGTTGCCGAATGCTATGTGTCGAAACCACCGAAGATCACGCATTACGCCCCCCGTTGGTAACCCCTGCTCCAATTTTCATTGATTGTATTCATGTAGTTGCCTCCCACACTGAATAGGATGGCTTTATGTGGCATAATATCTCGTATCGATCCCATACTAGCCATTACCCCCAGATAAGTATCTCAGCTATTGTTCGTATTCTCATCGATTGGGGTCCTACACCCGGAGATGGGGTTGGATAGGAAAGAGCACTGTAATGGAAGTTGAGTCCAGGTTTGAAAGAATGTCTGTTGTTGTTGTTATTGCTGTTCAATGTTGATGCTTTTGTTATCATTTTGTTAGTGTTCTTCCCACTGACAACACTACCCTTGAGAGTTATTAGCGAAAGGGCGCCATCTATTCTTCTTCTCTCTCTGTATGACCTTTCCAAATGTTATTTACAGGCATATACATTGGGCAGTTAATTTTTGGATAGGTATAAGTGCTCGTTTGGAATGTTTTATCATTTTTTTGCTATAATTTTTCCATATAATTATATAGGTTAAGATAGCATAGAAAATAATTATCTAACTCTCCCACCTGTCACAGAACGTAATGGTCATATTTTCCGCTTGAGGTATTCAAACCCCTAGAACAACAAACAGAAAATGTAGTCGAATTCGTTTTCCCTTCAGTCGTTATCATCATAATCATTTGAAACTGTAATATTGTACTCAAATAAACAGTTAGAGGCTTTGATAATTTTTTTCTCGGTTTATTGCCACTTGCAGTTCCAGTGTTTGATAAATCTGTTTCAACCTAATGAATTTACGCCCCCCCCCCTCTCTCTCTCTCTCTCTCTCTCTCTCTTTCTCTCTCTCTTTAAAACGTGTTTTTCCTTCATTTCATTATGTAGATTCTAATTCGAATAGAAATATTTAAAAAATATTTTTACCTGAGCTATGTTGCACTAAGATTCAGTTTATATTGTCGAAGTGTGTATCTAGTCATGGAGAAAGAATTTCTTGGCTGACAGAACCCGAAGCAGCAGCGAGCTCTGGGTGATGTTTTCAATACTTTTGTGTCACTTTCTTTCCATATCTTTTATAGACATAAGTTATTTCCCTTCAAATGTTTAGCTGTGTGGTGGGGATGTCTAGTGTGGTGGGGATGTCTAGCTGTCATACTTTATTCACCCCACCCAGGTCATCAGTCTGACCGTCTGAAAAAATGGGAAAAAATGGGGGTCCGGTCGGTTGCAGGATTGTCCGGAGGGTATGGGTGGAAGGCGCGAAAATTTTAGAAAATTTCTGACAAGCTAAAAACAAAACGAACACTATTGAAAACAAAACAAAAAGAAGAAAGGAAGGATGAGGAGGGGGAGAAGAGGAAGAGACAGTACTCTTTTATTTGGAAGCTACCCCTTCCCTCCTTCTCCCCTCCCCTCCCCTTCCCCTCCCCTTCCCCCTCCCCACCGTGTGCACAAATAGTTCATAGGATACGCATACATGCACTTGATTAGTATTTACAACCCAAAATACAAAGTTACTTATCATAGCCGAGACACTATCATTATAGAAACACTGCTCTATATTTTTGTATGTCTCCCTCAACGACATCCTCTGAATAACTCTTGAAACGTTATATCGCTAAATTTTCCTCGAATGTCCGACTGGGCGTTGTGGCGTGCGCCTGTAATCCAGTTACTTGGAAGTCGGGGTTGGTGGATCGTTTGAGAGCGGGAGTTCTGTATGTCGTCGCTCTATGGCGATCGGGCGTCCATGCTAAGCTCGGCATCGATATGGTTGATTAGTCGGAGGACTGGCCAACCAGGTCGTCTAAGGAGGGACGTACTGGCCCAGGGCGGAAACGCAGCAGGCAAAAGTCCCCGTGTGGAGCAGTAGTGGGATAGCGCCTGTGAATAGGCGGCGGCTTGCAGCCCGTTCAACATAGTGAGACCCAATCCTTTTTGGTGTTTCCAGATGAAATATATAACATTTTCTAAATGTTAATATTCACAAAAATTCATTTTCTTATCATTTGTTGTTTTGCTGTTTGTTTTTGCGGCGGGGGTGATGAAACTTTGTTAATATTTTCTGAGTAAAGATTGCAATTCACATAAATCGTGATGAAACAATCACTTTTATCTATGTCGCTAGGTTTCTAAACACACCCCCCAAAAAGAAGATATATAAAGATGAAGAGAAGAAGGAATCACACTTTGAATATAAAACAATTTTTGTACTTGCATTGGTTCACGAGTTAGGCCTACATTGGAAATGGATTATTTGCTTTTACATCTAAACAAAACTGACTTTGATAGGTCTAATAAAACAATAAAAAAGCGTGTCATGTATTTTCAAAGCCCTGCAGCAGAATTTTCGCCACAAGTACAATAGCTACTGAAAACTCGACCCCTAAAATTTGACGAAGGAAGCCCAAAGCAAATGTCAGATCACCGTCGATGCCTCAATTTTTACAAATCACATGTAAAAATAAAAACGTGACTTTGACCACCACCTTGAACTTGGGGTGAATATCTTATTGTGACGTCATGGATCACCAGATCAGTTATTGAAGTTAATATTCCCCACACTGCCCTCTTTCTTTTATCCTCCATCCTCTCTTTTTCCTCTCTCTCTTTTTGTCCATAATGTGAAATTCTTCCTCTCTTTTTATAACCATCTCTCCACCCTCTCTATCTCTTTGCTAAGTTTGTGTGTGTCTCTCTATCTCATTTATTTGTTCTCATCAAAAGAGCTAGCCTCACCTGACTCTTGACACACATTCTTTGCAGGAGGTTGAATTTATTAGGCTTGTAATCTAGAACTTGACCCTCGCCACTCTTCATAGAAAAGCACAGATTTATCAAGCGAATTATCTGTATAATTCATAATGGCGTTATTCATATATCTCCATGCAGTAAATCTGTGTCCGCACTTTTATGAAACTTTATTATTATAAATTATTGTTCATACAGCAAAGTCATTTCGTGGTTATCTCTCAGCTTTCGATCAATATTTAACATTAATTTGTTTAAATACGGATCACCTTGTATCTCTTTACAAGAATTATTATGGATGATAGAAAATGAATACAAACCATGAACACGAGCAGCTTGATACTTCCTTAAGAGTGACTTGTCCCCTGCACCTTAAATTACAATGTTGTGGGTTCAAATCCCATGCGTATCGGTATACTTATGCCTTATAGGGAAATTGAACAACGCTTTACTGTCGAGTGGGTGAAACAAAAAATCAAACACGAAAGACTAAGAAAGTTTTGGACCTTTGAAGTTTAGCTCACGCTGATAAGAATGGTTGCGAATCATTGCGACATCTTACAATGAAATCGAAATCCCTTTAAGAGTTGGAGCATTTCGCAGCTTGAGCTGTAATGAATTTCTACGGGCATGTATTTGCATCAAATAGTGCAATTTGTGATTTATTTATTTTTATAGAGAGAAGGAAATAGTTATCGAGCAGGAAGGCTATTAAAAATATATATACTATGAATGACATATTTAGACATCATTGGGTCATTTTTTAATTGTTTCTCGAACATAGCAGTTTTGAAGTTGAGTTGTAGTAAAGAGAATGAATATCTTCTAACAGTATCCAACAAAACTTTAAAAGTTGTTTCGTCTTTAAAAAGCTGTTGAAAAGGACGCGTAATTTGGAGAGAGAAAATTTAGAACCTGGACAAAGAGCAAACAAATGGAAATAAGTTTGAGCTGTAAGTCCGGACCGACTTGCCTACGACGTACTTCAAATGTGAGTTTTGCATGTCAGGGAATGTAATTCAAACACGCTTTTCACTAGTTTGTTCATATTTTGCCGATCTAATAAACCAACCCATCTACTGCATGTAAATGATGTTTACAAATTCAAAATGCTGAGGTCCATTTTCTGTCGAAATAGAATTCCTTTCCTGTAATTTTTCTTAGAATGCTTGAAGAAGAAAAAAATCTCTGACAGTTACAGACAAATATACAACGTTTAAATGAAGACAAAAATGTCATACAGTGAATTACGAAAAAAGCAATAAGCATTTTATTCATACCGCGGTACTATTAACTGTCAAACCGTAGATAGCATCATAATTGGATGAGTATTTTCAAAGAATTTAATACCATTTTACCAACCATTTCATTGCGTTTTCTATCGATTTGTAATCATTAAAGGTACTATGTCCCTTTTGCAGCCAACCTCAAATTCTGTAGAACTTTGCAGGAATTATGAATATGTCATGTATGTCCTATCTGTGAAATTTAAACGTTAGCAGTGTCCTCATATTCAAATTATGCAAGGAAACCCGTTTACTTGTCCCTGGTCATCTAGTTTAACTGTTGTCCAAGTAAACAGCATTGAGCGACTGCAGAGGAGAGCATTGGGTATTATCACTGGTACATTTCCCGACACAATGTCTTATGCTCAACTTCTGCAGTCGTTGAGTGTTGTCAGACTGTCTGAACGACGCTCTGTTCTTTGCGAAAAGTTTGCTAAGTCCCTGCTGATCTCAGACCGCCACCGCCATCTCTTACCTGAAACCAGACAAACTATCTCACGACGCACTCTCCGCAACTCTCTCCAGCTCAATACCCCCAAAATGAGAACAGAACGTTACAGGCAGTCTCCCATTCCCCACTTCACACGAATCCTGAATTCAAATCTATAGATATTTTCACTCAATATTATGACCATATGTGACCAAGATGTAATTAATTAATTTCTTGTCATGCCAATTAATCAGATTAAATCAGATTCCATACTACCTGTAAAATGATAGGACTATACTCTGTAAGTAAACATAAATCGTATATTTTGAATTATCATATCTCTCGGATAATCATCTATATATAAATATATTTTTAAATAAATGTTAACTAGGTTTAAAAAAGACTACTTACTAATTTGAAAGTGTATTACAAAATTGCATATGACATTTAGAAAATGGTAACAACTTACTTTTTTTACTATTTAAACGTTTTAATTGCACAATTAGAACATGTATTATTTCACGAGTGTTTGAAATTAGTTGTTTAGTTCATTAGAATCAGTAATTAATATAAAAAAATGGCCAAAAGTATTGATTTCTATATTCTTGTATGTATTTATAATTTGTAAACTGAATTGTATGAGTCTCCGGACTTTTTATTCAGTATGTTTTTATTTACAATAAAACCAGAATTGAATTGAATTGAATTGAATTGAATTACTTGCTAGACTTCATTGTCAGACACTATTGAGTGACTGACTGGCTTTTTTTTTCTTTGGTAATAACATACATGAAAAGAGTTGTAAAGGGTACATGAGCATTATTTTGTCTACATCAATAACCTACTTCTTGTGATGGCCAAGATTAAACTGATTGAATCTTTGCGCAGTATAAAACGTATGACCATTCGGTACAATTGTCTGAAAATCAAGCCTATTACTTTTGGGCTCTATAGCCCTAAAGTCGATTTGACAACTAATAGTCGTTATTTTCCCACTTGAAGACATTTTCAAGCCCCACCTTTTTTAGGGAAGTTCTAAATTGGTATTATCTTTCAAATGCAGTTGGAATTTAACTCTTTCATTTTTTTGGCCTGCAAATGGGACATAGTACCTTTAAGTAAATTTGGAAACTTCTGAAGCGATTTGATAATCTAATTAAAGTGAGTCGTCAAATAAGGTTTTATTTGTAAATAACCCAATTAGAAACACAATTCCAGTGGGATTAACAAGGAATTAAGTTGTTTGTATCTTCATGTCAATTGTGATATACGCTAACCTACCTCCAGTGACCCCCTCTAGCCGTCCTTCATCATCAAGAGTTAAATAAAGGGTAATGCATGGGTGAATATACCACTAATAAAGGACAGGTGGATTTATATGAATACAATATACATGACATGGCCCATTTCCTTTGGAGACACTTCAATCAGGAGTAAATGGCAAAGTTACCGATTTAGTTACCTGTAAACCCGACTAGGTCACATAAACAAAAAAGAGGATTAACTTATTGACCACGGGTTATCACACCAATTACAGCAGCTATTCGACCAAGAACACGAAAAAATATGTCGAAATAGGATTATACGTTTACCTATTACTAATAATGTCAATATATACATTCGAATTAAAGTGATCAAAGGTCGCATCTATTGGTAAATTTACAAACAAAGCCCATGACGCCTTGTTCTCCGTTGTTTGTATTCTTGTTGAACCTGACAGGCGAGCCATCATCGTATACCCTTCAACTTGACTTGTCTTTCAGCGTACCCCTCTACCCACGGTGGCAATCATCCCGGACACAATCCTTCATTAAAAAGGATATTTCTTTGTATTTTATTGGATTCCAGCTTCCTGGGGGTGCTTTCTATTCAAAGAATCAGGTGTTTTGATTTGTTTGCTAGACCGTGGAACTCAACTAAGGAATACACACGTAGGCACTCATCCCTGGTACGGTTGGTGGCATTTGCGTGCCGGTAAGGCAAGGTGTCTTCATCTAACTTGGAAAACATGGTTTCTGTTTCGACGAACCTGAAGCTGAGTACCTCGTTTACTTGGAACTCTTCCCTTGTTAGTTCATATTTTGTTTGATAATCATCATTCAGTGGAAGATTTCGGAGAAAAAAATAACTTATTGTCAGGTTCTTGTCCTCGAGTCCGGTTTAACACCTTTCGCATCTCCCAAGGAGAAAAGTTTGATGACCATCCATTTAATCTGGTTCGGAGGATCTCTGTTGACCAATCCCTTCTTGTCTTGAAAACATTTAGATTATCAATGGGCTATCGAGTTTAGAATTGGCAATGGTCCTCTGAGGTCCAAGGAAATACCAACCGGGATTTATCAGCTCAGAGTTGAAAGACTCCGCCTTAATTGGATTAATGATACAAGCAATCTATTCAGGTAAGAAATGATACCTTTAACTTGTGACATACTGAGGCAGTTTGACTGTTTCAAATCCAGTTACAAAACTCTGACATTCAGATTTAATATTTTTCCCTTATCAACTCATCGCTTTGTCATTCAAAAATTGTGTCACCATAATTGAATCAGACATTTATTTTTATTAGATGAAATAAAGGCGTGATGGATAATTTGCTCATGATTTTGATGTAGGAAAATTATGAAATCGATAAAAATGTCCAGAAGGAAACAAGTTGTGATATTAATGCATATTACTTAACGAATCTCTCGCAACTTTAACTTGTTTAAAGCTGTGTCATTATGAGCATTATCCATAGAGATACATTGCTATTTGCTCTCGATAAAGAACAAATAATATATCTAAAATAGTCAAAATGAATTGTGCAAAGTCCGAGAGGTCCTCGATTTATGTGTGTTAAAAGTTCACTGTTCACATGGCGGGCGCATGCCCATGTCAGATAATATAGTGCATCTCAAGGTCATCATGGGTTTGTAACAAATGGGAGATTCCCTTGCCTGCATCTTCGTCATCTTCGCAAGATCAATAGGCTAACAGAAAATGTATCTCTGATTTTTCAAATGACCATGAGATAAGTTCATGCAATTCTTTTCGATGATATGTAGAATGAAAATAGTTCTACTAAAATGCAATACTACCAGAATAATGTATAAAAAACGACCATAAGAATTGACAACATTATTTTGTTTGATATATTTTGTATACATTTTCATAAAAAAGCACCCCACTTTTATGTGAAGGTTGTAAAGAAGTTGCGTATCACGTGATAATTTTTGTTTGGCCAGCTGTGGAAAAGAAAATAATCTTAGGTATTCTAATCCTAATGTGTCCGTCGTATCAAATTGAACAATGAAAAAAGACATGGATTGAGGGAGATAGAAGGAAGAGAAAGATGAAAGGTAGAAATTAATAGATGACAATAGAAGATGTCTTTCATGCACTATGTCTTGTATGTCGCTTTACTCACTCACATTGCATCTAACTTGCAAGACCCCCTCTCTCATGGCGACCTATGCCCTAACAGATGACAAGGCATACGATACGCCAACGATATTAGGCTAACATGCAATTCCAATGTTCTACATTTTTGTCAGCACTTTGGGAGTCGTTATAAGTTCTACCGTGACCATATTGATTGTAATCGGGATTATAACAGAGATGGTGTTCAGAATAAAATGACGCATATAGCCATGACGATTGATTATTGATTATTGTTTAATTTCTCCCTCTTAATCTGTCCTTCGAGAAAATTATGTATTACATATCTAGGGTAGCTAAGTGTAATGTAGTGGCACAAAAAAACGCGTCCTGAACGCAAAATGCATAATTGTTGAAAAGCATAATTTTATCAAATAGAGTTGGAACCACATTGTCCAGATATGGAGCTGGTAAATGCATCGCGACGGGGCTTAATGTTAGCATACCTTTTATTCAGGGAGGTCGAAACAGAACTTTTGATTAACAAAATTAATATCACTCACTATTATGCACTTTTGAATTCCAGATGCCTCTTTTTGTGCCCCTAAATACATTTCGCTCAGCTTCCCATGATAAAAGAAGTAGTAACATTAGGGACTTTTAGATTTGCACGAAGACAACGTGGATTGCTAAGATCCACGTCCTTTTAATGCACTGCCTTGAATGGACGCCACACGTATCAGTCCACGCAAATCTAAAAGTCCTAAAGCCGTCGGCCCTCTGGTTGCTTACTATAGCAAGCGTTTATTCTTTCTTAGCAGTGAGGTAAATAACCAACACTACTTCTCTGTTTTTCGTTTTTTTTTCACTACTTGTTTGTAACAATGGGGGGGGGGCGTACACGTGCCCCCTGTAACTCTGCCACTGCATGTTAACCACAGTTTGCTGTCCTGACCCACAGTCACTCGTATTTACTTTATACTCTATAAATAGGTCTTCGTAAGGGACACTGGTGTGGCTGATAAGGGATATTCCCGATGTAGCGGGGGTCCTCTTACTGGACGCTCATTACCCATTGACATGATAACAAGGCGTGAAGACAAATATGATAAGAGACATACTCGCGATGGTTGTCGGGCATACTGAACGTTTTAAAAGGTTAAAGAGGTTAAATAGGGTGAAACCAAAGGATAATGATCTAGCATTTCCGGTTTATCGAGAATTATTCTATAAAGATTATGATGCCAACTGGGTCAGCTTGTAAACAATAAATAAAGGCTTGCGTCTTAAAGTTTGAAGTCAGAATCGTATCGTTGGTATAAATATTTATTCAAAAAGGCAGTTAGATCATTTCTCTGACAGCTATAGGACAGTGTGCACGCCTACACCATGACTCTAATAGATGAATATGTTTATCGTTTCAGCACTCTGAGCGGGAACCCCTCAGCTTCCAGCGGTGGTTGTGGGAAGTTAATATCATCTACCGCCATGCCAATCTCGTCCACCACATCACCACCAAACACGGCTCGACTGCAATATCGCATCAAACGAAGTCAACTTCGCCTCGTCCAAGCCGGTAAGAATGAACTGACGAGCGACTCGAATTCCTCCCACGATGTCAGTGTACGGAGCAGCAGGGTGGCGATGTCGTCCGATGCATCGTCGGCTTCGATCACGTGTTCAGGGAAACAGAGCTCGGTAGCTCAGCCGAGACTCCTGGGTAGGCGATGGAGGTGTGGGACCCCAGTGCCACAAGAGGATCCTGATCAATTGTCCGATGTAGACAATGGCAACATAGTCGATAACAACAATGCGAAGGAAGATACATTAAACTCACGATATCGAGTTGATGGCTTCGTGAACGAGCCCGGAGTTGATCTCTTTCATCAGAGGCTTCCCAGCATCGAGCAGAGACCCGTTTCCCGACACGTCGTCTACTCCGTCCAATACGATGTCGAGACCAAGTCTTCAACCACCAAGCCAGTCACGGTTTCGTCCTCTTTTGATTCGCCGCGTACATTACGGCAGAAAGCTCTGCAGATGGACTTTAACCAAACCACAAGGTTGTCACGACTAGATAAGGAAATCAAAATGCAATTTGCGAGAAGGGCCACTTTTCCAAGCGATGACTTCGTTGATGAGTTGACAAAGAATCGCATATTAACATGGTTGGAGAATGTCGAGACGGCTCTGGAAGAAGACTCTGTTGATTCTACAATCTTGACATCTATCCAGGAAGAACCACTCTAATCTTTTACTTGCTGTCTTAAACATTTTCCTCCAAAAGCATTATTGAAATATTATTTGTGTGTGTTTTGCTATTTTGTGCGTTTTACTTTATAGAATTTAAGAAGAAAATAACTCCAAGAGTTACATGCTATATTCGATTAATTGTTTTCCGTTTTTAAAAATGAATTGTTCAGTGAAATGATCGTCGACGTGAGAACCACGATTTAAGTCTTGCCTACAATGCTGCTAATTATAACACATTTCTGATAGCTGTCTTTATTAAACAAGTATTGAGTATGGAATCGGTTTCTACGGACATTGCTGTTCCACTTGTGGTGATTTTAAGGAGATGGGGTGACGGAAAAAGTTGTCCCCCGCCCCTCCGAAGTTTCAATAACTTCGAAATTTGCCAATTAAAGAGGGAGGCCATGGGATGGGGGTTATCGAAAAGGATGACAAAGATTAAATTGGGTGAGCTCAAAAGTACCCTCTTTCAACGCCACAATTTTCAGATAGTGGTATGTCAACTAAAGATACGAACAATACTCTATTTGCATTGTATATGACACGAATTCACAACCATTTCGACTAGTTATCACGTAATGACTTGATAATGTTGAAAGCAATATCTTGGGATAGGGGACGTTTAGTCTCATTAAATTTCCTAATTACTTCACATTTCTTATTTGGTTAATTCAGTTTAATGCTAGGTTGTATAAGTTAAATAAATATACAAGTCTTTATTACTGAGAGTGCTATATACAAGTCAAATTCGTGATAAAGAGATTTAAACATGTACAAATTAAATACAGGATTCAAGTTGTCTTAGAATGCAGATTTTTTTTTTTTTCCCTCTTGTCAGAGGTACTTTATTCATTTACAAAAATAACCAACACACAAATCATTACATCATAACAAAATTTTACATTCACTTTAAGTATTTTCTTAAACTATTAAGAGAAAATCTTCAGTGATATAAAATATCCCCGAAGATTTTCCTTAGTTCCCAGATGCTATTTCAAAAGCTCTCAAAAACTCTCCAAAAAAATACTATGTCCCGAGAGCCCCTGAAACAACATCCGAGATGTTGTCCAAGAGTAACTCGTATTTAAAAACATGCCATATGAAAAAGCTGTTGTATGGTTTACCTTGAAAATAATTTAACATATACATCAAATAGATTGCGTATTGAGCATATGCAACGATTGTATTTATATCTGCTCCATTTGCATGTTTGAAATCAAAACCAGCAATTAATAATTCTTCGTTTAATATAATTTTTTCTTTAAAGTTCAATTCAATCAATTCCACAATACGTTTCCAGAAAAGCTTTACGCTCGGGCACTAGAATGCAGATATTGTTTTTAAAAATTCAGTATAAATCGGAATCGAACGTATAGATTGGGCGAACTTGCCCCCGAAATGCCAAAAAGAGCCCCCGAAAGTTATAAAAGAGCCCCCCAAAATGTGCATAGAGTTCAATGCAAAACAAATAAAAGAGTAATATTTTCATGCAAGCAAGCTTGAAAAGTAGCCCCCGAAATTGTTTTAATAATTTTTTCCCTGGGGAACACTGGAAAGAAATTGAGAAAGGGCCAAAGGGGTGTTTGAGAGGTGGCTTTGACAGATAGTAGAATGGCGTTGGCTTTAATTCAAGAACTTTTTTATACTGTAGCATTAAAAAATTGAACCAATTATTAGAATAAACATAAATGTATAATTATGTCGTATGTTCACTTAGACAGAAAAGAAGTAATGTATTATATATACAAAATAACGATTATCAACTAACTCATTCATACCCTTAATTTTTTCCTTGCTTGCTTTTCGTAACTCAAGAATGAGTTGGTTTGATTAGGGCCTTTGTTGAATATTTTTAGGTAAAAGATTTAATCTATCACATTCTCACGAAAAATAAATGTGGAAAAATAATTTGTTCGCATACTTAACAAAATTAAAAAACTTGGAAAAGGTGTGAATAATTTAGATGTTAGCGGTATGTATGGTAAGTCATCTAAAGCTTTGATTAAAATGGAGGTGATCATATCCACTCTATCCACCACCTTGATATGCTTTGGTGAGAGTATCAGTTAAGCCGTCCTTCATTTATCATGTTTATATGAATGTTTAATAGCCACTTGATCTTATTATTTATTTATATGTTTGTGTGCAATAGATCATTTTTATCATGAATAAAAGTGTTTATTACAGACTTTAATACGTTGAATTATATGTGACATTTGAAACAATCCCCCAATGGGGAAGCAGGAAGGGGGAATCATTGGGAACCACTGTAAACTAAATGGATGTTTAGGATTGGTTTCACTGTGTGTTATTATAATGTATTAGTCAAATTAGGAGCTGAAATACAAATCTTCTTATTAAATGATTTGCTTACTATGGAAAGAAATAAAGGAACAATTATACGTCACTTAATCTTGAATAAAAAGCCACGAAGTTGTGATCAATTAGAAGAAAAGCATTTCTATTTTTTTTTTATCGTTTATGGTCAATTTGAATAAGAGTTTTAAAAAGTCCATATTTATCATTTAGCTAAGCATCTTCCTAAAAGCTGAAAACTAAAAAAAATCATCACTAAAACAACAACATTTCCTGATAAACAACTTGCAGTTGTTTCTTCTAACCGCTATTCATTTCATGATAAACTGTGTTGCTTGTCTCCTTGCCTTGTTGAACCTTTTTTAACGTGAGTGATTTGATAAGATGTGATTTTATCATAAATTATGAGCTGCATGGTTGTATTTGCAGCTGGGATATCTAAACCTAATTTAAAAAGTATCATCTCGGTTTGATAAATTGTAAATGGTCAATGTATGATTTATATTCAATAAAACTATTTTACAAAGCGTATAATTTTATTGTATCTTCAAAGTTTTGTTTTCAAATGGTCTCTCCTGTGTGATACAATACATCAATAACATCGTTAGGAAAATGTCAATATTACGCTATACGAATCTGAGATTCATTTAGAAACGACGTTTACAAATTCAGTTAAAGACTGTTAGAAGGAAAATAGATTCAATAAGTTTTATTGAATTCAGTTTAACAACATTATAACTCCAAACAAATCTCAGATAAGGAGAGCAGTGTTTCTCATATCCCTTTCTATGACGTTTTTTCCCGAGATTTCAGAATAAAAGTTAATCGAAAACTCTGAAATGAGGAAGAAAAAAAGGGTGCAAAATGTTACGTTTGCCTCTATCTTTTTCATATGTACAGAACGTTTTGAGAGATTTGTTACATATGACTTTTAACAACATTTACTTTAAATAAGTAATCATCCGACTTTTCTTTCTCTTGTTATAAATGTAGATAGTTGACGGGAGGGAGGGTGGGGGAGAGGAACTGAACCAAAGCAGTGAACTAAGATATCGATGTTTTACTGAAAGCGTGTTCGAGGTTTCGCCGAAAAGCAGTGATTTTATGTCACGGGAAATTGCAGGGAAAGTCCCACTCCTAAAATAACTGCTATTTGAATCACTTCATCTATTCATCTATTGATTGATTTGTCTATGTTTTTGGGAAACGATATAGCACCGTATAATCAATATAGCCAAAGACCGGCAAAATAACAGTACTCGAAAAAGAAGATATAGAAGGGAAATACTCAGACAATAACGTTACATGTGGACTATTTTTTCTCTCGATCCAGACGGAGACAAAAGTTATGAAATATATTTCATAAAAGGTCATATAGCAGTCACGTGTTAGTTATGAAACCCTTTTTTTCAGGGGGTTTTGTTACACGCGCAGACATACTGATCAATAACAAGATCGTAGCATGATTGTGGAGTTAAATCATTATTCATAGAGAAAACTCATAAAGAGAAAACGCACAAGTTGCTGAAAGACTAGTCCTTTTAAAAGGCTGTACGGAGATAAAGAGGTTTGAGGATTATGTATTGTTGAACCTCTGTGATGCATTGTTGTTGTTTTTCTATCACGAAGTTCAATAATAAAACCATAACAATAAAAGGCCCTGGAGGCACTATCAACCATGACTCCTGAGGTATTGTAAACTGACACGCAGTCAAAGCGTGATTGGGGATTGGAGATGGGAAATTATTGGGGTACATCACCGAGGAACAATGGAGTCCAGACGGTTGGGCTCCTTCAGTGGTGTTAGGTGAAGGGGTACTGCGGCGACGTATGGCCGCCTCCCCGACCCAGTGCATGGGATAAGAATTTCGGGGAAATACACGGGGAATAACAGACAGAACAATACATTACAAAAATAAAGGGAAAGAGGGGAGGAAGGGAGATAAATGACTATTGAATCTCTTACAGTCCATGCGCATGCCATCCACATGGTAAAGGATCGTTTACCCCCCCCCCCCCCCCATGATACCAGAGCCCCTTTTTTTCATGTGTAAATTTGCAATGTTTTGTTGTTATATATTTGTAAAATCTGCAAAAGAAAAAGGAAATCAAACAAAAATAAATAAATCAAATCGAATTAAAATGCCTGTAAACTCGCTACGCCACTGATATCATGTGGTATCACAGGATGAAAAGGATCATGAGCTTCAAGGCTTCATCGACACTTCACTAATCAGACAAGTCATTTATACATGTCTAATAGATTTGTATTAAATCATGAACCAAACTGGGAAGTTTGATGCGCTTACAATGATAACATATATGCTTTTACTTATTGGAATATACAGGAAAATAGCTCCTTCTAATTATCTATAAAAAAAGGTTAAAAAAAAGATGTTCCAATTAAAAAAAAAACAATTGTAAGATTCTCATTGAGATAATTTGTTTGTCTAAAACGGTCCTTTCCTCGATTTGTTCTTTTGCTACGCACAGTGTTTTATAAAAGTTCCTTCTTTTCAAGATTACATTCTTTATCATTACCACGCTTTACTCTCTCTCCCCTCCCCCCCCCCCCTCTCTCTCTCTCTCTCTCTCTCTCTCTCTTTCCTTCTCTCTCTGTACATAGATATTAGAAAAGTCAAATTTGCAAACAGCGGAAATATTTTTTTTTCATAAGGAAAAGGAAATTATAATTTGTTTTACCAACAAGGAAAAATCGGATTTGCTCATCAACAAATAACAAGAAATTATCCTCCCCCCCCCCCCCACCCTAATATTTAAGACGTGTTAGGCGAGCTACTCGTTAGATTTCTGACTTTAATCCGGTGAGCGCCATCTTGTGGTGTAAGTGAGTGAACCCCAAAGTGAGAACCGTAGAGTCCGCTGATATTTTGAACCCTAGTCATGACACGATCTTGTTTCCAAAATGATTATCTTTAGTTGTTCTATATAGTTTGGTTAAAGAAAATATAGATTGTTTGGTAATAACTCGAATGTGTTGATGAGAACATGAACCAGTGGGGAAAATTATAGGAATAATACTGGGCAGATTGTAGAAACCACAGTAGCAGTTTGATTGACATAAGTATCCATGGTAACCATCCATATGAGTACACCCCTTGGCAAAATTAAACTATATATATATATATATATATATATATATAGGTCATTAAATGCACTTTACATTAAGTTGTAAGAGGTGGTCAAGTCAGTGTGCGACTACAAATGATTAATCACTTTAAAATAAAATTCATATTCTTATTGTGCAATTTTGATAACCAAATAAATGTATAAACATTATTGGAAAACCATGAGACGACTATACCCAGACAAGAGCTTCTCGCAAAATATTACCCGGTAAGAGAGTCGTTTTACAAGGAAATTATCAATATGGGGTAGCTTTCCTATTAGGCTGGATCTATAGTGATTGCCTGCGTGTATTCATCTTGGGTAGTTTTCCCAGTGCAACATTAAAGACAACGACTTCAGAGAGATTGTAACCCCAACACCGGGCTACTTGTCACCCCCTCCCCCCCCCCCCCATTTTCTCTGTCTATCTTTCTCCCTAGATGCTTATTGTTTAATCTTTCTTTCTTTCTTTCATTCTATTTTACTATACTTCTTTGTATCTCTCTCTCTCTTTCTCTCTCTCACACACACACACACACACACTCTCTCTCTCTCTCTCTCTCAGCTCACCAAAGCACACCGAGATATATTTATCCCAGCAAACACTACCGAACACAAGTGCATATGTAAACCTCTAGTAGTAAATAAACCTTCAGAAAAAAAGAAGAGGAGAAATTGCAGAGAGAAGCAGAAATCAATAAGAGCGAACCAATATAATGATCAGAGGCGGACATTGGCACACAAAGCTAATATAAATAGTAGGGGAAGCAGTTAGCGAGCAAGAGATTGATGGGTGTGTGTCTGTTCTAATCGACTGGTCTACCAACCTTGCATTCTCATCTCTATAATTATATTCATACGTGCAGCAAGACATTAATGACTGGTGATTATGGAAAGAGGAAGAGTGGGTCCAGCTCCAGTATGAAGGATGTTTTGGAAGGTAACTATATGATTTTATTTTTATTTTTTGCAGAAGTAATTATGATGATTTTTTTTTTCTTCATTTGATTTCTGGTGGACATTTGCAAGCGGTGAAAGGCTCTTGTGGTTATTTTACCAATACCAGTCAGACAGATCAATTACTTATTTAACGTTTGAAAGTTAAAAGTGAAGTCATCGTTCAATGAAATGATACCGTGCAGACTATTCTAGGATCATAATAATGGAATAAATATTTGAAAGTCTGAAGCTGTTCTATAGTGAAGTAAGTCTTGAATTCCAATGGTAATGGTGTTTATACGGTTTATTCGTAGCGTAACTGACAAAGCTTTCATTGTGTATTGATAAATTACGTAATAAGTGGAGGCTGATTAAACATGAAGTTCAAACTTTGAGAGTGATCTAGAAAAATGTTGATAATGACATCAGTACACTACAACTTATAATCATCTGGTTGTAAAGTGAGATTATTTATAAGTCCTTGAATCTGAAATGTGGCGAAGCTTTTAATTCAATTTATTGTTTGGAATGATTGCTTTCAAGAATTCGTCGGTTTGGAATCGGTTTGGTGGTAAAACATTATTATTTACATATTTTAACGTATGGCTTAAGATGACGTACATGTACAAGTATTGACAATTTACTGATGAGTCGTTGTAAGACAAGGTCTTTGTATCAGTTCCTTTGGTCGAATCCATATCTTTTAACCTAGTTTGAGCCTCTGAACGATTAATCACCTAGACATCGGTCAGTCTATTGTTACTATAAGGTTATAGGTATTATTTAAAATTTGAAAAGTAGCCTACAAGTTAAAAAAAGGAAATTGTGACGAAGGTATACGGTTCTTTTGAAATAAATTCTTTAGCCTATAGGATTATGAGCCCGACGGTATGAATATAATTCGTTTGACCATTCTTTTACACATTTCGGATGTATTCGGATGTTATGTCAAAACTGAAATTTGTATTACCGTCAAAGGTACTGCTTTTGCTATACAATTCATTAATTCTTCCTCATTTACAATATGGTAATATGCTATGGATAAATGCATCAAATACATTGTTAAATCGTTTACATTTGTTGCAAAAACGTGTAATACGCATAGTTGCCAAGTCTCATTATTTGGCCCATACCAACAATATCTTTAAACAATTAAGGGTTTTGACTGTATATGAATTAGGTAGGTTACAACTGGGAGAATTTATGTACAGGTCTGAAAAGGGACTATTACCAAACTCACTTCAAAACTGGTTTAGATGCAACAGTGATGTACATTGTTATAACACTCGAAACTCCAAGAATTTGCATAGCATTTATTACAGAACTGCTACTGGCCAAAGAAGTGTTAAGTATCAGGGTTACCTTATATGGTCTACTTTAGATAACAGTCTAAAACAATCTGCATCATTACGACAATTTAAGTATAAATATAAACAATATCTCTGCAATTCTAAATAGCCATATCAATTTAAAAACAATTATTATTATGTTTCAAATCGCAATTATGTTATCATCGGGTCAATTTAATCTAATTATAAAACCAGACATTTGAAGGGAGAGTCCACCCTGAGGATGGGTTTACTCCGCCTTTACTTGGCCACACACATTCTCAGGGTGGACTTCCCCTTCATTGCTACCGGGGCTAGACTCGATAAGCTTCGCTTTTTCTAGCCCCATCTACATTACTCACCTTTTTATGTTTTAATGTTTATATTTGTTAACTGATGTAGTTTTTCACTGTTCTTTTATGCTTATGTATCTGTTTTCACTTGCTCTATATGTCAAATGTGTACAATGTAATATGTTACCTTGTATATATTTTATTGGTTTTTAATGTGGAAAATAAATGAAATGAATGAAATGAAATGAAATTCGTTCCACAGTACGTAAATGATTCGTTTAATTCTTTTTGAAAATGAACATTAATTAGCTAAACGGACAAGTTTGATAAACAACTTCATGGACTTTTCCGCCACATGAATACACTGAACTATATTTACAGACATGCGTCAACGTTGAAAAGCACTTTTAGCGTTTTCTTTAGCTATATCCTTGGTTGAACTACGCAAATAGTGCTGTCGATACCAGCTACCGTTTCTGCACGTACATGTAACACTGCTGAAAATCATGACCCCACACCTTTGACACATTCATTCTGTTTAATGTCGAATGTTATTCAGGATGCTAGCATACAGGAGACAGGTTGTCTAGTACGACAATAACACCCGATTAGTGCAAACCACACAAGAGAGTTTGTTTCTTCTTATCTATAATGGTTTCCTCTTTTCATTTCAAGTCATTCAGTAACGCTTCTGTTATAACAACAAATTAATCACTGAAATCCATGTCACTGCACCCCAGAGTTGAAAGAAAACGGAACAAACAATGAAATAAACAAAAAGGCCTTTTTTCAAAAGGAGGTTTAAATATCAATTTTTTCTAATTTTTCTAAGTACAAAAAGGGCCATCCCGGTAGACAGACAGTGCATGAGACCAACATTACCAAAATGTCCCCTGAATCTGTCTTTTAATAGCATGTGTATAGGAAAAAATCGTCTTCTTTAAACATAACCCTATGCCTATGGACAAATGATTTGTTGTCATGGCGTCTATTTCATTTATTGCTCGATAAATCGTGAAATCTACTTCTACCAATTAATACTTTGGGTTTCTGAGTAGAGGGAACAATGCACTACCGCATATTTTGCAGTGATATCTTTGTAAATGCATACTTCTAGCGAACAAGGAGGGGGGTGGGGGTCACGGAGGGAGAAGGGGTTGGCGGAGGATAACGGACTACGCCCATTAAACATTAAAATTGTACAGTAGGCATATTTGAAAAATGTTAAATCTAAAAATCGGTGTTATTATTTGAAAAAAATTATTAGCTTGTACTTTGTCTGCTTAATTGTCAGCAAAATATGAACAGATACCTTATCCGCATTTAAATTGGTCTTATAACACCTCATAATAATATTTGCTTACTAAAATTGATGCAATATTAACAAGGACCCTACAAATCGCAATTATTTCCATATTGAATCAAGTGTTGATATGAGAAATATTTGAATAGTAAGCCTATTTCCGTCAGTCTACGATGTAGAACTTGTGCAAAATTAGTCAGATTAGACAAATATATTCCCTTTATAACATCTCATTGAGCGATCGTTTATGAAATTAATACTTTTGAATAAACACATTTCCTAATTCAGAGAGTGTGTTTGAATAATCTTTTTAGGGGTGAGATGAAGTCAATGAGGTAAGTCAAGGTTGTTTTCGACAATTTAATTGCAAGCAGACTTTGGAAAATGATAATGACCATAAAAAGTCTACATATTACTGCTCCTAATGGCAGTCAAAGTTCCAAAACTAGAAATAAACGTGCATAAAGGTCGTAGATATTTTCAAAATAATGTGAGAGCTTATCAAATATTTACATGTGACCGTGATTCAAAACAAAACTCAGCTTTTCTACACGATAATTTTGCAGATAGTCTTTATATTTTTCCGTACGTAAGTGGCTTTTCAGCTTTAAAAATGGACAGTGGCCTATCAGTTACTTTCATTTCCTTAATTTTGTCGATATTGTAATACATTCTTTGAATAAAATAAATGTCTCTATTATTGGACCGTGTGATTTTCTCTTCTACCTTTCACAATGTTGTCAATGTATGTGCACATCCATCTGCTACAAACTTCCAGGAAGTTAGATTTCCAATAGATCTATAATTATATAGATGCCATTCTATCTCTGCTCGACATTGAGCATACAGGCGCATCTCAGAAAAGACCACCATGGGGGTAATGTAGGGGAATATCCATTCTTTCAAAATACTCTATCAGGGATCCGTTTAATTTTCTTTCTGCTGCGAAATCATCAATTCAATTATCATAATGAAATGAAACCGTAAAATATAATTGATTCCATTATAGAGTTGACAAGGATCCGCTTCGAATGATGTACCGTGGCCTTTTGAGGATTGGAGATAGAGAGACCAGAAGCAAAGGGAACATAAAGAGAGACTGATAAAAAACAGAGGGATCTAGAGGCGCGAAAAAATAAGAACATTAAAGAAAAAGAACCATACAGGGTTCGGGGAAACCTATCCAACTGACTACAAAGAATGTAATTTACCAGTGTCTTAACGATCCCAACAGTATTGTGCTCAATATCCCGAAAAGAAACGGATGAATAACAAAACATAATGCTTAAAGCATAGCCTTGCTATTTATTAGTAACATGACTTATTAAAACTTGCATACAAATGTCATCAGGTAGTCCTCAGTGGACCAAGTCTGTGATAAACTTTCATTAATGCCCCCCATGCCTACAAAATGACATTATACTTATAGTGATTAGAGATTAAACACTCTCTATCCGGATGGGTAACAAGTTTACTCAGGTTATTACCCCTTATGGTTTCTAAAAATCGTTATTGCTGTCGTGAACCCCTCCCTCTCCCCTGCTCCTACTCCTCTTTTTCATGAATGCAGAAATATTTAATTATATTCAATACATACATGTACGCAACTCCACTTAGAAGAATAGGCGTAGGATTATAGAATGGCCACTGCGAATTTCGTTTTCTTTTCATGTTTGTAGAGCAGTAATTCGTTCACCTCTGACTTGTAAACTTGGACGTTCCTGGGTGAATAGTTTGCATTGGTGTAGATACGAGTACTTTGTTCGCTCCTTTCGCATAATGTTATTACTGCAATTATCATGATTGATATCATCAATGTCATTGCTCTATTTATGACTTTGTGCTGACGAGATTCGCATCTTTTGTCAGATCATACCCTCTCCACTCTTCATCTGCCACTTATGCTTCAAAACGTCATTCAAAAGAAGAGAATGACTCTCTATTGACAAAGTCCTTGCGTAATTTTGGACAGAGCTGACACAGTAAACTTCACCCCGCTCGAGTTATATAAGTGTTCATGTCACGCGTGCGATGGGTGGGATATTGATTTGGTCTATTTGCATCCGTCCATTATCATTCCCGAACCGATCGAAGTATTAATAATACACCCATTGAAGCGAGTACGTATTTATTTAGCATCTGATCCATATCATGGTTATGTCGTCCATTTAAATTGGACCACCGCAACGAATAGAAAAATGTTTGTCCATTGAGCACGAAAACGATTGCTTAAATCTGTGCTATTTTATTTCTTCTCTTTAGTTGGAAAGTCCCATTATTATGTTTAGCAGAGCTTATACAACTAATGTGATGGTATCGGAAAAAGATCGCTGAGATCCTGGAATATAAACCGGATATCGATTTGGGATTTCTTTTCTTTTAGATTTCATATTTTATCAGTCGCGCTTTTCTTGTATACGATGACGGACGCTTTTCTAGTTTTCTTCCGAGTGGATGCTTTCAACATTTCGTAGTCGTATAAATGGTATGTGATAGTAGATTAATTGTATATTCTCGTAGATGATTAACAATTTTAGTTAAACATTTTTTTGATTTTACATGATATTTGCCAGCAAAACTGTATTCTGACTATCCAAATTATCTACAAACATCACTTTTAACAGCTTTCTCCGAGGGTTCTTTTTCGTAATTATCTGGATATTCCAAAGGCTGCGCATGGATATTTCGTCAAATATTGTCTCTCCGGCTGGAACCTAATGTGGCTTGTAAAATAATGAAGATTGAGTACAGACTATTGAAAAGAGAAAAGTTGAAATGATTAAACTAATGCACCGCCTCAAATCACATTTAATATAATTTTTTATTCTGTAGTTGAATGCAGATGGGTTGGTAAACTGTATTCACTTGCAAATATTGATAACTATTCTTCAATATAATTTGTTGTGCTTTAAAGGGGGAAATCTCTATCTTATGCATAATCTAAATTATTATGATTATTTCTCAGACCATCTAGGCAGTTTAAGTCTGGTCTGCTTGTTCGTAAACTGATTTAATAAGATTATGCTCTGACGTGCATCTGTCACTTTTGTCGATTTGTCGATTGTGCCAAATATTCCTATTTCATCTCCTCTTGAGATGTAAAGTGGTTCGTTTGCGGATTAATAGTCCGGGCTAATCTTACTCGAGCCACGGTGTACCTTTGACAAGATCTTTTCACTTGAACTTAAAGTGCCCTTATCGACAAAGAGAAGGGCGAAGAGTCAGCCCCGTCTTACCCCTTAATGGGAGTCAAAGGGGTACATTCTGCACCCCTATTGGGATCGCTTTGTATTTGAAGGAGGGTTTTCGACACAGGAGGGGCATCTATTTGCATCTAACCGTACCCCGTTAGACGATGAACAAAACGATGGGTGATAATGTCCAACAAAGGAAACGCTTTCGAAGACGACTGAACAAGCAGAAGTAATTCCTCAGGTCGATTAGAAGACAATAGAACCCCATCCTACTATTATAATGAACGGCTAGCTAGAAGTCGCAGTAAGGATGGCCATTCACTTAAGTGTTCCGGGCTTGACGATATTATTGACAGTATTGACTGTATAGACCCCATGATGTCGTTTCGAAAACAAGGAATTATTCAATGTGGATTTTTGTAAATAAAAACAGGCATATGACTTGTGTTAGTTAAATAATTCATTCCTTTTTCAGTTGAAGGAACAATCTATTTTTCCCTCGGCTGAATCGGACTTATTTACTATCAAAAGTGGTAAGAGGAGGCGCTACCCGTCTGATTGGACACCATCCCCGCTTATTTCCTTTAAATTGTATCCACACATTGTCGCAGACTTCAACGTGTCAAAAGGCGGATTTCTCTCGACGAGTTTTAATTTGTGTCGGATCGGTCTAGTAAAAGGATCTTTGAAAAAGACGTTAGGTAGGGCAGTACTTTTAATCTAAAAATGTCTTCAACTTGATACCAGAAAGTATTATGTAATGCATTCTTTTATAAATTTGCGATTAAAAAAAAAGCAACTGTGTAATGTTTTCGTTGATGTTGTGTATCATTTTACCAATTACCACAAATATCTGTATTAATTACGGGGCCAATAACTGACAAAATTTATACACATGAACTCGTTTTTATCTCAGTCGTTTAAGTTCAAAAGCTCATGTTATATTTTGACAAGCATGACACGTTTTCCCTTTTTTATTTTCTATTTTCTCACAGGTACCAACGACAAATAGTCATGAGCGTGTCAATGATCATTGATATATAGGATTCATCTTGGATCAAGATTCTACCCTATCAGTTGGATCATAGGTTCTACTTCTGCTCGTATTAGCCGAAAAGGGAATACAAATATCTTGGTTGATGATATTCCTGTTCTAACGCAGACATGGTGACTAGATACCGAAGTATCTTCATTGCTATTTGTAAATCTCTTTAGAATGAATGATGACAAGGCACCACCAGCGCAGAGAACGTTACGTAAGTCTGTGTCATTCTGTCTCCCGAATGATGACGACCGTGGGAAACAGGACGATGAGGAAAAGAAGATCCCAGATCGTCTCCTTCTTCAACAGCAAGTCAGACGGCGGTCATCATCGTCGACATCATCATCTCAGTCTCTAGGCAGAATGCGTGTATTGTCCGCACCATTACGCCCAACTCCCTCGCCACCGGTCGACAAGCCAGGGATGCCGATGAAGCGGTTTGGTGGTCAGCGTCCTTCTCTGACGCGGTCGCTCTCCGTACCGACAGGACTGACGCTGACCAATGTCCTGACCCAGCAACGTAGCGAAGCCCTGATCGCCGGCGATGGGAGGTTACCAAACATCAGGTCGAGACGGTATTCGAGCTCTTCGATGGTGAAGCGGAAAATGATGCAACATTCGGAGAGGGAATTCAACCGCGTCGCTGCAAAGGTCAGTGATTTCTGTCGCCGGGTCGATAGCCAAGCGAGCAGTGACCAAACTTCCCTCGGAACAGACTCTGAAACGAGAAGAGGTCATCTAAGGCCAATCAACTCTGCCGGTGATGTCACTGGGAATCATCAGACAATCACACACCATGGTCGTAAGTACAGAGCTAGTTTTAGTATCAGTTCAAACTCAATGGATGACTATAATGACAATATGAACAACGGATTTATCCCTGAGGCACCCTCGATCCGCAAGCAGAACCAGTCAAGAACTACTCACGACCATCCTACGATCACCCCGATGACCAGCATGAACAACAACATCACCAAGGAGCGAATCGAACCCGAGGGTGAAATCGTAGATGACTACGCGTACGATGATCAGGATGATGATGGATCTGAACTGAATGATCGAATTAGTAAATGGTTGGCTGGAGTCAACAACTCAGTCGTTCAGATGAATCTTGGCGACCAAAGTGATGAGATTGGTAGTGAGATCACCGTCATACCACTCTGAAATAACACACATGTTTAATCTTACTAACATTTTATATATATTATTGCTAAACTGAAATAATGAAACGGCTACTCTCAACCGTATGAATATTTTAAATAATAAATAATAAAAACGTTACTTATAAAGCGCTCACCACCAAAGTCTCTAAGCGTTGGAGAATGATGTTAGTTCACTGCTAAAGATAGAGGAGACACTCTGGTAAAAGTCTTTTTTAACAATCTGGAAATAGTTGACAAGGGAAATGTCATTTTTCCCATATGGTTATTTAAACAATGACCTATGCTTAATAGCTGTTTTGTTTTAACTTCTAAGAAATACAATTACTTAACACTGAGGCATGATACTTTTGGGGTATTGTCTTTAAAGAGAAGGTTGACGTCTGGGGAGAGGTGAAACAAAAATGTGTGAGCGTTATCATTATTATTTTGCAATTGTGGGAGAACATCGAAGAGCATGGCTCTTCAAATGCCTCCATATTTTAAACATGGCAAGTAACAGTTTACAATGAGGCCCAAATTTTATGACACGTGTTTGTGTAGTACCACATCTTTCTGTGTACAGTGCTCGTTACTTTACCAAGACTGGGCCAAATTTATTATCGTTTGATGACTCCAGAACCTTTCAGTACACACCAATGCTAATATGCTACGTGATCAAATTTTTCTGATCGATTTCACATCGTTTCTTTCACAATTCAATCGCCTGACCAGAACTCAACATTATCTTAAAGATTAATGTAGTTATATCTTCTTATTTTTTAAGAAAAAAGGGGTATTCAAAGATATTCCCCATTTTTTAATAATTTTTTTTAGGCAATAACTTCCATGGCACTAATTCAAACCCCTGATTCCATTTTGCCAAACATTATTCAAAATAGTAGTCTTCATCATTTTCATTAAATCATTCGTCCCCAGACGTAACTAATCATATCTGATTGATATACGTCAGACTCTGTAAAAAAAAAAATTACACACATGTTTAGATCACGGCTTGCACAGAGCAAATATGAACGAAATATTTATCTTTGTAGACGGCTGGTAAATACAAAGTAGAAAAAAAGAAAGATTGCATCACAGGGCATGTAAAAGGAGGTAGCCTGGCGAGCAAAAACATGCAAGTTTTATATGATGGACTTGAAGTTTCGTTAATTGATTTCAATACAAATTCCGGGTGATCTCGCTCCTTTTTTCATTCTTTTGTATTAAATAACAATTACTAACCAAAATATTATATTCAATATTGAAAATCGGATTGATATCTCCCTTTGAATGGTAGGCTTATGTGAATAATTTCAGGTCAGTAACTAAGGTGGAATATCGAACGCCATATTGAGTTGAGATGGCGAGTTATGTTTGACTTGATGGGTGTATAGTGATAATGTTCTTGCCTTTAATTTGGTAGCTATCATTTAGAATTTAGAACAAGTCCGTATTTTTCATTTTCATACAGCCAAACAATCGATGTGTAAAATTAAGTGAATTAAAATGATACTGTTCCCTGTGAAAATAACAATGGTAATAACAAAGAAATTATTAATTTAAATTCTTTTCGGGGAGTTATAGTGTATTGTGCAGTAAAATTGTCATTTGAGTGAAATGGATAACAAAATACTAAATCACGTACCGTATTGTCTTCGCTATTAAGTTCTTACATTGTAGCACAATCTTCTCTTCTTGTAGTTTTAAATCAAGATATTTTTTTTAGCAGAATATCAATTATTTTGTCAAATTACTGAGATTGTCACTTTATTGTGATTACAAAGTAAGATGAAGTAAGCACTGTGACCAGCACGTACAATCACTTTAAGGTAATGTATTTGTGACGTCATGGTATTTTTCTAAATTTGGTTTTGGTTTGATAAGCTGCATGAATATTTTGTATTAATTTCCGAGCTTCTCTTTAATTATTTTGGATTGGTTTGCAATTCTGTTACCCCTCATCTAATTAGAAAGCTTGTTATCGTGTTAATTATACGACACATTTTTATTTGATATGTCAGACTGGTAGCATTTATATAAATCGTTTTGTACTGTTTTTATTTTTATTTATGGCTTGCATTTATTAACTTGAATTTATGTATGCATGTACTGTTTGATTGTTTTTATATACATCTTTATTCAGCTCGTAAATAAAACTTGTATTATTTATGAAAATAAAGTTAACAAGATCTTTAACAAATTATGTGTAATTTTAGTTTTGTGCATGCTCGCATTTCCTCTCTTTTTTTTTCGTGCTCAACTCCTTTCATCCTTTTCTCTAATTCCCTTTCCCTGTTTACCTCTTTGTGTATGTTGCGTACTACTTCATATGTCTATGGTTGTGTTTGGGGATGTGGTGTGCGTGAATGTGCATGTGCGCGCGTGTGGGGGTGGTGGAGTGCGTGCATGAATGTGAGTGCGTGTGTGTGCGACGGTACATGAATGTGCGTGTGTGTGCGTGTGAGAGTGTGAGGATAACTGTCTCAGATGATGAGAATGTAATACATTTGCTTTGTTTTGAAGATCAATGAATATAAGAAAGAGAAAGATACAAAAGCACTTGGGATAATGACAGTCAGTTTACAAAATAAAAATGAAAACGCATATTGAGCGAGAAAGAGGTAGAGAGACAAAGAAAGAAAGAGAGAGAGAGAGAGGGGGGCATGATTATTAGTATTTTTTGTCCTCTACCTCTATCTCTTTTTGCCTTCTTTGCTATCTCAGTTCCCTGCCTCATATTTTATGTTCTATTCCACTGTTCCTATCATTTGTATGGACATGGGTGTCTCCTTCAGCGCGTCTCTCTCTCTCTCTCTCTCTCTCTTTCTCTATCTTTATCTATCTCCATCCTTCTTATTGTTAGTTTCTTTGGATCAGAGTTTTGAGGTGGATTATTGTGACACAATACATGTAGACTTCAAATCCAAGGACAGCATTAAGATTCTATTTAGAAACTCTCGTTCTCTCGCTTTTCAGTCAGTCGATGTTATTGAGTACTTAAAACTAAACATAAAATAATGAGTAAAATTAATGAATATCATTTTGATAAACAGGGGACACGAACTCATTTTATGAGACTGAGAGCTCTAAAACGTGAAATCTCATTGGTCAAGCTGTACTATGAACTCTAATGACATGAGGTGTTTGGTCACATTTTCGTCTTTCTTTCTCTCTCTCTCTCTCTCTCTCTCACACTCTCTCTTTCTCTCTATCTCTCTCTTTCTCTATCTCTCTCTCTCTGTCTCTCTTCTTTTTCTCCCTCTCCCCCTCTTCCCCGCTCTACCCCCTCTCTCTCTCTCTCCCCCCTCTCACTCTCTCTCCCTATCTCCTTCGCTGTCGTCCCCTTTTCATCCACAATCTCACACTGTGTTTGCTACTTTTCCCACCATTCTATATTTGGTCCATTCTTTATACATTTACCTTTCAACTCAATTCAATTTTTTAAATAAAAACATTTGTAAATTACGTTAAAATTAAAAATCATGCAGTTCCATATATAAGTACATTTGAAAACATGATATATTATGAGGACACAACTTTATTGAACACAGCTGTAAAAAAAAAATACAAGGTTTTGTCTCGACTTCATCCCTGATAAAATCGGATTTGGCAAACATAGATGGCGGAAAAATATTGAGTAAAGGATATTAAACAAAACAATTGAAGCATTGCATCTTGTACCGTACAAGCCTATAATACAACATGATAGGACAGGGAACCTGTTACAAACATTAAGTGAGAGTCGTATATAATTTAATTTATACTGTTTAAATGTGTGCTTTCCGTCTCCTACATTATTTTTAGATGTACCTTTTTGTTTGCCTCTGTCCATACAGAGGCGGCCCTCCGGGAGGGGGGGGGGCAGGGGGGAGGGCACAGTACCCCCCTACTTTTTCAGATACCCCAAAAGTGCCCCTTTTTACATAGGAAAAGTGCTCCTTTTATTTTGTAAAAAGTGCCCCTTTTACATAGGAAAGGTGCCCTTTTTACTTTGACAAGTGCCCCTATTACTTGGTAAAAGTGCCTCTTCCCACTTTTCACCTCTGACGAGTGCCCTTTTTATTTTTGACACGTGCCCCTTTTACTTCGACATGTTCCCATTTTTCTTTGCAAAAAGTGTCCATTTTCCATTCTCATCAATCTTGAAATTATCTTGAATAAGTGCCCTTTTTAATCTCTAGTAAGTGCCTCTTTTCAGGTACGAGGAGTACCCCTTTTCACTTTTAATAAGTGCCCCCTTCACCTCTAATAATTGCCCTATTCAAAGCTGAGAGGTGCTCCTTTTACTTTGACAACTTCCCCTTTTTTCCTTTGTAAGAAGTGCCCCTTCTCCTTTTAATAACTACCCCTTTTTTAAACTCGGATGAGCACACCTTTCATTTTAACATGTGCCCCTCTTATTTTCTAATACGTACCCCTTTTCCTTATGATAAGTGCCCCCATTAAAAAGAGAGAGCTCCTTCCCCTTCTCATAACTACCCCTTTCCCTTTCTAATAAGTGCCCCTTTTCCTTATGATAAGTGCCCCATTAAAAAGAAAGAGCTCCTTCCCCTTCTCATAACTGCCCCTTTTAAAAATCTGAACGGTGCCTCCTTTTCATTCAACAAATGCACATTTTCCTTTATTATAAGTGCCCCTTTTCATATCTTGTCAGTGCCCCTTTTCAACTCTGATAATTCCCCTTTTAATAACGATACGTGCCCCATTTCCATTCTAATAAGGGACCTATCCCCTTTTCACCTCTTATAAAAGCCCCTATCAAAATCTGATGGGTGCCCCTTTTCCGTCAACAAATGCCTATTTTCCCATTTTCGTAAACGCCTCTTTTTCATCACTGCATTGTAAGTGCCTCTTTTCAGGTGAAAAAATGCTTCATTTTCACCTCTTATAATTATCCTTTGTACTTTGACACGTGCTCCTTTTCTTTTCTAATAAGTGTCTTATCCCTTTCGATAATTGTCCCCTTTTCATGTTATCATTAAACGTGCCCCTTATTTAAAGCGACTAAGAGCAATTTCCCCCAAAGTTCGCTCGCTGCGCTCGCTCGCATTTAAAGATGATATAATTATGTTACTTATCAAAGGTCTTGTCAGTCTTCCGTTATGAGAATGTGTTTATAACCCCATCACGATTGGCTTTTTTCCTCTTTATAAGATGTAATTTTTCGCACTGCGACCTCACAGATCTTTAAAATTTTTCTCGCTCGCTTCGCTCGCTCGTAAATGCATATTCAGACATCACACCCAACTGTAAAGTATGATGCTTAAGCGATATCTTGTATGATGTATGAAGAGAAACAAATATTGAAATCATCCCTGATAATGTAATCACAATGTAGGGGTATATACCAATGTCTAAAAAATTGTATATTTTCGCTTTGAGATTTTCCACTGTAGGTGCCCTTTTTTTCCCAGAAATTGCCCTTTTTTGTTGGTGCCCCCCCCCCCACTTTGGAAGTTGCTCGGCCGCCCCTGTGTCCATACCAATGCTGATTGTGAGATAGTACCCCCAAAATACCATAAGTCGTAACTGTCTGACCAGGATCGATTTTTTATATAACTATAAGTCATCTTGTCAGGAAAGTATTGGTAATATTTCAGTATAACTTTTTACCATTTTCATTAAGAAAATAAAACCAGAAGCTTCCCCTCGAATAGTCTACCTCATACTCTCTGACAGAGATCATTATGTACCAAGCAACCATCATTTGGAATTTACTTCCCTCATCAATTAAAGAATCTCCACCGATGAATTTTGTTTTTTATGAAAGTAAGTTTAAAATATTTATTCTTGCAAAATATTAACCTAATTCCAGCCTTTTGTTTCACTTATCTGTCATATTATTATGCCAGGCACTGTGTTGTGTATTTTTCTTCTGTATTGTTATATCTTGCCATGTCCTTGTAATCTGGTACTTGTGTTGATATTTTAATCATATATCTTCTTTAAGTCGGCCACTTAGAAGGGTCACTTCAATTGTGGCTGCTACCTACCAAGTAACTGTTATACTGTTGTACCAATGTATATACATGTACTTTATTCTTCTGTATGTTATTTATGTTCATTTTTAATTGCTTTGGTAAAATAAAATTGAATTGAATTGAATTGAATTATAGTTTATTGTATAAACATATTTGTATCGACCTGCATGTCAACCAGCTTGTTAAGTTCACATAGTTAGTTAACGTCATCTTTGCAGCAGCAGTGAACCTATTTGAATTTTCTTTCGGGGCTTACGTGACAACATTTACAGTATGGTGATACATGAAGTTGCTTCTGTTCGTAAGTGCACAATATGTTTGAAAAAAATACAATTGCACGCTTATTACTTAATGTTATCCCATCACCCTCCCACTGGTGTAGCTTATACATGTATATGTATATCACATCAAACCATTTGCGAACCTCTAATTTTCAATTTGTAGTCAAATTGTCATTTG
Organism: Strongylocentrotus droebachiensis; assembly: GCA_035222895.1. Classification (NCBI taxonomy): domain Eukaryota; kingdom Metazoa; phylum Echinodermata; class Echinoidea; order Camarodonta; family Strongylocentrotidae; genus Strongylocentrotus; species Strongylocentrotus droebachiensis. The sequence goes on along the minus strand of JAVYIG010000341.1, from coordinate 6,170 downwards.
ACAGAGGTAAAGGTTTGTCCTGCCTTGCTATCCATATCTTTATTGAAGTTTTTTATCAGCTCAATTTATCTCCCAAAACCGCCAATCATTTTTCTTCTTCCAGATACATAATACATACCAAAATAGGCCACGCACCAAAGAACGATTTGTCAACAAGATAATAATTACCCCCATCAAGGACAGATCTGAACGATATTAACATCCGACCGACAATACGTGAACTGTAGTGAGCATGACAATACCCGAAGGAACATAGTCGATAATAAATATCGACTTCTGTCTGTGTAAGAGCTCCTGCGTGGGTCGACCTATACACTCCCTCTTTGATGGGACGAAGGTCGGTCGATGATAACTAATCGATGTTGGGATACGGGGCGTGGTTTCACAAAACATATCATATATCATTAGTATGGTTAGAGCAGCTTCATTATAAAACCTTCCCGTATTAACATAAAATAACCCTCTTGATGAGGCAGTTTACGTTTAAAACAGACATACTACCTAATATGTATTAATATTTCGTTTATGCAGCACTAAAGTTCCATTAGCGAATCTAGGATGTTATTGTATAGACATACGTGTTAATGCAGTCGCCCCCCCCCCAAAAAAAAAAAAGGAGTAACATCTTTTGTACCATTAATTCAATAACTCTAAATATGCTACTGAATTTCAAGCTGTACACAACGTATGTGGTGGTTGTTATTTTTTTTACCTGACTACTGCTAAGAAAGCATAAATGCTTGTAAGTAAGCAACCAGACGGCCGACCAGTTTAGGTCCTCTCCGAGGGACCTGGTAGGATTAATCCCTTACCAAAGTGCACTAGCGCATCGACTTGGTTTCTAACCCAGGTCAATGCTCTAGTGTGTCAACATGATGTTTCAAGAAAGAAAGTTGATTTCACGACCAACGACTAAAACCTGGTACACTTTATTGTGTTATTATTATAAGTCATAACTGTATCTTGAGTTTTTAAGATTTCTAATCTGTATGTAAACATGATTCAAATTACTGGAAGGTTCTGCGGTAATGAAATGTTACGACTGTGATCGACAGATCAATGTTTTTGTGAAACCGACCCCTATGAGACAGCCTAATGTATCAGACATGAAAACAAACATTAAAGTACACAAACGAGACATGGATGAGAGGATATAATTTCTTAGTCACGTAAACATCATTGCAATTATCATGTAAAAATATAAATCACCTCTACATGTATTTAGTAGTAGGTCCATGGTTGAAGATACCTTATTTTGATGATTTAAAGCTTATCAACACAAGTGTGGCTAGGATGGATTAGACCACACAGCGAGGTCACTGACAGGTGGCTGTCTCATCAATTCAGCTCTCAAATAACATAAGAAATAGAAGATCATGGGGAGACCAACAGGCACCGGTTAGGGAAGTTTTCTATATAGAGGGAGCAAGTAGCTACAAGTAGGACAGTGGGGCTTTAAATGTCTAGCATTAGCCTACTTCAACATTAGTCTCGAGAGGCCAGAAACTTAACTTAACTAACGCCCTCTTTCATATCCCTCATCTTAATCAATAAATCTTTTGTTCGGTACTCTTTTAGAAAAACTCCTAAAGTATCCCAAGATACAGCTATCGATCTGTAGACAACATACGAAATATAGGAGAAAGCAAGATGGGCGATTAATGATAGCAACTTCATTTCCTCATGTATAAAGATGAAGACAGGAACATAATAGAAACGTTCTAGATCTGATTGTAAAGCATTGTGTAGATACCTAATATTCAAGGTTTCCCCGACAGTAGAAGCAGAGTTTGGTGAAACTGGAAAGAGAAACATAGATTCACGGGATAGCAACAAGCGGTAAGTTTTCTCTCTTTTTTAGTTCTCCACATCTCTGCCTGATAATAAGTCTCAATCCGTGGTGCAATATGTATTGCATTGTATTTATTAAACTTCACTAATGTACATGTTTAAGATATCATTTGCTTCTCTTTCTCTTGATATTAAATCGGTAACCTTTTGTTCAGACACGCAATAAAGGTGAATTTAGTTAAGCTGTCATGTCTCTGTCTACCCTCTCCTCTTTCCATCTTACAATACTGCTTTATCGACAACTATTCTCAAATTGTCTTGATAATGTTTGTTTTTCTTCTGATATCAATGTATATTGAGCGCCAGGAGTGTCAAGTCTGACAGACATAAGCGCTTTACAAGGACCCACTAATAGCCTTATTATTATTATGTGTCAAGTCTGACAGACATGAGTGCTTTACAAGAACCCACTAATAGCCTTGTTTTTATTATGTGTCAAGTCTGACAGACACGAGCGCTTTTCAAGAACCCACTAATAGCCTTATTTTTATTGTTATATAACTTATGTCTACCCTCTCCTCTTTCCATCTTCCATTAACGCTTTATCGTAAATTATTCTCAAATGGTCTCGATAATGTTTGTTTTTTCTGCTGATATCAGTGTATATTGAGCGCCAGGAATGTCAAGTCTGACAGACATAAGCGCTTTACAAGGACCCACTAATAGCCTTATTATTATTATTATATCGACTCTGTAAAAGTTGAAATAGAAATCGTTTTTATTGGTCATAATACACATTACAAATGTAGACAGGTGTGTCAAGTCTGACAGACATGAGCGCTTTACAAGAACCTACTAATAGCCTTATTATTATTATTATATAGACTCTGTAAACGTTGAAATAGGAATCGTTCTGATGGTCATTATAAACATTACAAATAGATAGATTTGAAAATCAAAACAGCAATGATTGCACACCTTGCTTACCAAACACTTTTGAATTTGTTGAACTCATTTTACAGTCGCTATAAAGCAGGTCTAGGAGATGCTTACTAATTATTTTATGTGTTCCGTGAAGTGATCTAGATATAATATTCGTCATCAAGCATATCGATTTTCATGATCTAATCGCTTGCAGGTCATGCACCACTTTGTTCCGATATCTGATACATAACCTTCTGTCAAAATCCTAAAAGAGATTTTTTTATCATCGGCATACAATGATGAAAACTATTGTATAGCAATTATGTCTGTGGGGTGGGGTGTCGCAGTATAGATAATTTGTTTTGTGGTGTGTTACGAGTTGATTTCTTAGAAGATATTACTTTGATTATTTGACTTTCGAAAACTATTTTCTTTCTCTTTCTCCAGGTTTCCCGACAATGCAGCTGTAAAACACAATCAAATGACATAAAATCTACCGTTATGGCATGACGTTAGGTGTATGAAAGATACTTGTTCAAAGAAAGTCTTTCTCATCAGTCGTATGATAAAGCAAATCCTCAACAATGTGTACTGTATACGATGTCTTTAAGCAGGTGCACAGGCGAACCACAGACTTTAAATCACGAGACTCTTTCCCATCTCTAGACTTAGCTGACTGGAATCGAGTTCGTGAGAGCATCAGTCGTAAGACAATCAGGCCATTTACTGGGTCAGAATGGTGGAATGGTGATGTCCTCAATGAACAATGCGACGACGGAGCTCACGTAAACGATGACGACGACAACCAGTTTGACGATGACGATGAGTCGGACAGCTCGACTGATGATCCTTTGGAGAGAGTCATACAGGAAAACGCCGCCTCCTTGCAGAACTTCAGCACTTCTGCTAAGACAAGAACTCATTCCGCTTTCTCCTGGTCACCAAGCAAAGCCCTGGATAAGCAAACCTTCGAAATACGACGCGCAATAGCTCGCCAATCTATCTCCAGAGGAATCAGCTTTGCCTTGCCAGCAAGCCAGACCAAAATCTCCATTAATTCTGATTTCCAGCCAGAACTGTATGGATTATTCACTAAGAAGTTCAGACACGAACACGACCTCTGGAGAGAGCGTCGCGGAGGGACTTCCCCGCGATATCTAAGTCAGACACCCAGACTGAAACCCCCTCCAGCTCCAAAGAGATTCATCCCTGATATCACCACTCACTCTCCCCGCGATCAGTTCATAATTGGCGGGAAATCCAAGATCGACGAACCCACATTCCGGTCGTCTGACCTGCATAGCGGTAACGTGACGCTGCCGACTGATGGAATGCCCACGGTCCGTATGCGACGAAAGTCTTTGACTCGCTGTAAGACATCACTAGAGTTACAGGACGATGTCATCCATCTATGGCAGAATAACACTGTGCTTAAAGCCAAGAATGTGTTTAAGAAGTCCCTTCTGAAATGGAAGGATGGAGGGAAGAAAGACGAGGAAGATGACGACCATATGGAAGGAAGCAAAAGAGCAGAGGTCTTAGCATGGCTCGACAAGATGAAACTAAAATGAACAAAATAAACCTTTTATAGTATTCTCGTGTCAGCTGCATACAAGATTATAAATATTGACATGGATGTGTCGTGGTATAGGGGTCAATTCACTTGACCCTCAATCCAAGCGTTGAAGGTTCGAATCAGAGCACGGCACAAACATCCTTTTTGCAAGACATTAAACCACATTTGTCACTCTTCACCCAAGTGTAACTGGGTTCTTGGCAATGGCTGGGGTTATAATAATGACAGGTCCCTCCGGAAGAAAATCATTGAAGCTGATGAGGCGTCCCTGTCATGCCTTCGTCAACAACATTAGTATACTCTTTATTATATTAGATACATGTATGTGTGAAAGTGTTGTCTCTATGCTTTTGTCTTTTTCACAAAGTATGTATATTCAACACGTTATTCTTTAACATATTCTTGCCTTTTACTCTGATATAATCACATCCAAACCTTTCTTATGTCTTTTGTCAGAGTTGATTTCACTCCTCTTTGTTAATGATGAACTATCGTCGTTGGGCAACTATTATACAATATTAATGGACCAGTCATTTGAAGAACACAAAACGACAAGAAATGTTTGATCAGAGATCTTCCCCAATGAGATATTCTCAGTCAATTTACTATGAAATACCACTTCATTGAAAATCACTCTTTAGACTCATAGGCATACTCAAAGTGACTTTTAAATCTATGAGCCTCTCATCATTGAAGGTTCTGGAAACTGTAGCCATGGTAATTACCATGTAGAACACGTACAGTTTGCTGATGCAGTTATAAATTTATTGCACTGTTGAGGTGAAAATTGATCCATGTAGCTTTATTGTTTGTGAATTAAAACCAAAATTAAGTAAAGTGCACAAACTGTTTTTTATTTTTGTTAAACATTTATAAGTGTTAAGGAGTGAAAGCTGTGATTTAAAATAACCTTGCTCCAGTGATTGAAAGCAGATGCAACTAAAAGTGATGGTTTGTCGATGGTGATGTCTGATGAAACGAAACGTTGATGGCGTTTTTTTTGTTGGTGTATGATCGAATCGATTTGGGTGCAGATGCAGATAAATGCAATAATTCATTGAATGAATGCGTACTAAAGATGATGCAGCAATAATTTAGTTGTCTCTGTGACTTAAAATAATCATCACGATCAGACGTATTATGATGATAGTGATGATGATTCCGACGATTAGTGCAGTGATGATGGTGGCAACGATGGAGACGACAATGGTTTGTTTCTAAAGCTTATCATCCCCTCTCTCCATCCGTAACTGAAATCGTCATCTTTGAATGTATTGACTTCATCTTAGAGATTATTTACAGTTGCACACATTAATTTATATCCAACCATTCCTCCAAATCTTCCACTCTCAATCGTTCTCTTTCTTGCTTGGTCCGTCCATTCTTCTCCTCCTCCTCCCCCCCCCCCCCCTCTCTCACTCTCTCTCTCTCTCTCTCTCTCTCTCTTTTTTTTTCTCTCTCTCTCTCTCTCTCTCTCACTTTATGTCTCTTTCATAATCTCTTCCATCCTATCTGTTCTATTCTCTCCATCAGGACAGGCGCGTACGCAGGATTTTTTGAAGGGGGGGGGGGGGGTTTAACATTTATAAATCGGGCCGAAAATTTCGTAACGACTCAGCCCACCGCTGAATAAGCGGGGGGGGGGGGGGGGGGGGGGGGGGTGTAAGAGGACACCTTTTTTTTTTTTTTTTGACCTCGAAATTTGAAAATTTGACATTTTGCTCCGTTGGGGGGGGGTAGGGTCACCTGTTTTTGGTCAGTCATGGGGATAATTTTTTTTTTTTTTTTTTTTTATAATTAAAAAAAAAAAAAAAAAAAAAAAAAAAAATCCAAAAGGGGGGGGGGGGGTTTTTAGGGGGGTTTGGGGGGGGGGGGTTTA